>CASBWL010000127.1:0-689000 GCA_949130495.1 Sambucus nigra
CATATTCTCAAACCGAGAGGCCCGTGAGTACGCGGGCAGTTGCTACAAGTCACTTTGGTCCCGTGCGAGGTGTTCGTGCCTCTTAAGGGTCCGTTTGGGGACTGGTTTGTGTTTTCACCCTCAAACGGCTTGTTGTTAAGCCTAATCTAGATATTTTAAAATTATTATCATATTCTCAAACCGGGAGATCCGCGACTACGCGGTCAGGTCCAACGAAATGTATTTGTCCCGTACGAGGTGTTCGTGCCTCTTACGGGGTCGTTTCGGCGTTGGTTTGAAGTTTCACCCTCGAACGGCATGTTTTAAAGGCTAATCTAGATATTATCAAATTTTCATCATAGTTTGAAACAGGGAGACCCGCGACTACGCGATCAGTTACTACAAGTCACATTGGTCCCATGCGACGTGTTCGTGCCTCTTACGGGGCCGTTTGGAGGCTGCTTTGAGTTTTCACCCTCAAACGGCCCATTTTTAAGCCTAATCTAAAAATTTTCAAATGATCATCATATTCTAAAACCGGTAGACCCGCGACTCCGTGATAGGTTACTACAAGTCACATTGCTCCCGTACGCGGTGCTCGTACCTCTTACGGGGTCGTTTGGGGATTGGTTTGGGTTTTCACCCTTCAACGGCTTGTTTCTAAGCCGAATCTATAGATTTTCCAAGTATTGTCATATTCTCAAACCGAGAGGCCCGTGAGTACGCGGTCAGTTGCTACAAGTCACTTTGGTCCCGTGCGAGGTGTTCGTGCCTCTTAAGGGTCCGTTTGGGCACTGGTTTGTGTTTTCACCCTCAAACGGCTTGTTGTTAAGCCTAATCTAGATATTTTCAAATTATTATCATATTCTCAAACCGGGAGATCTGCGACTACGCGGTCAGGTCCAACGAAATGTATTTTTCCCGTGCGAGCTGTTCGTTCCTCTTACGGGGTCGTTTCGGCGTTGGTTTGAAGTTTCACCCTCGAACGGCATGTTTTTAAGGCTAATCTAGATATTATCAAATTTTCGTCATAGTTTCAAACAGGGATACCCGCGACTACGCGATCAGTTACTACAAGTCACATTGGTCCCATGCGAGGTGTTCGTTCCTCTTACTGGGCCGTTTGGAGGATGGTTTGGGTTTTCACCCTCAAACGGCCCATTTTTAAGCCTAATCTAAAAAAATTCAAATGATCATCATATTCTAAAACCGGGAGACCCGCGACTCCGTGATAAGTTACTACAAGTCAAATTGCTCCCGTACGCGGTTCTCGTACCTCTTACGGGGTCGTTTGGGGATTGGTTTGGGTTTTCACCCTTCAACGGCTTGTTTCTAAGCCGAATCTATAGATTTTCAAAGTATTGTGATATTGTCAAACCGAGAGGCCCGTGAGTACGCGGTCAGTTGCTACAAGTCACTTTGGTCCCGTGCGAGTTGTTCGTGCCTCTTAAGGGTCCGTTTGGGGACTGGTTTGTGTTTTCACCCTCAAACGGCTTGTTGTTAAGCCTAATCTAGATATTTTAAAATTATTATCATATTCTCAAACCGGGAGATCCGCGACTACGCGGTCAGGTCCAACGAAATGTATTTGTCCCGTGCGAGCTGTTCGTTCCTCTTACGGGGTCGTTTCGGCGTTAGTTTGAAGTTTCACCCTCGAACGGCATGTTTTAAAGGCTAATCTAGATATTATCAAATTTTCGTCATAGTTTGAAACAGGGAGACCCGCGACTACGCGATCAGTTACTACAAGTCACATTGGTCCCATGCGACGTGTTCGTGCCTCTTACGGGGCCGTTTGGAGGCTGCTTTGGGTTTTCACCCTCAAACGGCCCATTTTTAAGCCTAATCTAAAAAATTTCAAATGATCATCATATTCTAAAACCGGTAGACCCGCGACTCCGTGATAAGTTACTACAAGTCACATTGCTCCCGTACGCGGTGCTCGTACCTCTTACGGGGTCGTTTGGGGATTGGTTTGGGTTTTCACCCTTCAACGGCTTGTTTCTAAGCCGAATCTATAGATTTTCAAAGTATTGTCATATTCTCAAACCGAGAGGCCCGTGAGTACGCGGTCAGTTGCTACAAGTCACTTTGGTCCCGTGCGAGGTGTTCGTGCCTCTTAAGGGTCTGTTTGGGGACTGGTTTGTGTTTTCACCCTCAAACGGCTTGTTGTTAAGCCTAATCTAGATATTTTCAAATTATTATCATATTCTCAAACCGGGAGATATGCGACTACGCGGTCAGGTCCAACGAAATGTATTTTTCCCGTGCGAGCTGTTTGTTCCTCTTACGGGGTCGTTTCGGCGTTGGTTTGAAGTTTCACCCTCGAACGACATGTTTTTAAGGCTAATCTAGATATTATCAAATTTTCATCATAGTTTCAAACAGGGAGACCCGCGACTACGCGATCAGTTACTACAAGTCACATTGGTCCCATGCGAGGTGTTAGTTTCTCTTACGGGGCCATTTGGAGGATGGTTTGGGTTTTCACCCTCAAACGGCCCATTTTTAAGCCTAATCAAAAAAATTTCAAATGATCATCATATTCTAAAACCGGGAGACCCGCGACTCCGTGATAAGTTACTACAAGTCACATTGCTCCCGTACGCGGTGCTCGTACCTCTTACGGGGTCGTTTGGGGATTGGTTAGGGTGTTCACCCTTCAACGGCTTGTTTCTAAGCCGAATCTATAGATTTTCAAAGTATTGTCATATTCTCAAACCGAGAGGCCCGTGAGTACGCGGTCAGTTGCTACAAGTCACTTTGGTCCCGTACGAGTTGTTCGTGCCTCTTAAGGGTCCGTTTGGGGACTGGTTTGTGTTTTCACCCTCAAACGGCTTGTTGTTAAGCCTAGTCTAGATATTTTAAAATTATTATCATATTCTCAAACCGGGAGATCCGCGACTACGCGGTCAGGTCCAACTAAATGTATTTGTCCCGTGCGAGCTGTTCGTTCCTCTTACGGGGTCGTTTCGGCGTTGGTTTGAAGTTTCACCCTCGAACGGCATGTTTTAAAGGCTAATCTAGATATTATCAAATTTTCGTCATAGTTTCAAACAGGGAGACCCGCGACTACGCGATCAGTTACTACAAGTCACATTGGTCCCATGCGACGTGTTCGTGCCTCTTACGGGGCCGTTTGGAGGCTGCTTTGGGTTTTCACCCTCAAACGGCCCATTTTTAAGCCTAATCTAAAAAATTTCAAATGATCATCATATTCTAAAACCGGTAGACCCGCGACTCCGTGATAAGTTACTACAAGTCACATTGCTCCCGTACGCGGTGCTCGTACCTCTTACGGGGTCGTTTGGGGATTGGTTTGGGTTTTCACCCTTCAACGGCTTGTTTCTAAGCCGAATCTATAGATTTTCCAAGTATTGTCATATTCTCAAACCGAGAGGCCCGTGAGTACGCGGTCAGTTGCTACAAGTCACTTTGGTCCCGTGCGAGGTGTTCGTGCCTCTTAAGGGTCCGTTTGGGGACTGGTTTGTGTTTTCACCCTCAAACGGCTTGTTGTTAAGCCTAATCTAGATATTTTCAAATTATTATCATATTCTCAAACCGGGAGATCCGCGACTACGCGGTCAGGTCCAACGAAATGTATTTGTCCCGTGCGAGGTGTTCGTGCCTCTTACGGGGTCGTTTCGGCGTTGGTTTGAAGTTTCACCCTCGAACGGCATGTTTTTAAGGCTAATCTAGATATTATCAAATTTTCGTCATAGTTTCAAACAGGGAGACCCGCGACTACGCGATCAGTTACTACAAGTCACATAGGTCCCATGCGAGGTGTTCGTGCCTCTTACGGTGCCGTTTGGAGGCTGGTTTGGGTTTTCACCCTCAAACGGCCCATTTTAAGCCTAATCTAAAAAATTTCAAATGATCATCATATTCTAAAATCAGGAGACCCCCGACTCCGTGATCAGTTACTACAAGTCACATTGCTCCCGCCAGCTGTGTTCGTAACTCTTGGGGGGTCGTTTGGTGACTGGTTTGGGTTTTCACCCTTCAACGGCTTGTTTCTAAGCCGAACCTATAGATTTTCCAAGTATTGTCATATTCTCAAATCGAGAGGCCCGTGAGTACGCGGGCAGTTGCAACAAGTCACTTTGGTCCCGTGCGAGGCGTTCGTGCCTCTGAAGGGTCCGTTTGGGGACTGGTTTGTATTTTCACCCTCAAACGGCTTGTTGTTAAGCCTAATCTAGATATTTTAAAATTATTATCATATTCTCAAACCGGGAGATCCGCGACTACGCGGTCAGGTCCAACGAAATGTATTTGTCCCGTGCGAGCTGTTCGTTCCTCTTACGGGGTCGTTTCGGCGTTGGTTTGAAGTTTCACCCTCGAACGGCATGTTTTAAAGGCTAATCTAGATATTATCAAATTTTCGTCATAGTTTCAAACAGGGAGACCCGCGACTACGCGATCAGTTACTACAAGTCACATTGGTCCCATGCGACGTGTTCGTGCCTCTTACGGGGCCGTTTGGAGGCTGCTTTGGGTTTTCACCCTCAAACGGCCCATTTTTAAGCCTAATCTAAAAAATTTCAAATGATCATCATATTCTAAAACCGGTAGACCCGCGACTCCGTGATAAGTTACTACAAGTCACATTGCTCCCGTACGCGGTGCTCGTACCTCTTACGGGGTCGTTTGGGGATTGGTTTGGGTTTTCACCCTTCAACGGCTTGTTTCTAAGCCGAATCTATAGATTTTCCAAGTATTGTCATATTCTCAAACCGAGAGGCCCGTGAGTACGCGGTCAGTTGCTACAAGTCACTTTGGTCCCGTGCGAGGTGTTCGTGCCTCTTAAGGGTCCGTTTGGGGACTGGTTTGTGTTTTCACCCTCAAACGGCTTGTTGTTAAGCCTAATCTAGATATTTTCAAATTATTATCATATTCTCAAACCGGGAGATCCGCGACTACGCGGTCAGGTCCAACGAAATGTATTTGTCCCGTGCGAGGTGTTCGTGCCTCTTACGGGGTCGTTTCGGCGTTGGTTTGAAGTTTCACCCTCGAACGACATGTTTTTAAGGCTAATCTAGATATTATCAAATTTTCGTCATAGTTTCAAACAGGGAGACCCGCGACTACGCTATCAGTTACTACAAGTCACATAGGTCCCATGCGAGGTGTTCGTGCCTCTTACAGTGCCGTTTGGAGGCTGGTTTGGGTTTTCACCCTCAAACGGCCCATTTTAAGCCTAATCTAAAAAATTTCAAATGATCATCATATTCTAAAATCAGGAGACCCCCGACTCCGTGATCAGTTACTACAAGTCACATTGCTCCCGCCAGCTGTGTTCGTAACTCTTGGGGGGTCGTTTGGTGACTGGTTTGGGTTTTCACCCTTCAACGGCTTGTTTCTAAGCCGAACCTATAGATTTTCCAAGTATTGTCATATTCTCAAATCGAGAGGCCCGTGAGTACGCGGGCAGTTGCAACAAGTCACTTTGGTCCCGTGCGAGGCGTTCGTGCCTCTGAAGGGTCCGTTTGGGGACTGGTTTGTATTTTCACCCTCAAACGGCTTGTTGTTCAGCCTAATCTAGATATTTTCAAATTACTATCATATACTCAAACCGGGAGATCCGCGACTACACGGTCAGGTCCAACGAAATGAGTTTGTCCCGTGCGAGGTGTTCGTGCCTCTTATGGGGTCGTTTCGGCGTTGGTTTGAAGTTTCACCCTCGAACGGCATGTTTTAAAGGCTAATCTAGATATTATCAAATTTTCGTCATAGTTTCAAACAGGGAGACCCGCGACTACGCGATCAGTTACAACAAGTCACATTGGTCCCATGCGAGGTGTTCGTGCCTCTTACGGGGCCATTTGGACGCTTGTTTGGGTTTTCACCCTCAAACAGCCCATTTTTAAGCCTAATCTAAAAATCTTCAAATGATCATCATATTCTAAAACCGGAAGACCCGCGACTCCGTGATCAGTTACTACAAGTCACATTGCTCCCGTACGCGGTGCTCGTACCTTTTACGGGGTCGTTTGGGGATAGGTTTGGGTTTTCACCCTTCAACGGCTTGTTTCTAAGCCGAATCTATAGATTTTCAAAGTATTATCATATTCTCAAATCGAGAGGCCCGTGAGTACGCGGTCAGTTGCTACAAGTCACTTTGGTCCCGTGCGAGGTGTTCGTGCCTCTGAAGGGTCCTTTTGGGGACTGGTTTGTGTTTCACCCTCAAACGGCTTGTTCTCAAGCCTAATCTAGATATTTTCAAATTATTATCATATTCTCAAACCGGGAGATCCGCGACTACGCGGTCAGGTCCAACGAAATGTATTTGTCCCGTACGAGCTGTTTGTGCCTCTTACGGGGTTGTTTCGGCGCTGGTTTGAAGTTTCACCCTCGAACGGCATGTTTTTAAGGCTAATCTAGAGATTATCAAATTTTCGTCATAGTTTGAAACAGGGAGACCCGCGACTACGCGATGAGTTACAACAAGTCACATTGGTCCCATGCGAGGTGTTCGTGCCTCTTACGGGGCCGTTTGGACGCTGGTTTGGGTTTTCACCCTCAAACGGCCCTTTTTTAAGCCTAATCAAAAAAATTTCAAATGATCGTCATATTCTAAAACCGGGAGACCCGCGACTCCGTGATAAGTTACTACAAGTCACATTGCTCCCGTAAGCAGTGCTCGTACCTCTTACGGGGTCATTTGGGGACTGGTTTGGGTTTTCACCCTTCAACGGCTTGTTTCTAAGCCGAATCTATAGATTTTGAAAGTATTGTCATATTCTCAAAACGAGAGGCCCGTGAGTACGCGGTCAGTTGCTACAAGTCACTTTGGTCCCGTGCGAGGTGTTCGTGCGTCTTAAGGGTCCGTTTGGGGACTGGTTTGTGTTTTCACCCCCAAACGGCTTGTTGTTAAGCCTAATCTAGATATTTTCAAATTATTATCATATTCTCAAACCGGGAGATCTGCGACTACGCGGTCAGGTCCAACGAAATGTATTTTTCGCGTGCGAGCTGTTGTTCCTCTTACGGGGTCGTTTCGGCGTTGGTTTGAAGTTTCACCCTCGAACGACATGTTTTTAAGGCTAATCTAGATATTATCAAATTTTTGTCATAGTTTCAAACAGGGAGACCCGCGACTACGCGATCAGTTACTACAAGTCACATTGGTCCCATGCGAGGTGTTCGTTCCTCTTACGGGGCCGTTTGGAGGATGGTTTGGGTTTTCACCCTCAAACGGCCCATTTTTAAGCCTAATCTAAAAAAATTCAAATGATCATCATATTCTAAAACCGGGAGACCCGCGACTCCGTGATAAGTTACTACAAGTCACATTGCTCCCGTACGCGGTGCTCGTACCTCTTACGGGGTCGTTTGGGGATTGGTTTGGGTTTTCACCCTTCAACGGCTTGTTTCTAAGCCGAATCTATAGATTTTCAAAGTATTGTCATATTCTCAAACCGAGAGGCCCGTGAGTACGCGGTCAGTTGCTACAAGTCACTTTGGTCCCGTGCGAGGTGTTCGTGCGTCTTAAGGGTCCGTTTGGGGTCTGGTTTGTGTTTTCACCCTCAAACGGTTTGTTGTCAAGCCTAATCTAGATATTTTCAAATTATTATCATATTCTCAAACCGGGAGATCCGCGACTACGCGGTCAGGTCCAACGAAATGTATTTGTCCCGTGCGAGGTGTTCGTGCCTCTTACGGGGTCGTTTCGGCGTTGGTTTGAAGTTTCACCCTCGAACGGCATGTTTTTAAGGCTAATCTAGATATTATCAAATTTTTGTCATAGTTTCAAACAGGGAGACCCGCGACTACGCGATCAGTACTACAAGTCACATTGGTCCCATGCGAGGTGTTCGTTCCTCTTACGGGGCCGTTTGGAGGATGGTTTGGGTTTTCACCCTCAAACGGCCCATTTTTAAGCATAATCTAAAAAAATTCAAATGATCATCATATTCTAAAACCGGGAGACCCGCGACTCCGTGATAAGTTACTACAAGTCACATTGCTCCCGTACGCGGTGCTCGTACCTCTTACGGGGTCGTTTGGGGATTAGTTTGGGTTTTCACCCTTCAACGGCTTGTTTCTAAGCCGAATCTATAGATTTTCAAAGTATTGTCATATTCTCAAACCGAGAGGCCCGTGAGTACGCGGGCAGTTGCAACAAGTCACTTTGGTCCCGTGCGAGGCGTTCGTGCCTCTGAAGGGTCCGTTTGGGGACTGGTTTGTATTTTCACCCTCAAACGGATTGCTGTTAAGCCTAATCTAGATATTTTCAAATTACTATCATATACTCAAACCGGGAGATCCGCGACTACACGGTCAGGTCCAACGAAATGAGTTTGTCCCGTGCGAGGTGTTCGTGCCTCTTATGGGGTCGTTTCGGCGTTGGTTTGAAGTTTCACCCTCGAACGGCATGTTTTAAAGGCTAATCTAGATATTATCAAATTTTCGTCATAGTTTCAAACAGGGAGACCCGCGACTACGCGATCAGTTACAACAAGTCACATTGGTCCCATGCGAGGTGTTCGTGCCTCTTACGGGGCCATTTGGACGCTTGTTTGGGTTTTCACCCTCAAACAGCCCATTTTTAAGCCTAATCTAAAAATCTTCAAATGATCATCATATTCTAAAACCGGAAGACCCGCGACTCCGTGATCAGTTACTACAAGTCACATTGCTCCCGTACGCGGTGCTCGTACCTTTTACGGGGTCGTTTGGGGATAGGTTTGGGTTTTCACCCTTCAACGGCTTGTTTCTAAGCCGAATCTATAGATTTTCAAAGTATTGTCATATTCTCAAATCGAGAGGCCCGTGAGTACGCGGTCAGTTGCTACAAGTCACTTTGGTCCCGTGCGAGGTGTTCGTGCCTCTGAAGGGTCCTTTTGGGGACTGGTTTGTGTTTCACCCTCAAACGGCTTGTTCTCAAGCCTAATCTAGATATTTTCAAATTATTATCATATTCTCAAACCGGGAGATCCGCGACTACGCGGTCAGGTCCAACGAAATGTATTTGTCCCGTACGAGCTGTTTGTGCCTCTTACGGGGTTGTTTCGGCGCTGGTTTGAAGTTTCACCCTCGAACGGCATGTTTTTAAGGCTAATCTAGAGATTATCAAATTTTCGTCATAGTTTGAAACAGGGAGACCCGCGACTACGCGATGAGTTACAACAAGTCACATTGGTCCCATGCGAGGTGTTCGTGCCTCTTACGGGGCCGTTTGGACGCTGGTTTGGGTTTTCACCCTCAAACGGCCCTTTTTTAAGCCTAATCAAAAAAATTTCAAATGATCGTCATATTCTAAAACCGGGAGACCCGCGACTCCGTGATAAGTTACTACAAGTCACATTGCTCCCGTAAGCAGTGCTCGTACCTCTTACGGGGTCATTTGGGGACTGGTTTGGGTTTTCACCCTTCAACGGCTTGTTTCTAAGCCGAATCTATAGATTTTGAAAGTATTGTCATATTCTCAAAACGAGAGGCCCGTGAGTACGCGGTCAGTTGCTACAAGTCACTTTGGTCCCGTGCGAGGTGTTCGTGCGTCTTAAGGGTCCGTTTGGGGACTGGTTTGTGTTTTCACCCCCAAACGGCTTGTTGTTAAGCCTAATCTAGATATTTTCAAATTATTATCATATTCTCAAACCGGGAGATCTGCGACTACGCGGTCAGGTCCAACGAAATGTATTTTTCGCGTGCGAGCTGTTGTTCCTCTTACGGGGTCGTTTCGGCGTTGGTTTGAAGTTTCACCCTCGAACGGCATGTTTTTAAGGCTAATCTAGATATTATCAAATTTTTGTCATAGTTTCAAACAGGGAGACCCGCGACTACGCGATCAGTTACTACAAGTCACATTGGTCCCATGCGAGGTGTTCGTTCCTCTTACGGGGCCGTTTGGAGGATGGTTTGGGTTTTCACCCTCAAACGGCCCATTTTTAAGCCTAATCTAAAAAAATTCAAATGATCATCATATTCTAAAACCGGGAGACCCGCGACTCCGTGATAAGTTACTACAAGTCACATTGCTCCCGTACGCGGTGCTCGTACCTCTTACGGGGTCGTTTGGGGATTGGTTTGGGTTTTCACCCTTCAACGGCTTGTTTCTAAGCCGAATCTATAGATTTTCAAAGTATTGTCATATTCTCAAACCGAGAGGCCCGTGAGTACGCGGTCAGTTGCTACAAGTCACTTTGGTCCCGTGCGAGGTGTTCGTGCGTCTTAAGGGTCCGTTTGGGGTCTGGTTTGTGTTTTCACCCTCAAACGGTTTGTTGTCAAGCCTAATCTAGATATTTTCAAATTATTATCATATTCTCAAACCGGGAGATCCGCGACTACGCGGTCAGGTCCAACGAAATGTATTTGTCCCGTGCGAGGTGTTCGTGCCTCTTACGGGGTCGTTTCGGCGTTGGTTTGAAGTTTCACCCTCGAACGGCATGTTTTTAAGGCTAATCTAGATATTATCAAATTTTTGTCATAGTTTCAAACAGGGAGACCCGCGACTACGCGATCAGTACTACAAGTCACATTGGTCCCATGCGAGGTGTTCGTTCCTCTTACGGGGCCGTTTGGAGGATGGTTTGGGTTTTCACCCTCAAACGGCCCATTTTTAAGCATAATCTAAAAAAATTCAAATGATCATCATATTCTAAAACCGGGAGACCCGCGACTCCGTGATAAGTTACTACAAGTCACATTGCTCCCGTACGCGGTGCTCGTACCTCTTACGGGGTCGTTTGGGGATTAGTTTGGGTTTTCACCCTTCAACGGCTTGTTTCTAAGCCGAATCTATAGATTTTCAAAGTATTGTCATATTCTCAAACCGAGAGGCCCGTGAGTACGCGGGCAGTTGCAACAAGTCACTTTGGTCCCGTGCGAGGCGTTCGTGCCTCTGAAGGGTCCGTTTGGGGACTGGTTTGTATTTTCACCCTCAAACGGCTTGCTGTTAAGCCTAATCTAGATATTTTCAAATTACTATCATATACTCAAACCGGGAGATCCGCGACTACACGGTCAGGTCCAACGAAATGAGTTTGTCCCGTGCGAGGTGTTCGTGCCTCTTATGGGGTCGTTTCGGCGTTGGTTTGAAGTTTCACCCTCGAACGGCATGTTTTAAAGGCTAATCTAGATATTATCAAATTTTCGTCATAGTTTCAAACAGGGAGACCCGCGACTGCGCGATCAGTTACAACAAGTCACATTGGTCCCATGCGAGGTGTTCGTGCCTCTTACGGGGCCATTTGGACGCTGGTTTGGGTTTTCACCCTCAAACGGCCCATTTTTAAGCCTAATCTAAAAATCTTCAAATGATCATCATATTCTAAAACCGGGAGACCCGCGACTCCGTGATCAGTTACTAAAAGTCACATTGCTCCCGTACGCGGTGCTCGTACCTCTTACGGGGTCGTTTGGGGATTGGTTTGGGTTTTCACCCTTCAACGGCTTGTTTCTAAGCCGAATCTATAGATTTTCAAAGTATTGTCATATTCTCAAACCGAGAGGCCCGTGAGTACGCGGGCAGTTGCTACAAGTCACTTTGGTCCCGTGCGAGGTGTTCGTGCCTCTTAAGGGTCCGTTTGGGGACTGGTTTGTGTTTTCACCCTCAAACGGCTTGTTGTTAAGCCTAATCTAGATATTTTAAAATTATTATCATATTCTCAAACCGGGAGATCCGCGACTACGCGGTCAGGTCCAACGAAATGTATTTGTCCCGTGCGAGCTGTTCGTTCCTCTTACGGGGTCGTTTCGGCGTTGGTTTGAAGTTTCACCCTCGAACGACATGTTTTTAAGGCTAATCTAGATATTATCAAATTTTCATCATAGTTTCAAACAGGGAGACCCGCGACTACGCGATCAGTTACTACAAGTCACATTGGTCCCATGCGAGGTGTTAGTTTCTCTTACGGGGCCATTTGGAGGATGGTTTGGGTTTTCACCCTCAAACGGCCCATTTTTAAGCCTAATCGAAAAAATTTCAAATGATCATCATATTCTAAAACCGGGAGACCCGCGACTCCGTGATAAGTTACTACAAGTCACATTGCTCCCGTACGCGGTGCTCGTACCTCTTACGGGGTCGTTTGGGGATTGGTTTGGGTTTTCACCCTTCAACGGCTTGTTTCTAAGCCGAATCTATAGATTTTCAAAGTATTGTCATATTCTCAAACCGAGAGGCCCGTGAGTACGCGGTCAGTTGCTACAAGTCACTTTGGTCCCGTGCGAGGTGTTCGTGCCTCTTAAGGGTCTGTTTGGGGACTGGTTTGTGTTTTCACCCTCAAACGGCTTGTTGTTAAGCCTAATCTAGATATTTTCAAATTATTATCATATTCTCAAACCGGGAGATATGCGACTACGCGGTCAGGTCCAACGAAATGTATTTTTCCCGTGCGAGCTGTTTGTTCCTCTTATGGGGTCGTTTCGGCGTTGGTTTGAAGTTTCACCCTCGAACGGCATGTTTTAAAGGCTAATCTAGATATTATCAAATTTTCGTCATAGTTTCAAACAGGGAGACCCGCGACTATGCGATCAGTTACTACAAGTCACATTGGTCCCATGCGACGTGTTCGTGCCTCTTACGGGGCCGTTTGGAGGCTGCTTTGGGTTTTCACCCTCAAACGGCCCATTTTTAAGCCTAATCTAAAAAAATTCAAATGATCATCATATTCTAAAACCGGTAGACCCGCGACTCCGTGATAAGTTACTACAAGTCACATTGCTCCCGTACGCGGTGCTCGTACCTCTTACGGGGTCGTTTGGCGATTGGTTTGGGTTTTCACCCTTCAACGGCTTGTTTCTAAGCGGAATCTATAGATTTTCGAAGTATTGTCATATTCTCAAACCGAGAGGCCCGTGAGTACGCGGTCAGTTGCTACAAGTCACTTTGGTCCCGTGCGAGGTGTTCGTGCCTCTTAAGGGTCCGTTTGGGGACTGGTTTGTGTTTTCACCCTCAAACGGCTTGTTGTTAAGCCTAATCTAGATATTTTCAAATTATTATCATATTCTCAAACCGGGAGATCCGCGACTACGCGGTCAGGTCCAACGAAATGTATTTGTCCCGTGCGAGGTGTTCGTGCCTCTTACGGGGTCGTTTCGGCGTTGGTTTGAAGTTTCACCCTCGAACGGCATGTTTTTAAGGCTAATCTAGATATTATCAAATTTTCGTCATAGTTTCAAACAGGGAGACCCGCGACTACGCGATCAGTTACTACAAGTCACATAGGTCCCATGCGAGGTGTTCGTGCCTCTTACGGTGCCGTTTGGAGGCTGGTTTGGGTTTTCACCCTCAAACGGCCCATTTTAAGCCTAATCTAAAAAATTTCAAATGATCATCATATTCTAAAATCAGGAGACCCCCGACTCCGTGATCAGTTACTACAAGTCACATTGCTCCCGCCAGCTGTGTTCGTAACTCTTGGGGGGTCGTTTGGTGACTGGTTTGGGTTTTCACCCTTCAACGGCTTGTTTCTAAGCCGAATCTATAGATTTTCAAAGTATTGTCATATTCTCAAACCGAGAGGCCCGTGAGTACGCGGTCAGTTGCTACAAGTCACTTTCGTCCCGTGCGAGTTGTTCGTGCCTCTTAAGGGTCCGTTTGGGGATTGGTTTGTGTTTTCACCCTCAAACGGCTTATTGTTAAGCCTAATCTAGATATTTTAAAATTATTATCATATTCTCAAACCGGGAGATCCGCGACTACGCGGTCAGGTCCACCGAAATGTATTTGTCCCGTGCGAGCTGTTCGTTCCTCTTACGGGGTCGTTTCGGCGTTGGTTTGAAGTTTCACCCTCGAACGGCATGTTTTAAAGGCTAATCTAGATATTATCAAATTTTCGTCATAGTTTCAAACAGGGAGACCCGCGACTACGCGATCAGTTACTACAAGTCACATTGGTCCCATGCGACGTGTTCGTGCCTCTTACGGGGCCGTTTGGAGGCTGCTTTGGGTTTTCACCCTCAAACGGCCCATTTTTAAGCCTAATCTAAAAAATTTCAAATGATCATCATATTCTAAAACCGGTAGACCCGCGACTCCGTGATATGTTACTACAAGTCACATTGCTCCCGTACGCGGTGCTCGTACCTCTTACGGGGTCGTTTGGGGATTGGTTTGGGTTTTCACCCTTCAACGGCTTGTTTCTAAGCCGAATCTATAGATTTTCCAAGTATTGTCATATTCTCAAACCGAGAGGCCCGTGAGTACGCGGTCAGTTGCTACAAGTCACTTTGGTCCCGTGCGAGGTGTTCGTGCCTCTTAAGGGTCCGTTTGGGGACTGGTTTGTGTTTTCACCCTCAAACGGCTTGTTGTTAAGCCTAATCTAGATATTTTCAAATTATTATCATATTCTCAAACCGGGAGATCCGCGACTACGCGGTCAGGTCCAACGAAATGTATTTGTCCCGTGCGAGGTGTTCGTGCCTCTTACGGGGTCGTTTCGGCGTTGGTTTGAAGTTTCACCCTCGAACGACATGTTTTTAAGGCTAATCTAGATATTATCAAATTTTCGTCATAGTTTCAAACAGGGAGACCCGCGACTACGCTATCAGTTACTACAAGTCACATAGGTCCCATGCGAGGTGTTCGTGCCTCTTACAGTGCCGTTTGGAGGCTGGTTTGGGTTTTCACCCTCAAACGGCCCATTTTAAGCCTAATCTAAAAAATTTCAAATGATCATCATATTCTAAAATCAGGAGACCCCCGACTCCGTGATCAGTTACTACAAGTCACATTGCTCCCGCCAGCTGTGTTCGTAACTCTTAGGGGGTCGTTTGGTGACTGGTTTGGGTTTTCACCCTTCAACGGCTTGTTTCTAAGCCGAACCTATAGATTTTCCAAGTATTGTCATATTCTCAAATCGAGAGGCCCGTGAGTACGCGGGCAGTTGCAACAAGTCACTTTGGTCCCGTGCGAGGCGTTCGTGCCTCTGAAGGGTCCGTTTGGGGACTGGTTTGTATTTTCACCCTCAAACGGCTTGTTGTTAAGCCTAATCTAGATATTTTCAAATTATTATCATATACTCAAACCGGGAGATCCGCGACTACACGGTCAGGTCCAACGAAATGAGTTTGTCCCGTGCGAGGTGTTCGTTCCTCTTATGGGGTCGTTTCGGCGTTGGTTTGAAGTTTCACCCTCGAACGGCATGTTTTAAAGGCTAATCTAGATATTATCAAATTTTCGTCATAGTTTCAAACAGGGAGACCCGCGACTACGCGATCAGTTACAACAAGTCACATTGGTCCCATGCGAGGTGTTCGTGCCTCTTACGGGGCCATTTGGACGCTTGTTTGGGTTTTCACCCTCAAACGGCCCATTTTTAAGCCTAATCTAAAAATCTTCAAATGATCGTCATATTCTAAAACCGGAAGACCCGCGACTCCGTGATCAGTTACTACAAGTCACATTGCTCCCGTACGCGGTGCTCGTACCTCTTACGGGGTCGTTTGGGGATAGGTTTGGGTTTTCACCCTTCAACGGCTTGTTTCTAAGCCGAATCTATAGATTTTCAAAGTATTGTGATATTCTCAAACCGAGAGGCCCGTGAGTACGCGGTCAGTTGCTACAAGTCACTTTGGTCCCGTGCGAGGTGTTCGTGCCTCTTAAGGGTCCGTTTGGGGACTGATTTGTGTTTTAACCCTCAAACGGCTTGTTGTTAAGCCTAATCTAGATATTTTAAAATTATTATCATATTCTCAAACCGGGAGATCCGCGACTACGCGGTCAGGTCCAACGAAATGTATTTGTCCCGTGCGAGGTGTTCGTGCCTCTTACGGGGTCGTTTCGGCGTTGGTTTGAAGTTTCACCCTCGAACGGCATGTTTTAAAGGCTAATCTAGATATTATCAAATTTTCGTCATAGTTTGAAACAGGGAGACCCGCGACTACGCGATCAGTTACTACAAGTCACATAGGTCCCATGCGACGTGTTCGTGCCTCTTACGGGGCCGTTTTTAGGCTGCTTTGGGTTTTCACCCTCAAACGGCCCATTTTAAGCCTAATCTAAAAAATTTCAAATGATCATCATATTCTAAAATCAGGAGACCCCCGACTCCGTGATCAGTTACTACAAGTCACATTGCTCCCGCCAGCTGTGTTCGTAACTCTTGGGGGGTCGTTTGGTGACTGGTTTGGGTTTTCACCCTTCAACGGCTTGTTTCTAAGCCGAATCTATAGATTTTCAAAGTATTGTCATATTCTCAAACCGAGAGGCCCGTGAGTACGCGGTCAGTTGCTACAAGTCACTTTCGTCCCGTGCGAGTTGTTCGTGCCTCTTAAGGGTCCGTTTGGGGACTGGTTTGTGTTTTCACCCTCAAACGGCTTATTGTTAAGCCTAATCTAGATATTTTAAAATTATTATCATATTCTCAAACCGGGAGATCCGCGACTACGCGGTCAGGTCCACCGAAATGTATTTGTCCCGTGCGAGCTGTTCGTTCCTCTTACGGGGTCGTTTCGGCGTTGGTTTGAAGTTTCACCCTCGAACGGCATGTTTTAAAGGCTAATCTAGATATTATCAAATTTTCGTCATAGTTTCAAACAGGGAGACCCGCGACTACGCGATCAGTTACTACAAGTCACATTGGTCCCATGCGACGTGTTCGTGCCTCTTACGGGGCCGTTTGGAGGCTGGTTTGGGTTTTCACCCTCAAACGGCCCATTTTTAAGCCTAATCTAAAAAATTTCAAATGATCATCATATTCTAAAACCGGTAGACCCGCGACTCCGTGATATGTTACTACAAGTCACATTGCTCCCGTACGCGGTGCTCGTACCTCTTACGGGGTCGTTTGGGGATTGGTTTGGGTTTTCACCCTTCAACGGCTTGTTTCTAAGCCGAATCTATAGATTTTCCAAGTATTGTCATATTCTCAAACCGAGAGGCCCGTGAGTACGCGGTCAGTTGCTACAAGTCACTTTGGTCCCGTGCGAGGTGTTCGTGCCTCTTAAGGGTCCGTTTGGGGACTGGTTTGTGTTTTCACCCTCAAACGGCTTGTTGTTAAGCCTAATCTAGATATTTTCAAATTATTATCATATTCTCAAACCGGGAGATCCGCGACTACGCGGTCAGGTCCAACGAAATGTATTTGTCCCGTGCGAGGTGTTCGTGCCTCTTACGGGGTCGTTTCGGCGTTGGTTTGAAGTTTCACCCTCGAACGACATGTTTTTAAGGCTAATCTAGATATTATCAAATTTTCGTCATAGTTTCAAACAGGGAGACCCGCGACTACGCTATCAGTTACTACAAGTCACATAGGTCCCATGCGAGGTGTTCGTGCCTCTTACAGTGCCGTTTGGAGGCTGGTTTGGGTTTTCACCCTCAAACGGCCCATTTTAAGCCTAATCTAAAAAATTTCAAATGATCATCATATTCTAAAATCAGGAGACCCCCGACTCCGTGATCAGTTACTACAAGTCACATTGCTCCCGCCAGCTGTGTTCGTAACTCTTGGGGGGTCGTTTGGTGACTGGTTTGGGTTTTCACCCTTCAACGGCTTGTTTCTAAGCCGAACCTATAGATTTTCCAAGTATTGTCATATTCTCAAATCGAGAGGCCCGTGAGTACGCGGGCAGTTGCAACAAGTCACTTTGGTCCCGTGCGAGGCGTTCGTGCCTCTGAAGGGTCCGTTTGGGGACTGGTTTGTATTTTCACCCTCAAACGGCTTGTTGTTAAGCCTAATCTAGATATTTTCAAATTACTATCATATACTCAAACCGGGAGATCCGCGACTACACGGTCAGGTCCAACGAAATGAGTTTGTCCCGTGCGAGGTGTTCGTGCCTCTTATGGGGTCGTTTCGGCGTTGGTTTGAAGTTTCACCCTCGAACGGCATGTTTTAAAGGCTAATCTAGATATTATCAAATTTTCGTCATAGTTTCAAACAGGGAGACCCGCGACTACGCGATCAGTTACAACAAGTCACATTGGTCCCATGCGAGGTGTTCGTGCCTCTTACGGGGCCATTTGGACGCTTGTTTGGGTTTTCACCCTCAAACGGCCCATTTTTAAGCCTAATCTAAAAATCTTCAAATGATCGTCATATTCTAAAACCGGAAGACCCGCGACTCCGTGATCAGTTACTACAAGTCACATTGCTCCCGTACGCGGTGCTCGTACCTTTTACGGGGTCGTTTGGGGATAGGTTTGGGTTTTCACCCTTCAACGGCTTGTTTCTAAGCCGAATCTATAGATTTTCAAAGTATTGTGATATTCTCAAACCGAGAGGCCCGTGAGTACGCGGTCAGTTGCTACAAGTCACTTTGGTCCCGTGCGAGGTGTTCGTGCCTCTTAAGGGTCCGTTTGGGGACTGATTTGTGTTTTAACCCTCAAACGGCTTGTTGTTAAGCCTAATCTAGATATTTTAAAATTATTATCATATTCTCAAACCGGGAGATCCGCGACTACGCGGTCAGGTCCAACGAAATGTATTTGTCCCGTGCGAGGTGTTCGTGCCTCTTACGGGGTCGTTTCGGCGTTGGTTTGAAGTTTCACCCTCGAACGGCATGTTTTAAAGGCTAATCTAGATATTATCAAATTTTCGTCATAGTTTGAAACAGGGAGACCCGCGACTACGCGATCAGTTACTACAAGTCACATTGGTCCCATGCGACGTGTTCGTGCCTCTTACGGGGCCGTTTTTAGGCTGCTTTGGGTTTTCACCCTCAAACGGCCCATTTTTAAGCCTAATCTAAAAAATTTCAAATGATCATCATATTCTAAAACCGGTAGACCCGCGACTCCGTGATAAGTTACTACAAGTCACATTGCTCCCGTACGCGGTGCTCGTACCTCTTACGGGGTCGTTTGGGGATTGGTTTGGGTTTTCACCCTTCAACGGCTTGTTTCTAAGCCGAATCTATAGATTTTCCAAGTATTGTCATATTCTCAAACCGAGAGGCCCGTGAGTACGCGGTCAGTTGCTACAAGTCACTTTGGTCTCGTGCGAGGTGTTCGTGCCTCTTAAGGGTCCGTTTGGGGACTGGTTTGTGTTTTCACCCTCAAACGGCTTGTTGTTAAGCCTAATCTAGATATTTTCAAATTATTATCATATTCTCAAACCGGGAGATCTGCGACTACACGGTCAGGTCCAACGAAATGTATTTTTCCCGTGCGAGCTGTTCGTTCCTCTTACGGGGTCGTTTCGGCGTTGGTTTGAAGTTTCACCCTCGAACGGCATGTTTTTAAGGCTAATCTAGATATTATCAAATTTTCGTCATAGTTTCAAACAGGGAGACCCGCGACTACGCGATCAGTTACTACAAGTCACATTGGTCCCATGTGAGGTGTTCGTTCCTCTTACGGGGCCGTTTGGAGGATGGTTTGGGTTTTCACCCTCAAACGGCCCATTTTTAAGCCTAATCTAAAAAATTTCAAATGATCATCATATTCTAAAACTGGGAGACCCGCGACTCCGTGATAAGTTACTACAAGTCACATTGCTCCCGTACGCGTTGCTCGTACCTCTTACGGGGTCGTTTGGGGATTGGTTTGGGTTTTCACCCTTCAACGGCTTGTTTCTAAGCCGAATCTATAGATTTTCAAAGTATTGTGATATTCTCAAACCGAGAGGCCCGTGAGTACGCGGTCAGTTGCTACAAGTCACTTTGGTCCCGTGCGAGTTGTTCGTGCCTCTTAAGGGTCCGTTTGGGGACTGGTTTGTGTTTTCACCCTCAAACGGCTTGTTGTCAAGCCTAATCTAGATATTTTAAAATTATTATCATATTCTCAAACCGGGAGATCCGCGACTACGCGGTCAGGTCCAACGAAATGTATTTGTCCCGTGCGAGCTGTTCGTTCCTCTTACGGGGTCGTTTCGGCGTTGGTTTGAAGTTTCACCCTCGAACGACATGTTTTTAAGGCTAATCTAGATATTATCAAATTTTTGTCATAGTTTCAAACAGGGAGACCCGCGACTACGCGATCAGTTACTACAAGTCACATTGGTCCCATGCGAGGTGTTCGTTCCTCTTACGGGGCCGTTTGGAGGATGGTTTGGGTTTTCACCCTCAAACGGCCCATTTTTAAGCCTAATCTAAAAAAATTCAAATGATCATCATATTCTAAAACCGGGAGACCCGCGACTCCGTGATAAGTTACTACAAGTCACATTGCTCCCGTACGCGGTGCTCGTACCTCTTACGGGGTCGTTTGGGGATTGGTTTGGGTTTTCACCCTTCAACGGCTTGTTTCTAAGCCGAATCTATAGATTTTCAAAGTATTGTCATATTCTCAAACCGAGAGGCCCGTGAGTACGCGGGCAGTTGCAACAAGTCACTTTGGTCCCGTGCGAGGCGTTCGTGCCTCTGAAGGGTCCGTTTGGGGACTGGTTTGTATTTTCACCCTCAAACGGCTTGCTGTTAAGCCTAATCTAGATATTTTCAAATTACTATCATATACTCAAACCGGGAGATCCGCGACTACACGGTCAGGTCCAACGAAATGAGTTTGTCCCGTGCGAGGTGTTCGTGCCTCTTATGGGGTCGTTTCGGCGTTGGTTTGAAGTTTCACCCTCGAACGGCAAGTTTTAAAGGCTAATCTAGATATTATCAAATTTTCGTCATAGTTTCAAACAGGGAGACCCGCGACTGCGCGATCAGTTACAACAAGTCACATTGGTCCCATGCGAGGTGTTCGTGCCTCTTACGGGGCCATTTGGACGCTGGTTTGGGTTTTCACCCTCAAACGGCCCATTTTTAAGCCTAATCTAAAAATCTTCAAATGATCATCATATTCTAAAACCGGGAGACCCGCGACTCCGTGATCAGTTACTAAAAGTCACATTGCTCCCGTACGCGGTGCTCGTACCTCTTACGGGGTCGTTTGGGGATTGGTTTGGGTTTTCACCCTTCAACGGCTTGTTTCTAAGCCGAATCTATAGATTTTCAAAGTATTGTCATATTCTCAAACCGAGAGGCCCGTGAGTACGCGGGCAGTTGCT
Organism: Sambucus nigra; assembly: GCA_949130495.1. NCBI lineage: Eukaryota > Viridiplantae > Streptophyta > Magnoliopsida > Dipsacales > Adoxaceae > Sambucus > Sambucus nigra. The sequence goes on from CASBWL010000127.1 coordinate 20,865, forward strand.
ACAAGTCACTTTGGTCCCGTGCGAGGTGTTCGTGCCTCTTAAGGGTCCGTTTGGGGACTGGTTTGTGTTTTCACCCTCAAACGGCTTGTTGTTAAGCCTAATCTAGATATTTTAAAATTATTATCATATTCTCTAACCGGGAGATCCGCGACTACGCGGTCAGGTCCAACGAAATGTATTTGTCCCGTGCGAGGTGTTCGTGCCTCTTACGGGGTCGTTTCGGCGTTGGTTTGAAGTTTCACCCTCGAACGGCATGTTTTAAAGGCTAATCTAGATATTATCAAATTTTCATCATAGTTTCAAACAGGGAGACCCGCGACTACGCGATCAGTTACTACAAGTCACATTGGTCCCATGCGACGTGTTCGTGCATCTTACGGGGCCGTTTGGAGGCTGCTTTGAGTTTTCACCCTCAAACGGCCCATTTTTAAGCCTAATCTAAAAATTTTCAAATGATCATCATATTCTAAAACCGGTAGACCCGCGACTCCGTGATAAGTTACTACAAGTCACATTGCTCCCGTACGCGGTGCTCGTACCTCTTACGGGGTCGTTTGGGGATTGGTTTGGGTTTTCACCCTTCAACGGCTTGTTTCTAAGCCGAATCTATAGATTTTCCAAGTATTGTCATATTCTCAAACCGAGAGGCCCGTGAGTACGCGGTCAGTTGCTACAAGTCACTTTGGTCCCGTGCGAGGTGTTCGTGCCTCTTAAGGGTCCGTTTGGGGACTGGTTTGTGTTTTCACCCTCAAACGGCTTGTTGTTAAGCCTAATCTAGATATTTTCAAATTATTATCATATTCTCAAACCGGGAGATCCGCGACTACGCGGTCAGGTCCAACGAAATGTATTTGTCCCGTGCGAGGTGTTCGTGCCTCTTACGGGGTCGTTTCGGCGTTGGTTTGAAGTTTCACCCTCGAACGGCATGTTTTTAAGGCTAATCTAGATATTATCAAATTTTTGTCATAGTTTCAAACAGGTAGACCCGCGACTACGCGATCAGTTACTACAAGTCACATAGGTCCCATGCGAGGTGTTCGTGCCTCTTACGGTGCCGTTTGGAGGCTGGTTTGGGTTTTCACCCTCAAACGGCCCATTTTAAGCCTAATCTAAAAAATTTCAAATTATCATCATATTCTAAAATCAGGAGACCCCCGACTCCGTGATCAGTTACTACAAGTCACATTGCTCCCGCCAGCTGTGTTCGTAACTCTTGGGGGGTCGTTTGGTGACTGGTTTGGGTTTTCACCCTTCAACGGCTTGTTTCTAAGCCGAATCTATAGATTTTCAAAGTATTGTCATATTCTCAAACCGAGAGGCCCGTGAGTACGCGGTCAGTTGCTACAAGTCACTTTGGTCCCGTGCGAGTTGTTCGTGCCTCTTAAGGGTCCGTTTGGGGACTGGTTTGTGTTTTCACCCTCAAACGGCTTGTTGTTAAGCCTAATCTAGATATTTTAAAATTATTATCATATTCTCAAACCGGGAGATCCGCGACTACGCGGTCAGGTCCAACGAAATGTATTTGTCCCGTGCGAGCTGTTCGTTCCTCTTACGGGGTCGTTTCGGCGTTAGTTTGAAGTTTCACCCTCGAACGGCATGTTTTAAAGGCTAATCTAGATATTATCAAATTTTCGTCATAGTTTCAAACAGGGAGACCCGCGACTACGCGATCAGTTACTACAAGTCACATTGGTCCCATGCGACGTGTTCGTGCCTCTTACGGGGCCGTTTGGAGGCTGCTTTGGGTTTTCACCCTCAAACGGCCCATTTTTAAGCCTAATCTAAAAAATTTCAAATGATCATCATATTCTAAAACCGGTAGACCCGCGACTCCGTGATAAGTTACTACAAGTCACATTGCTCCCGTACGCGGTGCTCGTACCTCTTACGGGGTCGTTTGGGGATTGGTTTGGGTTTTCACCCTTCAACGGCTTGTTTCTAAGCCGAATCTATAGATTTTCAAAGTATTGTCATATTCTCAAACCGAGAGGCCCGTGAGTACGCGGTCAGTTGCTACAAGTCACTTTGGTCCCGTGCGAGTTGTTCGTGCCTCTTAAGGGTCCGTTTGGGGACTGGTTTGTGTTTTCACCCTCAAACGGCTTGTTGTTAAGCCTAGTCTAGATATTTTAAAATTATTATCATATTCTCAAACCGGGAGATATGCGACTACGCGGTCAGGTCCAACGAAATGTATTTGTCCCGTGCGAGCTGTTTGTTCCTCTTACGGGGTCGTTTCGGCGTTGGTTTGAAGTTTCACCCTCGAACGACATGTTTTAAAGGCTAATCTAGATATTATCAAATTTTCGTCATAGTTTCAAACAGGGAGACCCGCGACTACGCGATCAGTTACTACAAGTCACATTGGTCCCATGCGAGGTGTTAGTTTCTCTTACGGGGCCATTTGGAGGATGGTTTGGGTTTTCACCCTCAAACGGCCCATTTTTAAGCCTAATCAAAAAAAATTCAAATGATCATCATATTCTAAAACCGGGAGACCCGCGACTCCGTGATAAGTTACTACAAGTCACATTGCTCCCGTACGCGGTGCTCGTACCTCTTACGGGGTCGTTTGGGGATTGGTTTGGGTTTTCACCCTTCAACGGCTTGTTTCTAAGCCGAATCTATAGATTTTCAAAGTATTGTCATATTCTCAAACCGAGAGGCCCGTGAGTACGCGGTCAGTTGCTACAAGTCACTTTGGTCCCGTGCGAGTTGTTCGTGCCTCTTAAGGGTCCGTTTGGGGACTGGTTTGTGTTTTCACCCTCAAACGGCTTGTTGTTAAGCCTAGTCTAGATATTTTAAAATTATTATCATATTCTCAAACCGGGAGATCCGCGACTACGCGGTCAGGTCCAACGAAATGTATTTGTCCCGTGCGAGCTGTTCGTTCCTCTTACGGGGTCGTTTCGGCGTTGGTTTGAAGTTTCACCCTCGAACGGCATGTTTTAAAGGCTAATCTAGATATTATCAAATTTTCGTCATAGTTTCAAACAGGGAGACCCGCGACTACGCGATCAGTTACTACAAGTCACATTGGTCCCATGCGACGTGTTCGTGCCTCTTACGGGGCCGTTTGGAGGCTGCTTTGGGTTTTCACCCTCAAACGGCCCATTTTTAAGCCTAATCTAAAAAATTTCAAATGATCATCATATTCTAAAACCGGTAGACCCGCGACTCCGTGATAAGTTACTACAAGTCACATTGCTCCCGTACGCGGTGCTCGTACCTCTTACGGGGTCGTTTGGGGATTGGTTTGGGTTTTCACCCTTCAACGGCTTGTTTCTAAGCCGAATCTATAGATTTTCCAAGTATTGTCATATTCTCAAACCGAGAGGCCCGTGAGTACGCGGTCAGTTGCTACAAGTCACTTTGGTCCCGTGCGAGGTGTTCGTGCCTCTTAAGGGTCCGTTTGGGGACTGGTTTGTGTTTTCACCCTCAAACGGCTTGTTGTTAAGCCTAATCTAGATATTTTCAAATTATTATCATATTCTCAAACCGGGAGATCCGCGACTACGCGGTCAGGTCCAACGAAATGTATTTGTCCCGTGCGAGGTGTTCGTGCCTCTTACGGGGTCGTTTCGGCGTTGGTTTGAAGTTTCACCCTCGAACGGCATGTTTTTAAGGCTAATCTAGATATTATCAAATTTTTGTCATAGTTTCAAACAGGTAGACCCGCGACTACGCGATCAGTTACTACAAGTCACATAGGTCCCATGCGAGGTGTTCGTGCCTCTTACGGTGCCGTTTGGAGGCTGGTTTGGGTTTTCACCCTCAAACGGCCCATTTTAAGCCTAATCTAAAAAATTTCAAATTATCATCATATTCTAAAATCAGGAGACCCCCGACTCCGTGATCAGTTACTACAAGTCACATTGCTCCCGCCAGCTGTGTTCGTAACTCTTGGGGGGTCGTTTGGTGACTGGTTTGGGTTTTCACCCTTCAACGGCTTGTTTCTAAGCCGAATCTATAGATTTTCAAAGTATTGTCATATTCTCAAACCGAGAGGCCCGTGAGTACGCGGTCAGTTGCTACAAGTCACTTTGGTCCCGTGCGAGTTGTTCGTGCCTCTTAAGGGTCCGTTTGGGGACTGGTTTGTGTTTTCACCCTCAAACGGCTTGTTGTTAAGCCTAATCTAGATATTTTAAAATTATTATCATATTCTCAAACCGGGAGATCCGCGACTACGCGGTCAGGTCCAACGAAATGTATTTGTCCCGTGCGAGCTGTTCGTTCCTCTTACGGGGTCGTTTCGGCGTTGGTTTGAAGTTTCACCCTCGAACGGCATGTTTTAAAGGCTAATCTAGATATTATCAAATTTTTGTCATAGTTTCAAACAGGGAGACCCGCGACTACGCGATCAGTTACTACAAGTCACATTGGTCCCATGCGACGTGTTCGTGCCTCTTACGGGGCCGTTTGGAGGCTGCTTTGGGTTTTCACCCTCAAACGGCCCATTTTTAAGCCTAATCTAAAAAATTTCAAATGATCATCATATTCTAAAACCGGTAGACCCGCGACTCCGTGATATGTTACTACAAGTCACATTGCTCCCGTACGCGGTGCTCGTACCTCTTACGGGGTCGTTTGGGGATTGGTTTGGGTTTTCACCCTTCAACGGCTTGTTTCTAAGCCGAATCTATAGATTTTCCAAGTATTGTCATATTCTCAAACCGAGAGGCCCGTGAGTACGCGGTCAGTTGCTACAAGTCACTTTGGTCCCGTGCGAGGTGTTCGTGCCTCTTAAGGGTCCGTTTGGGGACTGGTTTGTGTTTTCACCCTCAAACGGCTTGTTGTTAAGCCTAATCTAGATATTTTCAAATTATTATCATATTCTCAAACCGGGAGATCCGCGACTACGCGGTCAGGTCCAACGAAATGTATTTGTCCCGTGCGAGGTGTTCGTGCCTCTTACGGGGTCGTTTCGGCGTTGGTTTGAAGTTTCACCCTCGAACGACATGTTTTTAAGGCTAATCTAGATATTATCAAATTTTCGTCATAGTTTCAAACAGGGAGACCCGCGACTACGCTATCAGTTACTACAAGTCACATAGGTCCCATGCGAGGTGTTCGTGCCTCTTACAGTGCCGTTTGGAGGCTGGTTTGGGTTTTCACCCTCAAACGGCCCATTTTAAGCCTAATCTAAAAAATTTCAAATGATCATCATATTCTAAAATCAGGAGACCCCCGACTCCGTGATCAGTTACTACAAGTCACATTGCTCCCGCCAGCTGTGTTCGTAACTCTTAGGGGGTCGTTTGGTGACTGGTTTGGGTTTTCACCCTTCAACGGCTTGTTTCTAAGCCGAACCTATAGATTTTCCAAGTATTGTCATATTCTCAAATCGAGAGGCCCGTGAGTACGCGGGCAGTTGCAACAAGTCACTTTGGTCCCGTGCGAGGCGTTCGTGCCTCTGAAGGGTCCGTTTGGGGACTGGTTTGTATTTTCACCCTCAAACGGCTTGTTGTTAAGCCTAATCTAGATATTTTCAAATTATTATCATATACTCAAACCGGGAGATCCGCGACTACACGGTCAGGTCCAACGAAATGAGTTTGTCCCGTGCGAGGTGTTCGTTCCTCTTATGGGGTCGTTTCGGCGTTGGTTTGAAGTTTCACCCTCGAACGGCATGTTTTAAAGGCTAATCTAGATATTATCAAATTTTCGTCATAGTTTCAAACAGGGAGACCCGCGACTACGCGATCAGTTACAACAAGTCACATTGGTCCCATGCGAGGTGTTCGTGCCTCTTACGGGGCCATTTGGACGCTTGTTTGGGTTTTCACCCTCAAACGGCCCATTTTTAAGCCTAATCTAAAAATCTTCAAATGATCGTCATATTCTAAAACCGGAAGACCCGCGACTCCGTGATCAGTTACTACAAGTCACATTGCTCCCGTACGCGGTGCTCGTACCTCTTACGGGGTCGTTTGGGGATAGGTTTGGGTTTTCACCCTTCAACGGCTTGTTTCTAAGCCGAATCTATAGATTTTCAAAGTATTGTGATATTCTCAAACCGAGAGGCCCGTGAGTACGCGGTCAGTTGCTACAAGTCACTTTGGTCCCGTGCGAGGTGTTCGTGCCTCTTAAGGGTCCGTTTGGGGACTGATTTGTGTTTTAACCCTCAAACGGCTTGTTGTTAAGCCTAATCTAGATATTTTAAAATTATTATCATATTCTCAAACCGGGAGATCCGCGACTACGCGGTCAGGTCCAACGAAATGTATTTGTCCCGTGCGAGGTGTTCGTGCCTCTTACGGGGTCGTTTCGGCGTTGGTTTGAAGTTTCACCCTCGAACGGCATGTTTTAAAGGCTAATCTAGATATTATCAAATTTTCGTCATAGTTTGAAACAGGGAGACCCGCGACTACGCGATCAGTTACTACAAGTCACATAGGTCCCATGCGACGTGTTCGTGCCTCTTACGGGGCCGTTTTTAGGCTGCTTTGGGTTTTCACCCTCAAACGGCCCATTTTAAGCCTAATCTAAAAAATTTCAAATGATCATCATATTCTAAAATCAGGAGACCCCCGACTCCGTGATCAGTTACTACAAGTCACATTGCTCCCGCCAGCTGTGTTCGTAACTCTTGGGGGGTCGTTTGGTGACTGGTTTGGGTTTTCACCCTTCAACGGCTTGTTTCTAAGCCGAATCTATAGATTTTCAAAGTATTGTCATATTCTCAAACCGAGAGGCCCGTGAGTACGCGGTCAGTTGCTACAAGTCACTTTCGTCCCGTGCGAGTTGTTCGTGCCTCTTAAGGGTCCGTTTGGGGACTGGTTTGTGTTTTCACCCTCAAACGGCTTATTGTTAAGCCTAATCTAGATATTTTAAAATTATTATCATATTCTCAAACCGGGAGATCCGCGACTACGCGGTCAGGTCCACCGAAATGTATTTGTCCCGTGCGAGCTGTTCGTTCCTCTTACGGGGTCGTTTCGGCGTTGGTTTGAAGTTTCACCCTCGAACGGCATGTTTTAAAGGCTAATCTAGATATTATCAAATTTTCGTCATAGTTTCAAACAGGGAGACCCGCGACTACGCGATCAGTTACTACAAGTCACATTGGTCCCATGCGACGTGTTCGTGCCTCTTACGGGGCCGTTTGGAGGCTGGTTTGGGTTTTCACCCTCAAACGGCCCATTTTTAAGCCTAATCTAAAAAATTTCAAATGATCATCATATTCTAAAACCGGTAGACCCGCGACTCCGTGATATGTTACTACAAGTCACATTGCTCCCGTACGCGGTGCTCGTACCTCTTACGGGGTCGTTTGGGGATTGGTTTGGGTTTTCACCCTTCAACGGCTTGTTTCTAAGCCGAATCTATAGATTTTCCAAGTATTGTCATATTCTCAAACCGAGAGGCCCGTGAGTACGCGGTCAGTTGCTACAAGTCACTTTGGTCCCGTGCGAGGTGTTCGTGCCTCTTAAGGGTCCGTTTGGGGACTGGTTTGTGTTTTCACCCTCAAACGGCTTGTTGTTAAGCCTAATCTAGATATTTTCAAATTATTATCATATTCTCAAACCGGGAGATCCGCGACTACGCGGTCAGGTCCAACGAAATGTATTTGTCCCGTGCGAGGTGTTCGTGCCTCTTACGGGGTCGTTTCGGCGTTGGTTTGAAGTTTCACCCTCGAACGACATGTTTTTAAGGCTAATCTAGATATTATCAAATTTTCGTCATAGTTTCAAACAGGGAGACCCGCGACTACGCTATCAGTTACTACAAGTCACATAGGTCCCATGCGAGGTGTTCGTGCCTCTTACAGTGCCGTTTGGAGGCTGGTTTGGGTTTTCACCCTCAAACGGCCCATTTTAAGCCTAATCTAAAAAATTTCAAATGATCATCATATTCTAAAATCAGGAGACCCCCGACTCCGTGATCAGTTACTACAAGTCACATTGCTCCCGCCAGCTGTGTTCGTAACTCTTGGGGGGTCGTTTGGTGACTGGTTTGGGTTTTCACCCTTCAACGGCTTGTTTCTAAGCCGAACCTATAGATTTTCCAAGTATTGTCATATTCTCAAATCGAGAGGCCCGTGAGTACGCGGGCAGTTGCAACAAGTCACTTTGGTCCCGTGCGAGGCGTTCGTGCCTCTGAAGGGTCCGTTTGGGGACTGGTTTGTATTTTCACCCTCAAACGGCTTGTTGTTAAGCCTAATCTAGATATTTTCAAATTACTATCATATACTCAAACCGGGAGATCCGCGACTACACGGTCAGGTCCAACGAAATGAGTTTGTCCCGTGCGAGGTGTTCGTGCCTCTTATGGGGTCGTTTCGGCGTTGGTTTGAAGTTTCACCCTCGAACGGCATGTTTTAAAGGCTAATCTAGATATTATCAAATTTTCGTCATAGTTTCAAACAGGGAGACCCGCGACTACGCGATCAGTTACAACAAGTCACATTGGTCCCATGCGAGGTGTTCGTGCCTCTTACGGGGCCATTTGGACGCTTGTTTGGGTTTTCACCCTCAAACGGCCCATTTTTAAGCCTAATCTAAAAATCTTCAAATGATCGTCATATTCTAAAACCGGAAGACCCGCGACTCCGTGATCAGTTACTACAAGTCACATTGCTCCCGTACGCGGTGCTCGTACCTTTTACGGGGTCGTTTGGGGATAGGTTTGGGTTTTCACCCTTCAACGGCTTGTTTCTAAGCCGAATCTATAGATTTTCAAAGTATTGTGATATTCTCAAACCGAGAGGCCCGTGAGTACGCGGTCAGTTGCTACAAGTCACTTTGGTCCCGTGCGAGGTGTTCGTGCCTCTTAAGGGTCCGTTTGGGGACTGATTTGTGTTTTAACCCTCAAACGGCTTGTTGTTAAGCCTAATCTAGATATTTTAAAATTATTATCATATTCTCAAACCGGGAGATCCGCGACTACGCGGTCAGGTCCAACGAAATGTATTTGTCCCGTGCGAGGTGTTCGTGCCTCTTACGGGGTCGTTTCGGCGTTGGTTTGAAGTTTCACCCTCGAACGGCATGTTTTAAAGGCTAATCTAGATATTATCAAATTTTCGTCATAGTTTGAAACAGGGAGACCCGCGACTACGCGATCAGTTACTACAAGTCACATTGGTCCCATGCGACGTGTTCGTGCCTCTTACGGGGCCGTTTTTAGGCTGCTTTGGGTTTTCACCCTCAAACGGCCCATTTTTAAGCCTAATCTAAAAAATTTCAAATGATCATCATATTCTAAAACCGGTAGACCCGCGACTCCGTGATAAGTTACTACAAGTCACATTGCTCCCGTACGCGGTGCTCGTACCTCTTACGGGGTCGTTTGGGGATTGGTTTGGGTTTTCACCCTTCAACGGCTTGTTTCTAAGCCGAATCTATAGATTTTCCAAGTATTGTCATATTCTCAAACCGAGAGGCCCGTGAGTACGCGGTCAGTTGCTACAAGTCACTTTGGTCTCGTGCGAGGTGTTCGTGCCTCTTAAGGGTCCGTTTGGGGACTGGTTTGTGTTTTCACCCTCAAACGGCTTGTTGTTAAGCCTAATCTAGATATTTTCAAATTATTATCATATTCTCAAACCGGGAGATCTGCGACTACACGGTCAGGTCCAACGAAATGTATTTTTCCCGTGCGAGCTGTTCGTTCCTCTTACGGGGTCGTTTCGGCGTTGGTTTGAAGTTTCACCCTCGAACGGCATGTTTTTAAGGCTAATCTAGATATTATCAAATTTTCGTCATAGTTTCAAACAGGGAGACCCGCGACTACGCGATCAGTTACTACAAGTCACATTGGTCCCATGTGAGGTGTTCGTTCCTCTTACGGGGCCGTTTGGAGGATGGTTTGGGTTTTCACCCTCAAACGGCCCATTTTTAAGCCTAATCTAAAAAATTTCAAATGATCATCATATTCTAAAACTGGGAGACCCGCGACTCCGTGATAAGTTACTACAAGTCACATTGCTCCCGTACGCGTTGCTCGTACCTCTTACGGGGTCGTTTGGGGATTGGTTTGGGTTTTCACCCTTCAACGGCTTGTTTCTAAGCCGAATCTATAGATTTTCAAAGTATTGTGATATTCTCAAACCGAGAGGCCCGTGAGTACGCGGTCAGTTGCTACAAGTCACTTTGGTCCCGTGCGAGTTGTTCGTGCCTCTTAAGGGTCCGTTTGGGGACTGGTTTGTGTTTTCACCCTCAAACGGCTTGTTGTCAAGCCTAATCTAGATATTTTAAAATTATTATCATATTCTCAAACCGGGAGATCCGCGACTACGCGGTCAGGTCCAACGAAATGTATTTGTCCCGTGCGAGCTGTTCGTTCCTCTTACGGGGTCGTTTCGGCGTTGGTTTGAAGTTTCACCCTCGAACGACATGTTTTTAAGGCTAATCTAGATATTATCAAATTTTTGTCATAGTTTCAAACAGGGAGACCCGCGACTACGCGATCAGTTACTACAAGTCACATTGGTCCCATGCGAGGTGTTCGTTCCTCTTACGGGGCCGTTTGGAGGATGGTTTGGGTTTTCACCCTCAAACGGCCCATTTTTAAGCCTAATCTAAAAAAATTCAAATGATCATCATATTCTAAAACCGGGAGACCCGCGACTCCGTGATAAGTTACTACAAGTCACATTGCTCCCGTACGCGGTGCTCGTACCTCTTACGGGGTCGTTTGGGGATTGGTTTGGGTTTTCACCCTTCAACGGCTTGTTTCTAAGCCGAATCTATAGATTTTCAAAGTATTGTCATATTCTCAAACCGAGAGGCCCGTGAGTACGCGGGCAGTTGCAACAAGTCACTTTGGTCCCGTGCGAGGCGTTCGTGCCTCTGAAGGGTCCGTTTGGGGACTGGTTTGTATTTTCACCCTCAAACGGCTTGCTGTTAAGCCTAATCTAGATATTTTCAAATTACTATCATATACTCAAACCGGGAGATCCGCGACTACACGGTCAGGTCCAACGAAATGAGTTTGTCCCGTGCGAGGTGTTCGTGCCTCTTATGGGGTCGTTTCGGCGTTGGTTTGAAGTTTCACCCTCGAACGGCAAGTTTTAAAGGCTAATCTAGATATTATCAAATTTTCGTCATAGTTTCAAACAGGGAGACCCGCGACTGCGCGATCAGTTACAACAAGTCACATTGGTCCCATGCGAGGTGTTCGTGCCTCTTACGGGGCCATTTGGACGCTGGTTTGGGTTTTCACCCTCAAACGGCCCATTTTTAAGCCTAATCTAAAAATCTTCAAATGATCATCATATTCTAAAACCGGGAGACCCGCGACTCCGTGATCAGTTACTAAAAGTCACATTGCTCCCGTACGCGGTGCTCGTACCTCTTACGGGGTCGTTTGGGGATTGGTTTGGGTTTTCACCCTTCAACGGCTTGTTTCTAAGCCGAATCTATAGATTTTCAAAGTATTGTCATATTCTCAAACCGAGAGGCCCGTGAGTACGCGGGCAGTTGCTACAAGTCACTTTGGTCCCGTGCGAGGTGTTCGTGCCTCTTAAGGGTCCGTTTGGGGACTGGTTTGTGTTTTCACCCTCAAACGGCTTGTTGTTAAGCCTAATCTAGATATTTTAAAATTATTATCATATTCTCTAACCGGGAGATCCGCGACTACGCGGTCAGGTCCAACGAAATGTATTTGTCCCGTGCGAGGTGTTCGTGCCTCTTACGGGGTCGTTTCGGCGTTGGTTTGAAGTTTCACCCTCGAACGGCATGTTTTAAAGGCTAATCTAGATATTATCAAATTTTCATCATAGTTTCAAACAGGGAGACCCGCGACTACGCGATCAGTTACTACAAGTCACATTGGTCCCATGCGACGTGTTCGTGCATCTTACGGGGCCGTTTGGAGGCTGCTTTGAGTTTTCACCCTCAAACGGCCCATTTTTAAGCCTAATCTAAAAATTTTCAAATGATCATCATATTCTAAAACCGGTAGACCCGCGACTCCGTGATAAGTTACTACAAGTCACATTGCTCCCGTACGCGGTGCTCGTACCTCTTACGGGGTCGTTTGGGGATTGGTTTGGGTTTTCACCCTTCAACGGCTTGTTTCTAAGCCGAATCTATAGATTTTCCAAGTATTGTCATATTCTCAAACCGAGAGGCCCGTGAGTACGCGGTCAGTTGCTACAAGTCACTTTGGTCCCGTGCGAGGTGTTCGTGCCTCTTAAGGGTCCGTTTGGGGACTGGTTTGTGTTTTCACCCTCAAACGGCTTGTTGTTAAGCCTAATCTAGATATTTTCAAATTATTATCATATTCTCAAACCGGGAGATCCGCGACTACGCGGTCAGGTCCAACGAAATGTATTTGTCCCGTGCGAGGTGTTCGTGCCTCTTACGGGGTCGTTTCGGCGTTGGTTTGAAGTTTCACCCTCGAACGGCATGTTTTTAAGGCTAATCTAGATATTATCAAATTTTTGTCATAGTTTCAAACAGGTAGACCCGCGACTACGCGATCAGTTACTACAAGTCACATAGGTCCCATGCGAGGTGTTCGTGCCTCTTACGGTGCCGTTTGGAGGCTGGTTTGGGTTTTCACCCTCAAACGGCCCATTTTAAGCCTAATCTAAAAAATTTCAAATTATCATCATATTCTAAAATCAGGAGACCCCCGACTCCGTGATCAGTTACTACAAGTCACATTGCTCCCGCCAGCTGTGTTCGTAACTCTTGGGGGGTCGTTTGGTGACTGGTTTGGGTTTTCACCCTTCAACGGCTTGTTTCTAAGCCGAATCTATAGATTTTCAAAGTATTGTCATATTCTCAAACCGAGAGGCCCGTGAGTACGCGGTCAGTTGCTACAAGTCACTTTGGTCCCGTGCGAGTTGTTCGTGCCTCTTAAGGGTCCGTTTGGGGACTGGTTTGTGTTTTCACCCTCAAACGGCTTGTTGTTAAGCCTAATCTAGATATTTTAAAATTATTATCATATTCTCAAACCGGGAGATCCGCGACTACGCGGTCAGGTCCAACGAAATGTATTTGTCCCGTGCGAGCTGTTCGTTCCTCTTACGGGGTCGTTTCGGCGTTAGTTTGAAGTTTCACCCTCGAACGGCATGTTTTAAAGGCTAATCTAGATATTATCAAATTTTCGTCATAGTTTCAAACAGGGAGACCCGCGACTACGCGATCAGTTACTACAAGTCACATTGGTCCCATGCGACGTGTTCGTGCCTCTTACGGGGCCGTTTGGAGGCTGCTTTGGGTTTTCACCCTCAAACGGCCCATTTTTAAGCCTAATCTAAAAAATTTCAAATGATCATCATATTCTAAAACCGGTAGACCCGCGACTCCGTGATAAGTTACTACAAGTCACATTGCTCCCGTACGCGGTGCTCGTACCTCTTACGGGGTCGTTTGGGGATTGGTTTGGGTTTTCACCCTTCAACGGCTTGTTTCTAAGCCGAATCTATAGATTTTCAAAGTATTGTCATATTCTCAAACCGAGAGGCCCGTGAGTACGCGGTCAGTTGCTACAAGTCACTTTGGTCCCGTGCGAGTTGTTCGTGCCTCTTAAGGGTCCGTTTGGGGACTGGTTTGTGTTTTCACCCTCAAACGGCTTGTTGTTAAGCCTAGTCTAGATATTTTAAAATTATTATCATATTCTCAAACCGGGAGATATGCGACTACGCGGTCAGGTCCAACGAAATGTATTTGTCCCGTGCGAGCTGTTTGTTCCTCTTACGGGGTCGTTTCGGCGTTGGTTTGAAGTTTCACCCTCGAACGACATGTTTTAAAGGCTAATCTAGATATTATCAAATTTTCGTCATAGTTTCAAACAGGGAGACCCGCGACTACGCGATCAGTTACTACAAGTCACATTGGTCCCATGCGAGGTGTTAGTTTCTCTTACGGGGCCATTTGGAGGATGGTTTGGGTTTTCACCCTCAAACGGCCCATTTTTAAGCCTAATCAAAAAAAATTCAAATGATCATCATATTCTAAAACCGGGAGACCCGCGACTCCGTGATAAGTTACTACAAGTCACATTGCTCCCGTACGCGGTGCTCGTACCTCTTACGGGGTCGTTTGGGGATTGGTTTGGGTTTTCACCCTTCAACGGCTTGTTTCTAAGCCGAATCTATAGATTTTCAAAGTATTGTCATATTCTCAAACCGAGAGGCCCGTGAGTACGCGGTCAGTTGCTACAAGTCACTTTGGTCCCGTGCGAGTTGTTCGTGCCTCTTAAGGGTCCGTTTGGGGACTGGTTTGTGTTTTCACCCTCAAACGGCTTGTTGTTAAGCCTAGTCTAGATATTTTAAAATTATTATCATATTCTCAAACCGGGAGATCCGCGACTACGCGGTCAGGTCCAACGAAATGTATTTGTCCCGTGCGAGCTGTTCGTTCCTCTTACGGGGTCGTTTCGGCGTTGGTTTGAAGTTTCACCCTCGAACGGCATGTTTTAAAGGCTAATCTAGATATTATCAAATTTTCGTCATAGTTTCAAACAGGGAGACCCGCGACTACGCGATCAGTTACTACAAGTCACATTGGTCCCATGCGACGTGTTCGTGCCTCTTACGGGGCCGTTTGGAGGCTGCTTTGGGTTTTCACCCTCAAACGGCCCATTTTTAAGCCTAATCTAAAAAATTTCAAATGATCATCATATTCTAAAACCGGTAGACCCGCGACTCCGTGATAAGTTACTACAAGTCACATTGCTCCCGTACGCGGTGCTCGTACCTCTTACGGGGTCGTTTGGGGATTGGTTTGGGTTTTCACCCTTCAACGGCTTGTTTCTAAGCCGAATCTATAGATTTTCCAAGTATTGTCATATTCTCAAACCGAGAGGCCCGTGAGTACGCGGTCAGTTGCTACAAGTCACTTTGGTCCCGTGCGAGGTGTTCGTGCCTCTTAAGGGTCCGTTTGGGGACTGGTTTGTGTTTTCACCCTCAAACGGCTTGTTGTTAAGCCTAATCTAGATATTTTCAAATTATTATCATATTCTCAAACCGGGAGATCCGCGACTACGCGGTCAGGTCCAACGAAATGTATTTGTCCCGTGCGAGGTGTTCGTGCCTCTTACGGGGTCGTTTCGGCGTTGGTTTGAAGTTTCACCCTCGAACGGCATGTTTTTAAGGCTAATCTAGATATTATCAAATTTTTGTCATAGTTTCAAACAGGTAGACCCGCGACTACGCGATCAGTTACTACAAGTCACATAGGTCCCATGCGAGGTGTTCGTGCCTCTTACGGTGCCGTTTGGAGGCTGGTTTGGGTTTTCACCCTCAAACGGCCCATTTTAAGCCTAATCTAAAAAATTTCAAATTATCATCATATTCTAAAATCAGGAGACCCCCGACTCCGTGATCAGTTACTACAAGTCACATTGCTCCCGCCAGCTGTGTTCGTAACTCTTGGGGGGTCGTTTGGTGACTGGTTTGGGTTTTCACCCTTCAACGGCTTGTTTCTAAGCCGAATCTATAGATTTTCAAAGTATTGTCATATTCTCAAACCGAGAGGCCCGTGAGTACGCGGTCAGTTGCTACAAGTCACTTTGGTCCCGTGCGAGTTGTTCGTGCCTCTTAAGGGTCCGTTTGGGGACTGGTTTGTGTTTTCACCCTCAAACGGCTTGTTGTTAAGCCTAATCTAGATATTTTAAAATTATTATCATATTCTCAAACCGGGAGATCCGCGACTACGCGGTCAGGTCCAACGAAATGTATTTGTCCCGTGCGAGCTGTTCGTTCCTCTTACGGGGTCGTTTCGGCGTTGGTTTGAAGTTTCACCCTCGAACGGCATGTTTTAAAGGCTAATCTAGATATTATCAAATTTTTGTCATAGTTTCAAACAGGGAGACCCGCGACTACGCGATCAGTTACTACAAGTCACATTGGTCCCATGCGACGTGTTCGTGCCTCTTACGGGGCCGTTTGGAGGCTGCTTTGGGTTTTCACCCTCAAACGGCCCATTTTTAAGCCTAATCTAAAAAATTTCAAATGATCATCATATTCTAAAACCGGTAGACCCGCGACTCCGTGATAAGTTACTACAAGTCACATTGCTCCCGTACGCGGTGCTCGTACCTCTTACGGGGTCGTTTGGGGATTGGTTTGGGTTTTCACCCTTCAACGGCTTGTTTCTAAGCCGAATCTATAGATTTTCAAAGTATTGTCATATTCTCAAACCGAGAGGCCCGTGAGTACGCGGTCAGTTGCTACAAGTCACTTTGGTCCCGTGCGAGTTGTTCGTGCCTCTTAAGGGTCCGTTTGGGGACTGGTTTGTGTTTTCACCCTCAAACGGCTTGTTGTTAAGCCTAGTCTAGATATTTTAAAATTATTATCATATTCTCAAACCGGGAGATCCGCGACTACGCGGTCAGGTCCAACGAAATGTATTTGTCCCGTGCGAGCTGTTCGTTCCTCTTACGGGGTCGTTTCGGCGTTGGTTTGAAGTTTCAGCCTCGAACGGCATGTTTTAAAGGCTAATCTAGATATTATCAAATTTTCGTCATAGTTTCAAACAGGGAGACCCGCGACTACGCGATCAGTTACTACAAGTCACATTGGTCCCATGCGACGTGTTCGTGCCTCTTACGGGGCCGTTTGGAGGCTGCTTTGGGTTTTCATCCTCAAACGGCCCATTTTTAAGCCTAATCTAAAAAATTTCAAATGATCATCATATTCTAAAACCGGTAGACCCGCGACTCCGTGATAAGTTACTACAAGTCACATTGCTCCCGTACGCGGTGCTCGTACCTCTTACGGGGTCGTTTGGGGATTGGTTTGGGTTTTCACCCTTCAACGGCTTGTTTCTAAGCCGAATCTATAGATTTTCCAAGTATTGTCATATTCTCAAACCGAGAGGCCCGTGAGTACGCGGTCAGTTGCTACAAGTCACTTTGGTCCCGTGCGAGGTGTTCGTGCCTCTTAAGGGTCCGTTTGGGGACTGGTTTGTGTTTTCACCCTCAAACGGCTTGTTGTTAAGCCTAATCTAGATATTTTCAAATTATTATCATATTCTCAAACCGGGAGATCCGCGACTACGCGGTCAGGTCCAACGAAATGTATTTGTCCCGTGCGAGGTGTTCGTGCCTCTTACGGGGTCGTTTCGGCGTTGGTTTGAAGTTTCACCCTCGAACGGCATGTTTTTAAGGCTAATCTAGATATTATCAAATTTTCGTCATAGTTTCAAACAGGGAGACCCGCGACTACGCGATCAGTTACTACAAGTCACATAGGTCCCATGCGAGGTGTTCGTGCCTCTTACGGTGCCGTTTGGAGGCTGGTTTGGGTTTTCACCCTCAAACGGCAAATTTTAAGCCTAATCTAAAAAATTTCAAATTATCATCATATTCTAAAATCAGGAGACCCCCGACTCCGTGATCAGTTACTACAAGTCACATTGCTCCCGCCAGCTGTGTTCGTAACTCTTGGGGGGTCGTTTGGTGACTGGTTTGGGTTTTCACCCTTCAACGGCTTGTTTCTAAGCCGAATCTATAGATTTTCAAAGTATTGTCATATTCTCAAACCGAGAGGCCCGTGAGTACGCGGTCAGTTGCTACAAGTCACTTTGGTCCCGTGCGAGGTGTTCGTGCCTCTTAAGGGTCCGTTTGGGGACTGGTTTGTGTTTTCACCCTCAAACGGCTTGTTGTTAAGCCTAATCTAGATATTTTCAAATTATTATCATATTCTCAAACCGGGAGATCCGCGACTACGCGGTCAGGTCCAACGAAATGTATTTGTCCCGTGCGAGGTGTTCGTGCCTCTTACGGGGTCGTTTCGGCGTTGGTTTGAAGTTTCACCCTCGAACGACATGTTTTTAAGGCTAATCTAGATATTATCAAATTTTCGTCATAGTTTCAAACAGGGAGACCCGCGACTACGCTATCAGTTACTACAAGTCACATAGGTCCCATGCGAAGTGTTCGTGCCTCTTACAGTGCCGTTTGGAGGCTGGTTTGGGTTTTCACCCTCAAACGGCCCATTTTAAGCCTAATCTAAAAAATTTCAAATGATCATCATATTCTAAAATCAGGAGACCCCCGACTCCGTGATCAGTTACTACAAGTCACATTGCTCCCGCCAGCTGTGTTCGTAACTCTTGGGGGGTCGTTTGGTGACTGGTTTGGGTTTTCACCCTTCAACGGCTTGTTTCTAAGCCGAACCTATAGATTTTCCAAGTATTGTCATATTCTCAAATCGAGAGGCCCGTGAGTACGCGGGCAGTTGCAACAAGTCACTTTGGTCCCGTGCGAGGCGTTCGTGCCTCTGAAGGGTCCGTTTGGGGACTGGTTTGTATTTTCACCCTCAAACGGCTTGTTGTTAAGCCTAATCTAGATATTTTCAAATTACTATCATATACTCAAACCGGGAGATCCGCGACTACACGGTCAGGTCCAACGAAATGAGTTTGTCCCGTGCGAGGTGTTCGTGCCTCTTATGGGGTCGTTTCGGCGTTGGTTTGAAGTTTCACCCTCGAACGGCATGTTTTAAAGGCTAATCTAGATATTATCAAATTTTCGTCATAGTTTCAAACAGGGAGACCCGCAACTACGCGATCAGTTACAACAAGTCACATTGGTCCCATGCGAGGTGTTCGTGCCTCTTACGGGGCCATTTGGACGCTTGTTTGGGTTTTCACCCTCAAACGGCCCATTTTTAAGCCTAATCTAAAAATCTTCAAATGATCATCATATTCTAAAACCGGAAGACCCGCGACTCCGTGATCAGTTACTACAAGTCACATTGCTCCCGTACGCGGTGCTCGTACCTTTTACGGGGTCGTTTGGGGATAGGTTTGGGTTTTCACCCTTCAACGGCTTGTTTCTAAGCCGAATCTATAGATTTTCAAACTATTGTGATATTCTCAAACCGAGAGGCCCGTGAGTACGCGGTCAGTTGCTACAAGTCACTTTGGTCCCGTGCGAGGTGTTCGTGCCTCTTAAGGGTCCGTTTGGGGACTGATTTGTGTTTTAACCCTCAAACGGCTTGTTGTTAAGCCTAATCTAGATATTTTAAAATTATTATCATATTCTCAAACCGGGAGATCCGCGACTACGCGGTCAGGTCCAACGAAATGTATTTGTCCCGTGCGAGGTGTTCGTGCCTCTTACGGGGTCGTTTCGGCGTTGGTTTGAAGTTTCACCCTCGAACGGCATGTTTTAAAGGCTAATCTAGATATTATCAAATTTTCGTCATAGTTTGAAACAGGGAGACCCGCGACTACGCGATCAGTTACTACAAGTCACATTGGTCCCATGCGACGTGTTCGTGCCTCTTACGGGGCCGTTTTTAGGCTGCTTTGGGTTTTCACCCTCAAACGGCCCATTTTTAAGCCTAATCTAAAAAATTTCAAATGATCATCATATTCTAAAACCGGTAGACCCGCGACTCCGTGATAAGTTACTACAAGTCACATTGCTCCCGTACGCGGTGCTCGTACCTCTTACGGGGTCGTTTGGGGATTGGTTTGGGTTTTCACCCTTCAACGGCTTGTTTCTAAGCCGAATCTATAGATTTTCCAAGTATTGTCATATTCTCAAACCGAGAGGCCCGTGAGTACGCGGTCAGTTGCTACAAGTCACTTTGGTCCCGTGCGAGGTGTTCGTGCCTCTTAAGGGTCCGTTTGGGGACTGGTTTGTGTTTTCACCCTCAAACGGCTTGTTGTTAAGCCTAATCTAGATATTTTCAAATTATTATCATATTCTCAAACCGGGAGATCTGCGACTACGCGGTCAGGTCCAACGAAATGTATTTTTCCCGTGCGAGCTGTTCGTTCCTCTTACGGGGTCGTTTCGGCGTTGGTTTGAAGTTTCACCCTCGAACGGCATGTTTTTAAGGCTAATCTAGATATTATCAAATTTTCGTCATAGTTTCAAACAGGGAGACCCGCGACTACGCGATCAGTTACTACAAGTCACATTGGTCCCATGTGAGGTGTTCGTTCCTCTTACGGAGCCGTTTGGAGGATGGTTTGGGTTTTCACCCTCAAACGGCCCATTTTTAAGCCTAATCTAAAAAATTTCAAATGATCATCATATTCTAAAACCGGGAGACCCGCGACTCCGTGATAAGTTACTACAAGTCACATTGCTCCCGTACGCGGTGCTCGTACCTCTTACGGGGTCGTTTGGGGATTGGTTTGGGTTTTCACCCTTCAACGGCTTGTTTCTAAGCCGAATCTATAGATTTTCAAAGTATTGTGATATTCTCAAACCGAGAGGCCCGTGAGTACGCGGTCAGTTGCTACAAGTCACTTTGGTCCCGTGCGAGTTGTTCGTGCCTCTTAAGGGTCCGTTTGGGGACTGGTTTGTGTTTTCACCCTCAAACGGCTTGTTGTTAAGCCTAATCTAGATATTTTAAAATTATTATCATATTCTCAAACCGGGAGATCCGCGACTACGCGGTCAGG
This sequence comes from Sambucus nigra, assembly GCA_949130495.1. Taxonomy (NCBI): domain Eukaryota; kingdom Viridiplantae; phylum Streptophyta; class Magnoliopsida; order Dipsacales; family Adoxaceae; genus Sambucus; species Sambucus nigra. Next base: position 41,180 of record CASBWL010000127.1, read on the forward strand.
TCCAACAAAATGTATTTGTCCCGTGCGAGCTGTTCGTTCCTCTTACGGGGTCGTTTCGGCGTTGGTTTGAAGTTTCACCCTCGAATGGCATGTTTTAAAGGCTAATCTAGATATTATCAAATTTTCGTCATAGTTTGAAACAGGGAGACCCGCGACTACGCGATCAGTTACTACAAGTCACATTGGTCCCATGCGACGTGTTCGTGCCTCTTACGGGGCCGTTTGGAGGCTGGTTTGGGTTTTCACCCTCAAACGGCCCATTTTTAAGCCTAATCTAAAAATTTTCAAATGATCATCATATTCTAAAACCGGTAGACCCGCGACTCCGTGATAAGTTACTACAAGTCACATTGCTCCCGTACGCGGTGCTCGTACCTCTTACGGGGTCGTTTGGGGATTGGTTTGGGTTTTCACCCTTCAACGGCTTGTTTCTAAGCCGAATCTATAGATTTTCGAAGTATTGTCATATTCTCAAACCGAGAGGCCCGTGAGTACGCGGTCAGTTGCTACAAGTCACTTTGGTCCCGTGCGAGGTGTTCGTGCCTCTTAAGGGTCCGTTTGGGGACTGGTTTGTGTTTTCACCCTCAAACGGCTTGTTTTTTTTTTTTTTTTTGGGAAATTAGATGTATATATATAAAAAGAAGAATACACAGAGGAAGGAACCTCAAAGATCAAAAAGACCCCGGGGCATACCCCGGAGCCAACCAAAAAGCAAACAAAAGATTAGCTCAACAACCTATTTTCAGGGATGTTCCAATACATACAGGCCATCCAGTTAGTGTAATTTCTTCTATCCTTCTTCCAAGTAAGAACTTTGGCTTTAACCATGTTTTCAATACCCTTCACAATGGTGTCAAGAGAATTGAAGACATGCTTAAAACACCTCGAATTCCTCTCCATCCAGATGCAGTAGATCGTAGTAATGAAAGAAAGGGATCTAATCTTGTCACATAAGGATTTTGTAGAGTGGTTAACAGTGGCCAAGGATACCTCTCTATTCCAACTTTGAAACTTCCTATACCGCTGATTCCTAAGCATCACCTCCTCCCATATACTCTTGCTAAGGCTGCATTGGGAGAACAGGTGGTTATATGTTTCCCTCTTAGAACCACAAATCCCACACAGGTCATCCTCAGAAATACCCCATTCAAATAATTTGTCCTTAGTGTTGATGGCCTTTCGAAATACTAACCAAGCAATGAAAGAACACTTAGGAATGCAAACCTTGCTCCATACAAAATTGCTCCAAGTAACAGTAGGCTTGTGGGTCTTCAATAGCTCCCAAGCAGATGCAATGGTGAAGGTCCCTTTCTTGGAAGGAAGCCAAACCACATAGTCATTTCCCTCAAGAATTGCAGGTAAGCTAGCATTCTTCACTTCATTTAATTCCCAGGTCACAGTTGAGGGCCATCTCCACTCCATTTGGTGGATGAAATCAGAAACTTTAGCTTTTAGACTACTGGCTGAGTCATACATAATGTTATTCCCATAAAGGGGAAACAGTGGCCCATTTGGATGCCACAAATCGAACCACATAAAGGTTTGAGTCCCATTCCCAATGAATGTTTTGATTTGTCTTCTAAACTTTTCTCTTATCTTAAGAATTTTCCTCCAACTCCATGATGCATCTTTTGGTATACTCAAAGCCCATATGCGCCTCCCTTTAATTTTGTAAATGTTGCACCACTTAATCCATAAACTATCCTTCTTACTGCATAGATTCCATAAGTGCTTAGCCATGGCAGCAATGTTCCATGTCTCTAAACTCTTGATATTTAGCCCTCTTTCCTCTAGAGACACACAGATGTCCTCCCAAGCAACTTTAGCACCTTTACTGTTAGTCTCATCCCCTTTCCACAGATAATTCTTCATAACTTGCTCAATCTTCTTTATGATGATATTTTCAAATTATTATCATATTCTCAAACCGGGAGATCTGCGACTACGCGGTCAGGTCCAACGAAATGTATTTTTCCCGTGCGAGCTGTTCGTTCCTCTTACGGGGTCGTTTCGGCCTTGGTTTGAAGTTTCACCCTCGAACGGCATGTTTTTAAGGCTAATCTAGATATTATCAAATTTTCGTCATAGTTTCAAACAGGGAGACCCGCGACTATGCGATCAGTTACTACAAGTCACATTGGTCCCATGCGAGGTGTTCGTTCCTCTTACGGGGCCGTTTGGAGGATGGTTTGGGTTTTCACCCTCAAACGGCCCATTTTTAAGCCTAATCTAAAAATCTTCAAATGATCATCATATTCTAAAACCGGGAGACCCGCGACTCCGTGATCAGTTACTACAAGTCACAATGCTCCCGTACGCGGTGCTCGTACCTCTTACGGGGTCGTTTGGGGATTGGTTTGGGTTTTCACCCTTCAACGGCTTGTTTCTAAGCCGAATCTATAGATTTTCAAAGTATTGTCATATTCTCAAACCGAGAGGCCCGTGAGTACGCGGTCAGTAGCTACAAGTCACTTTGGTCCCGTGCGAGTTGTTCGTGCCTCTTAAGGGTCCGTTTGGGGACTGGTTTGTGTTTTCACCCTCAAACGGCTTGTTGTTAAGCCTAATCTAGATATTTTAAAATTATTATCATATTCTCAAACCGGGAGATCCGCGACTACGCGGTCAGGTCCAACGAAATGTATTTGTCCCGTGCGAGCTGTTCGTTCCTCTTACGGGGTCGTTTCGGCGTTGGTTTGAAGTTTCACCCTCGAACGGCATGTTTTAAAGGCTAATCTAGATATTATCAAATTTTCGTCATAGTTTGAAACAGGGAGACCCGCGACTACGCGATCAGTTACTACAAGTCACATTGGTCCCATGCGAGGTGTTCGTGCCTCTTACGGGGCCGTTTGGAGGCTGGTTTGGGTTTTCACCCTCAAACGGCCCATTTTTAAGCCTAATCTAAAAATTTTCAAATGATCATCATATTCTAAAACCGGTAGACCCGCGACTCCATGATAAGTTACTACAAGTCACATTGCTCCCGTACGCGATGCTCGTACCTCTTACGGGGTCGTTTGGGGATTGGTTTGGGTTTTCACCCTTCAACGGCTTATTTCTAAGCCGAATCTATAGATTTTCCAAGTATTGTCATATTCTCAAACCGAGAGGCCCGTGAGTACGCGGTCAGTTGCTACAAGTCACTTTGGTCCCGTGCGAGGTGTTCGTGCCTCTTAAGGGTCCGTTTGGGGACTGGTTTGTGTTTTCACCATCAAACGGCTTGTTGTTAAGCCTAATCTAGATATTTTCAAATTATTATCATATTCTCAAACCGGGAGATCTGCGACTACGCGGTCAGGTCCAACGAAATGTATTTTTCCCGTGCGAGCTGTTCGTTCCTCTTACGGGGTCGTTTCGGCGTTGGTTTGAAATTTCACCCTCGAACGTCATGTTTTTAAGGCTAATCTAGATATTATCAAATTTTCGTCATAGTTTCAAACAGGGAGACCCGCGACTACGCGATCAGTTACTACAAGTCACATTGGTCCCATGCGAGGTGTTCGTTCCTTTTACGGGGCCGTTTGGAGGATGGTTTGGGTTTTCACCCTCAAACGGCCCATTTTTAAGCCTAATCTAAAATTTTTCAAATGATCATCATATTCTAAAACCCGGAGACCCGCGACTCCGTGATAAGTTACTACAAGTCACATTGCTCCCGTACGCGGTGCTCGTACCTCTTACGGGGTCGTTTGGGGATTGGTTTGGGTTTTCACCCTTCAACAGCTTGTTTCTAAGCCGAATCTATAGATTTTCAAAGTATTGTCATATATTCTCAAACCGAGAGGCCCGTGAGTACGCGGTCAGTTGCTACAAGTCACTTTGGTCCCGTGCGAGGTGTTCGTGCGTCTTAAGGGTCCGTTTGGGGACTGGTTTGTGTTTTCACCCTCAAACGGCTTGTTGTCAAGCCTAATCTAGATATTTTCAAATTATTATCATATTCTCAAACCGGGAGATCCGCGACTACGCGGTCAGGTCCAACGAAATGTATTTGTCCCGTGCGAGGTGTTCGTGCCTCTTACGGGGTCGTTTCGGCGTTGGTTTGAAGTTTCACCCTCGAACGACATGTTTTTAAGGCTAATCTAGATATTATCAAATTTTCATCATAGTTTCAAACAGAGAGACCCGCGACTACGCGATCAGTTACTACAAGTCACATAGGTCCCATGCGAGGTGTTCGTGCCTCTTACGGGGCCGTTTGGAGACTGGTTTGGGTTTTCACCCTCAAACGACCCATTTTTAAGCCTAATCTAAAAAATTTCAAATGATCATCATATTCTAAAACCGGGGGACCCGCACTCCGTGATCAGTTACTACAAGTCACGTTGCTCCCGTACGCGGTGTTCGTACCTCTTACGGGGTCGTTTGGGGACTGGTTTGGGTTTTGACCCTACAACGGCTTGTTTCTAAGCCGAATCTATAGATTTTCAAAGTATTGTCATATTCTCAAATCGAGAGGCCCGTGAGTACGCGGTCAGTTGCTACAAGTCACTTTGGTCCCGTGCGAGGTGTTCGTGCCTCATAAGGGTCCGTTTGGGGATTGGTTTGTGTTTTCATCCTCAAACGGCTTGTTGTTAAGCCTAATCTAGATATTTTCAAATTATTATCATATTCTCAAACCGGGAGATCCGCGACTACGCGGTCAGGTCCAACGAAATGTATTTGTCCCGTGCGAGCTGTTCGTTCCTCTTACGGGGTCGTTTCGGCGCTGGTTTGAAGTTTCACCCTCGAACGGCATGTTTTTAAGGCTAATCTAGAGATTATCAAATTTTCGTCATAGTTTGAAACAGGGAGACCCGCGACTACGCGATGAGTTACAACAAGTCACATTGGTCCCATGCGAGGTGTTCGAGCCTCTTACGGGGCCGTTTGGACGTTGGTTTCGATTTTCACCCTCAAACGGCCCTTTTTTAAGCCTAATCAAAAAAATTTCAAATGATCATCATATTCTAAAACCGGGAGACCCGCGACTCCGTGATAAGTTACTACAAGTCACATTGCTCCCGTAAGCAGTGCTCGTACCTCTTACGGGGTCATTTGGGGACTGGTTTGGGTTTTCACCCTTCAACGGCTTGTTTCTAAGCCGAATCTATAAATTTTGAAAGTATTGTCATATTCTCAAACCGAGAGGCCCGTGAGTACGCGGTCAGTTGCTACAAGTCACTTTGGTCCCGTGCGAGGTGTTCGTGCCTCTTAAGGGTCCGTTTGGGGACTGGTTTGTGTTTCACCCTCAAACGGCTTGTTCTCATGCCTAATCTAGATATTTTCAAATTATTATCATATTCTCAAACCGGGAGATCCGCGACAACGCGGTCAGGTCCAACGAAATGTATTTTTCCCGTGCGAACTATTTGTGCCTCTTACGGGGTCGTTTCGGCATTGGTTTGAAGTTTCACCCTCGAACGGCATGTTTTTAAGGCTAATCTAGATATTATCAAATTTTCGTCATAATTTCAAACAGGGAGACCCGCGACTACACGATCAGTTACAACAAGTCACATTGGTCCCATGCGAGGTGTTCGTGCCTCTTACGGGGCCGTTTGGACGCCGGTTTGGGTTTTCACCCTCAAACGGCCCATTTTTAAGCCTAATCTAAAATTTTTTCAAATGATCATTATATTCTAAAACCAGGAGACCCGCGACTCCCTGATCAGTTATTACAAGTCACATTGCTCCCGTACGCGGTGTTCGTACCTCTTACGGGGTCGTTTGGGGACTGGTTTGGGTTTTCACCCTTCAACGGCTTGTTCTAAGCTGAATCTATAGATTATCAAAGTATTGTCATATTCTCAAACCGAGAGGCCCGTGAGTACGCGGTCAGTTGCTACAAGTCACTTTCGTCTCGTGCGAGGTGTTCGTGCCTCTTAAGGGTCCGTTTGGGGACTGATTTGTGTTTTCACCCTCAAACGGCTTGTTGTTAAGGCTAATCTAGATATTTTAAAATTATTATCATATTCTCAAACCGGGAGATCCGCGACTACGCGGTCAGGTCCAACGAAATGAATTTGTCCCGTGCAAGATGTTCGTGCCTCTTACGGGGTCGTTTCGGCGTTGGTTTAAAGTTTCACTCTCGAACGACATGTTTTTAAGGCTAATCTAGATATTATCAAATTTTTGTCATAGTTTCAAACAGGGAGACCCGCGACTACGCGATGAGTTACTAAGGGTCACATTGGTCCCATACGAGGTGTTCGTGCCTCTTACGGGGCCGTTTGGAGGCGGGTTTAGGTTTTCACCCTCAAACGGCTCATTTTTAAGCCTAATCTAAAAAATTACAAATGATCATTAAAAAATCAGGAGACCCGCGACTCCGTGATCAGTTACTAAGAGTCACATTGCTCCCGCCCGCGGTGTTCGTAACTCTTACGGGGTGGTTTGGTGACTGGTTTGGGTTTTCGCCCTTCAACGGCTTGATTCTATGCCGAATCTTTAGATTTTCAAAGTATTGTCATATTCTGAAACCGAGAGGCCCGTGAGTACGCGGTCAGTTGATACAAGTCACTTTGGTCCCGTGCGAGGTGTTCGTGCCTCTGAAGGGTCCGTTTTGGGACTGGTTTGTGTTTTCACCCTCAAACGGCTTGTTGTTAAGCCTAATCTAGATATTTTAAAATTATTATCATATTCTCAAACCGGGAGATCCGCGACTACACGGTCAGGTACAACAAAATGAGTTTGTCCCGTGCGAGCTATTCGTGCCTCTTACGGGGTCGTTTCGGCGTTGGTTTGAAGTTTCACCCTCGAACGACATGTTTTTAAGGCTAATCTAGATATTATCAACTTTTCGTCATAATTTCAAACAGGGGGACCCGCGACTACACGATCAGTTTCAACAAGTCACATTGGTCCCATGCGAGGTGTTCGTGCCTCTTACGGGGCCGTTTGGACCCTGGTTTGGATTTTCATCCTCAAACGGCCCATTTTTAAGCCTAATCTAAAAAATTTCAAATGATCATTATATTCTAAAACCAGGAGACCCGCGACTCCCTAATCAGTTATTACAAGTCACATTGCTCCCGTACGCGGTGTTCGTACCTCTTACGGGGTCGTTTGGGGACTGGTTTGGGGTTTCACCCTTCAACGGCTTGTTCTAAGCCGAATCTATAGATTTTCAAAGTATTGTCATATTCTCAAACCGAGAGGCCCGTGAGTACGCGGTCAGTTGCTACAAGTCACTTTCGTCTCGTGCGAGGTGTTCGTGCCTCTTAAGGGTCCGTTTGGGGACTGATTTGTGTTTTCACCCTCAAACGGCTTGTTGTTAAGCCTAATCTAGATATTTTAAAATTATTACATATTCTCAAACCGGGAGATCCGCGACAACGCGGTCAGGTCCAACGAAATGTATTTGTCCCGTGCCAGCTGTTCGTGCCTCTTACGGGGTCGTTTCGGCGTTGGTTTAAAGTTTCACCCTCGAACGACATGTTTTTAAGGCTAATCTAGTTATTATCAAATTTTCATCATAGTTTCAAACAGGGAGACCCGCGACTACGCGATCAGTTACTACAAGTCACATTGGTCCCATGCGAGGTGTTCGTGCCTCTTATGGGGCCGTTTGGAGGCTGGTTTGGGTTTTCACCCTCAAACGGCCCATTTTTAAGCCTAATCTAAAAAAATTCAAATGATCATTCTAAAATCGGGAGACCCGCGACTCCGTGATCAGTTACTACAAGTCACATTGCTCCCGTACGCGGTGTTCGTACCTCTTACGGGTTCGTTTGGGGACTGGTTTGGGTTTTCACCCTTCAACGGCTTGTTTCTAAGCCAAATCTATAGATTTTCAAAGTATTGTCATATTCTCAAACCGAGAGGCCCGTGAGTACGCGGTCAGTTGCTACAAGTCACTTTGGTCCCGTGCGAGGTGTTCGTGCCTCTTAAGGGTCCGTTTGGGGACTAGTTTGTGTTTTCATCCTCAAACGGGTTGTTGTCAAGCCTAATCTAGATGTTTTCAAATTATTATCATATTCTCAAACCGGGAGATCCGCGATTACGCGGTCAGCTCCAACGAAATGTATTTGTCCCGTGCGAGGTGTTCGTGCCTCTTACGGGGTCGTTTCGGCATTGGTTTGAAGTTTCACCCTCGAACGACATGTTTTTAAGGCTAATCTAGATATTATCAAATTTTCATCATAGTTTCAAACAGGTAGACCCGCGACTACGCGATCAGTTACAACAATTCACATTGGTCCCATGCGAGGTGTTCGTGCCTCTTACGGGGACGTTTGGACGCTGGTTTGGGTTTTCACCCTCAAACGGCCCATTTTTAAGCCTAATCTAAAAAATTTCAAATGATCATCATATTCTAAAACCAAGAGACCCGCGACTCCGTGATCAGTTACTACAAGTCACATTGCTCCCGCCCGCGGTGTTCGTAACTCTTACAGGGTCGTTTGGTGACTGGTTTGGGTTTTCACCCTTCAACGGCTTGTTTTGAAGCCGAATCTATAGATTATTAAAGTATTGTCATATTCTCAAACCGAGAGGCCCGTGAGTACGCAGTCCGTTGCTACAAGTCACTTCGGTCCCGTGCAAGGTGTTTGTGCCTCTGAAGGGTCCGTTTTGGGACTGGTATGTGTTTTCACCCTCAAACGGCTTCTTGTTAAGCCTAATCTAGATATTTTCAAATTATTATCATATTCTCAAACCGGGAGATCCGCGACTACGCGGTCAGGTCCAACGAAATGTATTTGTCCCGTGCGAGGTGTTCGTGCCTCTTACGGGGTCGTTTCGGCGTTGGTTTGAAGTTTCACCCTCGAACGGCATGTTTTAAAGGCTAATCGAGATATTATCAAATTTTCATCATAGTTTCAAACAGGGAGACCCGCGACTACGCGATCAGTTACTACAAGTCACATTGGTCCCATGCGAGGTGTTCGTGCCTCTTACGGGGCCGTTTGGAGGCTGGTTTGGGTTTTCACCCTCAAACGACCCATTTTTAAGCCTAATCTAAAATTTTTTAAATGATCATCATATTCTAAAACCGGGAGACCCGCGACTCCGTGATAAGTTACTACAAGTCACATTGCTCCCGTACGCGGTGCTCGTACCTCTTACGGGGTTGTTTGGGGATTGGTTTGGGTTTTCACCCTTCAACGGCTTGTTTCTAAGCCGAATCTATAGATTTTCAAAGTATTGTCATATTCTCAAACCGAGAGGCCTGTGAGTACGCGGTCAGTTGCTACAAGTCACTTTGGTCCCGTGCGAGGTGTTCGTGCCTCTTAAGGGTCCGTTTGGGGACTGGTTTGTGTTTTCACCCTCAAACGGCTTGTTGTCAAGCCTAATCTAGATATTTTCAAATTATTATCATATTCTCAAACCGGGAGATCCGCGACTACGCGGTCAGGTCCAACGAAATGTATTTGTCCCATGCGAGCTGTTTGTGCCTCTTACGGGGTCGTTTCGGCGGTGGTTTGAAGTTTCACCCACGAACGGCATGTTTTTAAGGCTAATCTAGATATTATCATATTTTTGTCATAGTTTCAAACAGGGAGACCCGCGAATACGCGATCAGTTACTACAAGTCACATTGGTACCATGCGAGGTGTTCGTGCCTCTTACGGGGCCGTTTGGACTCTGGTTAGGGTTTTCACCCTCAAACGGCCCATTTTTATGCCTGATCTAAAAATTTTCAAATGATCATATTCTAAAACCAGGAGACCCGCGACTCCGTGATCAGTTATTACAAGTCACATTGCTCCCGTACGCGGTGTTCGTAACTCTTACGGGGTCGTTTGGTGACTAGTTTGGGTTTTCACCCTTCAACGGCTTGTTTCTAAGCCGAATCTATAGATTTTCAAAGTATTATCATTTTCTCAAACCGAGAGGCTCGTGAGTACGCCTATCAGTTGCTACAAGTCACTTTGGTCCCGTGCGAGGTGTTCGTGCCTCTGAAGGGTCCGTTTGGGAACTGGTTTGTGTTTTCACCCTCAAACGGCTTATTTTTTTTTATTTTTTGGCAAAATTATGTATATTAAAACCAAGAATAAACAACGGAACAAATTAGAGGAAGAAAACCCTCAAACCTCCAGAGGGGCATACCCCAACTGGAAAACCAAGGAAACAAATGATAAAGGACCAAACAAACCCAAAATCAATCCTACTCCAGAGAACTCTCTGGAATACCCCAGTTCATGCAAGCCATCCAATTGACGTAGCTTCTTCTCCCCTTCCCCCAAGTCATGACTCTAGCTCCCACCATCTCCTCAATCTTCTTTAAAATGGCCCCAGTATTATCCTTCGTCTTCTTATGGAATCTATTATTTCTCTCCATCCACAGGCAGTAGCAAGTAGCTGAAAAGGAAATGCATCTGATACGATTATATAACTTAGGCCCCCCATAGTTGGAGATAGCACCTTGTATCTCCCCATCCCAGTCTGTAGCCTCCCTGTATTCCTGATTCCTGAATCTCACTTCCTCCCAGACCTCCCTGGCCACTTGGCACTCGTTGAACAGGTGAGAGCAAGTCTCCACTCCGTTAGAGCAGCTGCAACAAAGGTTGTTATCGGCGATGCCCCAGCTGAAGAGCTTATTCTTCGTTTGCAAGGCGTCCCTACAGACCAGCCAAAGAATGAAGGCACACTTGGGGATATTGTTCTTGTTCCAGACAAGGTTATGCCATGTGGTGGCAGGGAGACCCGGACTCAGAGCCTCATAAGCCGAACTAATAGTGAACCCACGTGGCCTCGGGACCCAAACCACCTCATCCGTGGTATCAGGCCTAATACCCGGTAACTCCGCATTCCTTATCTCAAGAAGTTCCACAGTAATCGTAGAGGGCCACCTCCAACCACTCTCAGCGATGTAATCAGCCACCAATGCCTTGTGATTGCTAGCAGCGTCATAAATAACCCTATCCCCATAGAGGGGGCGCAGGGGCCCAAGGGGGTGCCAGTTATCATGCCATAGGAAGGTCCCGTTGCCATCGCCAATGATGCACTTGATGAGAGGCCTGGTTAATGTCTAAGTTGCATCATTTTCCTCCAACTCCAAGTAGTGTCATTAGCAATATCGATAGCCCACAAGCTCCTCCTCTTTAATTTGTAAACATTGCACCATTTGACCCACAAACCATCCTTCTTGCTGCTGAGGTTCCAAAGGAGCTTCATAATGGCAGCTTCATTCCATCTCTCAATGTTCTTGATTCCCAATCCCCCCTCTTCAAGATTACAACACAGGTCCTTCCAAGCGACCTTAGCTCCTGAGTGTTTCAAATCGGGCCCAGTCCATAAGAAGTCCTTCATAAGCTGCTCGATACAAAGGATAACTCTTTTAGGCAGGATGAACAGACTAGACCAGTACACCTGTATACCGAAGAGAACAGACTTAATGAGCTGAAGACGACTAGCGTAGCTGAGAAACCGATTGGTCCAACACTTAATCTTAGCAGTAATCCTGTCAATCAGCCTCTTGCAGTCCTCCCCCTTGAGTCTCGTAGTAATGAGGGGCACACCAAGGTACTGGAAAGGTGGCCTACTGTGAGCGAACTCTAGCATACTACCAATCTGAATAATCCCACCCTCGTCAATGCCGGAAGAGTAGAAACTGCTCTTGTTAGGGTTAGGCAGGAGCCCCGAGATGCTACAGAAATCCACAAGCGCTTTCTTAGCAACCGAACAGGAGGCAAAGTCCCCCCCCACACAAAGAATAATCAGGTCGTCGGCAAAACAAAGGTGGTGAAGACCAATCTCCTTACACCGCGGGTGGAAGGTAAAAGCCGGATCCGTACTCGCCTTGTCCATAATGCAGGAGAAGGTGTCCATAATCAGGAGAAAAAGATAGGGTGAGAGAGGGTCACCCTGTCTTAACCCCCTCCTTCCCTCGAAGAAACCATGCAGATAGCCATTCATACTGATAGAGAACCTGGTCGTCGTGCAGCACACCATAACCCACCCAACAAAACTAGATGGGAAGCCCAAGTGGTCCAACAGTTTGACCAAAAAGTCCCAACTCACCGTGTCATAAGCCTTTAATAGGTCAATCTTCAAGGTGCATCTGGGGGGGGGGAGTAAGCCCCCTGTGGTAGTTCCTCATAATCTCCTGCAGCAAAAGGATATTATCAGAAATTGATCTCCCTTTCACAAACGCAGCCTGATTCGGACTAATGATGTTGGGGAGAAGAGGCTTGATTCTATTGGCAAGAACCTTAGAGATACACTTATAAATGGTGTTACAACAAGAAATAGGCCGAAAATCATGCATCCCATTGGGAGTGGTAACCTTTGGAATGAGGGCCAAGGCCGTGCAATTCCACTCACGGGGCATGTAACAACACCTAAAGAAGAATTTGATGGCCCTCAATACATCACTCCCAACCACATCCCAGTTCTCTTTGAAGAAATGCGCATTGAACCCATCAGGTCCGGGAGACTTTTTCGATCCAATAGCAAACATGGCCCCTTTAATTTCTTCATCGCTGAAAGGCCCAGTCAAAGCCACTCTATCTTCATCAGTAATTCTCTTGCAAACATTCGCATTAAGAACAGGAGCAGGGTCCACACAGGTACTGCTACTACCAAGACGGTTACTAAAATACTCAACTGCAATATTTGCCACATTCTGGGTTCCTTCCACTCTGTTACCATTCTCGTCATTAACACTTACGATCTTTCTTTTGGCCCTGGCCTGGTTAGCCTTCTTGTGTAAGAAGGCATTGTTACCGTCACCCAGCTGAAGCCATCTAACCCTGGACTGCTGCTTATAGAAAGACTCCTCCGCATTACGAAGCTCCAAGTAAATGGATAGCTTGATCTTCTCATCCCTCTGCATGCTGGTGTTACCCCCGTCAGAATCCAGCCTAGGCTGAACATCGTCCAGCTGATCTTTGGCTTCTTTGACTCTCGAAGAAAGATGATTGAAGAAATTTTTGTTGAACCCTTTAAGTTTAACCTTAAGACTTCTCATCTTCATGCTCAATCTAGCCATGGGGTTTCCCTTCACTCTTTCGTTCCACGCATCATTAAGTATCTCCTTAAAATCGGCATGGGACGTCCAAAAGTTGAAGAATTTGAAATGTTTAGGACCTCTAGGCTCATCATGGGAAAGAACCACAATGATTGGACAATGATCCGAAACACCGTGAGGTAACACAGTTGCTTGGGAATTAGGAAACCCTGCATTCCAAGCATCATTTTGGAGAACTCTGTCCAGCCAAGATTGGATATTATCCTCCCCCTCCTGCCGGCTTGTTGTTAAGCCTAATCTTGATATTTTAAAATTATTATCATATTCTAAAATCGGGAGATCCGTGACTACGCGCTCAGGTCCAACGAAATGTGTTTGTCCCGTGCGAGGTGTTCGTGCCTCTTACGGGGTCGTTTCGGCGTTGGTTTGAAGTTTCACCCTCGAACGACATGTTTTTAAGGCTAATCTAGATATTATCAAATTTTCGTCATAGTTTCAAAAAGGGAGACCCGCGACTACGCGATCAGTTACTACATGTCAGATTGGTCCCATGCGAGGTGTTCGTACCTCTTATGGGGTCGTTTGGAGGCTAGTTTGGGTTTTCACCCTCAAACGGCCCATTTTTAAGCCTAATCTAAAAAATTTCAAATGATCATCATATTCTAAAACCAGGAGACCCGCGACTCCGTGATCAGTTATTACAAGTCACATTACTCCCGTACGCGGTGTTCGTACCTCTTACGGGGTCGTTTGGGGACTGGTTTGGGTTTTCACCCTTCAACGGCTTGTTTCAAAGCCGAATCAATAGATTTTCAATGTATTGTCATATTCTCAAACCGAGAGGCCCGTGAGTATGCGATCAGTTGCTACAAGTCACTTTGGTCCCGTGCGAGGTGTTCGTGCCTCTTAAGGGTCCGTTTGGGGACTGGTTTGTGTTTTCACCCTCAAACGGCTTGTTGTCAAGCCTAATCTAGATATTGTCAAATTATTGTTATATTCTCAAACCGGGAGATCCGCGACTACGCGGTCAGGTCCAACAAAATGTATTTGTCCCGTGCGAGCTGTTCGTGCCTCTTACGGGGTCGTTTCGGGGGTGGTTTGAAGTTTCACCCTCGAACGGCATGTTTTTAAGGCTAATCTAGATATTATCATATTTTCGTCATAATTTCAAACAGGGAGACCCGCGACTACGCGATCAGTTACTACAAGTCACATTGGTCCCATGCGAGGTGTTCGTGCCTCTTAAGGGCCGTTTGGAGGCTGGTTTGGGTTTTCTCCCTCAAATGACCCATTTTTAAGCCTAATCTAAAAAATTTCAAATGATCATCATATTCTAAAACCGATGGACCCGCACTCCGCGATCAGTTACGGCAAGTCACGTTGCTCCCGTAGGCGGTGCTCGTACCTCTTACGGGGTCGTTTGGGGATTGGTTTGGGTTTTCACCCTTCAACGGCTTGTTTCTAAGCCGAATCAATAGATTTTCAAAGTATTGTCATATTCTCAATCCGAGAGGCCCGTGAGTACGCGGTCAGTTGCTACAAGTCACTTTGGTCCCGTACGAGGTGTTCGTGCCTCTTAAGGGTCCGTTTGGGGACTGGTTTGTGTTTTCACCCTCAAACGGCTTGTTGTCAAGCCTAATCTAGATATTTTCAAATTATTATCATATTCTCAAACAGGGAGATCCGCGACTACGCGGTCAGGTCCAACGAAATGTATTTGTCCCGTGCGAGCTGTTCGTTCCTCTTACGGGGTCGTTTCGTCGTTGGTTTGAAGTTTCACCCTCGAATGGCATGTTTTTACGGCTAATCTAGATATTATCAAATTTTTGTCATAGTTTCATACAAGGAGACCCGCGACTACGCGATCAGTTACTACAAGTCACATTGGTCCCATGCGAGGTGTTCGTGCCTCTTACGGGGCCGTTTGGAGGCTGGTTTGGGTTTTCACCCTCAAACGGCCCATTTTTAATCCTAGTCTAAAAAATTTCAAATGATCATCATATTCTAAAACCGGGAGACCCGCGACTCCGTGATCAGCTAGTACAAGTCACATTGCTCCCGCCCGCGGTGTTCGTACCTCTTACGGGGTCGTTTGGGGACTGGTTTGGGTTTTCACCCTTCAACGGCTTATTTCTAAGCCGAATCTATTGATTTTCAAAGTATTATCATATTCTCAAATCGAGAGGCCCGTGAGTACGCGGTCAGTTGCTACAAGTCACTTTGGTCCCGTGCGAGGTGTTCGTGCCTCTTAAGGGTCCGTTTGGGGACTGGTTTGTGTTTTCTCCCTCAAACGGCTTGTTGTCAAGCCTAATCTAGATATTTTCAAATTATTATCATATTCTCAAACCGGGAGATCCGCGACTACGCGGTCAGGTCCAACGAAATGTATTTGTCCCGTGCGAGGTGTTCGTGCCTCTTACGGGGTCGTTTCGGCGTTGGTTTGAAGTTTTACCCTCGAACGGCATGTTTTTAAGGCTAATCTAGATATTATCAAATTTTCGTCATAGTTTAAAACAGGGAGACCCGCGACGACGCGATCAGTTACTATCGTCATATTCTCAAACCGGGACACCTGTGACTACGCGGTTATTTCCTACAAGTCACTTCGGTCCCGCGCGAGGTGTTCGTGCCTTTTACCGGGACGTTTGGGGACTGGTTTGGGTTTTCACCCTTAAACGGCCCATTTTTAAGTCTAATCTAAATATTTTCAAATGATCATCATATTCTAAAACCGAGTGACCCGCGACTCTGCGATCAGTTACTACAAGTCACATTGCTCCCGCCCGCGGTGTTCATACCTCTTACGGGGTCGTTTGCGGACTGGTTTGGATTTTCACTCTTCAACGGCTTGTTTCTAAGCCGAATCTATAGATTTTCAAAGTATGGTCATTTCTCAAATCGAGAGGCCCATGAGTACGCGGTCAGTTACTACAAGTCACTTTGGTCCCGTGCGAGGTGTTCGTGCCTCTTAAGGGTCCGTTTGGGGACTGGTTTGTGTTTTCACCCTCAAACGGCTTGTTGTTAAGCCTAAGCTAGATATTTTCAAATTATTATCATATTCTCAAACCGGGAGATCTGCGACTACGCGGTCAGGTCCAACGAAATGTATTTGTCCCGTGCGAGGTGTTCGTGCCTCTTACGGGGTCGTTTCGGCATTGGTTTGGAGTTTCACCCTCGAACGGCTTGTTTTTAAGGCTAATCTAGATATTATCAAATTTTCGTCATAGTTTCAAACGGGGAGACCCGCGACTACGCGATCAGTTACTACAAGTCACATTGGCCCCATGCGAGGTGTTGGCCGTTTGGAGGCTTGTTAGGATTTTTGCCCGCAAACGGCTTGTTTTTAAGCCTAATCAAGATATTTTCAAATTATCGTCACATTCTCAAAACGGGGAGACCCGCGACTCTGCGGTCAGTTCCTACATGTTACATATGTCCCGTGCGAGGTGTTCGTGCCACTTCCTGGGCCGTTTCTGGGTTATTTTGCATTTTCGCCCTCAAACGACTTGCTTTTTAGCCTAATGTAGATATTATCACATTATCGTCATATTCTCAAATCGGGGGACCCGCGAGTACGTGGTCAGGTCCTACAAGTTACATTGGTCCCGTGCGAGGTGTTATTGCCTCTTACGGCGTCGTTTGGGGGCTGATATGGGTTTTCCCACCTTCAACGGCTTGTTTCTAAGCCGAATCTATAGATGTTCAAAGTGTCGTCATATTCTCAAACTAAGAGGCCTGTGAGTACGCGGTCAGTTCCTACAAGTTACTTTGGTCTCGTGAGAGGTGTTATTGCCTCTTACGGGGTCGTTTGGGGGCTGATTTTCTTTTCAACCCTTCAATAGCTTGTTTCTAAACGTTGTTCGTTCACATAGAATGTTCCAATACATAAAAGCCATCCAGTTAGCATAGTTCCTTCTATCCTATGCTAACTGGATGGCAAGATATTTTCAAATTATCGTCACATTCTCAAACCGGGGAGACCCGCGACTCTGCGATCAGTTCCTACATGTTACATATGTCCCGTGCGAGATGTTCGTGCCTCTTCCTGGGCCGTTTCTGCGTTATTTTGCATTTTCACCCTCAAACGACTTGCTTTTAAGCCTAATCTAGATATTATCACATTATCATCATATTCTCAAATCGGGGGACCCGCGAGTACGCGGTCAGTTCCTACAAGGTACATTGGTCCCATGCGAGGTGTTATTGCCTCTTTCGGCGTCGTTTGGGGGCTGATATGGGTTTTCCCCCCTTCAACGGCTTGTTTCTAAGACGAATCAAGGATTGAAAGGGTACTGCACAATGACATATGGAATGAAGTATTTCCTAACTCTCTGGCAATCACCTTGCCATGTGGAATCTCAGACCATAGCCCTATTATTACTCTTCTGGATTACAGTACCAACTGGAAGTCAAAGCCTTTCAACTTTTTTAATTTCTGGATGAATCACCAGGAATTCATGCCCATTCTTATTGAGGCATGGGATGTTGTGATGGATGGTAACCCGATGATGAGGCTGTTTAGGAAGCTGAATAGAGTGAAAGTATCCTTAAAGAATTTTAATAAGAAGTTTTTTAACAGAATCTCCATTCAGGTAACTGACATAAAGAGTAAGCTGGATAATCTTCAGAGAGCTTTGGATAGCGATGGATCCAATGAGGAGCTGCAAATGGAGGAGAAAGAGATGAGGGAGAAGTACACTTACATGAGGAATGATGAAGAGTCCTTATTAAGGCAAAAGGCTAGGACTAAGTGGTTGCAGCTTGGTGATCAGAACAATGCTTTCTTCCATAAGAAGGTTAATCAAAACTTGGCTAGAAGGAAAATTGTTAGCATTGAGAATGATATGGGGGTGAGGATGGAAGGATGTGAGAAGGTGGCTAGGGAATCTGTGAGATACTTTCAGAATCTTTTTGGGAATAGGGTGTAGTGTGTGGATGCTGATGATGTTCTTAGGGAGGTAATAAAGACTAAACTCAACTCTCACCAGCCATATTTATTAGAAGCTGATGTCTCCCATGATGAGATTAAGGCAGCTATGTTTGCAATTGGGTCTGACAAGGTTCCTCGACCTGATGGTTTCAATAGCCATTTCTTTAAAGAAAACTGGCAGGAGAAGCTGTGAAATTTTTTGGGAACTTGTTAGGGAATAGGTCGCGATGTATTGATGCTAACACTGTTTTGGGGGAGGTGATTAAGAATAAACTCACCTCTAATCAAGCTGAGTTATTGGAGAAAGAGGTCACACATGATGAAATCAAAGAGGCAATGTTTGGAATTGGGTCTGACAAGGCCCCTGGTCCGGATGGCTTTAACATTTGTTTCTTTAAAATGAATTGGCAGCTTGTTGGGGAAGAGGTGTGTGAGGCTATAAAATTCTTTTTCGATAATGGGAGTTTCTTCAACCAGTGGAACTGTACCAGCCTGGCTTTGATTCCTAAGGTTGCAGCCCCTAGAAGTATGAGGGATTTCAGACCTATATCGTGCTGCAACACCTTGTACAAGTGCATCTCCAAAGTTATTACTTGCAGGCTTAAGAAGATGATGCCAGACCTCATTAGTAATAATCAGGCTGCCTTTGTTGAAGGCAGATCCATAGCTGATAACATCCTGCTATTACAAGAGTTAATGAGAAATTATCATAGGGACTCTAACCCTCCTAGATGTGCAATTAAGATAGATATTCTTAAAGCCTATGATACAGTGAGCTGGGACTTCCTGATGCAGCTATTGACTCATGTTGGCTTCCCCCCCAAAGTCATTGGGTGGATCTCCAAGTGTGTGACTACTACCAGGTTCTCCATTAATCTGAATGGGGAACTGAATGGGTTTTTTCATGGGAATAGAGGGCTCAGGCAGGGAGACCCTCTCTCTCCATATCTTTTCCTGCTGGTGATGGAGGCTTTCTCAGGGATTATTTCTAAAGCTGCTGAATCAGACCTGTTCAGTTATCACCCCAGGTGCAAGGAGATGGCCCTCACCCACCTTAGTTTTGCTGATGATCTGATAGTTTTTGCTGGTGGGGACAGGGTGTCTTGCAGCATTGTGAAGGAGGCCATATCAAATTTCAGCTCTTTAACTGGGCTTATGGTCAACATGGAGAAGAGCAGCCTCTTCACTGCTGGGGTTAATGTGGATGGGATTCAGGAGATCTCCTCTATCCTGGGAATACAGCATAGCTCCCCTCCTTTCAAATATCTGGGGGTTCCTCTCATCACAACTAGGTTGAAGAAGGAGGATTGCTCTCACTTGGTGGAAAGGATAACTATGAGAACCAGATGTTGGACTAATAAATTCCTGAGTTTTGCAGGTAGGCTCCTCCTTGTGAAGACTGTGATTTTCAGCATCCAAGTGTATTGGGCAAGCATTTTTATCCTGCCCAAGAGCATTATTAAAAAAATTGAATAGATTATGAGGAATTACTTATGGAAAGGGGATGAGGCTAATAGCAAAGGGGCAAAAGTTGCTTGGAAGGATATTTGTGTATCTCTGGATGAGGGGGGGCTAAATATCAAGTGTTTAGAGACTTGGAACAGAGCAGCTATGGCTAAGCACTTGTGGAATCTATGCAGTAAGAAGGACAGCCTATGGATCAAATGGTGCAACATTTATAAGATCAATTGAAGGAGCATCTGGGCTCTGAGTATCCCAAATGATTCTTCATGGAGCTGGAGGAAAATCCTCAAGAGCAGAGAGAAGTTTAGAAGCAAAATAAAGACCATCATTGGGAATGGAAATCATGCTTTATGTGGTTTGATAATTGGCACCCTAATGGCCCGCTGCACCCCTTATATGGGGGAAACATTGTGTATGACTCTGCTAGTAATCTAAAAGCAAAAGTTTCTGATTTTATCCACCACTTGGAGTGGAGATGGCCTTCAACGGTGACTTGGGAGCTGAATGAAGTTAAGAATGCTATTCTTCCTACTATTCAGGATGCAAATGATAATGTTGTGTGGCTGCCCTCTAATAATGGGAAGTTCACCATAGCTTCTGCTTGGGATCTTTTAAAGGCACATAAGCCTATGGTTAACTGGAGCAAGTTTGTGTGGAGTAAGGTATGCATCCCTAAATGCTCTTTCATTACCTGGTTGGTGGTTAGGAGGGCCATCAACACTAAAGTTAATCTACATGAGTGGGGGGTTTCTATGGATGACCTGTGTGAGTTATGTGGGAATGAGAGGGAGACATATAACCACTTGTTCACTCAGTGCAGCCTTAGTAAAAGTATATGGCAAGAGGTGTGGCTAAGAAACCAATGCTATAGGGATACCCTGGATTTAAATAGTGAGTTGGATAAGGCTACTATTAACCACTCTACGAAGACTCTATGCGATAAGATAAGATCCTTATCCTTTACTACTACTATCTACTGCATTTGGATGGAAAGGAATGCTAGATGCTTCAAGCATGTCTCCAATTCCCCTGACTCCATTGTGAAGGGCATTGAAAGCATGGTTCGAGCAAAAGTGCTTACTTGGAAAAAGGACAGAAGGAACTATGCAAACTGGATGGCTTGTATGTACTGGAACATTCCTAAAGATAGTCTTCTGTACTAAGGATTAGTCTAGTTTTTGGCTCTTCTTGTTGTTTTGTTTGCCTTTGGGGTATGCCCTGGGGTTCTTTTTCTTTTGTTAAGGTTTTTTCCTCTGTAAATTCTTAGTTTTTTTATATACTCAATCTTTCCCAAAAAAAAAAAACTGGCAACTTGTGGGGGATGATGTGTGTGAAGCAATAAAGTACTTCTTTGATACTGGTATGTTCTTTGATCAGTGGAACTGTACTGCCTTGGCTTTAATTCCTAAGATAGCTACACCTGTTTCTATGAAGGATTTCAGACCTATATCATGCTGTAACACCATCTACAAATGCATATCCAAAGTGATCACTCGTAGGCTAAAGAAGTTGATGCCTATCCTTATCAGTAATAACCAAGCTGCTTTTGTGGAGGGAAGGCCTATTGCTGACAATATCCTTTTACTCCAAGAGTTGATGAGGAACTATCATAGGGACTCCCCCCCTCCTAGATGTGTTATCAAGATTGATATGCTCAAAGCATATGCTTTGGTTAGCTGGGATTTCTTGCTTAATCTTTTGGTGCAGTTTGGGTTTCCCTCTAAGGTCATTGGGTGGGTTACTATGTGTGTGACCACTACCAGGTTCTCTATTAATTTGAATGGTGAGATGAATGGGTTTTTTCCTGGTAGGACAGGGCTTAGACAGGGAGATCCTTTATCTCCCTATATGTTCCTGCTTGTGATGGAAGTGTTCACAGGGATTATCTCCAAAGCTACTGAATCTGCCTTTTTCAAATATCATCCTAAATGCAAGGAGATGTCCCTCACCCATCTTAGTTTTGTTGATGACTTGGTAGTTTTTACTGGTGGGGATAAAGAGTCTTGCAGAATTGTTAAGGATGCCATTGCTGATTTTAGTTCCTATTCGGGACTTATGGTTAACTTAGATAAAAGTAGTCTCTTCACTGCTGGGATCAATATGGATGGGATTCAGGAGATTTCTTCTATCTTGGGCATTCAACATGGGCACCCCCCTTTAAATATCTAGGGGTGCCTCTCATTACTACTAGGCTGAAAAAGGAGGACTGCCAGATCCTGGTGGATAGGATCACCATGAGAGTCAAATGCTGGACTAATAAGTTTTTAAGTTTTGCAGGTAGACTCCTCCTTGTGAAGACTGTCATTTTCAACATACAAGTCTATTGGGCTTGCACCTTTATTTTGCCTAAAAGCATCATAAAGAAGATTGAGCAAATTATGAAGATTTATCTGTGGAAAGGGGATGAGACTAACAGTAAAGGTGCTAAAGTTGCTCGGGAGGACATCTGTGTGTCTCTAGAGGAAGGAGGGATAAATATCAAAAGTCTAGAGACATGGAACATTGCTGCCATGGCTAAGCACTTATGGAATCTATGCAGTAAGAAGGATAGTTTATGGATTAAGTGGTGCAATATATAAAAAATTAAAGGGAGGAGCATATGGGCTTTGAGTATACCAAATGATGCATCATGGAGTTGGAGGAAAATTCTTAAGATAAGAGAAAAGTTTAGAAGACAAATCAAAACATTCACTGGGAATGGGACTGAAACCTTTATGTGGTTTGATTTGTGGCATCCAAATGGTCCACTGTTTCCCCTTTATGGGAACAACATTATGTATGACTCAGCTAGTAGTCTAAAAGCTAAAGTTTCTGATTTCATCCACCAAATGGAATGGAGATGGCCCTCAACTGTGACCTGGAATTAAATGAAGTGAAGAATGCTAACTTACCTGCAATTCTTGAGGGAAATGACTATGTGGTTTGGCTTCCTTCCAAGAAAGGGACCTTCACCATTGCATCTGCTTCGGAGCTATTGAAGACCCACAAGCCTACTATTACTTGGAGCAATTTTGTTTGGAGCAAGGTTTGCATTCCTAAGTGTTCTTTCATTGATTGGTTAGTATTTCGAAAGGCCATCAACACTAAGGACAAATTATTTGAATGGGGTATTTCTGAGGATGACCTGTGTGGGATATGTGGTTCTAAGAGGGAAACATATAACCACCTTTTCTCTCAATGCAACCTTAGCAAGAGTATATGGGAGGAGGTGATGCTTAGGAATCAGCGGTACAGGAAGTTTCAATGTTGGAATAGAGAGTTATCCTTGGCCACTGTTAACCACTCTACAAATTCCTTATGTGACAAGATTAGATCCCTTTCTTTCACTACTACGATCTACTGCATCTGGATGGAGAGGAATTCGAGGTGCTTTAAGCATGTCTTCAATTCTCTAGACACCATTGTGAAGGGTATTGAAAACATGGTTAGAGCCAAAGTTCTTACTTGGAAAAAGGATAGAAGAAATTACACTAACTGGATGGCTTATATGTATCGGAACATCCCTGAAAATAGGCTTCTGAGCTAGTTTTTGTTAGGCATGTTTGGCTTGTTTAGCGTTGCTTATTGGTTGGCTCCGGGGTATGCCCTGGGGTTTTTTGATCTTTGAGGTTCCTTCCTCTGTGTATTCTTCTTTTTTATATACAATTAATTTGACAAAAAAAATCAAGATATTTTCAAATTATCGTCACATTCTCAAACCGGGGAGACCCACGACTCTGCGGTCAGTTCTTACATGTTACATATGTTCCGTGCAAGGTGTTCTTGCCTCTTACGGGGTCGTTTCCGCGTTGGTTTGGAGTTTCACCCTCGAACGGCTTGTTTTTAAGGCTAATCTAGATATTGTCAAATTTTCGTCATAGTTTCAAACGGGGAGACCTGCGACTACGCGATCAGTTACTACAAGTCACATTGGTCCCTTTCGAGGTGTTAGCCGTTTGGAGGCTGGTTTGGGTTTTTACCCGCAAACGGCTTGTTTTTAAACCTAATCAAGATATTTTCAAATTATCGTCACATTCTCAAACCGGGGAGACCCGCGACTATGCGGTCAGTTCCTAATGTTACATATGTCCCGTGCGAGGTGTTCGTGCCTCTTCCTGGGCCGTTTCTGGGTTATTTTGCATTTTCACCCCCAAAAGCTTGCTTTTAAGCGTAATCTATATATTATCACAGTATCGTCATATTCTCAAATCGGGGGACCCGCGAGTACGCGCTCAGTTCCTACAAGTTACTTTGGTCCCATGAGAGGTGTTATTGCCTCTTACGGGGTCGTTTGGGGGCTGATTTTGGTTTCCACTCTTCAATAGCTTGTTTCTAAACCTAATCTATATATTATCAAAGTATCAGCATATTCTCAAACTGAGAGGCCCGTGACTAGGCCGTCAGTTCCTACAAGTTACATTTGTCCCGTCCGAGGTGTTCGTGCCTCTTACGGGGCATTTTGGGGATTCGTTTGGGTTTTCACCCTCAAACGGCCCATTTTTAAACCTAATCTAGATATTTGCAAACTATCGTCATATTCTCAAACCGGGACACCCGCGACTACGCAGTTATTTCCTACAAGTCACTTTGGTCCCGCGCGAGGTGTTCGTGCCTCTAACGGGGACGTTTGGGGACTGTTTTGGGTTTTCACCCTCAAAGGGCCCATTTTTAAGCCTAATCTAAATATTTTCAACTGATCATCATATTTTAAAATCGGGAGATCCGCGACTCCGCGATCAGTTACTACAAGTCACATTGCTCCCGCCCGCGGTGTTCGTACCTCTTACGGGGTCGGTTGGGGACTGGTTTGGGTTTTCACCCTTCAACGGCTTGTTTCTAAGCCGAATCTATAGATTTTCAAAGTATGGTCATATTCTCAAACCAAGAGGCCCGTGAGTACGCGGTCAGTTGCTACAAGTCACTTTGGTCCCGTGCGAGGTGTTCGTGCCACTTAAGGGTCTGTTTGGGGACTGGTTTGTGTTTTCACCCTCAATCTGCTTGTTGTTAAGCCTAATCTAGATATTTTCAAATTATTATCATATTCTCAAACCGGGAGATCCGCGACTACGCGGTCAGGTCCAACGAAATGTATTTGTCCCATGCGAGGTGTTTGTGCCTCTTACGGGGTCGTTTCGGCGTTGGTTTGGAGTTTCACCCTCGAACGGCTTGTTTTTAAGGATAATCTAGATTTTATCAAGTTTTCGTCACAGTTTCAAACGGGAAGACCTCGACTACGGGATCAGTTATTACAAGTCACATTGGTCCCATGCGAGGTGTTGGCCGTTTGGAGGCTAGTTTGGGTTTTCACCCACAAACGGCTTGTTTTTTTTTTGGGAAAATTATGTGTATAAACCAGAAAAGAAACTTTACAAGAGAAAAGGAAAGACCTCAGAAAACAGAAGCCCAGGGGCATACCCCAAAGGCAACAACAACAAAGAAAAGGAAACCGGCAAAAAGTATTCCCCACAAAACAAACTCCCTGGGGCATACCCCAAAGGAAACAAAACACCATGGCAGGAGACTACTAAAACTAGCTCAGCAGCCTGTCTTCAGGAATGTTCCAATACATACAAGCCATCCAGTTAGCATAGTTCCTTCTATCCTATGCTAACTAGATGGCAAGATATTTTCAAATTATCGTCACATTCTCAAACCGGGGAGACCCGCGACTCTGCGATCAGTTCCTACATGTTACATATGTCCCGTGCGAACACGTGCCTCTTCCTGGGCCGTTTCTGGGTTATTTTGCATTTTCACCCTCACACGGCATGCTTTTAAGCCTGATCTAGATATTATCACATTATCGTCATATTCTCAAATCGAGGGACCCGTGAGTACGCGGTCAGTTCCTACAAGTTACATTTGTCCCGTGCGAGGTGTTATTTCCTCTTACGGCGTCGTTTGGAGGCTGATATGGGTTTTCCCCCTTCAACGGCTTGTTTCTAAGACGAATCTATAGATTTTCAAAGTGTCATCATACTCTCAAACTAAGAGGCCCGTGAGTACGCAGTCAATTCCTACAAGTTACTTTGGTCCCGTGCGAGGTGTTCGTGCCTCTCACGGGTCCGTTTGGGGACTGGTTTGGATTTTAACCTTGAAACGGCTTGTTTTTCAGCCCAATCTAGATATTTTAAAATTATCATCATATTCTCAAATCGGGAGAGCCGTGACTACGCGGTCTGTTCCTACAAGTCACATTGGTCCCGCGCGAGGTGTTCGTGCCTCTTACGGGGACGTTTGTGGACTGGTTTGGGTTTTCACCCTCAAATAGCTTGTTTTTAAGCCTAATCAAGATATTTTCAAACTATCGTCATATTCTCAAACCGGGACACCTGCGACTATGCGGTTATTTCCTACAAGTCACTTCGGTCCCGCGCGAGGTCTTCGTGCCTCTTACCGGGACGTTTCGGTGGTTTGGATTTTCACCCTCAAACGGCCCATTTTTAAGCCTAATCTAAATATTTTCAAATGATCATCATATTCTAAAATCGGGAGACCCGCGACTCCGCGATCAGTTACTACAAGTCACATTGCTCCAGCCCGCGGTGTTCGTACCTCTTACGGGGTCGTTTGGGGACTGGTTTGGGTTTTCACCCTTCAACGGATTGTTTCTAAGCCGAATCTATAGATTTTCAAAGTACTGTCATATTCTCAAACCGAGAGGCCGGTGAGTAGGCGGTCAGTTGCTACAAGTCGCTTTGGTCCCGTGCGAGGTGTTTGTGCCTCTCAAGG
Source organism: Sambucus nigra (assembly GCA_949130495.1). Classification (NCBI taxonomy): domain Eukaryota; kingdom Viridiplantae; phylum Streptophyta; class Magnoliopsida; order Dipsacales; family Adoxaceae; genus Sambucus; species Sambucus nigra. Next base: position 67,177 of record CASBWL010000127.1, read on the forward strand.
GTCCGTTTGGGGATTGGTTTGTGTTTTCACCCTCAAACGGCTTGTTGTTAAGCCTAATCTAGATATTTTCAAATTATTATCATATTCTCAAACCGGAAGATCCGCGACTACGCGGTCAAGTCCAACGAAATGTATTTGTCCCATCCGAGGTGTTCGTGCCTCTTACGGGGTCGTTTCGGCGTTGGTTTGGAGTTTCACCCTCGAACAGCTTGTTTTTATGGCTAATCTAGATATTATCAAATTTTCGTCATAGTTTCAAACGAGGAGGTCCGCGACTACGCGATCAGTTACTACAAGTCACATTGGCCCCATGCGAGGTGTTGGCCGTTTGGAGGCTGGTTTGGGTTTTTACCCGCAAACGACTTGTTTTTAAGCCTAATCAAGATATTTTCAAATTATCGTCACATTCTCAAACCGGGGAGACCCGCGACTCTGCGATCAGTTCCTACATGTTACATATGTCCCGTGCGAGATGTTCGTGCCTCTTCCTGGGCCGTTTCTGCGTTATTTTGCATTTTCACCCTCAAACGACTTGCTTTTAAGCCTAATCTAGATATTATCACGTTATCATCATATTCTCAAATTGGGGGACCCGCGAGTACGCGGTCAGTTCCTACAAGTTACATTTGTCCCGTAAGAGGTGTTATTTCCTCTTACGGCGTCGTTTGGGGGCTGATATGGGTTTTCCCCCTTCAACGGCTTGTTTCTAAGACGAATCTATAGATTTTCAAAGTGTCATCATATTCTCAAACTAAGAGGCCCGTGAGTACGCAGTCAATTCCTACAAGTTACTTTGGTCCCGTGCGAGGTGTTCGTGCCTCTCACGGGTCCGTTTGGGGACTGGTTTGGATTTTAACCTTGAAACGGCTTGTTTTTCAGCCCAATCTAGATATTTTAAAATTATCATCATATTCTCAAATCGGGAGAGCCGTGACTACGCGGTCTGTTCCTACAAGTCACATTGGTCCCGCGCGAGGTGTTCGTGCCTCTTACGGGGACGTTTGTGGACTGGTTTGGGTTTTCACCCTCAAATAGCTTGTTTTTAAGCCTAATCAAGATATTTTCAAACTATCGTCATATTCTCAAACCGGGACACCTGCGACTATGCGGTTATTTCCTACAAGTCACTTCGGTCCCGCGCGAGGTGTTCGTGCCTCTTACCAGGACGTTTCGGTGGTTTGGATTTTCACCCTCAAACGGCCCATTTTTAAGCCTAATCTAAATATTTTCAAATGATCATCATATTCTAAAATCGGGAGACCCGCGACTCCGCGATCAGTTACTACAAGTCACATTGCTCCAGCCCGCGGTGTTCGTACCTCTTACGGGATCGTTTGGGGACTGGTTTGGGTTTTCACCCTTCAACGAATTGTTTCTAAGCCGAATCTATAGATTTTCAAAGTACTGTCATATTCTCAAACCGAGAGGCCGGTGAGTACGCGATCAGTTGCTACAAGTCGCTTTGGTCCCGTGCGAGGTGTTTGTGCCTCTCAAGGGTCCGTTTGGGGATTGGTTTGTGTTTTCACTCTCAAACGGCTTGTTGTTAAGCCTAATCTAGATATTTTCAAATTATTATCATATTCTCAAACCGAAAGATCCGCGACTACGCGGTCAAGTCCAACGAAATGTATTTGTCCCATCCGAGGTGTTCGTGCCTCTTACGGGGTCGTTTCGGCGTTGGTTTGGAGTTTCACCCTCGAACAGCTTGTTTTTATGGCTAATCTAGATATTATCAAATTTTCGTCATAGTTTCAAACGAGGAGGTCCGCGACTACGCGATCAGTTACTACAAGTCACATTGGTCCCATGTGAGGTGTTGGCCGTTTGGAGGCTGGTTTGGGTTTTCACCCGTAAACGGCTTGTTTTTAAGCCTAATCAAGATATTTTCAAAATATCGTTACATTCTCAAACCGGGGAGACCCGCGACTCTGCGGTCAGTTCCTACATGTTACATATGTCCCGTGCGAGGTGTTCGTGCCTCTTCCTGGCCGTTTCTGGGTTATTTTGCATTTTCACCCTCAAACGGCTTGCTTTTAAGCCTAATCTAGATATTATCATGTTATCGTCATATTTTCAAATTGGGGGACCCGCGAGTACGCGGTCAGTTCCTACAAGTTACATTGGTCCCGTACGAGGTGTTATTGCCTCTTACGTCGTTTGGGGGCTGATATGGGTTCCCCCCCCCCCTTCAACGTTCTAAGCCGAATCTATAGATTTTCAAAGTGTCATCATATTCTCAAACTAAGAGGCCCGTGAGTACGCGGTCAGTTTCTACAAGTTACTTTGGTCCCGTGAGAGGTGTTATTGCCTCTTACGGGGTCGTTTGGAGGCTGATTTTGGTTTCCCCCCTTCAACGACTTGTTTCTAAACCTAATCTGACCTTCTTCAACATCCTGCGGGGTACACAAACAGGACTGTGGTACCGGGGAATGCATCTTTGGCACGGTGGAGCCGGGATAAGGTGGAAGAGTGATGGTGGGGAGCGTGTTTGGCTGAATATTTAGAGAGAAGGAGGAGCATATGAGAGATGTTTAATCGTCCCCATGCGAGGTGTTCGTGCTCTTACGGGGACGTTTGGTGACCGGTTGGGGTTTTCAGCATCAAACGGTTGTTTTTAAGCCTAATCTAGATATTTTCAAATTATCCTCGTATTCTCAAACCGGGAGACCCATGACTACGCGGTTAGTTCCTACAAGTTACATTGGTCCCGTTCGAGGTGTTCGTGCCACTTACGGGGCCACTTGGGGATTGGTTTGGGTTTTCACCCTCAAACGGCTTGTTTTCAACCAGATCCAGATATTTTCAAATTATCATCACAAATCGGGAGAGCCGCGACAATGCGGTCTGTTCCTAGAAGTCACATTGGTCCCGTGCGAGGTGTTCGTGCCTCTAACGGGGCCGTTTGGGGACTGCAAACCGCTTGTTTTTAAGCCTAATCTAGATATTTTTTAATTATCGTCATATTCTCAAACGTGGAGACCCGCGACTACACTGTGAGTTCCTACAGGTTACATAAGTCCCGTGCGAGGTGTTTGTGCCTCTTATGGGGATGTTTCAATGCTGGTTTGGATTTTCACCGTCGAATGGCTTGTCTTTAAGCCTAATCTAAATATATTCAAATTATCGTCATATTCCCAAACCGAGAGACCCGCGACTATACTCAAACAAGTTACATTTGTCCCGTGCGAGGTGTTCGTGGCTCTTTCGGGGCCGTTTGGGAGCTGGTTTAGATTTTCAGACTCAAACGGCTTGTTTTTAAGCCTAATCTAGATATTATCAAATTATCGTCATATACTCAAACCGGGAGAGCCGCGACTACGCGGTCAGTTCCTACAAGTCATATTGGTCTCGTGCGAGGTGTTCGTGCCTTTTATGGGGCCGTTTGGGGAATGGTTTGGGTTTTCACCCTCAAACAGCTTGTTTTTAAGCCTAATCTAGATATTTTCAAATTATCGTCATATTCTCAAACCCGAAGACCCGCGACTACGCGTTCAGTTCCTGCAAGTCACACTGGTCCCATGCGAGGTGTTCGTGCCACTTATGGGTCCTGGTTTGGGTTTTTACCCTCAAACGACTTGTTTTTAAGCCTAATCTTGATATTTTCAAATTATCATCATATTCTCAAATCGGGTGAACCGTGACTACGTAGTCTGTTCCTCAAAGTCACATTGGTCGCGCGCGAGGTGTTCGTGCCTCTTACGGGGACGTTTGGGGACTGGTTTGGGTTTTCACCATCAAATAGCTTGTTTTTAAGCCTAATCAAGATATTTTCGAACTATCGTCATATTCTCAAACCGAGACACCTGCGACTTCGCGATTATTTCCCACACGTCACTTCGGTCCCGCGCGAGGTGTTAGTGCCTCTTTCGGGGACGTTTGGTGACTGGTTTGGGTTTTCACCCTCAAACGGACCATTTTTAAGCCTAATCTAAATATTTTCAAATGATCATCATATTCTAAAATCGGGAGACCCGCGACTCCACGATCAGTTACTACAAGTCACATTGCTCCAGCTCGCGGTGTTCGTACCTCTTACGGGGTCGTTTGGGGACTGGTTTGGGTTTTCACCCTTCAACGGCTTGTTTCTAAGCCGAATCTATAGATTTTCAAAGTATTGTCATATTCTCAAACCGAGAGGCCCATGAGTAGGTCAGTTGCTACAAGTCACTTTGGTCCCGTGCGAGGTGTTCGTGCCTTTTATGGGGCCGTTTGGAGACTAGTTTGGGTTTTCACCCTCAAACGGCTTGTTTTTAAGCCTAATCTAGATATTATCAAATTATCGTCATATACTCAAACCGGGAGAGAAGCGACTAGGCCGTCAGTTCCTACAAGTCGTATTGGTCCCGTGCGAGGTGTTCGTGCCACTTACGGGGACGTTTAGGGACCGGTTTTGGTATTCACCCTCAAATGGCTTGTTTTTAAGCCTAATCTAGATATTTTCAAATTATCCTCATATTCTCAAACCGGGAGACACGCGACTACGCGATCAGTTCCAACAAGTCACATTGGTCTCGTGTGAGGTGCTCTTGCCCTCTTATGGGGCTGTTTGGGAACCAGTTTGGGTTTTCACCCTTAAACGACTTGTTTTTAAGCCTAATCTTGATATTATCAAATTATCATCATATTCTCATGACGGGAGACCCGCTATTACGTGGTTTGTTCCTATAAGTTACATTAGTCCCGTGCGAGGTATTATTGCCTTTTACGGGGTCGTTGGGGGTTGATTTGGGTTTCCACCCTTCAATGACTTGTTTCTAAGCCTAATCTATATACTTTCAAACTATCATCATCATATTCTCAAATCGAGAGGCCCGTGACAACGCGGTCAGTTCCTACAAGTTACATTGGTACCGTGCGAGGTGTTCCTGACTGTTACGGGGCATTTTGGGAACTAGTTTTGGTTTTCAGCCTCAAATAGCTTGTTTTTAGGCCTAATCTAGATATTTTCAAATTATCATCATATTCTCAAACCGGGAGACCCGCGACTACGCGGTCATTTCCTACAAGTCACATTGGTCCCGCGCGAGGTGTTCGTGCCTCTTACGGAGACGTTTGGGGACGGGTTAGGGTTTTCACCCTCAAACGGCCCATTTTTAAGCCTAATCTAGATATTTTCAAATGATCATCATATTCTCAAACCGGGAGACCCGCAACTCCACGATTAGTTACAGCAAGTGTCATTGATCCCGTGCGAGGTGGTCGTGCCTCTTACGGGGCCGTTTGGGGACTGGTTTGGGTTTTCACCCTCAAACCGCTTACTTTTGGCCTAACCTAGATATTTTTTAATTATCGTCATATTCCCAAACCGAGAGACCCGTGACTACACGGCCAGTTCCAACAAGTTACATTTATCCCGTGCGAGGTGTTTGTGGCTCTTTCGGGGCCGTTTGGGACCTAGTTTAATTTTTCAGCCACAAATGTCTTGTTTTTAAACCTAATCTAGATATTATCAAATAATCGTCATATTCTCAAACGTGGAGACCCGCGACTACGTGGTCAGTTCCTACAAGTTACATTGGTCCCGTGCGAGGTGTTAGTGCCTCTTACGGGGCCGTTTGGGAGCTGGTTTAGATTTTCAGCTCAAACGACTTGTTTTTAAAAGCCTAATCTAGATATTATCAAATTATCGTCATATTCTCAAATCGGGAGACCCGTGACTACGCGGTCAGTTCTTAAAAGTCACATTGGTCTCGTGCGAGGTGTTCGTGCCTTTTATGGGGACGTTTGGGAACTGGTTTCGGTTTTCACCCTCAAATGGATTGTTTTTAAGCTTAATCAAGTTTTTTAAATTATCATCATATTCTCAAACCGGGAGACCCGCGACTATGCGGTCAGTTCCTACAAGTCACATTGGTCCCGTGCGAGGTGTCCGTACCTCTTATGGAGCCGTTTGGGGACTGGTTTGGGTTTTCACCCTCAAACGGCTTGTTTTTAAACCTAATCTTGATATTTTTAAATTATCGTCATATTCTCAAACCGGGAGACCCGCGACAACGTGATCCGTTACTTCAAGTCACATTGGTCCCTTACGAGGAGTTCGTGCCTCTTACGGGGACGTTCGGGGAATGGTTTGGGTTTTCGCCCTCAAACGGCTTGTTGTTAAGCCTAATCTAGATATTTTCATATTATCGTCATATTCTCAAACCGAGAGACCCGCAACTACGCGATCAGTTACTACAAGTCACATTGGTCACGTACGAGGTGTTCGTGCCTCTTTTGGAGCCGTTTGGGACTGGTTTAGGTTTTCACCCTCAAACGGCTTGTTTTTAAGCCTAATCTAGATGTTTTAAAATTACCGTCATACTCTCAAAACGGGAGTTCCGCGACTATGCGGTCAGTTCCAACAAGTTGCATTTGTCCCATGCGAGGTATTCGTGCCTCTTACGGCGTCGTTTCGGCGCTAGTTTGGATTTTGATATTTTAAAATTATCGTCTTATTCTCAAACCGAGAGACCCGCGACTACGCGATCAGTTACTACAAGTCACATTGGTCCCGTGCGAGGTGTTCGTGCCTCTTACGGGGTCGTTTCGATGCTGGTTTGCATATTCACCCTCAAACAGCTTGTTTTTAAGCCCAATCTAGATATTTTAAAATTATCGTAATATTCTGAAATCGGGAGACCCGCGACTACGCGGTCAGTTCCTACAAGTCGCATTGGTCCCGTGAGAGGTCTTATTGCTTCATACGGGATCGTTCGGGTGCTGATTTTGGTTTCCACCCTTCAACGACTTGTTTCTAAACCTAATCTATTTATTTTTCAAAGTGTCAGTATATTCTCAAATCGAGAGGATCGTGACTACGCGGTCAATTACTCTAAGTTACATTGGTCCCGTGCGAGGTGTTCGTGCCTCTTACGGGGCCGTTTGGGGACTGGTTTGAATTTTCACCCTCGAACGGCTTGTTTTTAATGCTAATCTAGATATTATCAAATTATAATCTTATTCTCAAATCGGGAGACCCACGACTACACGGTCGGTTCCTACAAGTCACATTGGTCCCGTGCGAGGTGTTCGTGCCTCTTACGGGGCCGTTTGGGGACTGGTTTGGGTTTTCACACTCAAACGGCCTGCTTTTAAGCCTAATCTAGATATTTTCAAATTATCGTCATATTCTCAAAATCGGGAGACTCGCGACTACACGGTCAGTTCCTACAAGTCACAATGGTCCCGTGCGAGGTCCTCGTGCTTCTTATGGGGCCGTTACGGGACTACTTTGGGTTTTCACCCTCAAACGGCTGGTTTTTAAGCCTAATCTTGATGTTTTCAAATTATCATCATATTCTCAAACCGGGAGACCCGCGACTACGCGATCAGTTCCAACAAGTCACATTGGCCCCGTGCGAGGTGTTCATGCCTCTTATGGGGCCGTTTAGGAACTGGTTCGGGTATTCACCCTCATACGACATTTTTTTAAGCCTATTATAGATATTTCCAAATTATCATCATATTCTCAAATCGGGAGACGTGCGACTACGCGATCAGTTACTCAAAGTCACATTGGTCCCGTGCGAGGTGTTCGTGCCACTTACGGGGCCTTTTGGGACTGGTTTGGGTTTTCACCCTCAAACGACATATTTTTAATCCTAATCTAGATACTTTCAAATTACCGTCTTACTCTCAAACCGGGAGATCCGCGACTACGCGGTCAGTTCCAACAAGTTTCATTTGTCCCGTGCGAGGTGTTCGTGGCTCTTACGGGGTCGTTTCGGTGCTGGTTTGGATTTTCACCCTCGAACGAGTTGTTTTGAAGACTAATCTAGATATTTTCAAATTATCATCATATTCTCAAACCGGGAGACCCATGACTACGCGGTCGGTTCCTACAAGTCACATTGGTCCCATGTGAGGTGTTCGTGCTTCTTCCGGGGCCGTTTGGGAGCTGGTTTGCATATTCACCCTCAAACAACTTGTTTTTAAGCATAATCTAGATTTTTTCAAATTATCGTCATATTCTCAAATCGGGAGACTCACGACTAAGCGGTCAGTTCCTACAAGTCATATTGGTCCCGTGAGAGGTGTTATGCCTCTTACACGTTTGGAGGCTAGTTTTGGTTTCCACCCTTCAATGGCTTTTTGCTAAACCTAGTCTATATACTTTCAAATTTCACCATATTCTCAAACCGAGAGGACCGGGACTACGCGATCAGTTCCCACAAGTCACATTGGTCCACTACGAGATGTTCGTGCCTCTTACCGGGCATTTTGGGGACAGGTTTGGGTTTTCACTATCAAACGGCTTGTTTTTATGCCTAATCTAGATATTTTCAAATTATCATCATATTCTCAAACCGGGAGACCCGCGACTACGCGGTCATTTCCTACAAGTCACATTGGTCCCGCGCCAGGTGTTCGTGCCTCTTACGGGGACGTTTGGGGACTAGTTTGGGTTTTAACCCTTAAACGACCCATTTTTAAGCCTAATCTAGATATTTTCAAATAATCATCTTATTCTTAAATCGGGAGACCCGTGACTCCACGATCAGTTACTACAAGCAAGACATTGCTCCCGTACGAAGTGGTCGTGCCTCTTACGGGGCCATTTGGGGACTGGTTTGGGTTTTCACCCTCAAACTGCTTATTTTTAAGCCTAATCTAGATATTTTCAAATTATTGTCATATTCTCAAACCGGGAGATCCACGACTATGCGGTCAGGTCCAACCAATTGCATTTGTCTTGTGGGAAGTGTCCGTGCCTCTTACGGGGTCGTTTGACGACTGGTTTGGATTTTCACCTCAAATGGCTTGTTTTTTTAGCCTAATCTAGATATTTTATAATTATCATCATATTCTCAAACCGGAAGACCCGCGACTACGCGGTGAGTTCCTACAAGTCACATTGGTCCCGTGCGAGGTGTTTGTGCCTCTTATGGGGACGGGTTTGGGTTTTCACCCTTAAACGACTATCTTGCTATTTTCAAATTATCGTCATATTCTCGAACAGCTCCCCGCGATTACCTGATCAGTTACTACAAGTCACATTGGTCCCGTGCGAGGTGTTCGTGCCTCTTACGGGGACAGGTTTGGGTTTTCACCCTCAAATGACTTGTTTTTAAGCCTAATCTATATATTTTCAAATTAACCTCATATTCTCAAACTGAGAGACCCGTGACTATGCGAACAGTTCTAACAAGTCACATTGGTCCCGTGCGAGGTGTTTGTGCCTCTTATGGGGCCGTTTGGGAACTGGTTTGGGTTTTCACCCTCAAACGACTTGTTTTTAAGCCTAATCTAGATATTATCAAATTATCGTCATATTCTCAAACCGAGAGACCCGCGACTACGCGATCAGTTACTACAAGTCACATTGGTCCCGTGCGAGGTGTTCGTGCCTCTTACGGGGCCGTTTGGGACTGGTTTGGGTTTTCACCCTCAAACGGCTTGTTTTTAAGCCTAATCTAGATATTTTCAAATTACCGTCATACTCTCAAACCGGGAGATCCGCGACTACGCGGTCAGTTCCAACAAGTTTCATTTGTCCCGTGCGAGGTGTTCGTGCCTCTTACGGCGTCGTTTCGGTGCTGGTTTGGACTTTCACCCTCGAACGACTTGTTTTCAAGGCTAATCTAGATATTTTCAAATTATTGTCATATTCTCAAACCGGAAAACCCATGACTACGTGGTTAGTTTCAACAATTAACATTTGACCCGCGTGAGGTGTTCGTGCCTCTTTCGGGGCCGTTTGGGAGCTAGTTCCATATTCAGCCACAAACGACTTATTTTTAAGCCTAATCTAGATATTTTCAAATTATCGTAATATTCTCAAATCGGGAGACCCGCGACTACGCGGTCAATTTCTACAAGTCACATTGCTCCCGTGAGAGGTTTTATTGCCTCTTACGGGGTCGTTTGGGGGCTGATTTTGGTTTCCACCATTCAATGGCTTGTTTCTAAACCTAATCTATATATTATCAAAGTATCAGCATATTCTCAAACCGAGAGGCCCATGACTACGCGGTCAGTTCCTACAAGTTACATTTGTCCCGTGCGAGGTGTTCGTGCCTCTTATGGGGCATTTTGGGGACTGGTTTGGGTTTTCACCCTCAAACGGCCCATTTTTAAGCCTAATCAAGATATTTTCAAACTATCGTCGTATTCTCAAATCGGGACACCTGCGACTACGCGGTTATTTCCTACAAGTCACATCGGTCCTGCGCGAGGTGTTCGTGCCTCTTACAGGGACGTTTGGGGACTAGTTTGGGTTTTCACCCTCAAACGGCCCATTTTTAAGCCTAATCTAAATATTTTCAAATGATCATCATATTCTAAAACCGGGAGACCCGCGATTCCGCGATCAGTTACTACAAGTCACATTGCTCCCGCCCGCGGTGTTCGTACCTCTTACGGGGTCGTTTGGGGACTGGTTTGGGTTTTCACCCTTCAACGGCTTGTTTGTAAGCCGAATCTATAGATTTTCAAAGTATGGTCATATTCTTAAACCGAGAGGCCCGTGAGTACGCGGTCAGTTGATACAAGTCACTTTGGTCCCGTGCGAGGTGTTCGTGCCTCTTAAGGGTCTGTTTAGGGACTGGTTTGTGTTTTCACCCTCAAGCGGCTTGTTGTTAAGCCTAATCTAGATATTTTCAAATTATTATCATATTCTCAAACCGAGAGATCCGCAACTACCCGGTCAGGTCCAACGAAATGTATTTGTCCCGTGCGAGGTGTTCGTGCCTCTTACGGGGTCGTTTCGGCGTTGGTTTGGAGTTTCACCCTCGAACGGCTTGTTTTTAAGTCTAATCTAGATATTATCAAATTTCGTTATAGTTTCAAACGGGGAGACCGTGACTACGCGATCAGTTACTACAAGTCACATTGGTCCCATGCTTAGCTATGCGGCAAGCTCAGTTGGAATACATTGTATGCTGATACTATAACTGAAGGAATGCAGAAAATTAGTTTTGCTAGGATATGTGTGGAGATTAAAGTCATGGAAGAATACCATAAGACCATTGATATTAAAATGGAGGATGGGTCCATTGCTGTGGTTGGACTGGAGTACCAAGAAAAAGCCCCATCATGTATCAAATGTGGCATTTTTGGTCATGCTCTCTATAATTGTCAGAAGGCTAAGAAGGCATGGGTGGCAACAAACAACAATGAGGAGATGTATCCTTTCAAATGTCAATCTGAGATTCAGAAGGCCTTAGAAGAGGAATGGATTCAAGTGCAACACACAACCCCTAAGAGACCTGTTCCTAATGACAAGAGTGGAACAATACCAGAAGCAGTGCAGTATGAGGTAGATACAATCCAGTGATAGCAACAGAGGAGAAGAGCAGAATCTCTTCCTCTAATTCCTTTGATATTCTGGAGACTGAGAATGTTGATTCTCCTCTAATGTCCACTCCTGCACCATCTGGCTTGGTTCTTAAGATTAAGGCAGTGGATGAATTTGACAAGGGGATGGAAAGGGGAGGAGACAAAGGTGAAGGCAATGAGTTACCTACAAGTAACAAGAAAGGAAAGAAGAAATCGGGTAACAAATTTAAACAGTATAGATGACCAAGCTGGGATCATGGAATATAAGGGGCCTCAACTCTCCCCATAAACAAAGAGAGGTGGTTAAGATTATCAAGGATAATAACCTTGACCTTATTAATCTAGTGGAGACTAAGATCAGGAATAACAACCTGAATAATGCTAGCCGCAAGTGTTTTTACCAATGGGATTATGCTCACAACTGCCCTATTGATGGAGGTGTGGCTAGAGTGATTGTGTGTTGGAATCCCAATATCTTGAAACTAGAAGTGATTGCTACCCATAGACAAGCTTTGTTCTGCCTTGTACATATTTTAGATACCAGCTCCTCCTTCTATGCTACTTTTATTTATGGGGATAACCTTCCTGATCAGAGGAGGAGTTTGTGGGCTTTTCTTAATGAGAATAATCTGGTGGTTAATGATAGACCTTGGATTCTTATGGGGGACTTTAATGTGGTTAGATGCCAGGAGGAGAAAAAGGGTCTTATGGAGATTGATAGAGTTGCCACTAAAGAATTTAATAGATGCTTGATGGAGCTGAATGCTGATGACATGGTAAATAGTGGTATATGGTTCACATGGAACAGGAACCATTATGGAGTTAACAATGTCCAATCCAGGATTGACAGGGTGATGCACAATGACAGTTGGACTGTTTTCTTTCCAAACTCTCAGGCTATTACTCTCCCTTGTGGCATCTCTGACCATAGTCCAATTATCACTCTTGTGGATAATACCATTAACAGAAGACCTAAGCCCTTCAAATTCTTCAATTTCTGGATGAATCATGATGAGTTTCTTCCTACTCTTACTGATGCGTGGGATGTTGCTGTTGAGGGGAATCCTATGCAGAGGCTATACATGAAGCTCAATCGATTTAAAGTTTCTCTGAAGTGTTTTAATAGGAAATTCTTCAACAAAATCTCCAACCAGGTAGATGATACTAAATGCAAATTGGATGCCATCCAGGAAGCTCTTGACAGGGATGGAACTAATGTTGAGCTGCAAATTACTGAAAAAGCCATGAGAGTTAAGTACACTCAGCTTAGAAATGATGAGGAGTCCTTTCTAAGACAAAAGGCTAGAACTAAATGGCTTCAGCTTGGAGATCAGAACAATGCTTTCTTCCACAAGAAAGTTAATCAAAATTTGGGAAGAAGGAAGATTGTTAGCATTGAGAATGAGATGGGAGTGAGAGTTGAAGGCTGTGACAAGGTGGCCAGTGAAGCTGTGGGGTATTTTCAAAACCCCCTAGGGAATGGAGTGAAGTGTGAGGATGCTGAAGCAGCTCTTGGGAATATAATCAAGAACAAGCTCTCCCCTTCCCAAGCTGAGTTAATGGAGGCAGATATCACCCATGCTGAAATCAAAGTAGCTATGTTTGCAATTGGGTCTGATAAGGCCCCCGGGCCTGATGGTTTCAATAGCTTCTTCTTTAAACAAAATTGGCAGATTGTTGGGATGGAAGTGTGTGAAGCCATTAAGTATTTCTTTGACACTGGCTCTTTTCTTAACCAATGGAACTGCACTGCCCTTGCTTTTATTCCCAAGGTGGAAAATCCTACTAGTATGAGGGAGTTTAGGTCGATATCCTGCTGTAACACTCTTTATAAATGTGTTTCTAAGGTGATTACTCTGCGACTCAAGAAAATGATGCCAAGCCTCATCAGCAATAATCAGGCTGCCTTTGTTTATGGTAGGTCCATTGCTGACAATATTTTACTATTACAAGAGCGTATGAGGAACTATCACAGGGACTCCTCCACTCCTAGATGTGCAATCAAAATTGACATTCTCAAAGCCTATGACACTGTTAGCTGGGACTTCCAGATCAACCTCTTAGCCCATGTTGGGTTTCCCACTAAAGTTATTGGGTGGCGCACGAGTTGTATTACCACTACCAGATTTTCCATTAATCTGAATGGGGAGTTACATGGGTTCTGCCATGGGAGGAGACGGCTTAGGCAGGGTGACCCTCTCTTCCCCTACATGTTCCTGCTTGTAGTGGAAGTGTTCACTGGGATAATCACCAAGGCTACTGAGTCTAGCCTTTTTAAGTACCACCCTAGATGCAAGGAGATGTCAATTACCCACCTCAGTTTTGCTAATGATCTGCTTGTTTTGGCTGGAGGGGATAGGGAGTCTTGTAGCATTATCAAGAATGTCATATCCGAGTTTGGCTCCTATACTTGCCTTATGATAAATCTTGATAAGAGTTGCCTTTACACTGCTGGGATTAACTTAGAGGGGATTCAAGAGATTTCCTCTATCCTTGGCATTCAGCATGGGAATCCCCCTTTTAAATACCTGGGGGTTTCCCTCATTACTACTAGATTGAAGAAAGAGGATTTCCTTTGCTTGGTGGAAAGGATAACCAAGAGAATCAAGTGCTGGACTAACAAATTTTTGAGTTATGCAGTTAGGCTGCGCCTTTCGAAGACTGTGCTCTTTAGTATCCAAGTTTATTGGGCCTGCATTTTTATTTTGCCTAAAAGCATTATAAAGAAGATTGAGCAGATCATGAAGAACTACTTATGGAAAGGGGATGACACTAATAGTAAAGGGGCTAAAGTAGCTTGGGAGGACCTTTGTGTGTCCACTGAAGAAGGAGGGTTGAATATTAAGAGTCTTGAAAGCTGGAACATTGCAGCAATGGCAAAACATTTATGGAATTTATGTAGCAAAAAGGATAGCTTATGGATCAAATGGTGTAATACTTACAAGATCAAGGGCAGGTGAATTTGGGCCTTGAGTATTCCAAATGATGCTTCATGGAGCTGGAAGAAAATCATGAAGATTAGAGAGAAGTTTAGAATGCAAATCAAAACCTGCATTGGGAATGGTTCTCAGACCTTTATGTGGTTTGATTTTTGGCATCCTAATGGACCTTTGCATAACAGATATGGTGACAACATTGTATACGATTCTGCTAGTAACCTCAAAGCTAAATTTTCTGAGTTTATCCACCAATTGGAGTGGAGATGGCCCTCTACTGTGACTTGGGAGCTAAATTAAGTCAAGAATGCAACTCTGCCTACAATCTCTAGGGTAAATGACACTGTTATTTGGCTTCCTTCTAATAATGGGAAATTTTCCATTGCTCCTGCTTGGGATATGCTGAGCATTTACAATACTCCTGTCACTTGGAGTAAGCGTGTTTGGAGTAAGGTTTGCATCCCTAAGTGTGCTTTCATTGCTTGGTTAGTGTTTAGGAAGGCCACTAACACTCGAGTTAAGCTGCTGGAGTGGGGAATCTCGGACAATGACTAGTGTGGGCTGTGTGGTGCTGAGAGGGAAACTTATAACCACCTTTTCTCTCAATGTATCCTTAGTAAAGGTATTTGGGAGGAAGTAATGCTTAGGAACCAGTGCTACAGGGAGTTTCAAAGTTTGGATAGAGAGATGGCTAAGGCCACTGCTAACCACTTTACCAAGACTTTATGTGATAAGATAAGATCCCTTTCTTTCACTAGTACTATTTACTGCATTTGGATGGAGAGAAATTCTAGGTGCTTTGAGCATGTCATCAATGAAAACATGGTTAGAGCCAAAGTTCTCACTTGGAAGAAGGATAGAAGGAACTATGCTAACTGGATGGCTTGTATGTATTGGAACATTCCTGAAGACAGGCTGCTGAGCTAGTTTTGGTAGTCTCCTGCCTTGGTGTGTTGTTTCCTTTGGGGTATGCCCCAGGGAGTTTGTTTTATGGGGACTCCTTTTTGCTGGTTTCCTTTTCTTTGTTGTTGTTGCCTTTGGGGTATGCCCCTGGGCTTCTGTTTCTCTGAGGTCTTTCCTCTTCTCTTGTAAAGTTCCTTTTCTGGTTTATACACATAATTTTCCCCCAAAAAAACAAGCGGTTTGAGGGTGAAAATCCAAACCAGCCCCCAAACGGCTCCGTTAGAGGGAACGAACAACTCGCACGGGACCAATGTGACTTGTAGGAACAGACCGCATTGTAGCGGCTCTCCCGATTTGTGATGATAATTTGAAAATATCTGGATTGGGCTGAAAACAAGCCGTTTGAGGGTGAAAACCCAAACCAGTCCCCAAACGGACCCTTAAGAGACACGAACACCTCGCACGGGACCAAAGTGACTTGTAACAATTGATCGCGTACTCACTGGCCTCTCGGTTTGAGAATATGACAATACTTTGAAAATCTATAGATTCGGCTTAGAAACAAGCCGTTGAAGGGTGAAAACCCAAACCAGTCCCCAAACGACCCCGTAAGAGGTACGAAGGATTGTATGTACTGGAACATTCCTGAAGATACTCAATCTTGTATGTACTGGAACATTCCTGAAGATAGTCTTCTGTACTAAGGATTAGTCTAGTTTTTGGCTCTTCTTGTTGTTTTGTTTGCCTTTGGGGTATGCCCTGGGGTTCTTTTTCTTTTGTTAAGGTTTTTTCCTCTGTAAATTCTTAGTTTTTTTTATATACTCAATCTTCCCAAAAAAAAAAACACCGCGGGCGGGAGCAATGTGACTTGTAGTAACTGATCACGGAGTCGCGAGTCTCTCGGATTTAGAATATGATGATCATTTGAAAATATTTAGATTCGGCTTAAAAATGAGCCGTTTGAGGGTGAAAACCCAAACCGGTACTCCAAACGACCCCCTAAGAGGCACGAACACCTCGCATGGGGACCAATGTGACTTGTAGTAACTGATCGCGTAGTCGCAGGTCTCCCCGTTTGAAACTATGATGAAAATTTGATAATATCTAGATTAACCATAAAAACATGCCGTTCGAGGGTGAAACTTCAAACCAACGCCGAAACGACCCCTAAGAGGCATTAACAACTCGCACGGGACAAATACATTTTGTTGGACCAGACCACGTAGTCACGGATCTCCCGGTTTGAGAATATGATAATAATTTGAAAATAATTAGATTAGGCTTAACAACAAGTCGTTTGAGGGTGAAAACACAAACTAGTCCCCAAACGGACCCTTAAGAAGCACGAACACCTCGCACGGGACCAAAGTGACTAGAAGCAACTGACCGCGTACTCACGGGCCTCTCGGTTTGAGAATATGACAATACTTTGAAAATCTATAGATTCGGCTTAGAAACAAGCCGTTAAAGGGTGAAAACCCAAACTAGTCCCCACACGACCCCGTAAGAGGTACGAACACCGCGGGTGGGAGCAATGTGACTTGTAGTAACTGATCACGGAGTCGCGGGTCTCCCGGTTTTAGAATATGATGATAATTTGAAAATATTTAGATTAGGCTTAAAAATGGGCCGTTTGAGGGTGAAAACCCAAACCAGCCTCCAAACTGGCCCGTTAGAGGCACGAACACCTCGCATGGGACCAATATGACTTGTAGTAACTGATCGAGTAGTCGCAGGTCTCCCCGTTTGAAACTATGATGAAAATTTGATAATATCTAGATTAGCCATAAAAACATGCCGTTCGAGGGTGAAACTTCAAACCAACGCCAAAACGACCCCATAAGAGGCACGAACACCTCGCACGGGACAAATACATTTCGTTGGACCCGACCGCGTAGTCGCGGATCTCCCGGTTTGATAATTTGAAAATATCTAGATTAGGCTTAACAATAAGCCGTTTGAGGGTGAAAACACAAACCAGTCCCCAAACGGACCCTTAAGAGGTACGAACACCTCGCACCGGACCGAAGCGACTTGTAGCAACTGACCGCGTACTCACGGGCCTCTCGGTTTGAGAATATGACAATACTTTGAAAATCTATAGATTCGGCTTAGAAACAAGCCGTTGAAGGGTTAAAACCCAAACCAGTCCCCAAACGACCCCGTAAGAGGTACGAACAACGCGGGCGGGAGCAATGTGACTTGTTGTAACTGTTCGCGGAGTCGCGGGTCTCCCCGCTTTAGGATATGATGATCATTTGAAAATATTTTGATTAGGCTTAAAAATGGGCCATTTGAGGGTGAAAACCCAAACTAGTCCCCAAACGTCCCCGTAAGAGGCACGAACACCTCGCGCTGGACCGATGTGACTTGTAGGAAATAACCGCGTAGTCGCAGGTGTCCCGGTTTGAGAATAAGACGATAGTTTGAAAATATCTTGATTAGGCTTAAAAACAAGCTATTTGAGGGTGAAAACCCAAACCAGTCCCCAAAATGCCCCATAAGAGGCACAAACACCTCGCACGGGACCAATGTGACTTGTAGGAACTGACCGCGTAGTCGCGGGTTTCTCGATTTTAGAATATGATGATCATTTGAAACTATTTAGATTAGGCTTCAAAA
Source organism: Sambucus nigra (assembly GCA_949130495.1). Classification (NCBI taxonomy): domain Eukaryota; kingdom Viridiplantae; phylum Streptophyta; class Magnoliopsida; order Dipsacales; family Adoxaceae; genus Sambucus; species Sambucus nigra. The sequence goes on from CASBWL010000127.1 coordinate 84,897, forward strand.
TGGGCCGTTTGAGGGTGAAAACCCAAACAAGTCCCCAAACGTCCCCGTAAGAGGCACGAACACCTCGCGCGGAACCGATGTGACTTGTAGGAAATAACCGCGTAGTCGCAGGTGTCCCGATTTGAGAATATGACGATAGTTTGAAAATATCTTGATTAGGCTTAAAAACAAGCTATTGGAGGGGAAAAACCCAAACCAGTCCCCAAAATGCCCCGTAAGAGGCACGAACACCTCGCACGGGGCCAATGTAACTTGTAGGAACTGACCGCGTAGTCACGGGCCTCTCGGTTTGAGAATATGATGATACTTTGATAATTTATAGATTAGGTTTAGAAACAAGCCATTGAAGGGTGGAAACCAAAATCAGCCCCCAAACGACCCCGTAAGAGGCAGTAACACCTCTCACGGGACCAAAGTAACTTGTAGGTATTGACCGCGTACTCACGGGCCTCTTAGTTTGAGAATATGACGACACTTTGATTCGGCTTAGAAACAAGCCGTTGAAGTGGGGAAAACCCATATCAGTCCCCAAACGACGCCGTAAGAGGCCATAACGGCTCGCACGGGACCAATGTAACTTGTAGGAACTGACAACCTACTCTCGGGTCCCCCGATTTGAGAATACGACGATAATCTGATAATATCTAGATTAGGCTTAGAAGCAAGCCGTTTGAGGGTGAAAATGCAAAATAACCCAGAAACGGCCCAGGATGAGGCACGAACACCTCGTACGGGACATATGTAACATGTAGGAACTGACCGCAGAGTCGCGGGTCTCCCCGGTTTGAGAATGTGACGATAATTTGAAAATATCTTGATTAGGCTTAAAAACAAGCCGTTTGCGGGTTAAAACCCAAACCAGCCACCAAACGGCCAAAACCTCGCATGGGACCAATGTGACTTGTAGTAACTGATCGCGTAGTCGCGGGTCTCCCCGTTTGAAACTATGACGAAAATTTGATAATATCTAGATTAGCCTTAAAAACAAGCCGTTTGAGGGTGAAACTCCAAACCAATGCCGAAACGACCCCATAAGAGGCACGAACACCTCGTACGAGACAAATACATTTCGTTGGACCTGACCGCGTAGTCGCGGATCTCCCGGTTTGAGAATATGATAATAATTTGAAAATATGTAGATTAGGCTTAACAGGAAGCCGTTTGAGGGTGAAAACACAAACCAATCCCCAAACGGACCCTTAAGAGGAACGAACACCTCGCACGGGACCAGAGTGACTTGTAGCAACTGACCGCGTACTCACGGGCCTCTCGGTTTGAGAATATGACAATACTTTGAAAATCTATAGATTCGGCTTAGAAACAAGCCGTTGAAGGGTGAAAACCCAAACCAGTCCTCAAACGACCCCGTAAGAGGTACGAACACCGCGGACTAGAGCAATGTGACTTGTAGTAACTGATCACGGAGCCGCGGGTCTCCCGATTTTAGAATATGATGATCATTTGAAAATATTTAGATTAGGCTTAAAAATGGGCCGTTTGAGGGTGAAAACCCAAACCATTCCCCAAACGTCCCCGTAAGAGACACGAACACCTCGCGCGAGACCGATGTGACTTGTAGGAAATAACCGCGTAGACGCAGGTGTCCCGGTTTGAGAATATGACGATAGTTTGAAAATATCTTGATTAGGCTTAAAAAAAAAGCTATTTGAGGGTGAAAACCCAAACCAGTCCCCCAAACGGCCCCGTAAGAGGCACGAACACCTCGCTCGGGACCAATGTAACTTGTAGGAACTAACCGCGTAGTCATGGGTCTCCCGGTTTGAGAATATGAGGATAATTTGAAAATATCTAGATTAGGCTTAAAAAAAAGCCGTTTGAGGGTGAAAACCCAAATCGGTCCCCAAGTGTCCCCGAAAGAGGCACGAACACCTCGCACGGGACCATTGTGACTAGTAGTAACTGTCGCGTAGTCGCAGGTCTCTCAGTTTGAGAATATGACGATAATTTGGAAATATCGAGATTAGGCTTAAAAACAAGCCGTTTGAGGGTTAAAACCCAAACCAGTCCCCAAACGGCCCCATATTCTCAAACCGAGAGACCCGCGACAACACGACTAGTTCACACAAGTTACATTTGTCCAGTGCGAGGTGTTCGTGGCTCTTCCGGGGCCGTTTGTGAGTTGGTTTCCATTTTGAGCCTCAAACGGCTTGTTTTTAAAATATGACGATAATTTTAAAATATCAAGATTAGGCTTAAAAACAAGCCGTTTGAGGGTGAAAACCCAAACCAGTCCCCAAACGGCCCCACAAGAGGCACGAACACCTCGCACGGGACCAGTGTGACTTGCAGGAACTGACCGCGTAGATTCGGGTCCCCCCGTTTAAGAATATGACGATAATTTGAAAACATCTTGTTAGTTTTAAAAACAGGCCGTTTGAAGTTGAAAACCCAAACTAGTCCCCAAACGGCCCCGTAAGAGGTACGAAAACTTCGCACGGGACCAATGTGACTTGTAGGAACTGACCGGTTTGAGAATATGACGATAATTTGAAAATATCTAGATTAGGCTTAAAAACAAGCGGTTTGAGGGTGAAACCCCAAACCAGTCCCCAAACGGCCCCGTTAGAGGCTCGGACACCTCGCACAAAACCAATGTGACTTGTTGGAACAGACCGCATAGTCGCGGCTCTCCCGATTTGGGAATATGACGATAATTTTATAATATCTAGATTGGGCTGAAAAACAAGCCGTTTGAGGGTGAAAACCCAAACCAGTCCCCAAACGGGCCAGTAAGAGGCACGAACACCTCGCATGGGACCAATGTGACTTGTAGTAAATGATCGCGTAGTCGCGGGTCTCCCGGTTTGAGAATATGACGAAAATTTGAAAATATCTATATCAGACTTAAAAACAAGCCGTTTGAGGGTGAAAACCCAAACCAGTCCCCAAACGTCCCTGTAAGAGGCACGAACACCTTGCGCGGGATGTCTCGTGCGAGGTATTCATGCCTTTTATGGGGCCGTTTGGGGACTGGTTTGGGTTTTAACCCTCAAACGACTTGTTTTTAAACCTAATCTAGATATTTTCAAATTATCGTCATATTCTCAAATCGGGAGACCCGCGACTACGCGGTCAGTTCCTGCAAGTCACACTGGTCCCGTGCGAGGTGTTCGTGCCTCTTGTGGGGCCGTTTGGGGACTGGTTTGGGTTTTCACCCTCAAACGGCTTGTTTTTAAGCCTAATCTTGATATTTTAAAATTATCGTCATATTTTAAAAACAAGCCGTTTGAGGCTCAAAATGGAAACCAACTCACAAACGGCCCCGGAAGAGCCACGAACACCTCGCACTGGACAAATGTAACTTGTGTGAACTAGTCGTGTTGTCGCGGGTCTCTCGGTTTGAGAATATGGGGCCGTTTGGGGACTGGTTTGGGTTTTAACCCTCAAACGGCTTGTTTTTAAGCCTAATCTCGATATTTCCAAATTATCGTCATATTCTCAAACTGAGAGACCTGCGACTACGCGACAGTTACTACTAGTCACAATGGTCCCGTGCGAGGTGTTCGTGCCTCTTTCGGGGACACTTGGGGACCGATTTGGGTTTTCACCCTCAAACGGCTTTTTTTTAAGCCTAATCTAGATATTTTCAAATTATCCTCATATTCTCAAACCGGGAGACCCATGACTACGCGGTTAGTTCCTACAAGTTACATTGGTCCCGAGCGAGGTGTTCGTGCCTCTTACGGGGCCGTTTGGGGACTGGTTTGGTTTCACCCTCAAACGGCTTGTTTTACAGCCCAATCTAGATATTTTAAAATTATCGTCATATTCACAAATCGGGAGAGCCGCGACTATGCGGTCAGTTCCAACAAGTCACATTGGTCCTGTGCGAGGTGTTCGAGCCTCTGACGAGGCCGTTTGGGGACTGGTTTGGGGTTTCACCCTCAAACTGCTTATTTTTAAGCCTAATCTAGATATTTTCAAATTATTGTCATATTCTCAAACCGGTCCGTTCCTACAAGTCACATTGGTCCCGTGCTAGGTTTTCGTGCCTCTTACGGGGCCGTTTGGGGAATGGTTTGGGTTTTCAACTTCAAACGGCCTGTTTTTAAGACTAATCTAGATGTTTTCAAATTATCGTCATATTCTCAAATCGGGAGACCCTCGACTACGCGATCAGTTCCTATAAGTTACATTAGTCCCGTGCGAGGTGTTATTGCCTCTTACGGGGTCGTTTAGGGGTTGATTTGGGTTTTCACCCTTCAACTACTTGTTTTTAATCCTCATCTATATACTTTCAAACTATAATCATATTCTCAAAATGAGAGGCCCATGAATACGCGGTCAGTTCCTACAAGTTACATTGGTCCCATGCGAGGTGCTCGTGCCTCTTACGGGGCCGTTTGGGGACTGGTTTGGGTGTTCACCCTCAAACGGTTTATTTTTCAGCCCAATCTAGATATTTTAAAATTTTTGTCATATTCAGAAATCGGGAGAGCCGCGTCTATGCGGTCTGTTCCAACAAGTCACATTGGTCCGGTGCGAGATGTTCGTGCCTCTTACGGGGCCGTTTGAGGACTGGTTTGGGTTGATATTTTAAAATTATCGTCATATTCTCAAATCGGGAGAACCGCGACTATGCGGTCAGTTCACACATGTTACATTTGTCCCGTGCGAGGTGTTCGTGGCTCTTCCGGGGCCGTTTGGGAGCTGGTTTAGATTTTGAGCCTCAAACGACTTGTTTTTAATCCCAATCTAAATATTATCAAATTATCATAATATTCTCAAATTGGGAGGCCCGCGACTACTCAGTCTGTTCCTACAAGTCACATTGGTCTCGTGCGAGGTGTTCGGGCCTTTTATGGGGCCGTTTGGGGACTGGTTTGGGTTTTAACCCTCAAAGAGCTTGTTTTAAGCCTAATCTTGATATTTTCAAATTATCGTCATATTCTCAAATTGAGAGACCCGCGACTACGCGATCAGTAACTATAAGTCACATTGGTCCGGTGCGAGATGTTCGTGCCTCTTACGGGGACATTTGTGGACCGGTTTGGGTTTTCAACCTCAAACGGCTTGTTTTTAAGCCTAATATAGATATTTTCAAATTATCGTCATATTCTCAAATCGGGAGACCCGCGACTACGCGATCAGTTACTACAAGTCACATTGGTCCCATGCGAGGTGTTCGTGCCTCTTACGGGGCCGTTTGGGGACTGGTTTGGGTTTCACCCTCAAACAGCTTGTTTTTAAGCCTAATCTAGATATTTTCAAATTATCATCATATTCTCAAACCGAGAGACCTGCGACAACACGGTCAGTTCACACAAGTTACATTTGTCCCGTGCGAGGTGTTCGTGGCTCTTCCGGGGCCGTTTGGGAGCTGGTTTAGATTTTGAGCCTCAAATGGCTTGTTTTTAATCCTAATCTAGATATTATCAAATAACATAATATTTTCAAATCGGGTGGCCCGCTACTAATCAGTCTGTTCCTACAAGTCACATTGGTCTCATGCGAGTTGTTCGTGCCTTTTATGGCGCCAATTGGGGATTGGTTTGGGTTTTAACCGTCAAACGACTTGTTTTTAAGCCTAATCTTGATATTTTCAAATTATCTTCATATTCTCAAATTGGGAGACCCGCGGCTACGCGATCAGTTACTACAAGTCACATTGGTCCTGTGCGAGATGTTCATGCCTCTTACGGGGTCGTCTGCGGACTGGTTTGGGTTTTCACCCTCAAACGACTTGTTTTTCAGCCCAATCTAGATATTTTAAAATTATCGTCATATTCTCAAATCGGGAGAGCCGCGACTATGCGGTCAGTTCACACATGTTAAATTTGTCCCGTGCGAGGTGTTCGTGGCTCTTCCGGGGCCGTTTGGAACTGGTTTAGATTTGGGCCTCAAACGGCTTGTTTTTAATCCTAATCTAGATATTATCAAATTACCATAATATTCTCAAATCGGGAGGCCCGCGACTACTCAGTCTGTTCCTACAAGTCACATTGGTCTCGTGCAAGGGGTTCGTACCTTTTATGGGGCCGTTTGGGGACTGGTTTGGGCTTTAACCGTCAAACGGCTTGTTTTTAAGCCTAATCTTGATATTTTCAAATTTCGTCATATTCTCAAATTGAGAGACCCGCGACTACGCGAACAGTTACTACAAGTCACATTGGTCTGGTGCGAGATGTTCGTGCCTCTAACGGGGACATTTGTGGATCGGTTTGGGTTTTCACCCTCAAACGGCTTGTTTTTAAGCCTGATATAGATATTTTATAATTATCGTCATATTCTCAAACCGGGAGACCCGCGTCTACGCGATCAGTTACTACAAGTCACATTGGTCCCATGCGAGGTGTTCGTGCCTCTTTCGGGGCCGTTTGGGGAGTAGTTTGGGTTTCACCCTCAAACAGCTTGTTTTTAAGCCTAATCTTCATATTTTCAAATTATCATCATATTCTCAAACCGAGAGACCTGCGACAACACGGTCAGTTCACACAAGTTACATTTGTCCCATGCGAGGTGTTTGTGGCTCTTCCGGGGCCGTTTGGGAGCTGGTTTAGATTTTGAGCCTCAAACGACTTGTTTTTAATCCTAATCTAGACATTGGTCTCGTGCGAGGTGTTCGAGCCTTTTATGGGGCCGTTTGGGCACTGGTTTGGGTTTTAACCCTTAAACGGCTTGTTTTTAAGCCTAATCTTGATATTTTCAAATTATCGTCATATTCTCAAATTGAGAGACCCGCGACTACGCGATCAGTTACTACAAGTCACATTGGTCCGGTGCGAGATGTTCGTGCCTCTTAGGGGGACATTTGTCGACCGGTTTGGGTTTTCACCCTCAAATGGCTTGCTTTTAAGCCTAATCTAGATATTTTCAAATTAGTCTCATATTCTCAAACTGAGAGTCCCACGACTATGCGATTAGTTCCAACAAGTCACATTGGTCCCGTGCGAGGTTTTCGTGCCTCTTATGGGGCCGTTTGGGAACCGGTTTGGGTTTTCGCCCTTAAACGGCTTGTTTTTAAGCCTAATCTTGATTTAATCAAATTATCGTCATATTCTCAAACCGGGAGACCCGCGACTACGCGATCAGTTCCTATAAGTTACATTAGTCCTTTAGATCGTTGGTCTCTAGATGCATGTATCTAGCTGACTCTTTGGCCTTTTGGCCTTTGTATATTTGGATCTTTTGTTTCTAATACACTTTAATTACCGAAAAAAAAAGTTACATTAGTCCCGTGCGAGGTGTTATTGCCTCTTACGGGGTCGTTTAGGGGCTGATTTGGGTTTCGTCCCTTCAATTACTTGTTTTTAAGCCTAATCTATATACTTTCAAACTATAATCATATTTTCAAAACGAGAGGCCCAGGACTACGCGGTCAGTTCCCACAAGTCGCATTGGTCCACTACGAGGTGTTCGTGCCTCTTACGGGCCCGTTTGGAAACAGGTTTGGGTTTTCACCCTCAAACTGCATGTTTTTAAGCCTAATCTAGATATTGTCAAATTATCATCATATTCTCGGATTGGGAGACCCATGACTACGCGGTCAGTTCCTACAAGTCACATTGGTCCCGCGCGAGGTGTTCGTGCCTCTTACGGGGACGTTTGGGAACTGGTTTGGGTTTTTACCCTCAAACGGCTTGTTTTTAAGCCTAATCTAGATATTTTCAAATTATCTCCATATACTCAAATCAGGAGACCCGCGACTACGCGACAGTTACTACAAGTCACATTGGTCCCGTGCGAGGTGTTCGTACATCTTACGGGGACATTTGGGGACCGATTTGGGTTTTCACCCTCATACGGGTTATTTTTAAGCCTAATCTAGATATTTTCAAATTATCCTCATATTCTCTAACCGGGAGACCCATGACTACGCGATCAGTTCCTACAAGTTACATTGGTCCCGTGCGAGGTGTTCGTACATCTTACGGGGACATTTGGGGACCGATTTGGGTTTTCACCCTCATACGGGTTATTTTTAAGCCTAATCTAGATATTTTCAAATTATCCTCATATTCTCTAACCGGGAGACCCATGACTACGCGATCAGTTCCTACAAGTTACATTGGTCCCGAGCGAGGTGTTCATGCCTCTTACGAGGCCGTTTGGGGACTGGTTTGAGTTTTCACCCTCAAACGGCTTGTTTTTAAGCCCAATCTAGATATTTTAAAATTATCGTCATATTCACAAATCGGGAGAGCCGCGACTATGCGGTATGTTCCTACAAGTCACATTGGTCCTGTACGAGGTGTCCGAGCCTCTAACGGGGCCGTTTGGGGACTGGTTTGGGTTTTCACCCTCAAACCGCTTGTTTTTAAGCCTAATCTAGATATTTTCAAATTATTCTCATATTCTCAAACCGGGAGTCCCGCGACTACGCGATTAGTTCCAACAAGTCACATTGGTCCCATGCGAGGTGTTCGTGCCTCTTACGGGGACGTTTGGGAACTGGTTTGGGTTTTTACCCTCAAACAGCTTGTTTTTAAGCCTAATTTAGATATTTTCAAATTATCCTCATATTCTCTAACCGGGAGACCCATGACTACGCGATCAGTTCCTACAAGTTACATTGGTCCCGAGCGTGGTGTTCATGCCTCTTACGGGGCCGTTTGTGGACTGGTTTGGGTTTTCACCCTCAAACGGCTTGTTTTTAAGCCCAATCTAGATATTTTAAAATTATCGTCATATTCACAAATCGGGAGAGCCCCGACTATGCGATCTGTTCCTACAAGTCACATTGGTCCTGTACGAGGCGGTCGAGCCTCTAACGGGGCCGTTTGGGGTACTTGTTTGGGTTTTCACCCTCAAACCGCTTGTTTTTAAGCCTAATCTAGATATTTTCAAATTATTCTCATATTCTCAAACCGGGAGTTCCGCGACTACGCGGTCTGTTCCCACAAGTCACATTGGTCCCATGCGAGGTGTTCATGCCTCTTACGGGGACGTTTGGGAACTGGTTTGGGTTTTTACCCTCAAACGGCTTGTTTTTAAGCCTAATCTAGATATTTTCAAATTAACGTCAAATACTCAAATCGGGAGACCCGCGACTATGCGACAGTTACTACAAGTCACGTTGGTCCCGTGCGAGGTGTTCGTGCCTCTTACGGGGACATGTGGGGACCGATTTGGGTTTTCACCCTCAAACGGCTTATTTTCAAACCTAATCTAGATATTTTCAAATTATCCTCATATTCTCTAACCGGGAGACCCATGACTACGCGATCAGTTCCTACAAGTTACATTGGTCCCGAGCGAGGTGTTCATGCCTCTTACGAGGCCGTTTGGGGACTGGTTTGAGTTTTCACCCTCAAACGGCTTGTTTTTAAGCCCAATCTAGATATTTTAAAATTATCGTCATATTCACAAATAGGGAGAGCCGCGACTATGCGGTCTGTTCCTACAAGTCACATTGGTCCTGTACGAGGTGTCCGAGCCTCTAACGGGGCCGTTTGGGGACTGGTTTGGGTTTTCACCCTCAAACCGCTTGTTTTTAAGCCTAATCTAGATATTTTCAAATTATTCTCATATTCTCTAACCGGGAGTCCCGCGACTATGCGATTAGTTCCAACAAGTCACATTGGTCCCATGCGAGGTGTTCGTGCCTCTTACGGGGACGTTTGGGAACTGGTTTGGGTTTTTACCCTCAAACGGCTTGTTTTTAAGCCTAATTTAGATATTTTCAAATTATCGTCATATACCCAAATCGGGAAACCCGCGACTACGCGACAGTGACTACAAGTCACAATGGTCCCGTACGAGGTGTTCGTGCCTCTTTCGGGGACATTTGGGGACCGATTTGGGTTTTCACCCTCAAACGGCTTATTTTTAAGCGTAATCTGGATATTTTCAAATTATCCTCACATTCTCAAACTGGGAGACCCATGACTACGCGGTCAGCTCCTACAAGTTACATGGGTCCCGAGCGAGGTGTTCGTACCTCTTACGGGGCCGTTTGGGGACTGGTTTGGGTTTTCACTCCCAAACGGCTTGTTTTTCGGCCCAATCTAGATATTTTAAAATTATCGTCATATTCACAAATCGGGAGAGCCGCGACTGTGCGGTCTATTCCTACAAGTCACATTGGTCCTGTACGAGGTGTCCGAGCCTCTAACGGGGCAGTTTGGGGACTGGTTTGGGGTTTCACCCTCAAACCGCTTGTTTTTAAGCCTAATCTAGATATTTTCAAATTATCGTCATATTCTCAAACCGGTCAGTTCCTACAAGTCACATTGGTCCCGTGCGACGTTTTCGTGCCTCTTACGGGGCCGTTTGGGGACTAGTTTGGGTTTTCAACCTCAAACGGCCTGTGTTTTAAGACTAATCTAGATGTTTTCAAATTATCGTCATATTCATAAACGAGGAGGCCTGAAACTACGCGGTCAGTTCCTAAAAATCAGTTCGGTCCCACGCAAGGTGTTCGTGCCTCTTACAGGGACGTTTGGGGACTTGTTTGGGTTTTCACCCTCAAACGGCTTGTTTTTAAGCCAGATATAGATATTATCAAATTTTCGTCATATTCACAAACCGAGAGACCCGCGACTATGCGATCAGTTACTACAAGAAACATTGGTCCCATGCGAGGTGTTCGTGCCTCTTACGGGGACGTTTGGGAACTGGTTTGGGTTTTTACCCTCAAACGGCTTATTTTTAAGCCTAATTTAGATATTTTCAAATTATCGTCATATACCCAAACCGGGAGACCCGCGACTACGCGACAGTTACTACATGTCACAATGGTCCCGTACGAGGTGTTCGTTCCTCTTTCGGGGACATTTGGGAGCTTGTTTAGATTTTGAGCCTCAAACGGCTTGTTTTTAATTCTAATCTAGATATTATCAAATTATCATATTATTCTCAAATTGGGAGGCCCGCGACTACGCAGTCTGTTCCTACAAGTCACATTGGTCTCGTGCGAGGTGTTCGTGCGTTTTATGGGGCCGTTTGGGGACTGGTTTGGGTTTTAACCCTCAAACGGCTTGTTTTTAAGCATAATCTAGATATTTTCAAATTACCGTCATATTCTCAAACCGGGAGACCCGCGACTACGCGGTCAATTCCTACAAGTCACACTGGTCCCGTGCGAGGTGTTCGTGTCTCTTGTGAGGGCATTTGGGGACTGGTTAGGATTATAACCCTCAAACGGCTTGTTTTTAAGCCTTATCTTGATATTTTCAAATTATCGTAATATTCACAAACTGAGAGACCCGCGACTACGCGACAGTTACTACAAGTCACATTTGTCCCGTACGAGGTGTTCGTGCCTCTTTCGGGGACATTTGGGGACCAATTTGGGTTTTCATCCTCAAAGGGCTTTTTTTAAGCCTAATCTAGATATTTTCAAATTATCTTCATATACTTTATTCGGGAGGCCCGCGACTACGCGACAGTTACTACAAGTCACATAGGTCCCGTGCGAGGCGTTCGTGCCTCTTTCGGGGACCGATTTGGGTTTCCACCCTCAAACGGCTTGTTTTTCAGCCCAATCTAGATATTTTAAAATTATCGTCATATTCACAAATCGGGAGAGCCGCGACTATGAGGTCTGTTCCTACAAGTCGCATTGGTCCTGTGCGTGGTGTTCGAGCCTCTGACGGGGCCGTTTGGGAACTGGTTTAGGTTTTCACCCTCAAACCGCTTGTTTTTAAGCCTAATATAGATATTTTCAAATTATTCTCATATTCTCAAACCGGGAGTCCCGCGACTATGCGATTAGTTCCAACAAGTCACATTGGACCCATGCGAGGTGTTCGTGCCTCTTACGGGGACGTTTGGGAACTGGTTTGGGTTTTTACCCTCAGACGGCTTGTTTTTAAGCCTAATTTAGATATTTTCAAATTATCGTCATATACCCAAATCGGGAGACCCGCGACTACGCGACAGTTACTACAAGTCACAATGGTCCCGTGCGAGGTGTTCGTGCCTCTTTCGGGGACATTTGGGGACCGATTTGGGTTTTCACCCTCAAACGACTTATTTAAGTGTAATCTAGATATTTTCAAATTATCCTTACATTCTCAAACCGGGAGACCCATGACTACGCGGTCAGCTCCTACAAGTTACATTGGTCCCGAGCGAGGTGTTCGTGCCTCTTACGGGGCCGTTTGGGGACTGGTTTGGGTTTTCACTCCCAAACGGCTTGTTTTTCGGCCCAATCTAGATATTTTAAAATTATCATCATATTCACAAATCGGGAGAGCCGCGACTGTGCGGTCTATTCCTACAAGTCACATTGGTCCTGTACGAGGTGTCCGAGCCTCTAACGGGGAAGTTTGGGGACTGGTTTGGGGTTTCACCCTCAAACCGCTTGTTTTTAAGCCTAATCTAGATATTTTCAAATTATCGTCATATTCTCAAACCGGTCAGTTCCTACAAGTCACATTGGTCCCGTGCGACGTTTTCGTGCCTCTTACGGGGCCGTTTGGGGACTAGTTTGGGTTTTCTACCTCAAACGGCCTGTGTTTTAAGACTAACCTAGATGTTTTCAAATTATCGTCATATTCATAAACGAGGAGGCCTGAAACTACGCGGTCAGTTCCTAAAAATCAGTTCGGTCCCGCGCAAGGTGTTCGTGCCTCTTACAGGGACGTTTGGGGACTGGTTTGGGTTTTCACCCTCAAACGGCTTGTTTTTAGGCCTGATATAGATATTATCAAATTTTCGTCATATTCACAAATCGAGAGACGCGCGACTACGCGATCTGTTACTACAAGAAACATGCGATCAGTTCCTACATGTTACATACCTCCCGTGCGAGGTGTTCGTGCGTCTTCCTGGGCCGTTTCTGGGTTAGTTTTCATTTTCACCCTCAAACGGCTTGCTTTTAAGCCTAATCTAGATATTATCACATTATCATCATTTTCTCAAATCGGGGGACCCGCAAGTACGCGGTCAGTTCCTACAAGTTACATTGGTCCCGTGCGATGCGTTATTGCCCCCATCAACGGCTTGTTTCTAACGGGCATTTTGGGGACTGGTTTGGGTTTTCACCCTCAAATAGCTTGTTTTTAAGCCTAATCAAGATATTTTCAAACTATTGTCATATTCTCAAACCGGGACCCCTGCGACTACGCGGTAATTTCCCACAAGTCACTTCGGTCCCGCGCGAGGTGTTTGTGCCTCTTACGGGGACGTTTGGGGACTGGTTTAGGTTTTCACCCTCAAACGGCCCATTTTTAAGCCTAATCTAAATATTTTCAAATGATCATCATATTCTAAAACCAGGAGACCCGCGACTCCGCGATCAGTTACTACAAGTCACATTGCTCCCGCCCGCGGTGTTCGTACCTCTTACGTGGTCATTTGGGGACTGGTTTGGGTTTTCACCCTTCAACGGCTTGTTTCTAAGCCGAATCTATAGATTTTCAAAGTATTGTCATATTCTCAAACCGAGAGGCCCGTGAGTACGCGGTCGGTTGATACAAGTCACTTTGGTCCCGTGCGAGGTGTTCGTGCCTCTTAAGGGTCCGCTTGGAGACTAGTTTGTGTTTTCACCCTCAAACGGCTTGTTGTTAAAAGCCTAATCTAGATATTTTCAAATTATTATCGTATTCTCAAACCAGGAGATCCGGGACTACGCGGTCAGGTCCAACGAAATGTATTTGTCCCGTACCAGGTGTTCGTGCCTCTCACGGGGTCGTTTCGGCGTTGGTTTTGAGTTTCACCCTCGAACGGCTTGTTTTTAAGGCTAATCTAGATATTATCAAATTTTCGTCATAGTTTCAAACGGGGAGACCCGCGACTACGCGATCAGTTACTACAAGTCACATTGGTTCCATGCGAGGTGTTGCCCGTTTGGAGGCTGGTTTGGGTTTTCACCCGCAAACGGCTTGTTTTTAAGCCTAATCAAGATATTTTCAAATTATCGTCAGATTCTCAAACCTGGGAGACCCGCGACTCTGCGGTCAGTTCCTACATGTTACATTTGTTCCGTGCGTGGTGTTCGTGCCTCTTCCTGGGCCGTTTCTGGGTTATTTTGCATTTTCACCCTCAAACGGCTTGCTTTTAAGCCTAATCTAGATATTATCACATTATCATCAAATTCTCAAATCGGGGGACCCGCAAGTACGCGGTCAATTCCTACAAGTTACATTGGTCCCGTGCGAGGTGTTATGGCCTCTTACGACGTCGTTTGGGGGTGGATATGGGTTTTCCCCCTTCAACGACTTGTTTATAAGCCGAATCTATAGATTTTCAAAGTGTCGTCATATTCTCAAACTAAGAGTCCCGTGAGTACGCGGTCAATTCCTACAAATCACATTGCTCCCGTGAGAGGTGTTATTGCCTCTTACGGGGTCGTTTGGGGGTTGATTTCGATTTCCACCATCAAATGGCTTGTTTTTCAGCCCAATCTAGATATTTTTAAATTATCATCATATTCTCAAATCGGGTGAGCCGTGACTACGCGGTCTTTTTCTACAAGTCACATTGGTCCCGCGCGAGGTGTTCGTGCCTCTTACGGGGACATTTGGGGGCTGGTTTGAGTTTTCACCCTCAAATAGCATGTTTTTAAGCTTAATCAAGATATTTTCAAACTATCGTCATATTCTCAAACCGGGACACCTGCGACTACGCGGTTATTTCCCACAAGTCACATCGGTTCCGCGCGAGGTGTTCGTGCCTCTTAAGGGGACGTTTGGGGACTGGTTTTGGTTTTCACCCTCAAACGACCCATTTTTAAGCCTAATCTAAATATTTTCAAATGATCATCATATTCAAAAACCGGGAGACCCGCGACTCCGCGATCAGTTACTACAAGTCACATTGCTCCCGCCCGCGGTGTTCATACCTCTTACGGGGTCGTTTGGGGACTGGTTTGGGTTTTCCCCCTTCAACGGCTTGTTTCTAAGCCGAATCTATAGATTTTCAAAGTATTGTCTTATTCTCAAACCGAGAGGCCCATGAGTACGCGGTCAGTTGCTACAAGTCACTTTTGTCCCGTGCGACGTGTTCGTGCCTCTTAAGGGTCCGTTTGGGGACTGGTTTGTGTTTTCACCCTCAAACGGCTTGTTGTTAAGCCTAATCTAGATATTTTCAACTTATTATCATATTTTCAAATCGGGAGATCCGCGACTATGCAGTCAAGTCCAACGAAATGTATTTGTCCCGTGCGAGGTGTTCGTGCCTCTTACGGGGTCGTTTCAGCGTTGGTTTGGAGTTTAACCCTCGAACGGCTTGTTTTTAAGGCTAATCTAGATATTATCAAATTTTCGTCATAGTTTCAAACGGGGAGACCCGCGACTACGCGATCAGTTACTACAAGTCACATTGGTCCCATGCGAGGTGTTGGCCGTTTGGAGGCTGGTTTGGGTTTTCACCCTCAAACGGCTTGTTTTTAAGCCTAATCAAGATATTTTCAAATTATCGTCACATTCTAAAACCGGGGAGACCCGCGACTCTGCGGTCAGTTCCTACATGTTACATTTGTCCCGTGCGAGGTGTTCGTGCCTCTTCCTGGGCCGTTTTCTGGGTTATTTTGCATTTTCACCCTCAAACGGCTTGCTTTTTAAGCCTAATCTAGATATTGTCACATTATCGTCATATTCTCAAATCGGGGGACCCGCGAGTACGCGGTCAGTTCCTACAAGTTACATTGGTCCCGTGCCAGGTGTTAGCCTCTTACGGCGTCGTTTGGGGGCTGATATGGGTTTTCCCCTTCGACGGCTTGTTTCTAAGCCGAATCTATAGATTTTCAAAGTGTCGTCATATTCTCAAACTAAGAGGCCCGTGAGTACGGGGTCAGTTCCTACAAGTTAATCAGGTCCAGTGCGAGGTGTTCGTGCCTCTTACGGGTCCGTTTGGGGACTGATTTTGATTTTCACCCTCAAACGGCTTGTTTTCAGCCCAATCTAGATATTTTTAAATTATCATCATATTCTCAAATCGGGTGAGCCGTGACTACGCGGTCAGTTCCTACAAGTCACATTGGTCCCGCGCGAGGTGTTCGTGGCTCTTACGGGGACGTTTGGGGACTGGTTTGGGTTTTCACCATCAAATAGCTTGTTTTTAAGCCTAATCAAGATATTTTCGAACTATCGTCATATTCTCAAACCGAGACACCTGCGACTTCGCGATTATTTCCCACACGTCACTTCGGTCCCGCGCGAGGTGTTTGTGCCTCTTACGGAGACGTTTGGGGACAGGTTTGGGTTTTCACCCTCAAACGGCCCATTTTTAAGCCTAATCTAAATATTTTCAAATGATCATCATATTCAAAAATCGGGAGACCCGCGACTCCGCGATCAGTTACTTCAAGTCACATTGCTACCGCCCGCGGTGTTCGTACCTCTTACGGGGTCGTTTGGGGACTGGTTTGGGTTTTCACCCTTCAACGGATTGTTTCTAAGCCGAATCTATAGATTTTCAAAGTACTGTCATATTCTCAAACCGAGAGGCCGGTGAGTACGCGGTCAGTTGCTACAAGTCGCTTTGGTCCCGTGCGAGGTGTTTGTGCCTCTCAAGGGTCCGTTTGGGGATTGGTTTGTGTTTTCACCCTCAAACGGCTTGTTGTTAAGCCTAATCTAGATATTTTCAAATTATTATCATATTCTCAAACCGGAAGATCCGCGACTACGCGGTCAAGTCCAACGAAATGTATTTGTCCCATCCGAGGTGTTCGTGCCTCTTACGGGGTCGTTTCGGCGTTGGTTTGGAGTTTCACCCTCGAACGGTTTGTTATAAGGCTAATCTAGATATTATCAAATTTTCGTCATAGTTTCAAACGGGGAGACTCGCGACTACGTGATCAGTTACTACAAGTCACATTGGTCCCACGCGAGGTGTTGGCCGTTTGGAGGCTAGTTTGGGTTTTCACCCGCAAACGGCTTGTTTTTAAGCCTAATCAAGATATTTTCAAATTATCGTCACATTCTCAAACCAGGGAGACCCGCGACACTGCAGTCACTTCCTACATGTTACATACGTCCCGTGCGAGGTGTTTGTGCCTCTTCCTGGGCCGTTTCTAGGTTATTTTGCATTTTCACCCTAAAACGGCGCTTGCTTTTTAAGCCTAATCTAGATATTGTCACATTATCGTCATATTCTCAAATCGGGGGACCCACGAGTACGCGGTCAGTTCCTACAAGTTACATTGGTCCCGTGCCAGGTGTTAGCCTCTTACGGCGTCGTTTGGGGGCTGATATGGGTTTTCCCCTTCAACGGCTTGTTTCTAAGCCGAATCTATAGATTTTCAAAGTGTCGTCATATTCTCAAACTAAGAGGCCCGTGAGTACGGGGTCAGTTCCTACAAGTTAATCAGGTCCCGAGCGAGGTGTTCGTGCCTCTTACGGGTCCGTTTGGGGACTGATTTTGATTTTCACCCTCAAACGGCTTGTTTTCAGCCCAATCTAGATATTTTTAAATTATCATCATATTCTCAAATCGGGTGAGCCGTGACTACGCGGTCAGTTCCTACAAGTCACATTGGTCCCGCGCGAGGTGTTCGTGGCTCTTACGGGGACGTTTGGGGACTGGTTTGGGTTTTCACCATCAAATAGCTTGTTTTTAAGCCTAATCAAGATATTTTCGAACTATCGTCATATTCTCAAACCGAGACACCTGCGACTTCGCGATTATTTCCCACACGTCACTTCGGTCCCGCGCGAGGTGTTTGTGCCTCTTACGGGGACGTTTGGGGACAGGTTTGGGTTTTCACCCTCAAACGGCCCATTTTTAAGCCTAATCTAAATATTTTCAAATGATCATCATATTCTAAAATCGGGAGACCCGCGACTCCGCGATCAGTTACTACAAGTCACATTGCTCCCGCCCGCGGAGTTCGTACCTCTTACGGGGTCGTTTGGGGACCGGTTTGGGTTTTGACCCTTCAACGGCTTGTTTCAAAGTCGAATCTATAGATTTTCAAAGTATTGTCATATTCTCAAACCGAGAGGCCAGTGAGTACGCGGTCAGTTGCTACAAGTCACTTTGGTTCCGTGCGAGGTGTTCGTGCCTCTTAAGGGTCCGTTTGGGGACTGGTCTGTGTTTTCACCCTCAAACGGCTCGTTGTTAAGCCTAATCAAGATATTTTTAAATTATTATCATATTCTCAAACCGGGAGATCCGCGACTACGCGGTCAGGTCCAACGAAATGTATTTGTCCCGTACGAGGTGTTCGTACCTCTTACGCGGTCGTTTCAGCGTTGGTTTGGAGTTTCACCCTCGAACGGCTTGTTTTTAAGGCTAATCTAGATATTATCAAATTTTCGTCATAGTTTCAAACGGGGGGACCCGCGACTACGCGATCAGTTACTACAAGTCAGATTGGTCCCATGCGAGGTGTTGGCCGTTTGGAGGCTAGTTTGGGTTTTCACCCACAAACGGCAAGTTTTTAAGCATAATCAATATATTTTCAAATTATCGTCACATTCTCAAACCGGGGAGACCCGCGACACTACGGTCAATTCCTACATGTTACATACATCCCGTGCGAGGTGTTCGTGCCTCTTCCTGGGCCGTTTCTAGGTTATTTTGCATTTTCACCCTCAAATGGCTTGCTTTTAAGCCTAATCTAGATATTATCACATTATCGTCATATTCTCAAATCGGGGGACCCGCGAGTACGCGGTCAGTTCCTACAAGTTACATTGGTCCCGTGCGAGGTGTTATGGCCTCTTACAGCGTCGTTTGGGGGATGATATGGGTTTTCCCCCTTCAACGGCTTGTTTCTAAGCCGAATCTATAGATTTTCAAAGTGTCATCATATTCTCAAACTAAGACTCCCGTGAGTACGCGGTCAGTTCCTACAAGTTAATTAGGTCCCGTGCGAGGTGTTCGTGCCTCTTACGGGTCCGTTTGGGGACTGGTTTCGACTTTCACCCTCAAACGGCTTGTTTTCAGCCCAATCTAGATATTTTTAAATTATCATCATATTCTCAAATCGGGTGAGCCGTGACTACGCGGTCAGTTACTACATCTCACATTGCTCCCGTGAGAGGCGTTATTGCCTCTTACGGGGACGTTGGGGGACTGTTTTGGGTTTTCACCCTCAAATAGCTTGTTTTTAAGCCTAATCAAGATATTTTCGAACTATCGTCATATTCTCAAACCGGGGCACCTGCGACTACGCGGTTATTTCGGCAAGTCACTTCGATCCGGCGCGAGGTGTTCGTGCCTCTTACGGGGACGTTTGGGGAGTGGTTTGGGTCTTCACCCTCAAACGGCCCATTTTTAAGCCTAATCTAAATATTTTCAAATGATCATCATATTCTAAAATCGGGAGACCCACGACTCCGCGATCAGTTACTACAAGTCACATTGCTCCCGCCCGCGGTGTTCGTACCTCTTACGGGGTTGTTTGGGGACTGGTTTGGGTTTTAACCCTTCAACGGCTTGTTTCTAAGCCGAATCTATAGATTTTCAAAGTATTGTCTTATTCTCAAACCGAGAGGCCCGTGAGTACGCGGTCAGTTGCTACAAGTCACTTTTGTCCCGTGCGAGGTGTTCGTGCCTCTTAAGGGTCCGTTTGGGGACTGGTTTGTGTTTTCACCCTCAAACGGCTTGTTGTTAAGCCTAATCTAGATATTTTCAATTTATTATCATATTCTTAAACCGGGAGATCCGCGACTACGCGGTCAGGTCCAACGAAATGTATTTATCCCGTGCGAGGTGTTCGTGCCTCTTACGGGGTCATTTCAGCGTTGGTTTGGAGTTTCACCCTCGAACGGCTTGTTTTTAAGGCTAATCTAGACATTATCAAATTTTCGTCATAGTTTCAAACGGGGAGACCCGCGACTACGCGATCAGTTACTACAAGTCACGTTGGTCCCATGCGAGGTGTTGGCCGTTTGGAGGCTGGTTTGGGTTTTCACCCGCAAACGGCTTATTTTTAAGCCTAATCAAGATATTTTCAAATTATCGTCACATTCTCAAACTGAGGAGACCCGCGACTCGGCGGCAGTTCCTACATGTTACATTTGTACTGTGCGAGGTGTCCGTGCCTCTTCCTGGGCCATTGTTGGGTTATTTTGCATTTCACCCTCAAACGGCTTACTTTTAAGCCTAATCTAGATATTATCACATTATCGTCATAATCTCAAATTGGGGGACTCGCGAGTACGCGGTCAGTTCCTACAAGTTACATTGGTCCTGTGCGAGGTGTTATGATCTCTTACGGCGTCCGTAAGAGGCCCGTGAGTACGCGATCAGTTCCTACTAGTTAGTTTGGTCCCGTGCGAGGTGTCCATGCCTCTTACGGGTCTGTTTGGGGACTGGTTTGGATTTTCACCCTCAAACGGTTTGTTTTTCAGCCCAATCTAGATATTTTCAAATTATCATGATATTCTCAAATCGGGTGAGCCGCGACTACGCGGTCTGTTCCTGCAAGTCACATTGGTCCCGCGCGAGGTGTTCGTGCCTCTTACGGGGACGTTTGTGGACTGGTTTGGGTTTTCACCCTCAAACGGCCCATTTTAAGCCTAATCTAGATATTTTCAAATGATCATCATATTCTCAATCCGGGAGACCCGCGACTCCACGGTCAGTTACTACAAGTCTCATTGTTCTCGTGCGAGGTGGTCGTGCCTCTTACGGGGCCGTTTGGGGACTGGTTTGGTTTTCACCCTCAAACCGCTTGTTTTTAGGCCTAACCTAGATATTTTTTTATTATCGTCATATCCCCAAACCGAGAGACCCGCGACTACACGGTCAGTTCCAACAAGTTACATTTTTCCCGTGCGAGGTGTTCGTGGCTCTTTCGGGGCCGTTTGGGACCTGGTTTAATTTTTCAGCCACAAACGGCTTGTTTTTAAACCTAATCTAGATATTATCAAATAATCGTCATATTCTCAAACGTGGAGACCCGCGACTACGAGGTCAGTTCCTACAAGTTACATTGGTCCCGTGCGAGGTGTTCGTGCCTCTTACGGGGCCGTTTGGGAGCTGGCTTAGATTTTCAGCCTCAAACGACTTGTTTGGGGACGCGGTCAGTTCCTACAAGTATGCGGTCAGTTGCTACAAGTCACTTTGGTCCCGTACGAGGTGTTCGTGCCTCTTAAGGGTCCGTTTGGGGTCTGGTTTGTGTTTTCACCCTCAAACGGCTTGTTTTTAAGCTTAATCAAGATATTTTCAAATTATCATCATATTCTCAAATCGGGAGACCCGCGACTACGCGGTCAGTTCCTACAAGTCACATTGGTCCCGTGCGAGGTGTTCGTACCTCTTATGGGGCCGTTTGGGGACTGGTTTGGGTTTTCACCCTCAAACGGCTAGTTTTTAAGCCTAATCTAGATATTTTCATATTATCGTCATATTCTCAAATCGGGAGACCTGCGACTACGCGATCCATTACTACAAGTCACATTGGTCCCGTGCGAGGTGTTCGTGCCTCTTATGGGGACGTTCAGGGAATGGTTTGGGTTTTCACCCTCAAACGGCTTGTTTTTAAGCCTAATCTAGATATTTTCATATTATCGTCATATTCTCAAACCGAGATACCCGCGACTACGCGATCAGTTACTACAAGTCACATTGGTCCCGTACGAGGTGTTCGTGCCTCTTACGGGGCCGTTTGGGACTGGTTTAGGTTTTCACCCTCAAACCGCTTATTTTTAAGCCTAATCTAGATATTTTCAAATTACTTTCATACTCTCAAACAGGGAGTTCCGCGACTACACGGTCAATTCCAGCAAGTTGCATTTATCCGATGCGAGGTGTTCGTGCCTCTTATGGCGTCGTTTCGGCGCTGGTTTGGATTTTCATCCTCGAATGACTTGTTTTTAAGGCTTATCTTGATATTTTCAAATTATCGTCTTATTCTCAAACCGAGAGACCCGCGACTACGCGATCAGTTACTACAAGTCACATTGGTCCCGTGCGAGGCCTCTTATGGGGCCGTTTGGCACTGGTTTGGGTTTTCACCCTCAAACGGCTTGTTTTTAAGCCTAATCTAGATATTTTCAAATTACCGCCATACACTCAAACCGGGAGATTCGCTACAACGCGGTTAGTTCCATCAAGTTGCATTTGTCCCATGCGAGGTGTTCGTGCCTCTTACGGCGTCGTTTTGGCGCTGGTTTGCATATTCACCCTCAAACAGCTTGTTTATAAGCCAAATCTTGATATTTTCAAATTATCGTAATATTCTGAAATTGGGAGACTCGTGACTACGCGGTCAGTTCCTACAAGTCACATTTGTCCCGTGAGAGGTGTTATTGCCTCATACGGGGTCGTTTGGGAGCTGATTTTGGTTTCCACCCTTCAACGGCTTGCTTCTAAATCTAATCTATATATTTTTCAAAGTGTCAGTATATTCTCAAACCGAGAGACCCGCGACTATGCGATCAGTTACTACAAGTCACATTGGTCCCGTGCGAGGTGTTCGTGCCTCTTACGGGGCCGTTTGGGGGACTTGTTTGGATTTTCACCCTCAAACGGCTTGTTTTTAATGCTAATCTAGATATTATCAAATTATAATCATATTCGCGAACCGGGAGACCCACGACTACACGGTCGGTTCCTACAAGTCACATTGGTCCCGTGCGAGGTGTTCGTGCCTCTTAAGGGGCCGTTTGGGGACTGGTTTGGATTTTCACACTCAAACGGCCTACTTTTAATCCTAATCTAGATTTTTTCAAATTATCGTCATATTCTAAAACCGGGAGACCCGCGACTACGCGGTCAGTTCCTACAAGTCACAATGGTCCCGTGAGAGGTCTTCGTGCTTCTTATGGGGCCGTTACGGGACTGGTTTGGGTTTTCACCCTCAAACGGCTTGTTTGTAATCCTAATCTTGATATTTTCAAATTATTATCATATTCTCAAATCGGGAGACCCACGACTAAGCGATCAGTTCCAACAAGTCACATTATCCCCGTGCGAGGTGTTCGTGCCTCTTATGGGGCCGTTTGGGAACCGGTTTGGGTTTTCACCCTCAAACGACATGTTTTTAAGCCTAATTCTAGATATTTTCAAATTATCGTCATATTCTCAAATCGGGCGACCCACGACTACGCGATCAGTTACTCTAAGTCACATTGGTCCCGTGCGAGGTGTTCGTACCACTTACGGGGCCTTTTGGGACTGGTTTGGGTTTTCACCCTCAAACGACATATTTTTAAGCCTAATCTAGATATTTTCAAATTACCGTCTGTAATACCCCGTACTTTTTAAGATATTTAAATTACAAAGGTGGGCGTAATTTGGTAAATTGAGAAATTTCTGTGATTAGTAATTTTGGAATTTATGAGTGAAATTAAATAAATTTAATGTTATAAAGTGAATAGTAAATATTAGTTTTCAAGTGTCGGATTAATATTTACATTGATTATATTTTCTGACAAGACTAAGTATATGAGTGGATTATTTTTAATTACATGTCGCAAATTGGGTAAAGCGACAAAGGAAATATTTGAAATGGAAAAATACGTCAAAATAGAGAATTTTAGTTAAGTGACTCGGATGGAGATTTCAACAGCGCCATTGGGTTCGGAATGGTCGAGATAGTCAAAATACAGTACCCGGGGGTAGTATTTGGGTTCCGGGCATTTTTGGACTAGTAGGGACTCGTAAATGAGTACACGAGTCATTTAATAATTGGGTATACACCCAATTTCGGATTTAATAAGAGAAAACCCTCATTTTTGCCCCAAAATCAGATCTAAGAGAGAGAGAAAGAGAAGAGAGAAGAAGAAGAAGAAGAAGAAGAAGAAGAAGAAGAAGAAGAAGAAGAGAAGAAGGGAGAAGAAGAGATTTTCGGCCAAAATTCGCGGGATTCGACTCGGGGTCGTCGGATTTAATTCACGAGCAAGTGTTTACTTGCTTTATAAATTTAGTGCGTTTATTTCTCATATTATAGTTGGTGAATAAAACTATAAAGATTTTTGGGATGAGTTTTCATGAATCAAAATGGGTTTTTCGGAAGATTAACGAGTAAAACCCAAATAATATCAAATTTGAGAAATTTAGGAATTAATTGTTGAATCTAGGTTCTGATGATTAGAACCATTTCTATGTGTGTATTTATGATTGATTGAGGTTGTATGATGATGGGTGAGAAAATAAAAACCTCGGAGGTGTATTAATGGAGGTTTGGGATTTTGGAGAAGATGATGAATAGTAACTCCGTAGCTTGCGGGATAAATTCGAAGAGGAAGAGGGCAGATCTAGATCTCAGTCAAAACACGAAAGTTGTAGATATTTTCGATACAATCGCGTATTTTTCTGATTTTTCTACGAATTGTTATGATTTTTACAAGATGGCAGTTCCGGGGTGAAACCACCAGCTCGGAAATGCACTCGGAAATTTGAAAAAAAAAATAAAGTCTAAAATTCTTTGGAGATAAATATTTGGGGTTCCTAAAAATAGTGTGGGGACTTCTAATTATTTTTTTAGTAAGGTGTGTATCTTGGGTTAGATGAAAGTAAACCCCAAAATTTACCCAAATAGGGGTGTCTAGGAGGAGTAACACTGGGGGTGATGTTTAGGTGGACAAAATTTTATACAAGTAATTGTGCGCATAGAAAACACACTTATATGCCAATTTTGGTTGATTAAAATACTATGAGGTGACTAGGATGAAATTTAGGATACGGGTTAAAGAGAATTGAGCAGTCATCCGATACGTCTATTTATGACAATTATTATAGGTGAGAGAAATGCCTATCGTTATTTATGGAACGAATAAATATATCAATGTTGTTGGTATTGTCATCGTGCGGTGAGAAAAGCTTGGAAATAATATATTGAGGATTAGTCAAAATTGAAAAATGCGTAGGATATTCGAGAGATAAATATACTACGTAGGAAATTTATTATACGGGTTGTGCGTATGCCCGAATGTTATTATATACGTGGGTTAAATAATTACCTATGGGGAATTATGTATAGGTGAGAGAAATACCTATAATTATAATATGGTTGTGTGAATACCAAATTGATGATATATTTATATAGGTGGAATGTGTACCTATATGATTATTTATTATGTGTATGACATACCTACCATACTTGCTATCACGGGAGGTTGGCGTTTGTGTGAGGACAATCTTATCCTGTGTTGCCTTCGGGGGGATTTTAGATTTGGTACCTCAAGAACATAGGACTATGAAGGGCTTATTTGTGAGTCGATAAGTCTGTTGACTATGGGAGCGTAGGTATGTGCGTGACCCATGGGTATGTGAACTATGTTCGCCTCCAATATGTGTGATTTGTATTGATACGGTTCCTAAGTGATGCGGAACGCGTGATCCTTATGTGCGCGATGTACAAGGATTTGATAGCAGAGTATGAGTGCAGCACAACTGAGCCTAGGGGTGCCATATATGTATATATATGTATTGTGATTAACATATATGTGTACTTGAGATAATCCACGGATGCTTAGTAAATGAGAATGACTAAGCCACTTATTTTATAGTTCAGTGGATGATTAATATACTTGTTGCGTATAGTATATTGTTTATATATATGAGATGAGATATCATATAACCTAACCTTATCCGGTAAATGAATATCCGAATTTATATGAATATGAATCTTGAATTCTAATGAGAACAATTAATAAATACGGGATAGTATAAATAGGGTATGTACTGAAGGCCTAATGGATCCCGATGATCAACATTGTCACGTAGTAGTGTATCGGGGGAGTTCCTTGTTTGGATTTCGCTTCGCGAGACACCCCACGCACGAACGTAACGTAATGTTGGGAATGGGGAGAAGTTTAGTCCTTAGTACTCGAATTGATGAGGATTATTAGAAGGTGGGTAATTACATTAGTTAGGCAGGGTAGCTTAACTAGGTTATTTAAAAAGGTATGCGATAGTTGTGCACTGTTAGAAGAGGGGTGAGGTGTATCTCATGTGAGAGCGATACCAGTTTAAATATGAGAAATAACATATTTTTTAAAATATGGATTTTAATGCACTTGCTAAAATGTTTTCAAAACTCGGACTTTGACCTGTTTCTCTATTTTCCCCTCTCTTGCTATATCTATCTATATATATATATATATATGTGTGTCCAGACGCAGAGACGCCTGGATGGTAATTCTTTCGAGTCAGACGTTTGCTGCAGCAGTTGTGGATGCAAGCAGGTTTATATTAGACGCTTCTATCATTGAGATCTAGATAGGAGGTATTGTAGAAACATTCGGGCTTATGGCCCAACTGTACTCATTTATTATTTTATTGCCTTTTAGTGCGGCATTCGATTTGGTTGTATTATTGTACCGAGTGTTCGGTTATTTTATTTTATTTCATTTCAGTTACTGCATTTAAATTGTTGTAATTGTTTTATTTGAATGGTTTGGTTAAAAAGATTAGTTAATTAAAAAAAATTTGACGTCGGCCTAATAGGATATTAGTAAATAAATTGGTTTTCGGAAGTGATGCGAAGAATGAACCATATGAGACTCATGTTTTAATTCTATATAGGAGTGATCGCCCGGTATTTTATTAGGCGGGGTGTCACAGGTGGTATCAGAGCATCAGGTTCTAGTGTCCTTAGGAATCTGTGCGGACGTACTACGCTTTCAGCGTTGCTTTTGATTTGATATAGAGCCTTATGATTAGGATTGTTGATATCCTCTTGTGAGATTTCGTTCTCCTGCCATTATGTAAGATTATTGTAAATATTTTGCGCGCTCGTTCGGGATTCGGGTGCTGATCGACGAAGGGCGACCATGGAAGTCCATTGTGAGGGCAGCAGGAGGCGGGGCTTAGTTAGAGCTATAAGTTGATGTTGGAAATGAGGACCGCGGTAAAGGTCATTTTCCTTGCGGCATTGTCATTGTTTGCTGCAATGACTACTATAGAATAGTAATTATAATTATCTATGCACCGCTATAATAGAGAATGGTGCTAAACTTGAATTACCCAGTGAAGTTAGATGGGGAAAAAGCTTAAGAGGTCTTTGATGAGGACCTTGCGTTGAAGTTGAGCTAGGCGAAAATGGTGTAATTTCATTTCTAGGAAGTCGAAGGCTCGGAAACTTTGGCTTAGAGTTGGGTATGGAAATACCCATATGTGAAAATTTGAGGAAATTTTTTCCACTCGTTAGAGCAATGTGAAATGGTGGGAACGATGGTCACCATATTTAGAGGTACATGATATTTTGCTCATGAATTAATCTTACAGATGGTTTTAAACTGCAAATTCCCTTGATGTAGAATAAAGTGAATGCAGTTTATAGGTTATTCACATAAGAATCGGTCAGAGATCGACGGTGAATAAAGAGTGACATGGTTAAGTGAACATAGTACCGGAGTAAGGTAGGTACAATGGAGAAAGAGGCTTCTCCAGTGGAATAATAGACTCAGTAGTAAATTGGACTTACGTAGAGTGAGTTATAGTTGTTTTAGTGCAAGATGTGAAATCTGCAATAATAAAAATTAAAGTTGTGAGACTTCGTGATTTTTAAGAGTCTAATGGGATAAAGACTCTTGGGATTTGAATTGGAATTTCGGATATAATTGGGATACGAGCTAGTTGTGATAAGCTTAATATTTAATTATATTATAAGTAAGTGAATACTTATGGGATTAAATTGAATATGTATATTCGGGATATACGGGATAATGTTACGAGAGATATACACAATTAGCCGGATTATATTGTATATATATACGAGCATAGTGAGACGTATATATATGATATGTTTAAATATATTTGTATGTGATTGGTATATTTGTATAAAACATACCCCTCTAGTGCTATCATGGGAAGTTATGCATTTTGGGTGAGGCCCCTGACTTGAGGAGCAGGGAGCGTATAGTCCCAGGTCATAGTGTCCATTTTATATTGTGTGATTTTTATTAGGAATGATACGTAGTGGGTATGTTTCGTTCTCATTTCCGGGGAGGAACTATGATCGCTTCCCATTCGTTATGATTTGGTTTTTACCAAGTCGGTGTGATAGTCCGACCGCTGGTACCCAGGATGATGTGTGAGTAATTCCCTGGAAGATGATAGCATTGAGAGACTGCATCCATTGAGTTATAGCTCTGAGGGATGGTTATTATACTTATATAGTGTGTGATATATAAGTATGGATATACTTGATGTGTATAGTATATTGTATATATATGTATATGAGATGTGAAACATATATATACGGACATAATAAAGAATGGAATGCGAGATAAATTCTGGATGATCCCGCCTTTATCATATGCTTAGATGGAACTTCGATGAAGAAGTGTTTCATTGCCACGATTTTAGTGCATGGGGACCTTATAGATATAATTTAAGGTATACAGGTTTTATTATTGAGCTGTGAGTTTAAGTTCATTGTTGTTTGTGCTAAGGAGTTAGTGTTAGTACAAGCGCTTGGTAGTGTGGCTCTTGGAAAGAATTAAGAGTTTTGACCACATTTTGTCGATAGGAGAGATGGGATTATCCGAGTGGCATATTTGAACTAGCGAACCTCCACGACTGACAAAGTTAAGTAATAGTGTATAGGAGGGTTCCTTGTTTGGATTTCGCTTTGCGAGACGTTCCACGCATGAAACCGAGAAAATGTCGGAAGTTGAGAGAGGTCTTGGGCACTAGGGATATTGTTGGGATAATACTCATTTTACGTGTGTGGGAAACACCTTGATCTTAAGACTACCACGAAATAAGGCCAGTTGGACTAGTGGCGTTGACATAGGAAAATTGTTGTGAGTTAACCACAAGAAGATCGATGTGATAATTTTAAGAAGGATTGAATTTCCAGGTATCGGGAGAATTAAATTTCGAATTATTCGGGTTAAGGGATACCCAGGTGTTAGTACCAAGCCAATGAAATGAGGCCCATTATATAGAGTGAGTGTGATGTATCAAAACGTTTGCAATGGTATATGCACGGATGATAGGGGGTATGGGTACCCTGATTAGTAAATCCCAAAAATGTCTGAGATGGAAAGATGTGAAAATAAATATGTATAATATATGCCTGAAGGGCGTCTATAAACAAGGTTAAACAGTATAGCGTATTGAATGTCGTGCGAGAATGATGATAATGCAAACATTTATGTGCAACGAGAGCTAACACACCCGAGATGGGATTAAAAGGCTGTGGAAAGTCATTTAAAAAGGTACCTCTTATTGAAAAGGTTACCCAATTTATTGTGAGAAAGTAAAGCGGAGTCTTACTCAAGCAAGTATTGAAGAGTGGATTGCGCGTGACTATATGGTTAGCATACTCCAAGTAAAGAAGGAGTGTATGTAGTACCAAATTCTGAAAAAGTATATGAGAGTTAATACTTTCATTATTCGGTATAGGGAATATACCTTGTAGATTACGAGAGAGAGATAGTAATCTGAATATTTATATAATACGTAGCGATAAGAATAAAATACGTATGAGAAGTGTATGATTAGGTTGGGAATATGCCTATGAATCTTAATAGGATGTGTGTATACCTATTATCTGATATTATTATTAAGAGCACTAATGGGTGATAACCCGGGGGTGCAAGACCATTATTGATTAAGTGCGCTAATGGGTGTTAACCCGGGGGTGCAGGATTAATATATATATATATATATATATATATATATATATATATATATATATATATATGTATAGGGCTGATGTGACTATATGTGTATATATATGGATTTGCGAATATTTCTACTGTGTGAGACTAGTAGATATGGTATTAATAATAAATACTTTGCACTAAGGGGTCTTAACAAAAAGGGTGCAAGATTAGTGTAAATACATAGAGATGGTGAGACTATATTTATGAGCATACGCTTGAGATGGGTGGAATATAGTGAGAGACCATTGTCTTAGGCTATATCTAAATTTGGTTAAGCTAGGATGTAATGTATATACCGATCCTAGAGTAGTGGTACATGCTATATCTGAATTTCGAGGACGAAATTCTATTGTAAGGGGGGAAGTATGTAATACCCCGTACTTTTAAAGATATTTAAATTACAAAGGTGGGCGTAATTTGGTAAATTGAGAAATTTCTGTGAATAGTAATTTTGGAATTTATGAGTGACATTAAATAAATTTAATGTTATAAAGTGAATAGTAAATATCAGTTTTCAAGTGTCGGATTAATATTTACATCGATTATATTTTCTTGCGAGACTAAGTATATGAGTGGATTATTTTTAATTACATGTCGCAAGTTGGGTAAAGCGACAAAGGAAATATTTTAAATGGAAAAATACGTGTATTGGACGTGTTGGGTCAAAATAGTGAATTTTAGTTAAGTGACTCGGATGGAGATTTCGACTGCACCATTGGGTTCGGAATGGCCGAGATAGTCAAAATAGAGTACCCGGGGGTAGTATTTGGGTTCCGGGCATTTTTTAGACTAGTAGGGACTCGTAAATGAGTACACGAGTCATTTAATAATTGGGTATACACCCAATTTCGGATTTAATAAGAAAAAACCCTCATTTTTGCCCCAAAATCAAATCTAAGAGAGAGAAGAAGAAGAAGAAAGAAGAAGAAGAAGAAGAAGAAGAAGAAGAAGAAGAAGAAGAAGAAGAAGAAGAAGAAGAAGAAGAAGAAGAAGAAGAAGAAGAGAAGAGGAGAGAAGAGAAGAGAAGAGAAGAAGGGAGAAGAAGAGATTTTCGGCCAAAATTCGCTGGATTCGACTCGGGATCGTCGGATTTAATCCACGAGGCAAGTGTTTACTTGCTTTATAAATTTATTGTGTTTATTTCTCATATTATAGTTGGTGTATAAAACTATAAAGATTTTTGGGATGAGTTTTCGTGAATCAAAATGGATTTTTCGGAAGATTAACGAGTAAAACCCAAATAATATCAAATTTGAGAAATTTAGGAATTAATTGAAATTAATTATTGAATCTGGGCTCTAGAATGATTAGAACCATTTCTATGTGTGTATTTATGATTGATTGAGGTTGTATGATGATGGGTGAGAAAATAAAAACCTCGGAGGTGTATTAATGGAGGTTTGGGATTTTTGAGAAGACGATGAATAGTAACTCCGTAGCTTGCGGGATAAATTCGAAGAGGAAGAGGGCAGATTTACATCTCAGTCAAAACACGAAAGTTGTACATATTTTCGATACAATCGCGTGGACGCCAATCGCGTATTTTTCTAATTTTTCTACGAATTGTTATGATTTTTACAAGATGGCAGTTCCGGGGTGAAACCACCAACTCGGAAATGCACTCGGAAATTTGAAAAAAAAATAAAGGCTAAAATTCTTTGGAGATAAATATTTGGGGTTCCTAAAAATAGTGTGGGGACTTCTAATTATTTTTTTTAGTAATGTGTGTATCTTGGGTTAGATGAAAGTAAACCCCAAAATTTACCCAAATAGGGGTGTCTAGGAGGAGTAACACTGGGGGTGATGTTTAGGTGGACAAAATTTTATATAAGTAATTGTGCACGTAGAAAACACACTTATATGCCAATTTTGGTTGAGTAAAATCCTATGAGGTGACTAGGATGAAATTTAGGATACGGGTTAAAGAGAATTGAGCAATCATCCGATACGTCTATTTATGACAATTATTATAGGTGAGAGGAATGCCTATCGTTATTTATGGAACGAATAAATATATCGGTGTTGTTGGTATTGTCATTGTGCGGTGAGAAAAGCTTGGAAATAATATATTGAGGATTAGTCAAAATTGAAAAATGCATAGGATATTCGAGAGATAAATATACTACGTAGGAAATTTATTATACGGGTTGTGCGTATGCCCGAATGTTATTATATACGTGGGTTAAATAATTATCTATGGGGAATTATGTATAGGTGAGAGAAATACCTATAATTATAATATGGTTGTGTGAATACCAAATTGATGATATATTTATATAGGTGGAATGTGTACCTATATGATTATTTATTATGTGTATGACATACCTACCATACTTGCTAGCACGGGAGGTTGGCGTTCGTGTGAGGACAATCTTATCCTGTGTTGCCTTCGGGGGGATTTTAGATTTGGTACCTCAAGAACATAGGACTATGAAGGGCTTATTTGTGAGTCGATAAGTCTGCTGACTATGGGAGCGTAGGTATGTGCGTGACCCATGGGTATGTGAACTATGTTCGCCTCCAATATGTGTGATTTGTATTGATACGGTTCCTAAGTGATGCGGAACGCGTGATCCTTATGTGCGCGATGTACAAGGATTTGATAGCAGAGTATGAGTGCACCACAACTGAGCCTAGGGGTGCCATATATGTATATATATATGTATTGTGATTAACATATATATGTACTTGAGATAATCCACGGATGCTTAGTAAATGAGAATGACTAAGCCACTTATATTATAGTTTAGTGGATGATTAATATACTTGTTGCGTATAGTATATTGTTTATATATATGAGATGAGATATCATATAACCTAACCTTGTATAAAATGAAAAGAATGAATAAAGTGTGATATTACTCCGGTAAATGAATATCCGGATTTATATGAATATGAATCTTGTGTTCTAATGAGAACTATTAATAAATACGAGATAGTATAAATAGGGTATGTACTGAAGGCCTAATGTATCCCGATGATCAACACTGTCACGTAGTAGTGTATCGGGGAGGTTCCTTGTTTGGATTTTGCTTCTCGAGACACCCCACGCACGAACGTAACGTAATGTTGAAAATGGGGAGAAGTTTAGTCCTTAGTACTCGAATTGATGAGGATTATTAGAAGGTGGGTAATTACATTAGTTAGGCAGGGTAGCTTAACTAGGTTATTTAAAAAGGTATGCGATAGTTGTTCACTGTTAGAGGCGTGAGGTGGATCTCATGTGAGAGCGATACCAGTTTAAATATGAGAAATAACATATTTTTTTAAATATGGATTTTAATGCACTTACTAAAATGTTTTCAAAACTCGGGCTCTGACCCGTTTCTCTATTTTCCCCTCTCTTGCTATATCTATATATATATAGGTGTCCAGACACAGGGACGCCTGGATGATAATTCTTTCGAGTCAGACGTTTGCTGCAGCAGTTGTGGATGCAAGCAGGTTTATATTAGACGCTTCTATCATTGAGATCTAGATAGGAGGTATTGTAGAAATATTCGGGCTTATGGCCCAACTGTACTCATTTATTATTTTATTGCCTTTTAGTGCGGCATTCGATTTGGTTGTATTATTGTACCGAGTGTTCGGTTATTTTATTTTATTTCATTTCAGTTACTGCATATAAATTGTTGTAATTGTTTTATTTGAATGGTTTGGTTAAAAAGATTAGTTAATTAAAAAAAATTTGACGTCGGCCTAATAGGATATTAGTAAATAAATTGGTTTTCGGAAGTGATGCTAAGAATGAACCATATGAGACTCCTGTTTTAATTTGATATAGGAGTGATCGCCTGGTATTTTATTAGGCGGGGTGTCACAGGTGGTATCAGAGCATCGGGTTCTAGTGTCCTTAGGAATCTGTGCGGACGTACTACCCTTTCAGTGTTGCTTTTGATTTGATATAGAGCCTTATGATTAGGCTTGTTGATATCCTCTTGTGAGATTTCGTTCTCCTGCCATTATGTAAGATTATAGTAAATCTTTTGCACGCTCGTTCGGGATTCGGGTGCTGATCGACGAAGGGCGACCATGGAAGTCCATTGTGAGGGCAGCAGGAGGCGGGGCTTAGTTAGAACTATAAGTTGATGTTGGAAATGAGGACCGCGGTAAAGGTCATTTTCCTTGCGGCATTGTCATTATTTGCTGCAATGACTACTATAGAATAGTAATTATAATTATCTATGCACCGCTATATTAGAGAATGGTGTTAAACTTGAATTACCCAGTGAAGTTAGATGGGGAAAAAGCTTAAGAGGTCTTTGATGAGGACCGTGCGTTGAAGTTGAGCTAGGCGAAAATGGTGTAATTTCATTTCTAGGAAGTCGAAGGCTCGAACGACTTACCGGGTCGTTTCGGCGCTGGTTTTGATTTTCACCCTCGAACGACTTGTTTTGAAGACTAATCTAGATATTTTCAAATTATCATCATATTCTCAAACCGGGAGACCCACGACTACGCGGTCGGTTCCTACAAGTCCCATTGGTCCCATGCGAGGTGGTCGTGCCTCTTCCGGGGCCGTTTGGGAGCTGGTTTGCATATTCACCCTCAAACAGCTTGTTTTTAAGCCTAATCTAGATTTTTTCAAATTATCGCCATATTCTCAAATCGGGAGACGCGCGACTACGCGGTCAGTTCCTACAAGTCATATTGGTCCCGTGAGAGGTGTTATGCTTCTAACGGGGACGTTTGGGGGCTGGTTTTGGTTTCCACCCTTCAATGGCTTGTTTCGAAACCTAATCTATACACTTTCAAATTTCACCATATTCTCAAATCGAGAGGCCCGGCCGGGTCTACGCGGTCAGTTCCCACAAGTCACATTGGTCCACTACTAGATGTTCGTGCCTCTTACCGGGCATTTTGGGGACAGGTTTGGGTTTTCACCGTCAAACGGCTTGTTTTTAAGCCTAATCCAGATATTTTCAAATTATCATCATTTCTCAAACCAACCCACGACTACACGGTCATTTCCTACAAGTCACATTGGTCCCGCGCCAGGTGTTCCTGCCTCTTACGGGGATGTTTGGGGACTGGTTTGGGTTTTCACCCTCAAACGGCCCATTTTTAAGCCTAATCTAGATATTTTCAAATAATCATCATATTCTCAAACCGGGAGACCCGCGACTCCACGACAAGTTACTACAAGTCACATTGCACCCGTGCGAAGTGGTCGTGCCTCTTACGAGGCCGTTTGGGAACTGGTTTGGGTTTTCACCCTCAAACTGCTTATTTTTAAGCCTAATCTAGATATTTTCAAATTATTGTCATATTCTCAAACCGGGAGATCCGCGACTACACGGTCAGGTCCAACAAACTGCATTTGTCTTGTGGGAGGTGTTCGTGCCTCTTACGGGGCCATTTGAGGACTGGTTTGGATTTTCACCCTCGAATGGCTTGTTTTTAATCCTAATCTAGATATTATAAAATTATCATCATATGCTCAAACCTGGAGACCCACGACTACGCGGTCGGTTCCTACAAGTCACATTGGTACCGGGCGAGGTGTTCGTGCCTCTTACGGGGCCGTTTGGGGACTGGTTTGGGTTTTCACCCTCAAACGGCCTACTTTTAAGACTAATCTAGATATTTTTGAATTATCGTCATATTCTCAAACCGGGAGACCCGCGACTACACGATCAGTTACTACAAGTCACATTGGTCCCATGCGAGGTGTGCGTACCTCTTTCGGGGCCGTTTGGGGGTTGGTTTGGGTTTTCACCCGCAAACGGCTTGTTTTTTATCCTAATCATGATATTATCAAACTATCGTCATATTCTCAAACCGGGGAGACCCGCGACTCTGCGGTCAGTTCCTACATGTTACATATGTCCCGTGCGAGGTGTTCGTGCCTCTTCCGGGGATGGTTCTAGGTTATTATAGCATTTTCACCCTCAAACGACTTGCTTTTAAGCCTAATCTAGATATTATCACATTATCGTCATATTCTAAAATCGGAGTACCCGCGAGTATGCGGTTAGTTCCTACAAGTTACATTGGTCCCGTGCGAGGTGTTATAACCTCTTCCGGCATCGTTTGGGGGCTGATATGGGTTCCCCCCTTCAACAGCTTGTTTCTAAATCGAATCTATAGATTTTCAAAGTGTCATCATATTCTCAAACCAAGAGGCCCGTGAGTACGCGGTCAGTTCCTACAAGTTACTTTGGTCCCGTGCGAGGTGTTCGTGCCTCTTACAAGTCCGTTTGGGTTTTCACCGTCAAACGGCTTGTTTTTAAGCCTAATTAAGATATTTTCAAATTTTCGTCATATTCTCAAATCGGGAGACCCGCGGCTACGCGATCAGTTCCTACAAGTGACATATATCCCTTGCGAGGTGTTCGTGCCTCTTACGGGTCCGTTTGGGGATTGGTTTGGATTTTCACCCTCAAACGGCTTGTTTTTCAGCCCAATCTAGATATTTTCAAATTATCATCATACTCTCAAATCGGGAGAGCCACGACTATGCGGTCTATTCCTACAAGTCAAATTGGCCCCGTGCGAGGTGTTCGTGCCTCGAACGGGGCCGTTTGGGGACGGGTTTGGGTTTTCACCCTCAAACCGCTTGTTTTTAAGCATAATCTAGATATTTTTTAATTATCGTCGTATTCTCAAACGTGGAGCGGTCAGTTCCTATAAGTTACATATGTCCCGTGCGAGGTGTTTGTGCCTCTTATCGGGATGTTTCGGCGCTGGTTTGGATTTTCACTCTCGAACGACTTGTTTTTATGCCTAATCTAGATATTTTTAAATTATCGTCATATTCCCAAACTGAGAGACCCGCGACTGCATGGTCAGTTCCAAGTGCGATGTGTTCGTGGCTCTTCTGAGGCCGTTTGCGAGCTGGTTTAGATTTTCAGCCTCAAACGGCTTGTTTTTATGCCTAATCTAGATATTATCCAATTATCATCAACTTCTCAAATCGGGAGACCCGTGACTACGCGATTTGTTCCTATAAGTCACATTGGTCTCGTGCGAGGTGTTCGTACCTTTTATGGGGCCGTTTGGGGACTGGTTTGGGTTTTCACCCTCAATCGGCTTGTTTATAAGCCTAATCTAGATATTTTAAAATTATCATCATATTCTCAAACCGGAAGACCCGCGACTACGCGGTCAGTTCCTACAAGTCACATTGGTCCCGTGCGAGGTGTTTGTACCTCTTATGGGGCCATTTGGGGACTGGTTTGGGTTTTCACCCTTAAACGATTTGTTTTTAAGCCTAATCTTGATATTTTCAAATTATCGTCATATTCTCGAACCGGGAGACCCGCGACTACGCGATCAGTTACTACAAGTCACATTGGTCTCGTGCGAGTTGTTCGTGCCTCTTACGGGGACGTTCGGGGACTGGTTTCTGTTTTCACCCTCAAATGGCTTGTTTTTAAGCCTAATCTAGATATTTTCAAATTATCCTCATATTCTCAAACCGGGAGACCCGTGACTATGCGAACAATTCCAACAAGTCACATTGGTCTCGTGCGAGGTGTTCGTGCCTCTTATGGGGACGTTTGGGAACTGGTTTGGGTTTTCACCCTCAAACGACTTGTTTTTAAGCCTAATCTAGATATTTTCAAATTATCGCCATATTCTCAAACCGAGAGACCCGCGACTACGCGATCAGTTACAACAAGTCACATTGGTCCCGTGCGAGGTGTTTGTGCCTCTTACGGGGCTGTTTGGGACTGGTTTTGGGTTTTCTCCCTCAAACGGCTTATTTTTAAGCCTAATCTAGATATTTTCAAATTACCGTCATACTCTCAAACCGGGAGATCCGCGACTACGCGGTCAGTTCCAACAAGTTTTATTTGTCCCGTGCGAGGTGTTCGTGCCTCTTACGGCGTCGTTTCGGCGCTGGTTTCACCCTCGAACGACTTGTTTTTAAGGCTAATCTAGATATTTTCAAATTATTATTATATTCTCAAACCGGAAAACCCATGACTACGTGGTCAGTTTCAACAAGTAACATTCGACCCGCGTGAGGTGTTCGTGCCTCTTCCGGGGCCGTTTGGGAGCTAGTTTGCATATTCACCCTCAAACAACTTATTTTTAAGCCTAATCTAGATACTTTCAAATTATCGAAATATTCTCAAATCGGGAGACCCGCGACTACGTGGTTAATTCCTACAAGTCACATTGCTCCTGTGAGAGGTGTTATTGCCTTTTACGGGATCGTTTGGGGGCTGATTTTGGTTTCCATCCTTCAACGGCTGTTTCTAAACCTAATCTATATATTATCAAAGTATCAGCATATTCTTAAATCGAGAGGTCCGTGACTACGCGGTCAGCTCCTACAAGTTACATTGGTCCCCTGCGAGGTGTTCGCGCCTCTTACGGGGCATTTTGCTGACTGGTTTGGGTTTTCACCCTCAAATAGCTTGTTTTTAAGCCTAATCAAGATATTTTCAAACTATCGTCATATTCCCAAACTGGGACACCTGCGACTACGCGGTTATTTCCTACAAGTCACATCGATCCCGCGCGAGGTGTTCGTGCCTCTTACGGGGACGTTTGGGGACTGGTTTGGGTTTTCACCCTCAAACGGCCCATTTTTAAGCCTAATCTAAATATTTTCAAATGATCATCATATTCTAAAACCAGGAGACCCACGACTCGCGATCAGTTACTACAAGTCACATTGCTCCCGCGCGCAGTGTTCGTACCTCTTACGGGGTCGCTTGGGGACTGGTTTGGGTTTTCACCCTTCAACGGCTTGTTTCTAAGCCAAATCTATAGATTTTCAAAGTATTATCATATTCTCAAACCGAGAGGCCCATGAGTACGCGGTCAGTTGCTACAAGTCACTTTGGTCCCGTGCGAGGTGTTCGTGCCTCTTAAGGGTCCGTTTGGGGACTGGTTTGTGTTTTCACCCTCAAATGGCTTGTTTTTTTTTGGGAAAAATTATGTATATATATCTACAACTGCAACTACAACACGTACACATAGGGAAGAAACCCAGCATCTCCCATAGGGGTATGCCCCAAAGGGGAGAAAAACAAAAAACAACTACAGCAAGTGCGAGAAGCCCCACACCCTGCGGTCCCCTATTCAATAGCACTCTCCGGGATACCCCAGTTCATGCAAGCCATCCGGGATACCTCAAACGGCTTGTTGTTAAGCCTAATCTAGATATTTTCAAATTATTATCATATTCTCAAACCGGGAGATTCGCGACTACGCGGTCAGGTCCAACGAAATGTATTTGTCCCGTGCGAGGTGTCCGTGCCTCTTACGGGGTCGTTTCGGCGTTGGTTTGGAGTTTCACCCTCGAACGACTTGTTTTTAAGGCTAATCTAGATATTATCAAATTTTCTTCATAGTTTCTAACAGAGAGACCCGCGACTACGCGATCAGTTACTACAAGTCACATTAGTCCCATGCGAGGTGTTGGTCTTTTGGAGGCTGGTTTGGGTTTTCACCCGCAAACGACTTATTTTTAAGCCTAATCAAGATATTTTCAAATTATCATCACATTCTCAAACCGGGGAGACCCGCGACTCTGCGGTCAGTTCCTACATGTTAATATGTCCCGTGCGAGGTGTCCGTGCCTCTTCCTGGGCCGTTTCTGGGTTATTTTGCATTTTCACCCTCAAACGGCTTGCTTTTAAGCCTAATCTAGATATTATCACATTATCGTCATATTCTCAAATCGGGGGACCCGCGAGTACTCGGTCAGTTCCTACAAGTTACATTGGTCCCGTACGAGGTGTTATTGCCTCTTACGGCGTCGTTTGGGGGCTGATATGGGTTTTCCCCCTTCAACGGCTTGTTTCTAAGCCGAATCTATAGATTTTCATAGTGTCGTCATATTCTCAAACTAAGAGGCCCGTGAGTACGCGGTCAGTTCCTACAAATTACTTTGGTCCCGTGCGAGGTGTTCGTGCCTCTTACGGGTCCGTTTGGGGATTGGTTTGGATTTTCACCCTCAAACGGCTTGTTTTTCAGCCCAATCTAGATATTTTCAAATTATCATCATATTATCAAATAGGGTGAGCTGCGACTACGCGGTCTGTTCCTACAAGTCACATTGGTCCCGTGCGAGGTGTTCGTGCCTCTAACGGGGCCGTTTGGGGACGAGTTTGTGTTTTCACCCTCAAACCGCTTGTTTTTAAGCGTAATCTAGATATTTTTAATTATTGTCATATTCTCAAACGTGGAGACCCGCGGCTACGCGGTCAGTTCCTACAAGTTACATATGTCCCGTGCGTGGTGTTTGTGCCTCTTATGGGGACGTTTCGGCGCTGGTTTGGATTTTCACTCTCGAACGGCTTGTTTTTAAACCTAATCTAGATATTTTCAAATTATCGTCATATTCCCAAACCGAGAGACCCGCGACTACACAGCCAGTTCCAACAAGTTACATTTGTCCCGTGCTAGGTGTTCGTGGCTATCCCGGGGCCGTTTGGGGACTGGGTTGGGTTTTCACCCTCAAACGGCTTGTTTTTAAGCCTAATCTGGATATTTTTAAATTATCGTCATATTCTCAAACCGAGAGACCCGCGACTACGCAGTCAGTTCCTATAAGTTACATATGTCCCGTGCGAGGTGTTCGTATCTTTTTCGGGGCCGTTTCGGGGTTGGTTTGCATTTTCACCGTCGAACGCCTTGTTTTTAAGAACAATCTAGTTATTATCAAATGATCGTCCTATTCTATAATCGGGAGACCCGCGAGTACGCGGTCTGTTCCTATAAGTTACATTGGTCTCGTGCGAGGTGTTCATGCCTCTTACGGGGCCGTTTGGGATCTGGTTTGGGTTTTCACCCTCAAACGGCTTGTTTTTAAGCCTGATATAAATATTTTCAAATTTTCGTCATATACTCAAACCGGCAGACCCGCGACTACGCGATCAGTTACTACAAGTCACATTGGTCCCATGCGAGGTGTTCGTGCCTCTTACGGGGCCGTTTGGAGACTGGTTTGGATTTTCACCCTCAAACGGCTTGTTTTTAAGATTAATCTAGATATTTTCAAATTATCGTAATTTCTCAAACGGGGAGACCCGCGACTACGCGGTCAGTTCCTTCAAGTTACATATGTCTTGTGCAAGGTGTTCGTGCCTCTTCGGGGCCGTTTGGGGGTTGGTTCGGGTTTTCACCCTCAAACGGCATGTTTTTAAGCCTAATCTATATATTTTCAAATTATCGCCATATTCTCAAATCGGGAGACTCGCACTACGTGGTCTGTTACAACAAGTTACATTTGTCCCGTACGAGGAGTTCACGCCACTTACGGGGCCATTTGGAGGCTGGTTTGGATTTTCACCCTCAAATGGCCTATTTTTAACCCTAATCTTGATATTTCCAAATTCTGATCATATTCTCAAACGGGGAGACCCGTGACTACGCGGTCAGTTCCTACAAGTTACATATGTCTCGTGCGAGGTGTTCGTGCCTCTTACAGGGCTGTTTCGGGGCTGGTTTGGATTTCCACCCTCGAACAACAATTTTTAAGCCTAATCAAATTATTGACAATTCTGAAACCGGGATACCCCCAACTACGCGGCCTGATCCAACAAGTTACATTTGTCCCGTGCGAGGTGTTCGTGCCTCTTCTGGGGCCGCTTGGGGGAAGGTTTGATTTTCACCCTCAAACGACTTGTTTTTAAGCCTAACCTAGATATTATCAAATTATCATCATATTCTCAAACCGAGAGGCCCGTGACTACGCGGTCAATTCCTACAAGCTACATTAGTCCCGTGCGAGGTGTTCGTGCCTCTTACTGGGCCATTTGGGGACTGGTTTGGGTTTCCACCCTCAAACGGCTTGTTTTTAGCCTAATCTAGATATTTTCTAATTATCGTCAGAATTGTCAAATCGGGAGACCCGCGACTACGCGGTCAGTCCCTACAAGTCTCATTGGTCCCGTGCGAGGTGTCCGTGCCTCTTACAGGGCCGTTTGGGGATAGGTTTGCGTTTTCACCCTCAAACCGTTTGTTTTGAATCCTAATCTAGACATTTTCTAATTATCGTCATATTCTCAAACCAGGAGACCCGCGACTACGCGGTCTATTCCTACAAGTCACATTGGTCCCGTGCGAGGTGTTCGTGCGTCTTACGGGTCCATTTGGGGACTGGTTTTGGGTTTTCACCCTCAAACGACTTGTTTTTAAACCTAATCTAGATATTTTCAAATTATCGTCATATTCTCAAACCGGGAGACCTGCGACTACACGGTCAGTTCCAACTAGTTGCATTTGTCCTGTGCGAGGTGTTCGTGCCTATTCCGGGGCCATTTTGAGGCAGGTTTTGATTTTGACACTCAAACGGCTTGTTTGTAAGACTAATCTAGATATTATCAAATTATCGTCATATTCTCAAATCGGGAGACCGGCGACTACGCGGTCAGTTCCTACAAGTCACATTGGTCCCGCGCGAGGTGTTCGTGCCTCTTATGGGGATGTTTGGGGACTGGTTTGGGTTTTCACCCTCAAACTACTTGTTTTTAAACCTAATCTAGATAATTTCATATTATCGTCATCTTATCAAACCGGGAGACCCATGACTACAGGGTCAGTTCCTACGGGTTACATTGGTCCCGTGCAAGGTGTTCGTACCACTTCCGGGGTTGTTTGGGAGCTAGTTTCGATTTTCACCCTCAAACGGCTTGTTTTTAAGCCTAATCTAGATATTTTCAAATTATCGTCATATTCTAAAACCGAGAGACCCGCAACTACGCGGTCTGTTACAACAAGTTA
Organism: Sambucus nigra; assembly: GCA_949130495.1. Taxonomy (NCBI): domain Eukaryota; kingdom Viridiplantae; phylum Streptophyta; class Magnoliopsida; order Dipsacales; family Adoxaceae; genus Sambucus; species Sambucus nigra. The sequence goes on from CASBWL010000127.1 coordinate 127,007, forward strand.
CATTTAGCCCGTGCGAGGAGTTTGCGCCTCTCTCGGGGCCATTTGGGGGCTGGTTTGGTTTTCTCCCTCAAACGGCCTCTTTTTAAGCCTAATCTAGATATTATCAAATTATCGTTATATTCTCAAATCAGGAGACCCGCGACTACGCGGTCAGTTCCTACAGGTCACATTGGTCCTGCCCGCGGTGTTCGTGCCTCTTACGGGGCCGTTTGGGGACTGGTTTGGGTTTTCACCCTCAAACGGCTTGTTTTTAAGACTAATCTAGATATTGTCAAATTATTGTCATATTCTCAAACGGGGAGACCCGCGACAACGCAGTCATTTCCTACAAGTTACATATGTCTCGTGCAAGGTGATCGTGGCTCTTCCGGGACCATTTCGGGGATGGTTTGCATTTTCACCCTCGAACGGCTTGTTTTCAGCCTAATCTAGATATTATCCAAAAAAAATTGGTAAATTATGTATATCATAAACAGAAACAAACATCGGAACAATTTAGAGGAAAAACCTCAAACCTCCAGAGGGGCATACCCCACCTGGGTAAAGAAAGAAACAATGGACAAAGAACCAAACAAGCCCTAAATCCCACCTACTCCAGAGTACTCTCTGGGATACCCCAGTTCATGCATGCCATCCAATTGATGTAGCTTCTTCTCCCCTTCCCCCAAGTCATGACTCTTACTCTCACCATCTCCTCGATCTATTTTAATATGGCCCCAGTATTTTTCTTCGTCTTCTTGTAGAGTCTATTATTTCTCTCCATCCACAGGCAGTAGAAATTAGATGAAAAGGAATGCATCTGATACGGTTATATAACTTAGCCCCCCCCCCCCCCAGTTGGCGATTGCATCTTGCATCTCCTCGTCCCAATCTCAGGCCTCCCTATACTCCTGGTTCCAAAACCTCACTTCCTCCCAGACCTCCCTAGCCACTTGGCACTCGTTGAACAGGTGAGAGCAAGTCTCCTCCCCATTGGAGCAGCAACAACAAAGGTTATTGTCAGCAATGCCCCAATTGAAGAGCTTATTATTCGTATGTAAAACGTCCCTACAAACCAACCACAGAATGAAAGCACACTTAGGGATGTTGTTCTTATTCCTCACTAAGTTATGCCAGGTGGTGGGAGGGAGACCCGGACTCAAAGCCTCATAAGCTGAACTAATTGTGAACTCACGAGGCCTGGGGATCCAAACCACCTCATCCATGGTATCATGCCTAATACCCGGTAACTCCGCTTTCCTTATCTCAAGAAGTTCCCATGTAATCATAGAGGGCCACCTCCATCCACTCTCAGCGATGTAACCATCCACCATCGCCTTGTGGTTACTCGCAACGTCATAAATAACCCCATCCCCATAATGGCAGCATCATTCCATCTCTCAATGCTCTTAATTGACAACCCCCCTGGTTCAAGGTTATAGCAAAGGTCCTTCCAAGCAACTTGCACCCCTGTGTGCTTCAAATCGGGCCCAGTCCATAAGCAGTCCTTCATGAGCTCCTCAATACGAAGGACAACTCTTTTAGGCAGGATAAACAGACTAGACCAGTACACCTGGATACCGAAGAGAAGGGACTTAATGAGTAGAAGACGTCCTGCGTAGCTGAGAAACCAGTTGGTCCAACACTTAATCTTAGCAGTAATTTTATCAATCAGCCTATTGCAGTCCTCACTCTTGAGTCTCGTAGTAATGAGAGGCACACTAAGGTACTGGAATGGGGGTCTGCTGTGAACGAACCCCAGAATGATCCCAATCTGAATAATACCACCCTCATCAATGCCGGAAGAGTAGAAGCTGCTCTTATTGGGGTTAGGCTGGAGCCCCGAGATGCTATAGAAATCCACTAGCACTTTCTTAGCAATCGAAGAGGAGGAATAGTCCCCCCCACTAAGAATAATCAGATCGTCAGCAAAACATAAGTGGTGAAGCCCAATCTCCTTACATCTCGGGTGGAAGGTAAAAGTCGGGTCTGCGCTAGCCTTGTCCATTAAGCAAGAGAAGGTGTCTATAACCAGGAGATATAAATAGGGTGAGAGAGGGTCACCCTGTCTTAACCCCCTCCTTCCCTCGAAGAACCCATGTAGATGGCCATTCAAAGTGATGTAGAACATGGATGTCGTGCAGCACTCCACAACCCACCCAACAAAACTAGATGGGAAGCCCAGATGCTCCAACAGTTTGTCCAGAAAATCCTAGCTCACAATGTCATAAGCCTTTCAGAGGTCAATCTTCATGGTGCATCTAGGGGGGTTAAGCCCCCTGTGGTAGTTCCTCATAACCTCCTGCAGCAGTAGGATATTATCAGAAATAGATCTCCCTTCCACAAACGCAACCTGATTCGGACTAATGATGTTGGGGAGAAGACGCTTGATTCTATTGGCTAGAACCTTCGATATACACTTATAAATGGTGTTACAACATGAAATAGGCCGAAAATCATGCATCCCAGTGGGGGTAGAAACCTTCGAAATGAGGACCAAGGCAGTGCAATTCCACTGACGGGGCATGTAACAACTCCTAAAGAAGAATTTGATGGCCTTCGTGACATCACTCCTAACCACATCCCAATTCTCTTTGAAGAAATGCGCATTGAACCCATCTGGGCCTGGAGACTTTTCTGACCCAATAGCGAATAAGGCGCCCTTAATTTCCTCATCACTGAAAGGCCTAGACAAAGCCACTCTATCGCCATGAGTTAATCTCTTGCAAACATTCTCATTAATAAGAGGAGAGGGGTCCTCATAGGTACTTCTACTGCTAAGGAGGTTACTAAAATACTCAACTGCAATATTAGCCACATTTTGGGTTCCTTCCACTCTTTGCCATTTTCGTCACTAACACTAACGATCTTTCTTCTGGCCCTAGCCTGGTTTGCCCTCTTGTGGAAGAAGGCATTGTGACCGTCACCCAACATAAGCCACCTAACCCTGGACTACTGCTTATAGAAAGACTCCTCCGCATTACGAAGCTCCAGGTAATTGGTGAGCATCTCTTTGCACGCTGCTATCACACCCATCAGAATCCAGCCTCGTTTGAACATCGTCTAGATGACCTTTGGCATCTTCGACTCTCAAAGAAATATGGTTGAAGAATCTTTTATTGAACCCTTTAAGTTTAACCTTTAGACTTTTCATCTTCTTTCTCAATCTAGTCATGGGGTTGCCCTACACTATTCCGTTCCACACATCAGTAAGAATCTCCTGAAAATCGGCATGGGACGTCCAGAAGTTGAAGAATTTGAAAGGCTTAGGACCTCTAGGCTCATCATGGGAAAGAATCACAACGATTGGACAATGATCCGATACATCGTGAGGTAACACGGTTGCTTGGGAATCAGGAAACCCCGCGTTCAAATCATCAATCTGGAGAACTCTATCCAGTCTAGATTGGATATTATCCTCGCCCTCCTATTTCTTATTCCACGTGAACCATAACCCATGCGTTGTCATATCATCCACACGGATATTGTAGATACATTGATTAAAAACATTCGTTGCTTCCTCATCAATGCCCCCCTCATTCTCACTATGGGATCTCACCACATTAAAGTCCCCCATTAGCACCCAAGGTTGGTCGTTGACAACTACACTGTTGGATCTCAAAAATTCCCACAAAGGGAGTCTCCTATTCGGAAGGTTCTCTCCATAAATAAAGGTGGCCCAAAAGCTATCATTCCTCCCCCCAATATCCACCTTACACAGCATGGCTTGGGGGTGAGAGTGAACCAACTTCACAATGATGCTGAGTGGATTCCACCCCACCAAGACCCTGGCCACACCTCCTCCACCAGGGAAATTATCAAGGTACTCCCAATTAAAGAAGCATAACCCTAACCTTATTCAAGTTATTTTTCCTAACTTTGGACTCAAGTAAACACACCAAGTCAAGCTGCTGGTCTCTAATAATCTCATTAACCTCCCGCTGTTTGTGAGGGAAATTGAGCCCTCTAATATTCCAAGACCATAACTTGATCATTTGGTTTTGTTCTCCTTCCCTTTCTTCCTGCTTCTACTCCCAGAATGCCCCATACGAATGATCTCCCCCTTTTGTTTATTAACAAGTTCGTCAACTGCTAGAAGTCTTCTGGCTAAGGCGTTTGGTTCAGGGGTAGTCTCGCACTCTATATCTTGTTCCAAAGCCACAAACGAATTAACAAGAGGTAGGCCAGCATGAGTCACCTGAATACAGGGTTTCACAGCCTGGACTTCGCTATTAATCTTAATTTGGTCAATGGGTTCAGGAGTTACCTCGCCTTCTTCCTATGGGACCTTTGTTTCAAACAAGTTACTAGGCAAGGCGTCAGTTGGTTCCTGTGTGCCCGGTGTAGCATTGTGGGCAGCTTTGGTCACCTTCCCACCAATGTTAACTCTGACTCCAGAAGTTTCCCCAGTCTCAAAAGCCCCCTGAGATTTGGGTGTGCCCTTCCTATTAACCACCGTCCATTCAGCGTCCATCTGAGCCCTTGCATTCGTGGCTCCATGAGGGTTAGATGGAGTAATCTGGGTTGCCTTTTACTAGGTGCAACTATTGAGTGTGTGCCCAAACACAAGACAGTGAGAGCAGGACGGTGGCTTAGCTTGGTATTCAATACACACAGGAGCAAGAGTACCGTCTTCCATGACAACGTTGATTCTGTCGGCGTAGGATTCCTTAGCTTCTACCTCATTACAGATACGAGCAAACGATATTCTATTCATCTCTTCTGTGACGACATCAGCGTACAATGGAAGACCCACCGAACTTGCGACGTAACTGAGTCTTTCTTCAGTCCAAAGCTGAACTGGAATATCATGCAACTTAACCCAAATGGGTATTTTCTTCCCACTTTCCTTACAAAAGACGAAGTTGGCTTGCCACGTCTTCAGCATGATGGTCATGCTGGCAAAGTGCCATGGCCCATTATCTAAAACCTCATCCCTATGGCAAGGGTCATCAAAAATGAAGAAAAAAAAGCTGTTATCGTGAGCCAAAACCTTAGTCAGTCCAAATTTGCTCCACACACATCCTTGTTGCAAGATTATTGACGAAATAGTAGGGGAGTTTTTTCCTGAGAAAATAACCCACCATGCTGTTCTCCCATCTCCCATGGCCCTCTCTTGTCACTTCAGCCGGTAGCTTGACAGTGATAACGTCATCAACCACAGAGGGTTAGTGAAAAGTGAGTCTAAGTTTTGGCTTCCTCTTGTCAGCAGCAATAGAGCGTCAGGTCTTGTCATTGGGTTCCCCGCTAATGTTAGCCTGCGTAGTTGTTCCAGTTCGACGATCTTCTGACACCTTTTTCTTGTTAGCAGTAATCTCGTTATTCTGGGAGCCATCCTGGCCTGCACCGTCGGTTGCACCATTAGAAGGGTTGATCCCTGTTGACATCTCCGATCTAGCAAGTGACCGTTCTCCGCCACCGACCCTACTATCGGCTTTGGAAAAGTGAGTAACATCTTGGTGGGAAGCCTTTGCTCCTAATGAAATCCCATACGTATTCCTCGTAACCCTCGTCAAGGCCTTTTTTACATTCATCATCACTAGCTGGACAAGGAGCATCTTTGGTTGGGGTGATTTCAACAGGAAACACATGCCTATCTAGGCAAGGCTGCGAAGTGCCTTCAACCATGGCGACAGGACCTGGTAAAGACATAAGGGTTAAAGGAAGGATGGGAAGAGGGTTGGCAGGAAGGTAACGGCTAGGTTAGGAAAGGCAAGTCTATAGAGAAGGAGGAGCATTTTCAAGTTTTTAGATGTTTTGCTCACATAACAAAAAAATTAGATCTTATCAAATTTTCGTCATATTCTCAAATTGGGAGACCCACGAGTACGCGATCCGTTCCTACAAGTTACATTGGTCTCATGAGAGGTGTCCGTACCTCTTACGGGGCCGTTTGGGGTCTGGTTTGGGTTTTCAACCTCAAACGGCTTATTTTTAAGCCTAACCTATATATTTTCAAATTATCCTCATATTCTCAAATCGATAGACCCGCGACTTCGTGGTCAGCTCCTACAGGTCACATTGGTCCCATCGAGGTGTTCGTGCCACTTACGGGGTCGTTTAGAGACTGGTTTGGATTTTCACCCTCAAACGGCTTGTTTTTAAGACTAATCTAGATATTTTCAAATTATCGTCATATTCTCAAACGGGGAGACCCGCGACTATGCGGTCAGTTCCTACAAGTTACATATGTCCCATGCAAGGTGTTCGTACCTCTTTCGGGCCGTTTTCGGGGCTTGATTGCATTTTCACCCTCGAACGACTTGTTTTTAAGCCTAATCTAAATATTATCAAATTATCGTCATATTCTCAAATCGGGAGACTCACGAGGACGCGATCAGTTCCTACAAGTTACATTGGTCCCGTGCGAGGTGTTATTGACTTTTACGCAGTTGTTTGGGGGGTGATTTGGGTTTCCATCCTTCAACGGCTTGTTTTTAAGCCTAATCAATATATTTTCAAAGTATCATCTAATTCTCAAACCGAGAGGCCTGTGACTACGCGGTTCATTCCTAGAAGTCACATTGGACCCGTGCGAGGCGTTCGTGCCTCTTTCGGGGTTGTTTGGGAGGTAGTTTCGATTTTCACCCTCAACCGGCTTATTTTGAAGCCTAATCTAGATATTTTCAAATTATTGTCATATTCTCAATCCGGGGGACCCGCAACTACGCCGTCTGTTACAATAAGTTACATTTGTCCCGTGCGAGGAGTTCACGCCTCTTCCGGGGCCATTTAGGGGCTAGTTTGGATTTTCACCCTCAAACGACCTGTTTTTAAGCCTAAATTATCGTCATATTCTCAAATCGGGAGACCCGCGACTACGCGGTCAGTTCCTATAAGTCACATTGGTCCCGCCTGCGGTGTTCGTGCCTCTGACGAGGCCGTTTGGGGACTGGTTTTGGTTTTCAGCCTCAAACAGCTTGTTTTTAAACCTAGTATAGAAATTTTCAATTTATCGCCATATTCTCAAACAGGGAGACCCACGACTACGCGGTCTGTTACAACAAGTTACATTTGTCCCGTGCGAGGTGTTCTCGTGCCTCTTACGGGGCTGTTTCGGGGCTGGTTTGGATTTTCACCCTCGAACAACTGTGTTTTAAGCCCAATCTACATATTTTCAAATTATCATCAAATTCTCAAACCGGGAGACCCGCGACTACACGGCCTGATCCAACAAGTTACATTTTTCCCGTGCGAGGTGTTCGTGCCTCTTCCATGGCCGTTTGGGGACAGGTTTGGATTTTCATCCACAAACGACTTGTTTTTAAGCCTAATCTAGATATTATCAAATTATCGTCATATTCTCAAATCGAGAGGCCCGTGACTAACAAGTTACATTTGTCCCGTGCGAGGTGTTCGTGCCTCTTACTAGGCCGTTTGGGGACTGGTTTGGGTTTCCACCCTCAAACGTCTTATTTTTTAGCCTAATCTAGATATTTGCTAATTATCATCATATTCTCAAATCGGGAGACCAGCGACTACGCACTCAGTCCCTACTGGTCACATTGGTCCCGTGTGAGGTGTTCATGCCTCTTACACGACCGTTTGGGGAATGGTTTGGGCTTTCACCCTCAAACTGCTTGTTTTTAATCCTAATCTAGACATTTTCAAATTATCGTCATATTCTCAAACCAGGAGACTCGCGACTACGCGGTCTGTTACTACAAGTCACATTGGTTCCGTGTGAGGTGTCCGTGACTCTTACGGGTCTATTTGGGGACTAGTTTGGGTTTTCAACCTCAAACGGCTCGTTTTTAAGCCTAATCTAGATATTTTCAAATTATCGTCATATTCTCAAATCGGGAGACCCGCGACTACGCGGTCAGTTCCAACAAGTTGCATTGGTCCCGTGCGAGGTGTTCGTGCCTATTACGGGGCCATTTTGGGGCTGGTTTGGATTTTCACCCTCATGCGGCTTGTTTTTTAGCCTAATATCAAATTATCGTCATATTCTCAAACCGGGAGACCCACGACTACGCGGTCTGTTACAACGAGTTACATTTGTCCCGTGTGAGGAGTTCGCGCCTCTTCCGTGGTCATTTGGGGGCTGGTTTGGATTTTCACCCTCAAACGGCTTATTTTTAAGCCTAATCTAGATATTATCCAATTATCGTCTTATTCTCAAACCGGGAGACCCGCGACTACGCGGTCAGTTCCTACAAGTCACATTGGTCCCGCGCGAGGTGTTCGTGCCTCTTACGGGGATGTTTGGGGACTGGTTTGGGTTTTCACCCTCAAACTGCTTGTTTTTAAACATAATCTATATATTTTCAAATTTTCGTCATATTCTCAAACCACCCACGACTACGCGGTCTATTACAACGAGTTATATTTGCCCCGTGCGAGGAGTTCGCTCCTCTTCCGTGGCCATTTGGGGGCTGGTTTGGATTTTCATCCTCAAACGGCTTATTTTAAGCCTAATCTAGATATTATCAATTATCGTCATATTCTCAAATTGGGAGACCCGCGACTACGCGGTCAGTTCCTACGGGTTACATTGGTACTGTGCAAGGTGTTCGGCCTCTTTCGGGGTTGTTTGGGAGCTAGTTTCGATTTTTACCCTCATACGGTTTGTTTTTAAGACTAATCTAGATATTTTCAAATTATCGTGATATTCTAAAACCGGGAGACTCGCAACTACGCGGTCTGTTACAACAAGTTACAGTTGTCCCGTGCGAGGAGTTCGCGCCTCTTCTGTGGCCATTTGGGGGTTGGTTTGGATTTTTACCCTCAAACGGCCTCTTTTTAAGCCAAATCTAGATATTATCAAATTATCGTCATATTCTCAAATCGGGAGACCCACGACTACGCGGTCAGTTCCTACAGGTCACATTGGTCCCGCCCGCGGTGTTCGTGCCTCTTATAGGCCCGTTTGGGGAGTGGTTGTGGTTTTCACCCTCAAACGGCTTGTTTTTAAGACTAATTTAGATATTTTTAAATTATCGTCATATTCTTAAACGGGGAGACCCGCGACTACGCGGACAGTTCCTACAAGTTACATATGTCTCGTGCAAGGTGTCCATATCTCTTTCGGGGCCGTTTCGGGGATGGTTTGCATTTCACCCTCGAACGGCTTATTTTTAAGCCTAATCTAGATATTATGAAATTATCTTCATATTCTAAAATCAGGAGACCCGCGAGGACGTGGTCAGTTCCAGCAATTTACATTTGTCCCGTGCGAGGTGTTATTGCCTCTTAAGGGGACGTTTGGGGGCTGTTTTGGGTTTCCACCCTTCAACGGCTTGTTTATAAGCCTACTCTATATATGTTCAAAGTATCGTCATATTCTCAAACCGAGAGGCCCGTGACTACGCGGTTAGTTCCTTGAAGTCACATTGGTCCCGTGCGAGGCGTTCGTGCCTCTTCCGGGATTGTTTGGGAGCTGGATTCGATTTTCACCCTCAAACGGCTTGTTTTTAAGCCTAATCTAGATATTTTCAAATTATCGTCTTATTCTCAAATTGGGAGACCGGCAACTACGCGGTTTGTTACAACAAGTTACATTTGTCCCGTGTGAGGAGTTCGCGGCTCTATCGGGGTTGGTTCGGATTTTCACCCTTAAACGGCCTGTTTTTAAGTCTAATCTAAATATTATCAAATCGGGATACCCGCGACTACGTGGTCAGTTCCTATAAGTCACATTGGTCCCGCCTGCGGTGTTCGTTCCTTTTACGGGGCCGTTTGGGGACTAGTTTTCATTTTCACACTCAAATAGCTTGTTTTGAAGCCTTGCCTAGATATTTTCAAATTATCATCATATTCCAAACCGGAAGACCCACAACTACGCGGTCAGTTCCTATAAGTTACATATGTCCCGTGCGAGGTGTTATTGCCTCTTACGGGGCCGTTTGGGGGCTGATTTTGTTTCCACCCTTCAACGGTTTGTTTCTAATCCTAATCTATATATTTTCAAAGTATCATCATATTCTCAAACTGAGAGGCCCGTGACTACGCGATCAGTTCCTACAAGTTACATTGGTCCCGTGCGAGGTGTTCGTGCCTCTTACGGGGCCGTTTGGGGATTGGGTTGGGTTTTCACCCTCAAACAGCTTGTTTTTAAGCCTAATCTAGATATTTTTAAATTATCATCATATTCTCAAACCGGGAGACCCGCGATTACGCGGTCAGTTCCTATAAGTTACATATGTCCCGTGCGAGGTGTTCGTATCTTTTCTAGGGCCGTTTCGGGGCTGGTTTGCATTTTCACCGTCTAACGACTTGTTTTTAAGACCAATCTAGATATTATCAAATGATCATCATATTCTCAAATCGGGAGACCCACGAGTACGCGGTATGTTCCTATAAGTTACATTGGTCTCGTACGAGGTGTCCGTGCCTCTTACGGGGCCGTTTGGGGTCTGGTTTGGGTTTTCACCCTCAAACGGCTTGTTTTTAAGCCTAATTTATATATTTTCAAATTATCATCATATTCTCAAAACGGGAGACCCGCGACTACGTTGTCAGTTCCTACAAGTCATATTGGTCTTGTCGAGGTGTTCGTGCCTCTTGGGGCCGTTTGGAGACTGGTTTGGTTTTTCACCCTCGTAGGGCTTGTTTTTAAGACTAATCTATATATTTTCAAATTATCGTCATATTCTCAAACGGGGAGACCCGCGTCTACGCGGTCAGTTCCTACAAGTTACATATGTCCCGTGCGAGGTGTTCGTGCCTCTTCCGGACCGTTTTCGGGGCTGGCTTGCATTTTCACCCTCGAACGGCTTATTTTTAAGTCTAATCTAGATATTATCAAATTATCGTCATATTCTCAAATTGGGGGACTCGCGAGGACGCGGTCTGTTCCTACAAGTTACATTGGTTCCATGCGAGGTGTTATTGACTCTTACGGGGTCGTTTGGGGGCTGATTTGGGTTTCCACCCTTCAACGTCTTGTTTCTAAGCCTAATTTATATATTTTCAAAGTATCATCATAGTCTCAAACCGAGAGGCCTGTGACTACACGGTTAGTTCCTAGAAGTCACATTGGTTCCATGCGAGGTGTTCGTGCCTCTTTCGGGATTGTTTGGGAGCCAGTTTCAATTTTCACGCTCAAACGGCTTATTTTTAAGCCTAATCTAGATATTTTCAAATTATCGTCATATTCTCAAACCGGGAGACCCGCAACTACGCGGTCTGTTTCAACAAGTTACATTTTCCCCGTGTGAGGAGTTCACGCCTCTTTCGGGGACATTTGGGGACCGGTTTGGGTTTTCACCCTCAAACGGCTTATTTTTAAGCCTAATCTAGATATTTCCAAATAATCCTCATATTCTCAAATCGGGAGACACGTGAATACGCGGTCAGTTCCTACAAGTTACATTGGTCCCGAGCGAGGTGTTCGTGCCTCTTACGGGGCCGTTTGGGGACTCGTTTGGGTTTTCACCCTCAAACACCTTGTTTTTAAGCCTAGTTTAGATATTTTCAATTTTCACCATATTCTCAAACCCACGACTACGTGGCCAGTTCCTACAAGTTACATATGTCCCGTGCGAGGTGTTATTGCCTCTTACGGGGCCGTTTGAGGGCTGATTTTTGTTTTCCCCCTTCAACGGCTTGTTTCTAACCCTAATCGTTATATTTTCAAAGTATCATCATATTCTCAAACCGAGAGGCCCGTGACTATGCGGTCAGTTCCTACAAGTCACATTGGTCTCGTGCGAGGTGTTCGGGCCTCTTATGGGGCCGTTTGGGGACTGGATTGGGTTTTCACCCTCAAACGGCTTGTTTTTAAGCCTAATCTAGATATTTTCAAATTATCGTCATACTCTCAAACGTTGAGACCGAGACTACGCGGTCAGTTCCTACAAGTTACATATGTCTTGAAAGAGGTGTCCGTGCCTCTTACGGGGCTGTTTCGGGGCTGGTTTGGATTTTCAACCTCGAACGGCTTATTTTTAAGCCTAATCTAGATAATTTCAAATTATCGTCATATTCTCAAACCGGGAGACCCGCGACTACACGGTCTGTTCCAACAAGTTACATTTGTCCTGTGCGAGGTGTTCGTGCCTCTTACGGGGCCGTTTGGGGGTTGGTTCAGGTTTTCACCCTCAAACAGCTTGTTTAAGCCTAATCTATATATTTTCAGATTATCGTCATATTCTCAAATCAGGAGACCCGCGACTACGTGGTCTGTTACAACAAGTTACATTTGTCCCGTACGAGGAGTTCGCGCCACTTACGGGGCCATTTGGGTGCTGGTTTGGATTTTCACCCTCAAACGGCCTATTTTTAAGCCTAATCTTGATATTTTCAAATTATGATCATATTCTCAAACGGGGAAATCCGCGACTACGCGGTCAGTTCCTACAAGTCACATATGTCCCGTGCGAGGTGTTCATGCCTCTTACGGGGCTGTTTCGGGGCTGGTTTGGATTTTCACCCTCGAACGGCAGTTTTTAAGCCTAATGTACACATTTTCAAATTATCGTCAATTCTCAAACCAGGAGAGCCGTGACTACGCGGCCTGATCCAACAAGTTACATTTGTCTCATGCGTGGTTTTCGTGCCTCTTCTGGGGCCGTTTGGGGGATGGTTTGGATTTTCACCCTCAAACGACTTGTTTTTAAGTATAATCTAGATATTACCAAATTATCGCAATATTCTCAAATCGAGAGGCCCGTGACTACGCGATCAACTCCTACAAGTTACATTGGTCCCGTGCGAGGTGTTCGTGCCTCTTACTGGGCCGTTTGGGGACTGATTTGGGTTTCCACCCTCAAACGGCTTGTTTTTAAGTCTAATCTAGATATTTTCAAATTATCGTAAGAATTCTCAAATCGGGAGTCCCGCGACTACGCGGTCAGTCCCTACAAGTCACATTGGTCCCGTGCGAGGTGTTCGTGCCTCTTACAGGGTCGTTTGGGGACTGGTTTGGGTTTTCACTCTCAAACGGCTTGTTTTTAATCCTAATCTAGACATTTTCAAATTATCATCATATTCTCAAACCAGGAGACCCTTGACTACGCAGTCTGTTGCTACAAGTCACATTGGTCCCGTGCGAGGTGTTCGTGCCTCTTACGGGTCCATTTGGGGACTGGTTTGGGTTTTCACCCTCAAACGACTTGTTTTTAAACCTAATCTAGATATTTTCAAATTATCGTCATATTCTCAAACTGGGAGACCCGCGACTACACAGTCAGTTCCAACAAGTTGCATTTGTCCCATGCGAGGTGTTCGTGCCTATTCTGGGGCCATTTTGGGGCTAGTTTTGATTTTCACACTCAAACGACTTCTTTTTAAGACTAATCTAGATATTATCAAATTATCTTCATATTCTCAAATCGGGAGAGCCGCGACTACGCGGTCAGTTCCTACAAGTCACATGGGTCCCGCGCAAGGTGTTCATGCTTCTTACAGGTATGTTTGTGGACTGGTTTGGGTTTTCACCCTCAAATTACTTGTTTTTAAACCTAATCTAGATAATTTCATATTATCGTCATATTCTCAAACCGAGAGAGCCACGACTACGGGGCCAGTTCCTACGAGTTACATTGGTCCCGTGCAAGGTGTCCGTGCCACTTTCAGGGTTGTTTGGGATCTAGTTTCGATTTCCACCCTCAAACGGCTTGTTTTTAAGCCTAATATAGATATTTTCAAATTATCGTCATATTCTAAAATCGGGAGACCCGCAACTACGCGGTCTGTTACAACAAGTTACATTTGGCCCGTCGAGGAGTTCGCGCCTCTCCCGGGGCCATTTGGGGGCTGGTTTTGGTTTTCACCCTCAAACGGCCTCTTTTTAAGCCTAATCTAGATATTAACTAATTATCGTCATATTCTGAAATCGGGAGACCCACGACTACGCTGTCAGTTCCTACGGGTCACATTGGTCCCGCCCGCGGTGTTTGTGCTTCTTACGACGCCGTTTGGGGGCTGGTTTGGGTTTTCACCCTCAAACGGCTTGTTTTTAAGACTAATCTAGATATTCTCAAATTATTGTCATATTCTCAAACGGGGACACCCGCGACAACGCGGTCAGGTCCTACAAGTTACATATGTCTCGTGCAAGGTGTTCGTGGCTCTTCCGGGGCCATTTCGGGGATGGTTTTCATTTTCACCCTCGAACGGCTTGTTTTTAAGCCTAATCTAGATATTATCCAAAAAAAATTGGTAAATTATGTATATTATAAACAGAAACAAACATCGGAACAATTTAGAGGAAAAACCTCAAACCTCCAGAGGGGCATACCCCACCTGGGTAAACAAAGAAACAATGGACAAAGGACCAAACAAGCCCTAAATCCCACCTACTCCAGAGTACTCTCTGGGATACCCAGTTCATGCATGCCATCTAGTTGGTGTAGCTTCTTCTCCCCTTCCCCCAAGTCATGATTCTTACTCTCACCATCTCCCTGATCTCTTTTAATATGGCCCCAGTATTTTTCTTCGTCTTCTTGTAGAGTCTATTATTTCTCTCCATCCACAGGCAGTAGAAAGTAGATGAAAAGGAAATGCATCTGATACGGTTATATAACTTAGCCCCCCCCCCCCTAGTTGGCGATTGCATCTTGCATCTCCTCGTCCCAATCTCTGGCCTCCCTATACTCCTGGTTCCAAAACCTCACTTCCTCCCAGACCTCCCTGGCCACTTGGCACTCGTTGAACAGGTGAGAGCAAGTCTCCTCCCCATTGGAGCAGCTACAACAAAGGTTGTTGTCAGCAATGCCCCAATTGAAGAGCTTATTATTTTTATGTAAAACGTCCCTACAAACCAACCAAAGAATGAAAGCACGCTTAGGGATGTTGTTCTTATTCCTCACTAAGTTATGCCAGGTGGTGGGAGGGAGACCCGAACTCAAAGCCTCATAAGCCGAACTAATTGTGAACTCACGAGGCCTGGGGATCCAAACCACCTCATCCATGGTATCATGCCTAATACCCGGTAACTCCGCATTCCTTATCTCAAGAAGTTACCATGTAATCGTAGAGGGCCACCTTGTGGTTACTCGCAGCGTCATAAATAACCCTGTCCCCATAGAGGGAGTGCAGAAGGGGTGCCAGTTATCATGCCATAGGAAGGTCCCGTTGCCATTGCCAATAATGCACTTAATGAGATGACTGGTTAGGTGTCTAAGTTGCGTCATTTTCCTCCAACTCCATGTTGTGTCATTTGCAATATTGATAGCCCACAAGCTCCTTCTTTTTAATTTATAAACATTGCACCATTTGACCCCAAAACAATCCTTCTTACTGTTGAGGTTCCAAAGGAGCTACATAATGGCAGCATCATTCCATCCCTCAATGCTCTTAATTCCTAACCTCCTGTTCAAGGTTACAGCAAAGGTCCTTCCACGCAACTTTCGCCCCTGTGTGCTTCAAATCAGGCCCAGTCCATAAGCAGTCCTTCATAAGCTCCTCAATAGGAAGGACAACTCTTTTAGGCAGGATAAACAGACTAGACCAGTACACCTGGATACCGAAGAGAACAGACTTAATGTGCTGAAGATGTCCTGCGTAGCTGAGAAACCAGTTGGTCCAACACTTAATCTTAGCAGTAATCCTATCAATCATCCTATTGCAGTCCTCACTCTTGAGTCTCGTAGTAATGAGAGGCACACCAAGGTACTGGAATGGGGGCCTGTTGTGAACGAACCCCAGAATGCTCCCAATCTGAATAATACCACCTTCATCAATGCCAAAAGAGTAGAAGCTGCTCTTATTGGGGTTAGGCTAGAGCCCCGAGATGCTATAGAAATCCACTAGCACTTTCTTAGCAATCGAACAGGAGGCATAGTCCCCCCCACTAAGAATAATCAGATCGCCAACAAAACATAAGTGGTGAAGCCCAATCTCCTTACATCTCGGGTGGAATGTAAAAGTCGGGTATGCGCTAGCCTTGTCCATTAAGCAAGAGAAGGTGTCCATAACCAGGAGAAATAGATAGGGTGAGAGAGGGTCACCCTGTCTTAACCCCTTCCTTCCCTCGAAGAACCCATGCAGATGGCCTTTCATACTGATGGAGAACCTGGATGTCGTGCAGCACTCCATAACCCACCCAACAAAACTATATGGGAAGCCCAGATGCTCCAACAGTTTGTCCAGAAAATCCCAGCTACGTAATGGTGCATCTAGGGGGGTTAAAGCCCCCTGTGGTAGTTCCTCATAACCTCCTGTAGCAGTAGGATATTATAATAATAGATCTCCCTTCCACAAACACTGCCTGATTCGGACTAATGATGTTGGGAAGAAGAGGCTTGCTTCTATTGGCTAGAACCTTCGAGATACACTTATAAATGGTGTTACAACATGAAATATGCCAAAAATCATGCATCCCAGTGGGGGTAGAAACCTTCGGAATGAGGACCAAGGTAGTGCAATTCCACTGACAGGGCATGTACCAACTCCTAAAGAAGAATTTGATGGCCTTCGTGACATCACTCCCAACCACATCCCAATTCTCTTTGAAGAAATGCGCATTGAACCCATCTGGGCCTGGAGACTTTTCCGACCTAATAGGGAACATGGCCCCCTTAATTTCCTCATCACTGAAAGCCTAGCCAAAGCCGCTCTATCGCCATCAGTTAATCTCTTGCAAACTTTCGCATTAAGAAGAGGAGACGGGTCCTCACAGGTACTGCTACTGCTAAGGAGGTTACTAAAATACTCAATTGCAATATTAGCCACATTTTGGGATCCTTCCACTCTGTTACCATTTTCATCACTAACACTAACGATCTTTCTTCTGGCCCTAGCCTAGTTTGCCTTCTTGTGGAAGAAGGCGTTGTTACCGTCACCCAACAGAAGCCACCTAACCCTGGACTGCTGCTTATAGAAAGACTCCTCCTCATTACGTAGCTCCAGGTTATTGGTGAGCTTGAGATTCTCATCCCTTTGCACGCTGCTATCACTCCCATCAGAATCCAGCCTGGTTTGAACATCGTCCAGCTAAGCTTTGGCATCTTCGACTCTCAAAGAAAGATGGTTGAATAATCTTTTATTGAACCCTTTAAGTTTAACCGTTAGACTTTTCATCTTCTTGCTCAATCTAGTCATGGGGTTGCCCTGCACTATTCCGTTCCACGCATTAGTAAGAATCTCCTGAAAATCGGCATGGGATATCCAGAAGTTGAAGAATTTGAAAGGCTTAGGACCTCTAGGCTCATCATGGGAAAGAATCACAATGATTGGACAATGATCTGATGCACCGTGAGGTAACACAGTTGCTTGAGAATCAGGAAATCGCGCGTTCCAGTCATCATTCTGGAGAACTCTATCCAGTCTAGATTGGATATTATCCTCGCCCGCCAGTTTCTTATTCCACGTGAACCATAACCCATGCGTTGTCATATCATCCACACGGATATCGTAGATACATTGATTAAAAACATTCATTGCTTCCTCATCAATGCCATGTAACCCCTTCTTCTCATCATGGGATCTCACCACATTAAAGTCCACCATTAGCACCCAAGGTTGGTCGTTGACAACTACACTGTTGGATCTCAAAAATTCCCACAAAGGGAGTCTGCTATTCGGAAGGTTCTCTCCATAAATAAAGGCAGCCCAAAAGCTAGCATTCCTCCCCCCAATATCCACCTTACACAGCATGGCTTGGGGGTGAGAGTGAACCAACTTCACAATGACGCTGAGTGGATTCCACCCCACCAAGACCCTGGCCACACCTCCTCCACCAGGGATATTATCAAGGTACTCCCAATTAAAGAAGCATAACCCTAACCTTATTCAAGTTATTTTTCCTAACTTTGGACTCAAGTAAACACACCAAGTCAAGCTGCTGGTCTCTAATAATCTTATTAACTTGATCATTTGGTTTTGTTCTCCTTCCCTTTCTTCCTGCTTCTACTCCCAGAATGCCCCATACGAATGATATCCCCTTTCTGTTTATTAACAAGTTCGTCAACTGCTAGAACTCTTCTGGCTAAGGCGTTTGGTTCAGGGGTAGTCTCGCACTCTATATCTTGTTCCAAAGCCACAAACGAATTAACAAGAGGTAGGCCAGCATGAGTCACCCGAATACAAGGTTTCACAGCCTGGACTTCGCTATTAATCTTAATTTGGCCAATGGGTTCAGGTGTTACCTCGCCTTCTTCCTATGGGACATTTGCTTCAAACAAGTTACTAGGCAAGGCGTCAGTTGGTTCCTGTGTGCCCGGTGTAGCATTGTGGGCAGTTTTGATCACCTTCCCACCAATGTTAACTCTGACTCCAGAAGTTTCCCTAGTCTCAAAATCCCCCTGAGATTTGGGTGTGCCCTTCCTATTAACCACCGTCCATTCAGCGTCCATCTGAGCCCTTGCATTCGTGGCTCCATTAGGGTTAGATGGAGTAATCTAGGTTGCCTTTGACTTGGTGCATCTATTAAGCGTGTGCCCAAACACAAGACAGTGAGAGCAGGACGGTGGCTTAGCTTGGTATTCCATACACACAGGAGCAAGAGTACCGTCTTCCATGACAATGTTGATACTGTCGGCATAGGATTCCTTAGCTTCTACCTCAACACAGATATGC
Organism: Sambucus nigra; assembly: GCA_949130495.1. Classification (NCBI taxonomy): domain Eukaryota; kingdom Viridiplantae; phylum Streptophyta; class Magnoliopsida; order Dipsacales; family Adoxaceae; genus Sambucus; species Sambucus nigra. The sequence continues at coordinate 145,451 of CASBWL010000127.1, forward strand.
GCAAACGATATTCTATTCATCTCTTCTGTGATAGCATCAGCGTACAATGGAAGACCCACCGAACTTGCGACGTAACTGAATCCTTCTTCAGTCCAAAGTTGAACTGGAATATCATGCAACTTAACCCAAATGGGTATTTTCTTCGCACTTTACTTGCAAAAGACGAAGTTGGCTTGCCACTTCTTCAGCATGATGGTCATGCCGGCAAAGTGCCATGGCCCATTATCTAAAACCTCATCCCTATGGCAAGGGTCATCAAAAATAAAGAAAAAGAAGTCGTTATCGTGAGCCAAATCCTTAGTCAGTACAAATTTTCTCCACACACATTCTTGTAGCAAGATTGTTGACGAAAGAGTAGGGGAGTTTTTTCCCGAGAAAATAACCCACCATGCTATTCTCCCATCTCCCATGGCCCTCTCTTGTCACTTTAGTCGACGGCTTGACAGTGATAACGTCTTCAACCACAGTGGATTGGTGAAAAGTGAGTCTATGTTTCGACTTCCTCTTTTCAGCAGCAACAGAGCGCCAGGTCTTGTCATTGGGTTCCCCGCTAATGTTAGCCTGCGTAGTTGTTTGAGTTCGACGATCTTCTGACACCTTTTTCTTGTTAACAGTAACCTCGTTATTCTGGGAACCATCCTGGCCTACACCGTTAGTTGCACCGTTAGAAGGGTTGACCTCTGTTGACGTTTCCGATCTAGCAAGTGATCATGCTCCGCCACCGCCCCTACTAGCGGCTTTGGAAAAGTGAGTAACATCTTGGTGGGAGAAGCCTTTGCTCCTAATGAAATCCCAGACGTATTCCTCGTAACCCTCGTCATGGCCTTTTTTACGTTCATCATCACTAGCTGGGCAAGGAGCATCTTTAGTTGGGGTGATTACAACAGGCAACACATGCCTATCTAGGCATGGCTGTGAAGTGCCTTTAACCATGGCGACAGGACCTGGTAAAGACATAAGGGTTAAAGGAAGGATGGGAAGAGGGTTGGCAGGATGGTAACGGCTAGGTTAGGAAAGGCAAGTCTAGAGAGAAGGAGGAGCATTTTCTAGTTTTTAGATGTTTTGCTCACATAACAAAAAAATTAGATATTATCAAATTATCGTCGTATTCTCAAATCGGGAGACCCACGAGTACGCGACCAGTTCCTACAAGTTACATTGGTCTCATGCGAGGTGTCCGTGCCTCTTACGGGGCTGTTTGGGGTCTGGTTTGGGTTTTCACCCTCAAACGGTTTGTTTCTAAGCCTAATCTAGATATTATCAAATTATCGTCATATTCTCAACTCGGGAGACCCGCGACTACTCGATCAGTTCCTACAAGTTACATTGGTCCCGCAAGAGGTGTTCATGCCTCTTATGGGGCCGTTTGGGGACTGGCTTCGGTTTTCACCCTCAAACAGCTTATTTTTTAGTCCAATCTAGATATTTTCAAATTATCGTCATATTCTCAAACGGGGAGACCCGCGACTACGCGGTCAGTAACTACAAGTCGCATTAGTCCCGTGCGAGGTGTTCTTGCCTCTTACGGGGTCGTTTCGACGCTGGTTTGGATTTTCACCCTCGAACGGCTTGTTTTTAAGCCTAATCTATATATTTTCAAATTATCATCATATTCTCAAACCGGGAGACCTGCGACTACGCGATCAGTTCCAACAAGTTACATTTGTCTCGTGTGAGGTGTTCGTGCCTCTTACGGGGCCGTTTGGTGGCTGGTTTTGATTTTCACCCTCAAACGACTTGTTTTTAAGCCTAATCTAGATGTTATCAAATTATCGTCATATTCTCAAATCGAGAGACCCGCGACTTCGCGGTCAGTTCCTACAAGTTACATTGGTCCCGTGAGAGGTGTTATTGCCTCTTACAGGGTCGTTTTGGGGCTGATTTTTGTTTCCACCCTTCAATGGCTTGTTTCTAAGCCTAATCTATATATTTTCAAAGTATCTTCATATTCTCAAACCGAGAGGCCTGTGACTACGCGGTCAGTTCCTATAAGTCACATTGGTCTCGTGCGAGGTGTTCGTGCCTCTTACGGGGCCGTTTGGGGAGTTGTTTGGGTTTCCACCCTTCAAAGGCTTGATTTCAAGCCTAATCTAAATATTTTAAAACTTATCGTCATATTCTCAAACGGGGAGACCCGCGACTACGCGGTCAATTCCTATAAGTGACGTATGTCCCGTACGAGGTGTTCGTGCCTCTTACGGGGCTGTTTCGGGGCTGGTTTGGATTTTCACCCTCGAACGGCTCATTTTTAAGCCTAATATAGATATTTTCAAACTATCGTCATATTCTCAAACCAGGAGACCCGGGACTACGCGGCCAGTTCCAACAAGTTACATTTGTCCCGTACGAGGTGTTTGTGCCTCTTCCCGGGCCGTTAGGGGGCTGGTTTGGATTTTTACCCTCAAACGGCTTGTTTTTAAGCCTAATTTAGATATTATCAAATTATCGTCATACTCTCCAATCGGGAGACCCGTGACTACGCGGTCAGTTCCTACAAGTTACATTGGTGCCGTGCGAGGTGTTATCTCTTACGGGGTCGTTTGGGGGATGATTTGGGTTTCCACCCTTCAATGGCTTGTTTCTAAGCCTAATCTATATATTTTCAAAGTATCATCATATTCTCAAATTGAGAGGCCTGTGACTAAGCGGTCAGTTCCTATAAGTCACATTGGTCCCGTGCGAGGTGTTCGTGCCTCTTACGGGGCCGTTTGGGGACTGGTTTGGGTTTTCACCCTCAAACGGCTTATTTTCAAGCCTAATCTAGATATTTTCAAATTATCGTCATATTCTCAAATAGGGAGACCTGCGACTACGCGGTCAGTTCCTACAAGTTACATATGTCCCGTGCGAGGTGTTCGTGCCTCTTACGGGGCTGTTTCAGGGCTGGTTTGGATTTTCGGCCTTGAACGGCTTGTTTTTAAGCCTAATCTAGATATTTTCAAATTATCATCATATTCTCAAACCGGGAGACCCGTGACTACGAGGTTTGTTCCAACAAGTTACATTTGTCCCGTGCGAGGTGTTCGTGCCTCTTCCGTTTCGGGGCTGGTTTGGATTTTCACCCTCGAACGGCTTGTTTTTAAGCCTAATCTAGATATTTTCAAATTATCGTCATATTCTCAAATCAAGAGACCCACGACTACGCGGTCAGTTCCAACAAGTTACATTTGTCCCGTACGAGGTGTTCGTGCCTCTTCCGGAGCCGTTTGGGGACCGTTTGGATTTTCACCTTCAAACGGCTTGATTTTAAGCCTAATTTAGATATTATCCAATTATCGGCATACTCTCAAATCGGAAGACCCGCCACTAGGCGATCAGTTCCTACAAGTTACATTGGTCCCGTGCGACGTGTTATTACCTCTTACGGGATCGTTTGGGGGCTGATTTGGGCTTCCACACTTCAACGGCTTGTTTTTAAGCCTAATCTATATATTTTCAAAGTATCATCATATTCTCAAACCGATAGGCCCGTGACTACACGGTCAGTTCCTACAAGTTATATTTATCCCATGCGAGGTGTCCGTACCTCTTACGGGGCCGTTTGGCAACTGGTTTGGGTTTTCACCCTCAAACGGTTTATTTTTAAGCCTAATCTAGATATTTTCAAGTTATCATCATATTCTCAAACCGGGGGACCCGCGACTACGCGGTCAGTTCCTACAAGTTACATATGTCCCCTGTGAGGTGTCCGTGCCTCTTCCGGGGCCGTTTCGGGGATGGTTTGCATTTTCACCCTCTAACGGCTTGTTTTTAAGCCCAATCTAGTTATTATTAAATTATCGTCATATTCTCAAATCGGGAGACCCGCGAGTACGGGGTCCATTCCTACAAGTTAGATTGGTCCCATGCGAGGTGTTATTGCCTCTTACGGGGTCGTTTGGGGTTTCCCTCCTTCAAAAGCTTTTTTGTAAGCCTAATCAATATATTTTAATAGTATCGTCATAGTCTCAAACCGAGAAGACCGTGACTACGCGGTTAGTTCCTACAAGTTACATTGGTCCCGTGCGAGGCGTTCTTGCCTCTTCCGGGGTCGTTTTGGAGCTGGTTTGGATTTTCACCCTCAAACGGCTTGTTTTTAAGCCTAATCTAGATATTTTCAAATTATCGTCATATTCTCAAATTGGGAGACCCGCGACTACGCGGTCAGTTCCTACAAGTTACATTGGTCCCGTACGAGGTGTTATTGCCTCTTATGGGGTCGTTTGGGGGCTGATTTGGGTTTCCACCCTTTTTTGGTGGGGGAAATTATGTATAGATCATAGAAAAACTTTACAAGTACAAGGGAGATAACTCCAATCAAAGTCTTAGGTGCCCAGAAGACCTACCAAATACTAGAAATCAAACAAAACTTAGTTCGAAGCACTCTCAGGAATGCCCCAACTCACACATGCCATCCAGTTGTGATAGCTTCTTGTCCCTTTCCCCGAGCACATGGCTCTAGCTCTGATCATTCTTTTTATCTCTTTGATAATCATCTCCTAGGCCTTGAAATGCCTCTCATTCCTTTCAATCCATAGGCAATAGATGGTAATTGAAAAGGCTATACTTCTGATTCTATTCACGAATTTAGATCCCCCATAATTAGCAATGACATTTTGAATCTCATTCTCCCAATTGAGCCTTTCTCTATACTCTTGGTTCCTAAATCTGATCTCTTTCCACACATACTCAGCATAGTTGCACTCATTGTACAAGTGGTTAATGGATTCCACCTCCTAGTTGCAGCTGCAGCAAAGGTTGTCCTGTGAAATTTCCCAATTACAAAGCTTATCTTTGGTATATAAAGCTTTCTTACATACCAACCAAAGTATGAAAGAGCATTTAGGAATATTATTTTTATTCCATACTATCTTGTGCCAACCTCTAACAGCCACAATGGGGGAAAGTTCCCTATATGCAGAGCCAATTGAGAATCCCTTGGTATTTGGAATCAAAAGCACCTCATCTTTCATTCCAACTCTAATACATGGCAACTCAGCAACCCTAATTTCTGTAAGCTCCCATGTGGTAGAAGGCCATCTCCACCTATTTCCCTGTATATGATCAACAACCATAGCTTTGTGATTGCTCGCATCATCATAGATGACCCTAGGGCCATACCTATCCAATAAAGATCCATTTGGGTGTCAGTTATCATACCACAAGAAGGTGTACTGCCCATCTCCAATCTTATGTTTTATGAGTGGTTTTCCTTTCAGTCTACTATGCAAAATCTTCCTCCAGCTCCAAGTTGTGTCATTGGGAATAGCTAATGCCCAAATGCTCCTTCTTTTAAGCTTATATGGGGTTTCCACCCTTCAAAGGCTTGTTTCTAAGCCTAATCTATATATTTTCAAGTTATCGTCATATTCTCAAACCGAGAGGCCCGTGACTATGCAGTTAGTTCCTACAAGTCTCATTGATCCCGCACGAGGTGTTCGTGCCTCTTACGAGGCCGTTTGAGGGCTGGTTTGGGTTTTCACCCTCAAATGGCTTGTTTTTAAGCCTAACCTAGATATTTTCAAATTATTGTCATATTCTCAACCCGGGAGACCCCTGACTACGCGATCAGTTCCTAAAAGTTACATATGTCCCGTGCGAGGTGTCCGTGCCTCTTATGGGGCCGTTTGGGGTCTGGTTTGGGTTTTCACCCTTTAACGGCTTGTTTTTAAGCCTAGTATAGATATTTTCAAATTATCATCATATTCTCAAACCGGGAGACCCGTGACTAACACGATCAGTTCCTACAATTTACATTGGTCCCGTACGAGGCGTTCGTGCGTCTTCCGGGGCCGTTTGGGGGATGGTTTGGATTTTCACCCTCAAACGGCTTGTGTTTAAGCCTAATCTAGATATTATGAAATTATCGTCATATTCTCAGTCTGTCAAGCCTTACGATGTCTGGACCTGGTAAGTTTCCCCGTGTTGAGTCAAATTAAGCCGCAGGCTCCAATCCTGGTGGTGCCCTTCCGTCAATTCCTTTAAGTTTCAGCCTTGCGACCATCCTCCCCGGAACCCAACAAAGCTCCGGGGCCAGATGGTTATAGTGCGGGGTTTTTGAAAAAGAATTGGGATGTTGTGGGAGATGAAGTGGTGGCTGCTGTTCACCAGTTCTTTAACCATAGTTATATGCCCAGACAGTGGATCAGTACCTACCTTGCCTTGATTCCCAAAAATCACAACCCAAATACTATGGCTGATTTCAGACCTATAGCCTGCTGTAATACTATTTATAAGTGCATCTCCAAGATCCTCACCTTAAGACTTAAACCTCTTATGCCTCTCCTCATCAACAATATTCAAGCTGCTTTTGTCCATGGGAGATCCATTACAGACAATATTCTTCTGCTTCAAGAGCTTATGAGGAATTACCATAGGGAATCTAGCCCCTCGAAATGCACAGTTAAAATTGATATCATGAAGGCTTATGACTCTATTGAATGGGATTTTTTGATGGATATTTTGTCCCAAATTAACTTTCCTCCCAGATTTATATCCTAGATTAAAGCATGTGTTTCTTCGGTTTGGTACTCAATCAGTATGAATGGGTCTCTTAATGGGTTTTTTGAAGGTAAAAGGGGGTTGAGACAAGGGGATCCCCTCTCTCCCTTTCTCTTTCTTATTGTTATGGAGGCGTTGTCATGCATGCTGGATAACCACACGAGTAGGGATGCTTTTACTTTCCACCCCAAATGCAAAGAAATCAACATTAATCATCTTTGCTTTGCTGATGACCTGGTGGTGTTTAGTAGTGGTGATACTCAGTCTGTTGGGTGTATTAAGGAGGCTCTTGATAAATTTGTTGAATTCAGTGGGTTATATCCCAATCTCTCTAAGAGTAACTTTTACTGTTCTGGAGTTAATGATGCTACCATCAATGCTATGTCTTCCACTCTGGGAATCACCCATCAAAAACCTCCTTTCAAATACTTGGGAGTTCCCCTCATCTCTACCAGACTCAAGCACCTGGATTGCATTGATCTTATTGACAAAATTACTAACAAGGTTAAGAGTTGGACCACCAGATTCCTTAGTTATGCTGGGAGATTGCAGTTAGCTATTTCAGTCCTGTTCAGCTCCCAAATCTATTGGGCATCCATTTTCAAATTACCTAATAATGTGGTGAAGGCTATTGAGCAATGCATTAGAGATTTCATTTGGACTGGGCCTGAGCTCAAGTACAGTGGTGCTAAAGTGGCATGGGATGAGGTATGTAAACCAAAGAAGGAAGGGGATTTGGGCATCAAAAGGCTGAGTCAGTGGAACAAGGAAGCTATTATGAAGAACCTATGGAACCTATTTATGAAAAAGGATAGTTTTTGGGTCAAGTGGTGTCATACTTACAAGATCAAAGGTAGAAGTATATGGGCCGTCAACATTCCCCAAGACTCTTCTTGGAGCTGGAGGAAGATTCTAAAAGCTAGAGAGGACTGCAGACCTATGATAAAGGCTACCATAGGTAATGGTCGGAACACCTTCATGTGGCATGATAATTGGCACCAGTTAGGCCCTCTTCAACCTTTATTTGGGGATAGAACCATCTATGATGCAACTAGCAATTCCAAAGCCAAGGTTTCTGACTTCATTAATGGTTTCAACTGGAAATGGCCTACAACCAACACTTGGGAGCTGAATGATATCAAGTCTTCTCCCCTTCCTCTTATCAATCCTCTTTTGACTGATAGTGTAAAGTGGATTCCCCACAGTTTTGGGAATTTCACTATAGCTTCTGCTTATAATGCCATTTGTCCTAGGGGGAATGGTACTCATTGGCATGGTCCGGTCTGGAATAAGGTTTGCATTCCTAAATGTTCCTTCATTCTCTGGCTTGTTTGTAGAAAAGCTCTTGTGACTAAAGACAAGCTCTTTGAGTGGGGTCTTGTTGACAATAACAATTGCATTCTCTGCAATAATGGGATTGAGACAATCAAGCATATCATGAATGAGTGCCCCTTCTCCAAGTTGGTTTAGGATGAGGTCCTTTTTCATAATCAGGATTATAGATATCTGGATAGCTGGGATGTGGAGATCAGGAGAGCCACTGTGGCGGCTAAAGGGAAGAATCTCAATTCGAAAATTAAGACCACTTCCTTCTCTGCTACCATGTACTGCCTTTGGCTAGAGAGGAATAGTAGACTCCACAACAAAGGTTCTTCCTCTGGCAATAAGCTGATTAGAAATATTGAGGAGATGGTGCAAGGCAAGACAAGCAGGTGGAAAAAAGACAAAAGATCCTACACCAACTGGATGACTTGTAACTTATGGGGGTTACCTTATTCTCTTTTGATCGATTGAATGGTTGTGTTTTGTTTGGTCCTAGAAGCATGTTTCTAGTTGACTCCTTGCCCTTGGGCTGATGTATATGCTTTCTTTTGTGTCTAATACATATTTAATTATCGAAAAAAATCATCATATTCTCAAACCGGGAGGTATGTGTCTACACGGTTAGTTCCTACAAGCTACATTGGTCCCGTCCGAGGTGTTATTGCCTCTTACGGGGTCGTTTGGGGGTTGATTTGGGTTTTCACCCTTCCACGGTTTGTTTCTAAGCCTAATCTATATATTTTCAAAGTATCGTCATATTCTCAAACCGAGAGTCCCGTAACTACGCGGTTAGTTCCTACAAGTTACATTGGTCCCATGCGAGGTGGTCGTGTCTCTTACGGGGCCGTTTGGGTTTTCACCCTCAAATGGCTTGTTTTTAAGCCTAATCTAGATATTTTCAAATTATCGTCATATTCTCAAATCGGGAGACCCGCGACTACGCGGTCAGTTCTTACAAGTCACATTGGTCCCGTGCGAGGTCTAATCTTTCTAGCTCCTCCTTTAATCAGACAACTATAACCACAATATGAATCAATCGAACATGAACATAAAGAAATTTACAAACCTTACTGTTATTTGAACATATGAATAATTTTTTTACCTTCAGCCTCATTGTTATTTGAACTTTAGTATTACACCCTCACTTATATAAATAAAAACTCAGGGTGAAAATTAAATATTTCCCTACAATCATTACATGGATATGCAAGTAGCTATGAGGGTAAGCACTTCCAGATGAAGTCAGAAGCTTTTAACACGATATGATAATAGCAAAAAAACATGGATTTCGAGTTGAAAGTTTTAGATTCGACACTAATCATAGATCCAAGCTCTCAAAGTGGAAAGTGGCCCCAACTAGGTTGGTCATACTCCCATCTTTAAGAAGAAAAAGAAAAAAAATGGGTTTTTTTGTAATGTTGAACATATGAATACAATCATAAACTTGATTTTTAGAAGCCCTCCCCCCGCCCCCACTTTGTAAATCAAAAACCAAGCAAACCATATTCGTAAAAGATCATAAATCCAAAAAACATGTTCGAAACAAATAAATGAACTCAAATTTGAACCCATCAGCACAAATCCATTGCTTGACAAAATAAATCCAGTATTAGTATGTGGGGGCAGTGGCATGAATTTATGTATAAAGCTTACCTTTTCAAGTGTTGCAGATTCTTTAAATTCCAGGTTGGTGTTTCACTTGCTTTCATCATCCTTGAATTTGCAAATGTTGTTCCCTGCCATAAAATCAAGAAGAACCAATTAACTACCAAGTTGCCAATTTGAACGCACTTTAGAAGAGTAGTAGATCTAAAGAACTGTAGTTAAGACATTCTAATTTCATTTGCACATATAAAAGGATACGAGAAGATGGACGACACTTGAGAATCTTATCGAAAGTCAAACCGTGCGGAGAGAATCAAGGGAGAACATGGATGCTACTTGTAGAACAAAATAATAGCAGAAATTAGAACTCCAAAAGGAATCCCCATGAAAAAACAAAAAACCATTAAACTCCAAAAGGAATCCCCATGAAATTAGAATTACAAAAGGACTCAAATATACAAATATTTCTATCAAATATACAAAAAGTATTGAAATTTAAAACCATGGCCCAAACTCAACAATGAAATTATTTAAAGTTCACTAGTATGTTATGAGTTCTAGATTTGATACCAACTGAAAAAGTGTGATTCTTATCAATTTGAAACATAAAGAGATAGAGGGAACCTAAAAATTCCAACTAAAATTAACATTTTAGTAAGAAAGTTACAACTAAATTTACATGAGCTAATTAGCTTTACAAAAAAGTTGCAAATTTACTTCTTACTAGAAGTGAAAATATTATATTAAGTAATAACAAAAAAATTGCATATTAAGTAACAACAAAAATAATCAAGTCAAGAACCCAACCCAAGTACCATAATTTATTGGGAAATTGCTACATATCCGGTGTTGTGCTCGAGTCACAGTTCAATGTCCATGACCATATACACGTTAAATAAGAAAATGAGCAACTAAATAAATTATTCATAGTCTAGTTCTTATGGTAACTTACATTTGTGAGTAATTTCCCATCCTCGTAATATTCAATATATGAACCTATAATTTGATATCATAGCATTCATTAATGGTATACGTGAAATACTTGTATGAACAAAGACATGAAAGCTAACATTTTACCTCCAGTGATCGTTGTTAGGTGTTTTGATGCACCAGGGATCATATAATTTTTTTTCATTTTAATTCTTTCACCTGCAAAAGGTTCCAAGTTCATAAACATGGCATTTCAAACTTCATAAATATGGCATTTCAAGTAAACATGTAAATTGGGAACCCAAAATGCATATAGAAAAACACAAATAATTTCACCATTCTTTGTGAAAACAATGAAGAGAAAGGGAGGGATATCATATTACTTGGATACATTGACATAAAATTTCTTATTTTTTTAAAGTTATCCCTCATACCAAGCCAATCCAATAAATTGGGAATAGACCTACATCGTCCACAGTTGACAGATATCCAGCATGATGTTTATTAAGTATAAGTGTCACAAGTGCTTCACTATTCACATATTCATCAACAATCACAAAAAAAAAACAAGCATAACATATTCAAAACTCAATCAAAGTACAAAATTGTTATCAAAGTACAATAAACATGAAAATTTCTCAGCCACCCAAACATTAAAGCATGAAAATTGTCACACGACCCATGAAAAAAACTGATTTGGGCATTTTGACAAACATTTCATGGTGAATCTATTGTATACCCATCTCAGGTGTATCTCTTATCAATCAAAGAATAGTTCAATCAATTTTGAGAAAGTTCAAGCTCAACTCCTTAATTTCTTTTTCTTCGGTTTTTGTCGGCAACAAAAACCAACAAATTTCTAACTGAGTGTGGAGGACAAACTGATATAGGAGGACAACCCGATATGACATTTCGGTGACATCAAACAAAGGAAACAAAATAGAAAAAATAAGAAGGACAAACCTTGAGTGCGGAGGAGAGCGGCACCGGACTGATATAGGAGGAGGAGCGACGCCGGACTGAGTGTGGAAGAGAGAGGGCGCTGTTGAGGGTTTTCGAGGAAGAGGGAGAGCTGAACAAGGAGCGAGAAGATTGAGCGGGACACAACAAAGGGGGAGTATACTGAATTTTTTTAGGGCTTTTATATTTTAGTTAATTGTATTCAATTTTGGCACACTTTAAAACAGTGCCAAATTTTGGCACTGTTTTAAAGTGTGCCAGATTGTCATTAAACCGTGCTAGAATTTGGTACAGTTTTAAACTGGGCCAGATTTTTAATATTAGGGTGTGCCAAATTATTGTTTTTGGTGTAGTGATAAAGCAAGTATCTAGCTTCCTCATTAGATTAAAATTCGAAGTCTCCTACGAATTTAGTGATGGGTGAGTCCTCTTTCTTCTCCTCTCCACCTTCTTCTTTTTCTCTTCTCTAGGGCTCTCTCTCAAGCTCTTATGTAAAATATGAAAGGTGGGCTGCCATCCACCTTCTCAACCTCTTAAATATCCCCTTAATAAACCTAATTTCGTTTTTCTTCTTAGCCCCAAGTCTCTTATGTTTAAAAAGCCCCCAAAACCCATACATAACACCCAAATACCTATTATGGACTTATTCGACCCTTTTCGGATCACCGGTGCACTCGAAAAGGTCATCAAAGTCACCCAACTCCAACCAAATATTTTAGCATCTCATTAACCGATCCTAACACGCGCACACCCTACGCGTCACCCATAAATTATACCAATCCACCGATGTAACACTCTATTGATATATAATAATAAACCGTCACTTTCACTCATATGTGACATATAATAAATCACATAACTATCTACTTATCTCACACACCAGTAAATAATAATTATGATAAATATTAATCCTTTATATTGATAATTAATATTTACTAAAATTCATTTTAATTTCCCCCAATTAAATTAATAATATAAAACACACGAAAGTTAATTAATAATAAAAGTACGGGTATTACATTATTCCCCCTAATAACAGAATTTCGTCCCCAAAATTTGAACGCAGGTGCCACAAAGAGCTCTAAATACTTTTCCACACGACATCCTCGTGCTCCCATGTCGACTTGGAGATATTGTGGTGTCCCCGTTGTAGACGCACTAACGGTACCACCGTTGACAGAAGCTTTCGCTCATTACAGCACAAAATGACAGCAGGTATCTCCTCATAAGAAATATTTGACTGTAAGTATATCTCATCTAGCACTATATGTCGATAAACCATGTCATTCCTGAGATACCTCCTCTACGACGACACATGAAACACAACATGAATCTTCTGCAAGTACTCTAATAAGGCAAGCCTACACGCAACCGGCACTACCCTTTCGACGATGGGAAAAGTCCTTACATACCTAGGCGCCAACTTCCCCTTCTTTTCAAACTGCATCATTTCTTTCTTGGGAGATACCCGAAGCATCATTTGGTCACATACGCCTACAAAAATTTGGTTTGTATCGAAGTAACACTTCTGCCTTCCTGAGCTACTAGAATACAACCCCGATCAACTCAGTCTTAGCCGACGTATTCTACATCACGTCCGTCCTGAGAAGCTTATTATTCCCCACCTCTAACTAACATGAGGACGGAAAATAATGTCTCCCATACAAAGCCTCAAAAGGCACCACGCCAATAGTAAACTGAAACGAGCTGTTTTATGCAAACTCTACCAACGGCAAATACTGCTTCCAGCTACCCTTAAGATCCAGAATATGCATCTCCTCCACAACTGCTTCACCCTCTCCTTCTTCCCATCGATTTGCGACTAATATGTCATGCTCAAACGTAAATACGTCCCCATCACCTTCTGAATTTCTACCAGAAGTGGGACATAAGAACTTATCTCGATCCAAAACAATATCGAGCGGCACCTCGTACTGGCTCACTCCCTTTCTGCAATGAAAAGTTGGGCCCAATGCCCGATCGCGTAATTCACCCGAACTGGCAAGAAATGGGACACTTTGGTCAATCGATCCATAATAACACAAATAGAATCGTGATCCATATGCGATGTTAATAACCCTATGATGATACTCTTCCATTTCCAAACTGGAATCTCCAGCGATTGTGGAAACCCGGCTTGGTCTCTGATGATCAACCTTCACCTACGTCAGTCCTGGAGACAAACTCTGATATGTCTCGCTTCATACCGGCCCATTTATAATGTTTTTTAATATCTCAAACATCTTATTTACCTTTGGGATATATTAATAACCATGACCCATGCATCTCCTCCATAACCACGCGTCGTAGGTCCTCATTATCTGGGACTATCAACCTCCCATTGAAGCGTAAGCCACCCACAGAACTACCTGAGTAAGACTCTGCTCCACCTGCTAACTACTACTGAACCCTTACCTAACAAGACGGATTCCCTGCATGTGCCTTCACGACCCTCAAAATGATCTCGAGTGTGACAGTTAATACTACCATAAATGCCCGGTCTAGCTCCTCATCTTGATGAAGCTCAATCCACTTCGCCTTTCAAATATGTTTCCAACTTCCCTAAGGTATATGGCTTAATGTATTACCCCCATGTTAGCCTTTACCGGATGATATTGAATATCAGACTGACTAGGGAATCCATACACCCTATACCATGGGCACACATGCACAAATACTACATATGCAACTCATATGCACCAAAATCAACAACACATGCCCTACATGATCATACAGTAAAGGTATACTCAACTACCCTACTAATCGCGGCTGATTTCTTATTGAGATTGCCCCAATTATCAACTTGTGGTACAAACGTTCACTAGTTAGCTCTACATAGCATTACTTAGCTCCACTGGCCTTAAATCATATAATAGCTCTCTGATCAAAACGTTATATCTACACACGTGTAACGAGTAACATACTAAACCAATTCTGTAGAGTCCAAATGTCTCCTAACTCCAGACACTTACTAAGCTTCATGTGTGGGGAATCTCGTAATCGAAATCCAAACAAGGAACCCTATTGATACGCTCTGCCTAGCTCTGTTGGTTATCGAGATCCATAGGCCTAAGACACGGTATCGAGACACCCAAAAACCCTCCCCCAAAAGCTGTTAAAACTGATCTCTCAACTCCCATCTCTTTCAAGAAGTTATACAATATAGCGCTCACACTATCGCTAGATCCTCGACGCGAAGTCAATCACAACTCCATCTATCGACTCGACTATAACCCTAGTATCTTCTGAATCACATCAGAATAACATAAATGGGTGCTCAACCCTCATGAAGGAGGATTCATCGCAACAAAAAACATATCATGTCGTGGAATAGTGAACACGATAGCCTTACTATAACAGTCCACCATTTCTCCACACATCGATAACCAGTCCATACCTAGAATAACATCATATTCGTACATCACTCAAATGAGCAAATTCTCTACTGAGTATAGCCTCCCAATTTCCACACATACTCCCCTGCAGATGGAACGAATGAGACCCCCGCTACCCACGGTAAATATACAATCATAAGAATAACTGATGTTATATCCACTAAACCCGCCTCACATGTGAATCTAGTGCTAATAAAAGAATGTGATGCACTCGTGTCACACAAAACTCACCCCATGTGCCCATTGATAAGAAAACATATCCTCAATCGCTAACGTCTCTGGTTATAATATAGGTCCAAGGACATAATACACACGACCAAATTTCCCCTGCCCCTACGAAGGCAGCAATACTGGCATTGTTGGTGGGGCATGAAGTTGCGATAGCCGCTGCTGGGCGCCATGATGCTGATGCTTAGCCCCATTCGGGCATCCACCCCACATGTAGCCCTTTTCTTAATATACGAAACATCTCTTGGTGAAATCTTTCAATCTCTGTCCCTACTGGTCCTGGTGAGGTTGCCCTTGTCTCTCACCCTGCTGGCCCTGATATATGTGGTCCTATTGGCATCCAATATTGTTCCCCTGGCCCAAGGGAGCATGCTAATGGCCCTCATGGACCTGCTTGTAACTACCATTATCGGCCTAAATCTCTTAGCTGAGTCCCCTACTGATAACCCCGCTCATGTAGCCTACTCTGCTACTGTGATGCCTCGCTAGCACCATTGCCTCAGTCTTACCCTACTGGCTAGACTCTCCGATCCTCTTCACTCCCCTCAAATGGAAGAGATGATCCTGACAGGAGAGCAATGCAGTGTTAA
Organism: Sambucus nigra; assembly: GCA_949130495.1. Taxonomy (NCBI): domain Eukaryota; kingdom Viridiplantae; phylum Streptophyta; class Magnoliopsida; order Dipsacales; family Adoxaceae; genus Sambucus; species Sambucus nigra. Next base: position 160,962 of record CASBWL010000127.1, read on the forward strand.
TGACATCATTGTAGGTCTACAACGTCGGGTTCCCCAATAAGTTTTGGTGAATCCTTTAAGTGAGTCCATTTGTAAATTTAAATACCCTCTTCTCCTCAGCATTCACATCGTGTGGTACAAAGTTTTCTAGCCGCATGAACTCCTCATTGTACTCAGCCACAATTCGACCCTCCTACGAAAGGTCTAGGAACCTCTTCCTTATCTCCGTATGAACTACTAAAGGAAAGAACTTACCATTAAACTGCCCCCAGAACTCCTGCATCGTCCTAGTAACTCTCTCCTTTGTTGTAGTGACCAACTCCCACCACTAAAGTGCCCCTCCTACTAGCTTGAATGTAGCTAGTATCTGCTTCTAAGTGTCGCTGCACTCAGCCACATAGAAATGAATTTGGATATCTTTCTTCCATTGGCTATCTGTTACCATGTCCGCACTCCCCTGGAACTCTGGCGGATGGACTTTATGAAAGTCCACTCCGACTCACTCCCGTACTGAAGGAACTGGGTGAGTCTGAACTAGTTCCACTGGTTATTGTGGTTTTGCCTAAGGAAAATATTATTCTAAGGCAGTCATCACGACATTAACCGGTTGTTAAACAATAGTGGCAACCTTTACTACGGTCACTATCCCCTGAGTGGCATGCGGCTCTTGCTGCGCCTCTTCCTCTGCGACCCTCCTAGCGGCATATGATGGTCTACCTCTACTTGAATTTGGCATCTAAAACAACACCGAAGTTGTATGAGATTCACTTCAAATATAAATAAAGCAGAAGAACGTAAATGCGCAATATGAACGAATAGTCCTAATCATAAGGCTCTATATAAAAGAAAATGCAACGCTGGCAACGTAGCAAGTCCGCACAGATCCAGAGGACACTAAAACCTGATGCTCTGATACTAACTGTGACAACTCACCTATTTCAATACCAGGTGGCCAATCCTCTACTAAAATAAAACAGAAATCTCAGTATGGTTCATTCTCACAATCAGTGTCGCAATCATAATATAATAAAAATAATATGAATAAAACAATATAATAAAAATGAACGAATAATACTCATGCATCACTAGATAAAAAGAGTGAATCGAATAAACCATCGATCACAAAATAAAACATCAACGGTAACTGAATAAATAAATTGAGTACTGAAATATAATTGTGACAGTAATATAAAAACTTATCCATCTATGGGCAACACGCCTAAACTGAAACTGAAATGATTGATCCTATCTAGATATGTAAGGACACAAATTTCCAATTGAGTCCTTTGTTGTTTTGGCTCAATTCCGGACAAAAACTTTTTGAGTCATAGGATAGAGTTCTTGACCATCCTTCAAGCCTATGACATACTAAAGTTGAAGACGTAGCGGCCAAGTTCATAAAGCGTCATCAAATGCCGAGTTTGTTGTGCCTCGTTTCTACGTAATCAACATACTTCCAATTACTCCTAAGGTATGAATGCATTACATATTTATATAGGAGCTTGGAACAATTTTAATTGGGTGTAAGTTTTGTTTAAACTGTTGTTTATTTTTAGAAGGTTTCTTTAAAACTTTAAAATAAAGTTTCTGGGCCAAATTTGAATTTTTGAACATTCTGGAAAGTCGTTCGATATTGTCGTTCGAACGAGTTTTTTGTTCGAATGAGGTTTGCCAACGACTTGCCACTGGAACTTCGTTCGAACAAGTTGGTTTGTTCGAACGAGAATGTCATTCGAACGAGTTTGGTAATGAGATTTCTCATCAGGCCACTGGAACTTCGTTAGAAGGGTCGTTCGAATGAGATTTTCGACGGGAAATTAAATTGGCAGTTTTGGGCAGTTTTTCACCTCTATCCCACTACTTTTCCCCACTAACTTTTGACTGACTTATCAAGTGCGAGAACCAATATTTTGGGATTAACTTTTTCACATACTACAATCTCCAAGAGAGAGTTTGAGAGCAAAATTCTAAAAAGAAAAAGTTCATGTTTTGAGTATTTATTTTTCAAGAAAAAAAATCCTTAAAACACTTTTGTTTTCACCCATAGTTTGTTTATTCCAAGTTTCCATATAAATATCTTGCTTGGAGTGTTTGGCACCGGGTTTACTCTATCGAGTTGAAGAGTTTGGGTTTACTTCTACATCCCATAAAGAAGAAGTTTGTTGGTTTTGCTGCGACATTCTCACATGGTGAAAGGCACCATGTGTGGTTGACGGTGTTCCTAAAGTCTTATTGGCGAAGTCCAAGGTTCTGGTGGATTTCCGGGGTTGTCAAATAGGCGGAGGTGTTTACAAGAAAGACGCATCAAGGATTGAAAGGGTCGAGTCGAGGAAGTAAGTCATCTGTCTTGTAATTATAAAATCATACTTAGTGGACTTAAGGCTAGGGTCGTCTGAGGTTTCTTTCCGTTGTGGGTTTTTCCTCGTACATCGTGGCGTAGTGGTTGATTTGTTTATTTTATCTTTTGCAAAATGGAAAATGCTTTGAGTCCCAAACAACACTCCCAAATCTCCCCCAAATCCTACGTGGACGCCACGTCATTCTTCCACTTGCCTGTCATCTATTACCATGTGGTGCGGGTCCCGCCAGGGCACAAAGCCCAAGTCATTTTGAGGGAGGTTTGGGGGAGTTATTTGGGATATGTAGCATTACTCTTGCAAAATTCGCCTAGATGCATGCTTACGTAAAAATATAAAATTTGGTTTAAATCACTACTTAATTAAATTGGTGCTTATTTAAATTTGGGTATATGTTAATTTAATTCAAGTCGTCGTTTAATTTGTTTAAATTGGTTTGGCCTAATTTGCAATATTGAAAATATGACTTAGGTAAATTTCTAGGACTTGGGTTGAATTGAGTTGGTTTAAGTGAAACTAAAAATATGTGTATGTTTAATCTTATTTCACTTGGTTTAATTTTAATTTGAAAGAAATTAAAATTTGTTGTTTGTGTGTGTTTAATTGAACCATCTCGCTTACGCATCTTTAAAAGGAAATCACGTGTTCCAACAAAGTGGTATCAGAGCGGGATCGCTAAATTATTGCATTTAAGATCCTTTAAATATTTTTGCTAAAAATGGAATTTTCCCCGTTTTCAAAATTTCCTATTTTCGATGATTCTAATTATGCGTATTGGAAAGCGCGGATGAAATCGAGACTAAAATCTATCAACGAGAGAGTTTGATTGTCTATTGTTAACGGGTGGTCCCCACCTACACATTTAGTAGATAATGAGCATGTTCCCAAACTAGCCGATAGATGGAGTGAGAATGAATTTAAACTATCTAATTTTAATTCCCGAGGTTTAAATGCCTTGTTTAGCATGGTCACACCGGATGAATTTCGTCGCATTATGACATGTGAAACCGCTAAAGAAGCTTGAGATATTTTACAACTCACTCATGAAGGAACTAGTGTCGTAAAAGCTTCGAAACTCCAAAACCTCACCACTCAATTTGAAACCATCAAAATAAATGAAAAAGAAACATTTGATGAATTTTATGCTAGACTTTTCGATATTGTTAATTCATCTTTTTAATTTGGGAGAGAACCTGACAACCGAGTAGTAAAGAAAATTTTAAGGTCCTTACCCGATAGATTTATTCCTAAGGTGACCGTGTTAAATTCTTTACCAACATTAGCCTCTACGAAATTAGAAGAGATCATAGGTGATTTATAAACCTATGAACTAGGCATATTTCCCTTTAAAACTGAAAAGAAAATAGATAAGGGAGTTGCTTTGAAAGCCCGAAAGAAGGAAAAATAAGTAGTAGAGAGTGAAAGTGATAGTGACTCAGAAAATATGGTTATGTTTGCTAGAAAGTTTCAAAAATTTCTTAAATTTAACAAAGATAAAAAAGGCGAGAAGATCCCTAAAACTTCTAATGAAAATGTAAATAGGGACGAGTCAGATAAGTGTTCTGGTTGTGAAGGGTATGGCCATAGGGCTTTTGAGTGCCCCACTAAACTAAGGAGAGAGGGTAAGAAACCAATTTCTTTTAATGCAACCCTTAGCGATAGTGATAAGGAAGAGGGACCCGATTCCCCCATTGAGCGCAACTTTACCGCGTTCATTGCTAGTTATGTTAGTGATAATGAGGAATCATCCAATAATGACATCTTAATACATAACACTTCTGAGGCCTTTGTTTGTGAAGCTATAAAAGATGATGGTAGTGAGAGTGGAGAAGAAAGAGAGAGTGAAAATGAAGAGGAGGTTGATGTGAGTGAACTTCAAAATGCTTTTCAAGAACTATATGAAGAATCTATTAAATTAAAAAGAGCGAATTTGAAGTTAGAAGCTAGTTTAAGAGAGTGTGTCAAGGTCGTTGATGATAGTGAGTTGATTGAAGACCTTAGGAAACGTGAGAGAGATCTTCGTGAGAAGATTGAATATTTAGAAGGCAAGAGAGATAGCCTTAAAGGTTTAATGGAATCCTTGAAAAAGGAGTTTCTCGCGTTTGAAGAGCGCAATATTTTATTAGAGTCTAACATTTTAGAATTACAAAATAAATTAAAAGACTCTAGTAAAGTCAAATTTGATTTGGAGTGTCGTTGGGAGAAATTAGATAAAATATTAGGAACGGTCCAAATTAAAAATGACACTTGTGGTTTAGGCTTCGATACTTATAATGAATCAACTCATAAAGCCAAAACCAATGTTTTAGGAGAATCGCCTAGGAAAGCCTTTAGAGATCATTCCTTAGGTAAGTCTTTTCGCCGAGTCTTTAGGTGCTCACATTATGGTCGAAAAGGTCATCTTAGGAAATTTTGTTTTGATCTTAAACAAGGTCCTAGAAAATCCCAATGTAAGGCAACCGAGGTAGCCAAGATTTCTACACCCCGTGATCGTCATTCTTCATTAGTTTGGGTTAGGAGATTCGACTTGGTAGCTTTACAAGATAGGGTTTTTGATTCTCATTTACTTTCACATGCTTCCTCCCTTGCAAAATCTAAAGGTTGAATGTGTTAGTTTTATTTGCATACTTTAGCTTTTGTACTACATGCTATATTATCATGCTAATTGTATGCTTCTTAATCATTTTCTAGTCTAAGGTTTATCTTTTTTATTATAGTTCTTTCATTTTAGTTTGCATTAAAGGAAAAATACAAAAAGATTTTGTTTATCATTTGTGTTTTATCTTTTTAGTAATTTAAGATTACTGAAAAATACAAATGATTTTTGTTTGTCTTTTGAGTAAATATTCTTGTTTTTTGGTTAAAAAATTTGTCAAAAACTCAAAAAGATTTTATTTTGTGTGTATTTTAGTTTGACCCACTATGTGGCATATATTTGTGTTTGAATCCCTTCTTCTTCGCTTCCATGTGGCTAGAACTTTTGGTTTAGATTGTCAATCCTTATTATGTTCTTTACCATGCTTACATGGAGTAGTTGGATTTTGTGTTGATATAATGGATTCTATTTTTATATATGCCTCAATTCACACATGCACGAGCTCACTTGAAACTATAACTTCATATGTATATTTGAGCTTTGTGAGGTGTTCTCCTACTAATCTTATCATCTACATGTTATGTGACCTAGCAGGACTAGTGCATGTTAAAATCCGTTGCATGTGAGATTTGTGTGAGATATAAAAATAATATATATAAATGTGCATGGGGAAGGGCTCCAAAAGGAAAAATATTATCCTTTGCGAGTAAGCCACCGTTTGGATTGGACCTAAAAGAAATACGTGGTCCAAAGGCCTAAAAGAATAATGGCATTGAAAGAAAATATTTTTCAAGGCCTATTTTGTTTAATTGATATATTCATTCAAAAATATATATGCTTATTAAGGGAGATTGGATGGTATATCAACGGTTTGCACAATGTCATGACTCTATTGGTTTGTAGAATCTTCAACATTCTAGGCTTGTATGCATTATGTTTGTTTGTTCATTGAGTTCAATCTATATTGTCACATGAGGTTATATTCAAATGTGATGAAGTTTGTAATCAAATGAGAACTCCGTGAACATGTTTTAAGTGATTGGGTCTAAATTTAATTGTTACTAGTTCACACCGTAACACTTCTGTTTCCATATGACACATTTTCGCCATACGAGTGTGAAAAACTTATTGTATTTTGTGTCATGTGTGTTTATATATATATATATATGTGTGTGTTTGTGTGTGTGTGTGTGTGTGTGTGTGTGTGTGTGTGTGTGTGTGTGTGCGTGTGTGCGTGTGTGTGCGTGTGCATCTTTGGTATATCTAGAGTATGTATATATATGACATTTTTTATATTTGTCTTTGCCTTACTTTCTATTCCTTCTCTACTTCTACTTCATAATTGGTATCTATCTTGTTGCATTCCTTGTTGATATCACATGCTTAATACTTATGTATCATATTGGTATCATTTTCTTGCATCTTAGTTGGTATCCTTTATTCTTTGTATGGACTAGTTATGATTTTGTTGCCTATATGCTTTCATGTTCTTATCACTCTAAGCATCATGTTTAAATTAGTTTTATCCTTTGTTTATTCCTGAATAAAAAGGGGGAGAATGATAGGAGGAGAAATAGTATCTAATCCTATTGTAATCGTATCTTAGTTTGGGAGATTTAACTTAGGGGGAGTCGCGACCTTCTTAGGTTAATCATAGTTGATAAAGGGGAGAATTAATTTAGGGGGAGTAAATTATTTTCATTGCATTTAATATTCTTGATATTCCTTATGCGTTTGGTAGTTTGATTAAGTGTGCAGGAATTCTTCTAAATGGCAACTTTCATTGTCGGCCAAGATATTGATCCATTGGTTGTTTGAGTCAAGCTATGCATTTTTTATTTTGGGTGGGACATTTTTTCTATGTCTAGTAGAGCTTGACGGCTCTTTAGGATTTTTGTTGGGTTTTGTCCTGGAATAGTCAAAGGGGGAGATTTGTAAGGACACAAATTTCCAATTGACTCCTTTGTTGTTTTGGCTCAATTCCGGACAAAAACGTTTTGAGTCATAGGATAGAGTTCTTGACCATCCTTCAAGCCTATGACATACTAGAGTTGAAGACGTAGCGTCCAAGTTCATAAAGCGTCATCAAATGCTGAGTTTGTTGTGCCTCGTTTCTACGTCATCAACATACTTCCAGTTACTCCTAAGGTATGAATGCATTACATATTTATATAGGAGCTTGGAACAATTTTAATTGGGTGTAAGTTTTGTTTAAACTGTTGTTTATTTTCAGATGGGTTCTTTAAAACTTTAAAATAAAGTCTATGGGCTAAATTTGAATTTTTGAATATTCTGGAAAGTTGTTCGATATTGTCGTTCGAACGAGTTTTTCGTTCAAACGAGAATATCGTTCGAACGAGGTTTGCCAACGACTTGCCACTGGAACTTCGTTCGATATTGTCGTTCGAACGAGTTGGTTTGTTCGAACGAGAATGTCGTTCGAACGAGTTTGGCAACGAATCTCCCATCAGGCCACTGGAACTTCGTTAGAAGGGTCGTTCGAACGAGATTTTCGACGGGAAATTAAATTGGCAGTTTTGGGCAGTTTTTCACCTCTATCCCACTATTTTTCCCCACTAACTTTTGACTGACTTATAAAGTGCGGGAACCAACATTTTGGGGTTAATTTTTTCACATACTACAATCTCCAAGAGAGAGTTTGAGAGAAAAATTCTAAAAAGAAAAAGTTCATGTTTTGAGTGTTTGTTTTTCAAGAAAAAAAAATCCTTAAACACTTTTGTTTTCACCCATAGTTTGTTTATTCCAAGTTTCCATATAAATATCTTGCTTGGAGTGTTTGGCACCAAGTTTACTCTACCGAGTTAAAGAGTTCATTTGGATTTACTTCTACATCCCATAAAGAAGAAGTTCGTTGGTTTTGCTGTGGCATTCTCACATGTTGAAAGGCACCATGTGTGATTGACGGTGTTCCTAAAGTCTCATTGGTGAAGTCCAAGGTTCCGGTGGAGTTCCGGGGTTGTCGACTAGGCGGAGGTATTTACAAGAAGATGCGTCAAGGCTTGAAAGGGGTCGAGTCGAGGAAGTAAGTCATTTGTCTTGTAATTGTAAAACCATACTTAGTGGCTTAAGGCTAGGGCCGTCCGAGATTTTTTCCCGTTGTAGGTTTTTCCTCGTACATCGCGGCGTAGTGGTTGATTTGTTTATTTTATCTTTTACAAAATTCACCTAGATGCATGCTTAGGTAAAAAGATAAAATTTGGTTTAAATCAATACTTCCTTAAATTGGTGCTTATTAAAATTTGGGTATATGTTAATTTAATTCAAGTTGTCGTTTAATTTGTTAAAATTGGTTTGACCTAATTTGCAATATTGAAAATATGACTTAGGCAAATTTCTAGGACTTAGGTTGAATTAAGTTGGTTTAAGTGAAACTAAAAATATGTGTATGTTTAATCTTATTTCACTTGGTTTAATTTTAATTTGAAAGAAATTAAAATTTGTTGTTTGTGTGTGTTTAATTGAACCATCGCGCTTCCGCGTCTTTAAAAGGAAATTACTTTTTGTGTAAGATTTCAAATTGGGGCCCTCACGTGTTTCAACGGGATAAAATAGACTGAGGCATCTAAACAAAGATGTAGCGTCCACGGCTAATGCACGACAAGAACGAATCTATTCCTGTGGTCCCAACTATTGCTATTGCACGCCTGGGATAATAAAAGAAAAACAAGGAAAAACAAAAGCCTACTGGTTAAAGCTGGTAAAGTAAAAAATATTTGCAAGTAGATAATTATTTTAAATCGATTAAAATAGTAGTGTATTACTTTCATAATTAACCGCTCGCACTCTCTTGAGATAAACCTCATCTCTCAACTATAGTGCGCACCTAACGTGTTCATTTATTATCTTAATTAAACTACCCAATCTAACTAGGACATATGACCGCTATCTAAGTTCATTCCTGCTAATACCCTTTATTAGCTAAGTATGACTGTCATCTCTAGGTTTACGTTCATAAACAATATTGTAGCGACACACTTGCTGTAAATAAATAAACACAACATAGCAATGCTCATGCTATAAATAGATTCTTACACAATATCATATAAACATACATATATATCACTAGAAATATATGTATAACCGCATCCCCATAGTTGAGACCTCGCATATGCACCCCTTGTGTGCTATTTATCTCCAGGAATCACGCCCCACACCGAGCCACCATGTCAAAATCTAACTATCAATCCCAAACGAAAACACTTATAATGGAGGAAGTCATAGACATACAATCGGGGGTCACAACCATACCACATCGCGCCCAATCGATATAGAAACGAACATCTATCCTCACACACAGATAGTGGCCATGCAATAGTCCTATGACCTTAGGAATCAATCCAATACCTTCCGGTCAATGCCAGGATGGACCGCCCACTATGTGCAACCTTTTACGATAGCACTACCGAGTAGGTATGTTTAAATAAAACAAGTAGCACACACACACACACAAACATACACACACACACACACACACACATATATATATATATATATATATATATATATATATATATATATATATATATATATATATATATATATATATATATACACGTCACTTTAATCTGTATATATAATAAGTACCGAACTCATACACATATCCCAACTTCCAGATTAATATTTAAAATTCACTCACTTGGACCCATGGTTCTCCTCACTCGAACCCATCTACCATCACATGTAGTGAATTCTATAAAATCTTCCCTAATAATCACACAGTAACCCGGAAGCCCCTACGATCAATCTTCAAGTCTTAACGGGTTCAAACGACACACGAACATAAACTGGGCAAGCCAGCAAATCGAACCGATTTGCTTCCACCAAAATCAAAATTTCCAAAAGAAAGTCAAATTTAAAATTTCGGTATCACGCACCTTTTAGTAGAATATTCGTAAAAGATTCAAAAAAAATCAAAAAAATACGAAACTGGCGCCCACGCCATCGCAATTCGATTCTGCACAACCATATCCAACTTTCAATATCGAACTGGTTCGCTATGGGAGCGAACTGGTTCGGTTTTCTGAACATCATCTTCTTCGAATTTTTCTGTTCCAAACCACCAACGAAATTTTCCACCCACTCCAAACACAAAAATTAATTCTTACAACATTACTCTAACATTCCATAGGTATTTAATCACAAAATTAAACTCAAATCTAGAATTAAACCCTAGGATTTTAAATCAAACTTCCATTTAATTCAACAAAAAAAGTCTCCCAAATTAATTATCAAAGATCCAATCTTTATATACAAGTTCTACATGTTCATTCATTTAAATCCCAGAATATATTTCGAATTTCACGTACGATTGATCTCTATTAACGATTCATTTACAAACCCTAGTCTTTTATCATTTGAATCTCTATTTTAATTAAGAAAGTTTCAATCTTTAACATCTTAATTTTCAGATTTCTACTTCTAATCATGAAAATAAATAACTAATATCAAATTGCGACATAAAGCAAGGATCTATTTGCCTCATTGGAATAAAATCCAAAGTCTTCTACGAATTTGGTGACGGGTAGAGTCCACTTTCTTCTCCTCTCCAAGCTTTCCCTTCTTTCTTCTTCTTTTTTCTCGTCTCTAGGGCTCTCTCTCAATTTCTTGTGTAAAATATGAAAAGTGGGTTGTCATCCACCTTCCTAACCTCTTAAATATCCCCTTAATTAACCTCATCCTATTCTTCTTCTTAGCTCCAAGTGTAAAATGACCCTCCTACCCTTATACGGACATAACATCTGAGTACCTATTCTGGACTATTTCGACCTTTCTCGGATCACCGCTGCACTCGAAAAGGTCATCCGAGTCGATCAACTCTAAATATGCCAACATCTCATTAATCAGATCTGACACGCCTGTACCCTACGCATCGCCCATAAATTATACCCATCCGTCAATGTAACACTCAATCGATATACAATAATAAGCCGTCTCTTTCACTCAGACGCGTCATATAATAAATCAAATAACTATATACTTATCACACACAGGTAAAAAATAATTATAATAAATATTAATCCCTCGTCTTGCTAATTAATATTTAATAAAATCCAACTTACTTTCCCCCAATTAAATTAATAATATAAAGCACACAAAAATTCATTAATGAATAGACTGAACAATCATATACAATTTTTGAGATTTTACAAAGAGAAGAAATAACAACCCAAGGAAATCAGAATTTATTTTGGCACATTTGAGAGATCAAAAAGAGAGATTCAGCTCAAATATTCAGAGGCGCATTTCAGCAAATACTAGTGCAACAACAAAAGATTTTTGAAGGAAATCTTATGGCTCAATTTGAGAGACAAGAGTCAACAACACTCACATCATATTCAAGTCCTCTCATTTGTGAAAGAAACTCATATTCAAAATTTTATTATTTTAAGTTATCTTTCCTCTACACTTTCTACACATTTTCTGTAAAAAAATTAATGCTCGGTGATTAAGCTTTGGTTGTAGAAATCGTAGCTCGATTTTGAGTTACACGGAGTGTACTAAGTAGCTCGGTCTTAGCTACTCGGAGAGTACCATTGTAACTCGGGTTTTAGCTGCAATAGACTTTTACAAGGTGATTTGATCGTACCCGCAAGTGAATCGTGATAGTGACGCGCAAGGAGACGGAAGCTCTAGGCGCGTGGACGTACGCCGAATTTTGACCGAACCATGTTAAACTTCGATGTCATTTATCTTCCGCACTTTTATTACTTATTTGCCTGTGATTGGTTGATTTTATATTTTCAACACTTTAAACTTACTACTAAATTAATTTCAAAAATTAGTAAAATTATTTTGAAGTCAAAATAATAATTATTTTAAAGTAAATAACTAATTTCATAATACTTTTTAGTTTATAAATTTCGAGAATTCATTATTTATTTGGGGAGTCATAATCTGTAATTAAAATCATTTAACTGATTAGTATTATTTATGTTTTGGCAATTATTATTTTACTTATTAAAAGATTTATTAATCTAAAACTCGATTAAGTGTGTTAGATTAAAATATTTTCTGAAATTTTAATTTACCCAAAAAGTTTGCAAAATTTCAGTTCACCCCCCTCTTGGGTATTTTTCTGGGCAACAAGGACAATCCCAATCCGTCGGATCGATCGATTCCAGGGTAAATTGACTCGTTCGTTGAAGTCGTGCAAGAATGAGGCAGCTAATGGGTTATTTTATTTTTTACACATTTAATTCGTAAAAGACTTGTGCACTCAATATTAATTAGTTTTTATTAGTTTTAAACTAAGGAAGATGGGGAAGAATTTTAGTTAAGGTTGAGAATTAATAAACCTTTAATTATTGGACAATCCGATGTTTGGAAAATTGAGATGGTTTGGGTATGCGCGAGAGTTATGTGATATCCTATATATGTATGTATGTATAATAAAATTACTTGTTATGAACATACCACTTTAACTCGTGGGAAATCTTTCGATCGGGGTTGTTTAAATGGTTGTGATCGTGTATCGCACTCCTGGTTGTTGATGCAAGACTCCATGGAGGTCATTATATTTTGATCATATGTAAGTCAGTCTCCGCTTCATAACATGATATGAAAATTACCTGATCCATCGGACGAATTTTGGTATGGACTACCAGTTGGTGTGATTGCGTAGTGACTCTCTAGTCTTATTTGTGTGGAAGTTTTAAATCCATTAGGTAAAGGACTCATACAGGTTTAACGATAGAAGCACGAGAAGGGCACCAAAGGTTGCTGCCTTTATGTGATTTATTTAAGAATTATAAAAGGAGATTTCATTTCAATGATGGATGCTTATTTAAATGAACCATATGTCAAGTTATGTATTATGGTATGAGATTGTGTATATCCTGCTTTACGGGTGACACGTGTGGGGGTTAGTATTAGGTTGTAGTCTTACATGTGTGGTTAGTTACATCCTTGTTATATCTTATTACACGTTAAGCATTTATTAGTCTAGTGATAGAGATGTCATCCGTGCCTTGGATCGGGACACTCGTGTAGAATTTCACTTATGACGAGGGGTGGGGTATTTTATTTCATGCGAGTGTTGGAGGGTTAACATGTTTATCGTAAATGAGTCACATGACTATTACTACTTTCAACTTCCCCTGGGGGTAGGGTACTACGAAAGGAAGTTGGCTATATGTTGGATTATGGATTACCAATAAACCTAAAATAAAGTCCAATAAGCCTAAAAGAAAATGGGTTCTTCTTGGGTCGATGCGCGAGTGGTTAATGGGGACGGACAGCAAATTCGTTGGCTCTATGTCTACGCTAATTCAAATTCAGCTCGGCCCTACAATTCGCCAATCTACATTGCATAAAAAGCATTTACGTGACCACGATTATATGACCAATCATATATATCATTTATTAGTTTGTCCGAAAGAATTCCCTTAGGGCGTTTTTTAATAAATGAATTAATTAAGTCCAAATTTTACAAAGACGAATAAACAGGTTTATATAAAAGGGACGCTATATATATTCCGAAAAAGGCCATACTGATTGAAAAACTGCATGATACACCTTTAGGTAGCTAGCCCAAATTATATAAAAATATTTTCCGGAATTTCATAAACAAGATTGACAGTGAAGAGATGTAGACTTATCGCTCTATTCACTATCCAGTCACTTCAGTCCAATCTTCTAATTTAGCTTATAGAGATTGTATGGACCTTGTGGTTAGAGTTATTTTATTCAGTTGAATTTATTTGGAGAGCTGAAATTATTTCAATTTAAGCATGTTGGATGATTCGAGACATTTAATTATTCGAGTTTTAGTTTTATCGCTTCATTATAGCATATTGTTGATGGATTTAAATTCACTTAAATTATTGTTATTTTTGTGCTGATGTTGAGAATAATATGAATTGATTAATGCGTCATATCTTTAACATGTTAAAATGGTCATCCATTATATGTTACACTAACTTCATATTTTCATTCTAGCAAGCTCCTAATCTTTCAACGCCTAGAAGGGCAGGGCAACACATATTGATGATTCCGACAAATTTAGATGATAAAACTAAGAACATGCAGATGAAAGAGAGTGATTTTGATAATGCAAATTTTTGGATCCCTGTCAAAATCACCACAGAAAAATCTAAGAACTTCCTAATAATACTAGCAAAATTGGCCCGTAATGCCAAAATCGCCCACATATTATTAAAACACACACCAAAATGGGGCCCATAGGGAAAAAAAGCGGGTCAAATATGGGCTCACCAAACTGTGCCCATTTTTACTCCATAACCTAAACGTCAACTTCAAAAAACATCACAGACGAACTTATCTCAAATTGAACCCTCCAAACAAGCTGTCTCAGTCTCAGAGAGGCGAACTTTTATTTTACTCTTGATTTATAGCTTTTGGTGGTGATTTGTGTACGAAGAAAACGAAGACGACGTCATTGGGTACAGGCTTCCAGAGCTTTGAAAAGGTAACTTAAACAAACATCTTGCTTTAACCTCTTCATCTGTAGCTTCTTACTCAACTTCGCCGGCTCCGATGAGTTCAAGAACTTTGGGTCGAAAAAGAAAAGAAAAAAAACAGGTTGCCCAGAGCCAAACCCACCCACATGTTATCTCAACCCATATTTGTCCCGCCCAAATCATATCCAACCCAGATTAGGCCCGCCCAAATCCAACCGAACCCATGTTGGGATTTCCCAAAATTCACATTCAGGAATGATTTAAACAAAAAAAAAAACTCATGAATCACAACGCAATTGAGCCATATTATACAATGATTCGAATAATTTTCTCGCATAAGCGACATTTTCATTATTCACTGATCAACAAATTTTCAACCATCGAAATTGGCTTTTGGTTTTAAATTTTCAATGAAGGAGGATACAATAATAATTAGTTGGCCACAAATCTCATAGTTGTACACTTTATTATAAATCATAGGCCATTTGATACTACATAATTGAAGGTAGTATGAATACGCACCCACTTCAACAACATTGACACCCACTTCAACAACATTGACAATGGAATAGAAACAACAGAAATTTCCCAATCAATTTTGCCTCCACACTTGGGAGAAAAGTTTAAATATAAAAATTGAAAAAAAAAGGGTAAAAAATCTACACATAACATGTCCACCGTAGCTTAAAACCCGTTTGATCTTACCTGAGTAAGGTTAGGCATGATTCAATTTCAAAATGTTGTGGTTTAACATTTTTGGTGTATGTTATTCATAGAAACATTTCACTAAGTCAAATATATGCTGTCCAAAACTGCAAAGCCAGCTGCAACCCCTCCCTCATTCGATGAAGAGACCTTCGTCCTCATCAAGTAACCGCAGTGATCATTAATAATAACCTTATTTTTGTTCCTGCACGTTTCAAATGTTAAATAATCTACAAATATATAATAGGCAAGTAGCAATAAATATATACATGAAAATTATATTTTTTAAGTTGTAAAATTTACAATGCATGTCTTGCTAGGATGCTTCACCCTGCATTTTACGTGTGTTGTATCATTTCATTCCAAAATTAAAAATTGATCATCTGCTGGTTTTCATTAAAAAAAGAAGGTCGTACCTATTGCACAAGGTTGCAGAGTCTCGAGAGTCATATATATATATATATATATATATATATATATATATATGGAGAGAGAGAGAGAGAGAGAGAGAGAGTCTCCACTACATACTAAGTATACATACCTATTTTTTTTAAATAGTAAAAAAATTATATTTCAGCCTAATTTTTTTATACGACGTTTAAACATTCCAGGTACGCCTGTGTTTCGGTTGGATCGGATCGAAAAATGCCTCTTCGAAAAAAAATTCCGATTTTTTTGGAAATAAAATAATTGTTCCGATTTCTGATCCGATTTTTTTCTGAAAATTAAAAAAAAAAATCCGAATTCGGAAAAATCGGAAAATCACAAAATATATTAAAAATCCAGAAATTTCAGATATTCCAAAATTTCAAAAAAATAAATTTTCGATTTTCGATTACTCGAAATTCTCATTTTAAATAAACAAAGAAAATAGCATAACCCAACATGTAAATACATGAGGATTTGACCCATTTTTCATTTGTGTATAAGTTAGGAGGAAACTCTCCTTTTATAGAGCACACTTTGGAGCCCTCTCTCTCCCAACCGATGTGTGATATGGAAAACTTCCAAAACATCGGAAAAAAATCAGAAATCGAAAATAATTCAGAAAAAATCGGAAAATCAGAAATTCAGAATTATTTTCGATTTCCGATCCGATTTTTTTCGGAAAAATCAGAAATCGGAAAACTAAAATTTCATTCCAAATTCGGAAAAAATCGGATCGGAAATCAGAAGTTCGGAAAAAAAAAAAAAACAGCCCTAATTCTAGGGGACCCTTGTAAAAAAAATCAACTCAAAATAACCTTATTTACAACTTCTAAATCGGTCAAATTTTCACAGCTTCTAAATCACTTTAACAGCTGCGAAAGTTTGACCGATTTTTTTAAAATAGCAAAAAAAAGTTATATTGAGCTTATTTTTTTATATAAAAACCTAAAAAAACTCAACTCGAAAATATTTTTTTTAATATTTAATAAAAAAGGTTTGCGCCAAGCATCAAGGATGCAAATATCTGAGGGATATGGCTTTTGATCCCCAGAGTTTAGGTTGAAACTCACCTTCACCCCCAGATTTTCATTTATTACCTTGGCTCTCCTTTTTTTTCAGAAGTTGATTGGTAGTTGACCGTCGCAGATCATAATAAGTGACAAAAATATGCCATCGTAATACCCATATATATTAAAAACAATGGGGGCTAAAGTCTATTTACATAAACAGTGGGGGCTGAACTAAAAATGCTTTAATCATTTGCTATGATTTATAACTATCACCAACAGAAGTGTCAAAATGAAGGCAAAAGTTCAACATTAAAAACTTGAGGGATAAAATCCATTTCCACCTAAAGTTTAGAGGCCACAAGACACATAACGCACATTTTAATTGTAAATTAATATCTTGATAACTGCAGAAAAACACATTTCATAACTCATACAACCACCTTTATTCATTGACATATTGAAAGGAAAACAAAACGTGCAGAAAGAACGGTTAAGTTTTGTGAACAGAACAGAGCAACACATGGATTACCTTAAATAAGTACTATACACTCCAAGCTCTGATATGGCATGCTCTTTATGGTAAATCCCCTCTCGCACCAGAATTGTGGGAGAAATGGTAGGGAAAATCCTTTGCATAAGGATATAAGCGGCATCTTCTTCATACCCTTCCTTCTGCAATCTTATTAAGGTTTCCCTTACATCATGTCCATAAATATTGTTCCCTGAAGTAGAATCCCAACTCATTGTTAATAATACTAATAATAACAACAAATAAATAGATAGATAAAACTGAATTATGCAGTTTTTGCAAGAAAACATCCTTGAAATATACATTTTGTCACAAAGATGCCCTAGTTAAATTTGACACTTTAATGTCCCCAAAAGGGGGGTCTTCGCAACAAAATGAAAGTTCGGAGGGGAGTTTGCAATAACAAAGCATTTATTGCAAAAACTGCATAGTTCAAGAGAAAAATGAAATTTTAAAACCTAAAGTTTAGGGTGACTTACGATTTTGGACCCGTTGTTTCAAAAGTTGCAATGTTGACCTTGAATTTTGAAAATCCATTCAATTAGACCCACCATTACATTTGCCGTTAAGATTTGTAATAAATGTGCTAACTCAACGTCTTATGTGTCAAAACATTATGTGGTCCAATAAGAGTTTGATTCGTAGCACCTCTTGGATAATACCTTTTAAGAATAAAAGAAAATTCAATACACAAAAAACGAAATAACATTAATAAAAAAAAAAAGGAAAAAAAAAAAAGAGCTCCCTCACATCCCCACCCCCCACCCACTCCTGCCCCTCCCCACCCTTCCCCTCCCACCAACGTCGCCCTCCCCACCAACCCCCGCCCCCTCGTCATCCGCTCCCCCCTCCCCGGCACGCCACTGTCAACAGCGGATTTCTCTCGCTCTCACCATCTCTCTCTACATATATATGTATATCCATGTATATATATATATATACGAACTGTGGATATATATCTGTGTGTATATGCGTCGAATCATGTATATATACACAAATCGTGTATATAATATATATACATTAGATCATGTATATATGTGGATAATGTTTGTGTATTCAAGGCTAATGTATGGCTTGTATATGTATAGGTGTGTATTTATGTATATGTGTATGTGTGTGTACGAGGTGGAAGGCAGTGGGTGTTGGGTGCAGGCGGTCGGAAGTGGGTGGAGATTTTTTTAATTATCTGATTTATTATTTTAGTTTAAATGGGTATATTGAATTAATTCTTTCAAATAAATAAATTTTTATTGTTTCTTGTATATGTGGAAATTTTCACTTTCATATCTTATTAGTTATTTTTTCTAATCCGCATGTCAGTAGTTGATTGGTCATTCTAATAAATGAAAAATCTAGGTGCACTGCCAAGTCAGCACCTCCATTACAATTCTTAAAGGCAATGTAACGGTGGACTCAATTGAATCGATTTTCAAACTTCAAGGTTAACATCGCAACTTTTGAAACATCGGGTCCAAAATCGAAAATTAACACTAACTTAAGGGTTGAATTTGCATTTTTTCCTCATAATAATGAAGTTTGGAAGTAGTGGGACCTCCGCCTTCTCTTTGTGGTTTCATAACAAATAATTCAGGTTTTTCAGTTGCATCCTTGACAATGTTTGAATCATCCAGACTCCACAACCCTGCAAAGCATTTTTGTACTTTGGCAATGTCATCTTTGTTGTCAAGAAACCTGCTCAGAAATCGAGGAAAGATTATTAAAGAAACATACAGAATTTTAGGAATGAAGCTGATTCTCCATTATATTTGTAAACCCAAGGAGATCCCAGTGTAGAAACGTATTAAAAAGTAACAAAATATTTTAGTAATGAACAGAGACTCGTTATTACAATTTTTTAACTTCAAACAAATCAAGTTGGAAGATTACCAAAAAGAATCACGAAACACCAATTTTCGCCAAAGAAAAAATGATTAATCGGGCCCCCGATCATTTGCGGGAGATAGGTTTAACATTTGGTGATATTCATTTGAAAGAAAGAGGAGTCTAATGATTGAAATTGAAAATCATTACCTCTTTAGTATATTAGGCTTCGCAAGCTCTTGTTGAATTTTCTTGGTACCGGCCAAATGGTAAGAAATCGAAGGGCATTTGATCGCAGAGGACTGCTCCATTAGTAGCCTAGCGCTCCATTCCTACAAGATAAATGAGAATATTAGGCAAAAGCATAACAAATCAGGTATATTCGAATGTTTCTTGCACCGTGGGGAGAAGGGAGTGGAGGGGTGATATATCATTCTAAATTATGTCGAATGATCTATGATTTTCATGCAGTGGAGGGCTTTCAAGCCTGCCTCTTAATAGTAAAATAATACAAGGATGAAGTGCAAGATTCCCCTAAACTACTGGCCTGGTTGCAAATATTCCTGAGTGTTGCAAATACCCCTATTATGTGTCACTAAAAATGATGGGAATCCACTATTTTTTCCTTTAATTTTTCATTTTTCTTCTATTTTCTATTTTAATTCTTTTTAGGCATTTTGCTCTCCTTAATAGCTCCCAAGCATGTTTGGGACTAATTAGGCATTCTTTTATTTTTAGTTGGTCCCTTTAGTCATTTTAGTTAATTACTTGATTAGCAAGTAATTCGGCCCATATAAATACTCCTTGTATTCTCATTTGTACTTAGCTTTCTATTCTTGAATATAATACATATTTTGTTTGTTTTAATCATTGACGTGTAGTTTACGTCAAAATTGGTATCAGAACGGGTGTCGCTCCAAACATTGGTATTCGTATGTTAGTTTGTATAGGTGTGTAGTGTATCAAAAAAACCGTACGATACTTTCTCGATGGCTCAGAAGAAATTCAAACCTCAAGTTGAAGAGATTCAAGAATTAAAGAGCAATTAGCACAACAATTGACACAAACGAAAGAGGAGAACGAGCGAAGAATAGAGGAATTGACCGAAATTTCAAGAAGACAATTTGAAACCATAATGCAACAATTTTCTATGTTGCAAAACCCTAACCCTAGTCTTCAAACCCCCAATGACAATTCAAGATTGATGTTGTCAACATCAAGAACCACTAATCTGCCCCAAGACTGTTCGGCTAGCCTCCTACAACTAAACAACTCAAATAACAAAAAAAATAATAATTCAGACCAGCCCAGAAATGCAGCCGCTGGGCAGAAATGCCCAGAAATGCAGCGCAGAAATGGCCCAGAAATGCAGACTCATTTGCCGGCAGAAGCAGCCAACCGCTGGGCATCTACAGACCCATTTTTCATCGCCGGTCAACCGGACATCCCGTCTACTGCTGTAGGTTTTCAGAACCCTTCGGATTTCCAGGCAGCAGCTGCTGCCCGGAGCCTTGCCATTCCCGCCGGCGTTTCAGCGACTGTCAACAAATCAGTGGGCCTAGGCGATTTCCCAACCACCATCCGCGGCCAAATCCGCCCCGAACTGTAGCCACCACATCCAATACTGAAAATCAATCAAAGAACCAACCCCGAGCAATTCAAGAACCACCGGAAATTCAAGAAAATTTATCAAACACCAACAATTTCATTGAAAAAAAACCTCAATCTTGATTTTCTAGGGTTTTCCAACCACACCCAATATTTTTACCCACCGAATCCTTCCAATCCCATCAAAAGAGATGCAATCCCTTATCATATCCCACACATCCCAAACCTTGAACCCATTTCTGGCCCACCCACCCTTTGGAAAAATTTCAACCTCATCGATCAATCTTATGACCCCGGTGCGCATTTTGGCATTTCTAACCCCCGACCACCCCCTCCACCTTCACATCGTGCACCGTCCCACTATGACCTTTCCATATCCGATTCCGACTCTTCATCTTCCGACACGAGGGACATTCACCATAGCATCTTGAATTGAATTCCCCCACCCGGTGGTCCTAATTTTATCACTTTACGAGACCGTCAGTGCTACTATTGGCGGGAACATGACGATTTGGTTGGTACATGCCCCCATCCCCCCCCGAGGCTCCCTTGTACCTCTCATAGCGCACCGTGATCATCCTCATCATCCACCACCTGCCCAGATACCACCGATACCCTCCGATCATGCTATACCTGCGTCGGGTCTAGGCACTCATCAGGATGGAGATCCACTTTCATTAGCACTTCAGATTATTTCTCGGAGTCTCCATGGGGATATACATATAAATATTCCTATGTTCGATGGTAGATTCTCCCCGGATGATAGCCGATATGGAGACAGTTTTCGACTACAAACGGGTTCAGGGTCGCTCATGTGTTCTTCTAACCGCCACCAAATTTCGGGGGTTTGAATGATATTTGCTACCGTAGGATGGCTATGGGACTCCCTCCCATTCAGGACGGGCTCGAACTCAAGGCCGCTCTTCAGGCCTCATTTATACCCCCGACATACGAGCGAGACCTCTTTGCGCGCATCTAGTCCCTCCAGCAGGATACGTCCTCGGAGTACAAGGAGCAGTTTCAGCTCCTTTACACTGGACCTCACCTTCCCGAGATCGAGGATCAACCGCTATATTTTAGGACTCCGTCCATGTATTCAGCGGGATCTTGGATTGAGAGACATACCAACTTTTCTAAAAGCGGTAAAGTATGCTACCAAGGTCGAGGCCTATCATGCAGCACCTACAGCTCCTCCAGCAACCCGACCTCCTTCATTGCCTCCTGCTCCACCTACAGCATCATCACCAACACCTTCTGCCGCTACTTCCACTGCGACACATTTGAGTTAACCCACATTCAGATGTTTTAATTGCGGGAACATGGGACACCGAGCTTCAGATTCCTCTTTTCCGCTTCGTCGAACCTTCCTAGCGATGGATCAGCCACCGAAGTACCTTGATGAGACAGAGCACGCTCCTGGCCATGCACTGATCACAATTTTAGAGGGCGATTCGGAAGGCCTACCCCTTTGAATTCATGGACGAACTCTTTTTGAGGGAGGGAGAGTGATGAGAATCCGCTATTTTTTCCTTTTATTTTTCATTTTTCTTCTATTATCTATTTTAATTCTTTTTAGGCATTTTCTCTCCTTAATTAGCTCCCAAGCATGTTTGGGACTAATTAGGCATTCTTTTATAGCAAGTAATTTAGCCCATATAAATACTCCTTGTATTCTCATTTGTACTTAACTTTCCATTCTTGAATATAAGACATCTTTTGAATCTCTCTCTAAAAGTTAGGGTGGATTATTTTCTTTGTCATTGACGTGTAGTTTACGTCAAAAAATATTTTAGTGACACACTGGAGGAGGATTGCAAATGATTGCAAAACTAATAGTTCAAGGAGGTTGATAAGTTTAAATCAGGAGCATTAATGTAATATTACAGTATTACCTAATAATATAAATAGTTTGGGCTTGTGTGGTAATTAGGCACAACCCATATTTCTCCTAAATCTATTTCTCATCTTCTCACGTCATCTCCTTCATTAATATAAACCTAATTCCATTGGGAAAAACCATTACTATCAAACTTGGTATCAGAGCACCTTAATCAAGTCCTAAACAGCACCTAATAAACCTACGATGATGTCATTTTTCCCCCAGCTGTTGCACAGTGGGTTTTGGTCACCCCTCCCTCCTAGTCTTCTGGTAATTTTCTCAGATTTTTCTAATGAGTTTTTGATGTGTTCCTCTACTTTTGAATGATTTTCAGTTTAAATGGGTTGTAATTGTCAATCTGTTTTGGGGCGAGTTTGGATTCTTTTTGAAGCTTCAGATCCAGTCTACGAGATGCGCCCAAGGTATACAGGACAATTAAATTGGGATTTGTGAACTGTTAATTGGTGGTTGATGTGAAGGAAGCCTTTTTCAATTTTCGGAGTTACTGTAGCAGTGTTATGTCTGGACCGTATTCTTGGTTTTTGCTCAATATTTGAGTGGATTTCTGGTTGTTTGGCTTCCGGTACAATGCGGTCTAGCTTGTGGTATCATTCTTGTGTGTTGATTGTTCTTCTTCCTCAAAAATGGCTTCCATTGGTGATTTGAAAAATCAGTTTGTTGATGACATATCTCGCTCAGTAATACCTGTAAAGTTGGATGAACAGAATTATCATACTTGGTCTCACGCTTTCATAGTTTTCCTTCGTGCAAAGACGAAAAATAAATATTTGATTGAGAGTCCACCGCCAATGATAAAAAGTTTGAGGACTGGTGGAGGGAGAATTCAATGGTTATGAAATGGTTGTGGATGAGTATGGAACCACGTGTTGCTTCTATTGTTCAGCTTCCTGATACAGCTAAAAAAATATGGTCCTCTATTGAAGAGATGTAGTCACAGGAAACAAATGTCTCTCGGATATTTTAAATTTATGATCAGTATTTCAATACGAAACAGGCTGAGAAGTCTCTTGCAGACATGGTTCAAAGTCAAGGCTGATACCGCGACGATACGGCCGAGTTGACTAGGTATCGGTGCCCACCGATCCGATTCCGAGTTACGAGTTGAGTTTTCAATTATTGATCTGAATCGACCCTATATTGGTAATTTCTCGGTAATATCGATGATATAGCGATATAATCGGCCCGTATCGACGATATCGCAATAGAATCGACCCATATCGGCGATATCGCGATGGCATCGGCTCATATCGGCGATATCGCGATGGAATCGGCTCATATCGCGGCGATGGAATCGGCCCATATCGGCGATATCACAATAGTATCGACTCATATCGGTGATATATCGACCGAGATGGTATAAGTTACTAATAATCAATCTCTCTCTCTCTCTCTCTCTCTCTCTCTCTCTCTCTCTCCAGTGTTGTGTTGGTAAGCGTGGTTTTTTGGGGGGGTTACGAAATGCTAATTGTTTTTTTAATTTAGTGTGTTGTGCCTGTGTGTGGGGGTTATTTGGTCATTCTGTGGGTTTAATTTAGTGCGTTGTATACGTGCCATTTTTTTTTTAAAGAATGCAAATGATCCAAATGTTATTTGTTATTTGTTATTATTTTTTATAATAATATTCCCAATGTTATATTTTAATATGTTATTATTTATAAAAATAAACGTAAATGTTATTCTTTTACAAACAAATATACAACTGTAATTATTGTAAAAATAATATTTGTATCCTCTAAACATTTGTAAAAATAATATTTGCATCCTTTATGTAAAAATAACATTCGCAACACAAATATAAAAAAATATATGCTTCCTCTTTGTAAAAAAACAACATTTACATCAATTTATTAAAAAACATTTGCAACCCAACAACAACAAAAAAAATAACATTTACATTCCTTTTATAAAAAAATAACATTTGCATCTTTTTGTGTAAGAAAATAACATCTGCATCCTTTTTGTAAAAAACGATTGTAAAAAAAATGTAGTGTTTTGTCAAAACCACTATTTGTATCATCTTTGTAAAAAAATAACAATACTACAAAAGAAACATTTCTATCCTTTTTAGAAAAATATAACATACTTAAAAAACATATTTGTATCCTCTAACTAAAAATAATACTAAGAATATAATACTTGTATCCTCTTTGTAAAAAAAATTTATCCTCTTACTAAAAATGTATCATCTGTTTTTCTTTGTAAAAACATAATATTTGTATTTCCTGTGTAAAAAAAACATTGATTTATTATAAAACATTGAATCTGGCAAATTCGTAGCACGTCAATATGATCAATTGTACAATGTTATGCATATTAAAGAATAGTTTTAAACTTATCTGATTGGTCCACATTGTTAATTGTATTTTTTTTAAATTTTCTAAATTTTTTTCGGAATTTTTCGCTCTCTCAAAATAGTGTATCTTTGCGTATCGCCCGATACCGTGACCGATACCGCGACCGAGTTGAAAATCGAGTGGCCGATACCGGAACCGATACCGAGACTTTGAACCATGCTTGCAGACCACTACGGTACCTTGAAATGCTTATGGGAAGAGTTAATGCTTTATCAACCCTTGAGTGCAGATTTTGAGGTTCAACGGCATCAGAAAGAGGAGTTTCAAGTTGCTCTGTTTTTATCTAGCCTTAATACAGAGTATAGCGTGCTTAAAGACCAGATTTTAGCTAGTGAGAAACTACCTACAGCTGCAAATGCTTGTTCCGGATTACAGGGTGCTTCCCTTACACACAGGACAACTCCTCCTGACAGAGAAACTTCTGCCTTAGTTACATCTAATATTAGTCGTGGTTGATTTCATGGTGCCCATAATGGTAGTCGTGGTGTAGCTAGTCGAGGTGGTCGTGGTGAACGTGGCAGTCACTCCGAGTAGAAGTGTACGTATTGTGGTGGTGTAGGACATACCGAGGACTATTTTTGGGATAAATGGGGGAAATCTACTTATGTTAATTATGTGTGCAAAGTGACAACTCATCCAGATATTAGCCACCTGATCCAGAAGTTTTCTTCTCTATCGCCCAACACCCCTGCTCCATCTCAGGTAATTTAGTGGTGGTCATTGGCCAGACTTCTGCTCCATGGATAATTGACTCTGGCGCAAGTGCTCATGTGTCTGGTATATAATCTTTGTTTTCCAATTTTCATTCTTTAATCCCGTACTGTTTTAGCAAATGGGTCCTTTTTAAGCTGTCAAAGGGGAGTTCATCCTACTAATTGGATATCTCTTTCCTCTAGTTTATTTGTTCCCAAATTTTTCAACTTATTATCCGTGAGCCAGTTAACAAAATCTCTTCGATGTTCAGTGACATTTTATCTTTCTTCTTGTGTCTTTCAGAATATTCAGACGAAGAAGGTGATTGGTTTGGGGTATGAATGGTCTGTACTATTTGAACCCTAAAATAACTACTACATCTGTAACGACCCTAAAAATCATATGAGGACGGGGCCATATTAGAGGCCACGGTAATAATCAAGGCTCTAGAAAAGAAGGGCACGGCCTTGGAAGGCAAAGGCCGTGGAAGTAGACAAAGGCCCTGTAGTGGCCTAGACTTGCTAAGGATCAGCGCGTGGTGTGATGATGTAGCCTCATTAGGTCACAACTTGAGAAACAAGTTTTGGGAGGTCTTGGAAGCCTTTTGAAAGGCGTATTTATGGAAAAGTGACGTCTTAAGCAGGTTACCTAGTAATTCCTATAAATAGAAACCCTTGGCACACCTCCCAAAAGCAGCTAAAAATCCTATTTCCCACCTTAGAGAAAGAAAGTGAGATTTTGAGAGAAAGGAGAGAGGTTGCTGGAGAAGAGGCCGTGGCCATTTACTATTCACCGGAGAAGTGCTTATGAGGCGGTGGAATTCATTGGAGAAGCTTTTAGAGGTGGTGGAGGGCACTGTTCATTAAGGTACGGGATTTGTCCTCTACCTCTTCTTCTTGATTAAATTCTTAGTTTTTATGTTTTTTCATTGAATGAGATGACCCTTGTATGTTTTCTGGGTTAGGCCATGGAGTTTTATTGATCATATAGTTTTCTAAGTCTGGGAGACCATGGCGGTCTACTGTTCATGCCGTTTTTCTGAGTTTACAAGGCATGGAGAACTATGGTTCATTGAGATTTCAGAGGACAGGGAACGTTACTGTTAATCTTAATTCATGTATTTAGTAGTTTTCTCTTAGGTTTATTGATTTGAAGACTTTGTGTTTGAGGATATGAGTTCTTGAGGATACTCATACTAATCTTATGAGTACCTATTTAGGGTTTTACCTTTGATCTTTGAGGATTCGAGTTATGAGATAATTAGGGTTTTAAATCAATGTTTGACTAAAATACCCTTGTTGATTGTCGATTAGGAATTCTCACTCCTTGAGGCCACGGACTTTTGTGGGCAATACTATGTATTATACTATGCCTGGATGAGTTGAAATGAGATTCGATACTGAGGCCGCGGCACTTTGTACCCATGCTGAGGTATCATTGTTTATTTGAGGGCCTCTTGCTTAGTGCTTGAGGTCGAGATGGTATTCCAGGGAGATTGAGCCTAGAACCAACAGCGGGGCTTACACCGCGGCAGAGCTCAGTCAAGGTGTGGAGTTAGCAGCAAACCGTGGATCTATCATCCTGGATTTGGGCAGGAAGGGAGGTCGTGGCCTGTGGCATGATTAGGGCTAAGATATATAGAATAAGACTATGGAGATTGAGACGGTCGCGGACTATGAGGCGAACCAAGGGAGATTAAGTCTTAGGAGAAGCCAAGATATGGTGAACCAAGGGAGATTGAGTCGTAAGTCATCGGGATTATCTGAGCGGTTGGGAAACTTATATCCTCTGTCCATCCTTATTATTTATATTGCACCATCTCGCTTATTTGCACTATTATCTTCCATTGCCTTGTTAGCATATATTTTATTTGTTAGTACTAACATTAGAAAGTGGGCTGAGTACTTTGATTTAACCCTTGCTAAGCTATTTGAGCTCATCCCTTCCATATTCCTTGTTTCCTCATGATAATAGCCGCGGAGGTTTTGTAAGTTGCGGATAATCATAGAGGAGCCGCAGATAGTTTGGTTATAAAAGTTGCGAATGGTGATAAAGATTTGAGATGTTTTTACTTAGATTTCACTCTTAGTTGTATTTAATCATCTTTAGAGTTTTTATTGTAAGGGATCATATGAAGGGAAAGATTGTTATAGTTAAAGCATGTAACCGAGACTTTTATATTATTATCAATGGAATTAGCAATTGCTGAATGGATCTTTATGTTGTGCAAAGGTCGAGGTTGTGTAAGACCGCCCTATTAATAAAGTTTTAAATTTCTCCATATGAGAACAAGTGACTATAACGGTCACGGTCGAATAGGGAAGGCCTCGGGGCGTTACAATAGCATTGAGTGCATATCTCCTTATCAGTGGTATTACCGACTCGGCCACCTGTTATTGCAGAAGCTACGTCAAGCTTTTCCTCATCCAAGTCTTGTGTTTATTTTAGAGTGTCAGGCTTGTCAATTAGGCAAACATCATCGTCGTTCCTTTCCTAAGAGTCTTAGTAATCGTCAGTCAAGTCCTTTTGATCTTGTACACATTTGGGTCCTTCAAGAATAAAAAGTACTTATGATTTTATGTTGCTTGTTATATTTATGAATGGGAGATCGTACATTGATGCGATGGCAAGTTCCCTCGCCCAAGCTACGATTGGTCTCGGGTTCAAGACATGGGAGCAGCCTCTCCATATATAGAGGTCTCTCTATATATGGGGGTAAGGTCAGCCGACATCCGACTCTCCCAGATTCTGTAGTTAAGCGGGAGTCTTGTGCCTTGGGTACGACCTTTATTATATTTGTGAATAATTATTCTCGGATGACTTGGTTATTTCTTATGAAACATCATTCGAAATTGTCTAATATATTTGTTACTTTTTAATGAAATCTTAGGTCAATCTGATAAACGAATCAAGGTACTTCATTCTGATAATGCCCTAGAGTATACTAAGTCATCCATTGAGGAGTTTTGTGCTACTCGAGGGAACATTCATAAAACCACATGCCTGCGTACATCCCAACAGAATGGCATTACCGAACGAAAACATAGACATATTCTTAGTATTGTTCGTACTCTAATGTTTATTATGCGTGTTCTTAAGTCCTTCTAGGTTGATGTCATGCTCACTGTTATATATCTTATTAATTGTATGCGATCTGTGCTAACTTAAAAATCTCCCTTCTCCCTTCTTTATACTGGGGTGGCTCCCATCAATTTAGTCCCCTGTGTCTGTGATTGTGTTGCTTTTGTTCATTGTATTGACCCCAGTCATGACAAATTGTCTTCTCACTCGATAAAGTGCATCTTCGTAGGGTATGCTCATACTCGAAAGGGCTATCGATTTTATGATCCTATCTCCCGTCACTATTACTCTAGTGTCGACGTAACCTACTTCGAGTCTTCTCTGTTCTACTCTGAGCGTCTTGTTGATCTTGAGTGGTCTTCTTCACGTTAAGGGAAGCCTTCATTGCCTATTCTCTCATATTCGATTCCCGCTTCCTCTTCGATGGTTAACCATCCTCTTCAAGTTTATCAGCAGTCCAAGCATCGACGAGTTGTACCATGGGTGCATGCCTCTCAACCAACACCAATTTCAACTGAGGTCCCATCCGATATTTCACCGTCTTCTAATCTACCTATTGCATTAAGGTACTCGTAGTTGTACTCAATACCTCATTTCTAACTTTGTTTCTCATCATCATCTTTCTCCATCCTTTCGATGTTTTATCTTATCATTGTCTTCAGATTTCATTCCATGTTCTTTGTCACAAGCCCTTGATTCTCCTGGTTGGAAATTGGCTATAAATGAGAAGATAAATGCATTACATAAGAATCAAACATGAGAGTTGATGAGTTTTCCTCCTGGAAATAATTGGTAGGTTGTCATTTGGGTTTACGCTATGAAGTATCATCCTGATGAGTCTGTTGACCAGCTGAAGGCTTGACTTGTTGCAAAGTGTTATACTCAGGCGTATGGAGTGGACTATTGTGAGACATTTTCTCCGGTTGCATGCCTCAACTCTGTTAGAGTTCTGATCTCTCATAGCCAGGTGGTTGCATGCCTCAACTCTGTTAGAGTTCTGATCTCTATTGCCGTGAGTCTTAACTGGCCTTTGTATCAGTTGGATATAAAAAATGCATTTCTTCATGGAGATTACAGGAGGTTTATATGGCTTAACCACCTGGCTATGTTGTCAAGGGGAAAGAACATTTAGTATGGTATTTGCGTAAAGCCTTATATGGTCTAAAGCAATCGCCTAGAGCATGGTTTCATAAATTTAACACGGTTGTTCTTCAATTTGGCTTTCAATGTTTTACTTCAGATCACTCGGTATTCATTCAATGATCTTCCTCGGGGATTATTGTCTTAGTTGTTTATGTGGATAATATTATTATTTGTGCCAGTGATTCAGCTGGAATAGCGGACTTAATGCTCAACTTGGGTAAGCAATTTCACACCAAAGATTTGGGACATCTTCGTTATTTCCTTATAATTGAGGTTGCCAGATCCAAGGAGGGTATTAGTTTGAGTTAACGTAGGTATTTCCTCGATTTACTTTCTGAAACTGGAATGCTCAGTGCACGCCCCGTTGATACACCCATGGATTACTCTGTGAAGTTGGATGCTAGTAGTAGAGATCCATTTGAGGACGGAGCTCAGTAGAGGATCTTGGTGGGTAAGCATATATATCTTACTGTTACTCGTCCAGACGTGTTGTTGGAGTAACGAGTCAATTTATGCATGTTGTATGTCGTATTCTGCGATATCTCAAAGGAGCTCCTAATAAGGAATTGTTATATAGTCCATCTACTTCTCCTCAATCGGTATACGATGTTGGTGGGTAAGCTTATATATCTTACTGTTACTCATCGATATTGTAACACCCCGTATTTTTGACGATTTAAATAATTATGTGACTAATTATTATTATGAGAATAAGTATGCGATTAATTATTGTTGTTGGATTAATTAAATTAAAATGTGAGAAATTTATTTGTTATTAATCCGGATTTAAATAATTATTAACTAGCGTACTAAGGGTTAATACTTATTGATGTGAACTATTGAATATTACTGTGTGATATGTAATATGGAATTATGATATTTGATAAATTGTCGGTAGTGAGAAATACGGCAGTTTGGTAATTTAAGTCTGTCACGCGTGTGAGTCGTGTCGGGACTAATTAAATGGAATAAAAAGAGAATTTATTTTTGGTAACTCGTATGGTCATTTCGAGCGCGCCATTGAGTCTGGAAGGGTCGAGATAGTCAAAATAGTATACTCGGGTGTTTAGTTTGGGTCCCGGGGCGATTATAGGCCTAACCGGCACCCCGTAGGGGTAGTTTTGTAATTTGGATTTTTGGGCTAAATTAATGGACGAAAATTGGGATTAATTATATCAGCCAAGGAAAGTTCATTAGGGTTGAGAGGTTACACAAATCAAGAACAGCCATGGAGGGTGTGAGGGAGAGCCAAATTCCAAGAGAGAAGGCTCGTTTAGCGTCACCTTGCACAACCGTGACCACCAACGCGTAGATCGCGAAGAGAGGAACTCGTATATACCAACATCATCAACGGATCAGGCCATCATATTCGAGGCAAGTGTTTATTACTTGCTTTCTTTTAGCAATAATCATGCTCATGTTAGTATAGGTGGAATTAATCATGATTTATATGTTAATTGGGTGAAAATTGGAGATTGAAACTATGATTACGGATTGGTTTAATTAATGGTTGGAATTCCTTCATGTATGTAGAGGATTAATTACGGAATTGGATTATATATTGATGAACGAATCTGGGTTGATTAGGTTCTTGAATTGGAATTTTGAAAACTAGGGTTCAGTGAATCAATTTGGGGATTTATGTAATTATGATGATTAATGACGAATTAAGGATCCTAGGATGATGGAAATGATCTATAACCTGTTAGGGGTTGATGGGTATTGATGATGAGTTATTGGGAATTGAATCTTAGAGGTTTTTAGGTTCAAAAATGGAGGAAAAACGCTGAAGTTCGGTGAAGAAGACGAACAGTGCAATCTCGCGCGAAGTGGTTCAAACGAGATGGGGATCTCGCGCGAAGTGGTTCGAACGACATTGGAAGTCGTTCGAACGACATGTCTTCTGGTTCAAACCACATGTCATTCTGGTTCAAACTACAGGGTGAATTTCTGGGAATTTGCTTAGAGCCCAGTTTGGAGTTTATTGGTTTATTGGAGTGAGAGAAACTACCAAATAGTAAATTCAAATAAGAAGGAATTTTGGGAAAAGTATGTGGGAATTAATACTTTAATTATTTTGGTATAGAGAAAATGTACCTTGGAGATTACGAGAGAAATAGTAATCTAATTATTTATACTATACGTAGTAATGAGGTTAAAATACGTATGGGGAGTATATATGTAGGTTGGAGAAATACCTATAAATTATAATAGGATGTGTGTATGCCTATTATGTGATATTATAGTAAGAGCACTAATGAGTGATAACTCGGGGGTGCAGAAACTCTATTATTAAGTGTACTAATGGGTGATAACCCGGGGGTGCTGGATTAATATTGATAGGTGGGGATGCAATATTATATTGTTAGGCGCACTAATGGGTGATAACCCGGGGGTGCTGAATTATTATTGATAGATGCATTAATGGGTGCTAACCCGGGGGTGCATGATTTTCTGTATATGTGCACTAATGGGTCTTAGCCGGGGGTGCAGGATTAATATATATATATATATATATGTATAGGGATGATGTGGCTATATAAATATATATGGACTTGTGAATATGGCTACTGTGTGAAATTAGTAGAATTGGTAATAATAATAATCATTACATTGCACCAAGCGGTTTTAACCTAAGTGTGCAGGATTAGTGTATATATATAGGGATGATGAGACTACATATATGTATGAGTGTACTTGGGTAACTTTCTACTTTGTGAGACTAGTAGATAAAATGAAAATGAGAAGTAAGATAATCTTAGTGAATAAAAGATTTAACCATTCAAACGGTGAATAATGAAACTTAGTATGTGAGATAAACTGTCTGAATAGCGTATTGTATGGGCGATACGGGAATACTACTAGTGAGCATAATTAGTATTAGTATGGTTTTTGACTAGTTAGACTGGGAGGTATAACTAGGGGGAGATTAGATGTACGTTAGGCGTGCACAATAGACGAGAGGTGAGAAACTCATGTGAGAGTTCGATAACTAACATGCGTATAAGACTTGTATTAAGAACCAGTTTTAAATACTTGCTAAAATATTTTTACACATCGGGCTCTGACCCGTTTCTTGTATCTCTTCTCTCTTTTGCTATATATATGTATTATATCAGGTGCTCAGCCACAGGAGTATCAGATTTAGAGATTTGGATTGCTTGACGTACTGCAGCTATTGTGGAAGCTGTATGTCCTTGCAGTAGACGCATCTATCTTTTCCATTCAGTTTTATCTAGACTTCTTGTTTAGGGCATATGTCGCTCACTTCTAGTTCTTTCATCAGAGATATTGTATTCAGTTTATTGTATGGTTTGGAGTTTTGAACTGAGAGTTTTACTCAGTATTATTTATTGCAGTACTTGATTCATGTTCAGTATTTATTTACATTCCTATGTGTGGTGAATGGTTTATATTTTAAGATGGAAAGAAATGGATTTACTTGGTTTGATTAAAATTGGAAATGTTTTGACACCTTGCTTAATTTTATATTAGGTGATTAATATGTTAAAAAGTTTTTCGACAGTGATGCTGAGAATGAACCAACTGAATATCCTGTTTTAAATTGGTAGAGGACTGATCACCCTATATTTAATTGGGCGGGGTGTCACAGGTGGTATCAGAGCATCAGGTTCTAGTGTCCTTAGGATCTGTGCGGCTTATTACGTTTTAGCGTATCGTTCTTTGATGTAGAGCCTTATGATAGGATTGTTGTGTTCCCTTACGTATGCGACTTACGTTCTCCTGCTGCGAATTATAATGGATGTGACTCATTATACGAAATTCGGTGTGATTCGAACGCCGAACATTTTAGCACGACCAGCGAGCGCCGTAAGAAGAACCGCGGGAGAAGAGGCTCAACGGAAGACATAGAGTAATCGGGTAAGAGTGATTGGGACAAAAAGCGCCACGAGAATTACTTAAGAGATAGAAAAAAAAAATTGTCACTCGGGAACTGTGGGTTCCCAGGACACGGTCATAGATAACGGTGGAGTGAATTTAGGGCCACCTAGCATAGTCGATAAAGGGGAAATCAAAGGAACTCTTTTGAAAACCCATCGGTGAAGATGCGGAAAAGAAAATGAGAAAGTGTAACAAACCAGCAAAGGTAGAAAATCCGAAGGCAGTGGTGTAGAGTGGGGTATGACGGCACCCAGAATTTAATTTGGAGTTAAAAGTTATAGCTCTTAGGAGCATCATGTAGTGATTAGAGGCAATCACCACATATGAAGAAGTGTGTTTGAAATTTAGAAAGAAATTTGGGTACGATTTGACTATGAAGCCTTCCATTCGATGTGGTAACAAAATGTGAGTGAAATTTTTATGTTTAGCACAATGGGTAAGATAGAAACCGATCGTGAGAGAAAGGTCGAATTGCATAATGAACTTCGTACCTAGCAGAGGGGTATAAATTATCCAAAGGGTTTATAGTTGATAAAGGACCCGTGAGTAGAATACCAGTATGGATGAGAAATCCAGTAAGGATGACTAATGTTGATGTCATCAAAGTTATACGGTTGCTGGTGATTGCAGTCCTTCCAAGAGAAGGGAGTAAAGAGGGTTAACGAACCTGCTGAAGAGCAGAAACTGAATTTAACGATGTTAGTAAAACCCCACGTGAGAGTATACCCAATAGGGAACTCGATCTAGTGCTGAAGCAAAGTATTGGGCTATGGCTCATATTGCATTGCATGTGAGATGTTATGGGTTCGATCTTTACTATGTGATATGAGTATTGATGTTCCTCCACCTATGACGATGTATTGTGATAATCGAGCGGCTATGTTCATTGCTAGCAACCCAGTGTTTCATGAGAGGACTAAACACATTGAGGTTGATTGCCACTTTATTCGAGATCTCATTATGCGAAATCAGACTGTCACTGCTTATATTCTGGAGATCAATTGCGAGATATCTTCCCGAAGTCTTTAGCACGTTCCACATTTAGTAGTTTATATTCCAAGCTAGGAATATTGGATCTTTATGCTCCATGTTAGAGTTCTTATTTTATGTTAATAAGTTTATGTTAGGGGCATTAATATAATATTCCAATATCACCTAATAACATAAATAGTTTGGGTTTGTGTGGTAATTAGACACAACAACCCATATGTCTCTTAATTCTATTTCTGATCTTCTCAAGTCATCTCCTTCATTAACCTAAAGCTAATTCCATTGGGAAAAGCCAAAACTATCAAACATAACTGAGGTTACTGCAACAAGTGTGATAATTCAGGGGGTTTCTTGCAATTTATACATAACATAATAAAAAGATAATACTACTTCCAAGTGCAAACTTGAGCAACAATTAACTAAGTAACTTGGGAAACAATTTAATTATATTAGCAGATAAAATTTCTGCTTTTGCTGATGCATATTATGATTTATTAAAAGCTAAAGAACAAGTAGGGGATAGACTGGCATTTAAATTTCAATAGAGAACAAACCATATGTTTAAGTGACTTTAGTATACACAATGGATCTATAACTTTGTTTTCTGATCTTTGATGCTTGTAAGCCACTGGAACAAGGCTATTTTGCCCCTTGCTACTAATATAATAACTCTATATCCTCTAGATCTGGGGATTCCCGGGCTAAAGATTCCCAAGATAAAAAGGTATACACAAAGGCCTTCTCTCTCTCTCTCTTATATATATAATGAAAAAATACAAGATCTTCTTTGGAACTGTAAACAATATACGTAGCAGGACAATGATGCAGACACTCACCGACTCTGAAGGATAATCAGTGGGTGCATACCCAGCTCTGAAATAAATGACAGCAACCTCTTCACCACCCCTGGAATTCCAAACTTTCAAATGATCAAGTTTAGAAAAATCATCACATGATTGATTGAAATATTCAGACCATAGGAATAATATCTATATGCTATAAAAAGCTACATACACAACAAGTGTTCCATCTGGAAGGAGCTCCCCTAGTGCATCAACTTCAGCCAATGTCCTTCGAACAGTTGGAACATTATGTGTGTTATTTAAGCTGAGGAAAACATCTCAAGAAAAAACTTACTACAACGAAAAAAAAATGTTAAAAAAACCTAAAAGGTCCTTAATATATCTTGGTGCGATTGCAAATGCCCTCGTCCAATCTACGGTTGGTCTCAAGTTCGAGACATGGGCTCCATATATGGGTCCATATATGAGAGGGAGGCCAGCCGACATCCGCGACCCTGCAGTTAAGCGGGAGTCTTGTGCATTGGGTACGACCTTTTTTTTATACTTCAGCAACAAATATACAGATGAACAGATCCTGAACTTTTTTAACTTTGATGGCTTCAAATACCTACCTTTGCAGCATATATATATATAGACATACGCCCATAACTTGGATAGTTAAATATATAAACAAATGAATAAGTTTCCCTGTGAAGTAGCATCTTGTAAGTATGACAAAAAGGATATCTTTCCTTCAGAAAAGCAGAAAGCCAGTGCTGGTCATACATGTTGCGTTCTTCAGTTTGAACTACAAACATTACTACGGCCCTATATTACAAATTTAAAGTTAGTAACACCTTAGAACCTTGGTGAATGCAGCACTAGAATTGAAAAATACAACTTATTTGGTAAAATCAACCCTGGGCTATTATATTCAGTCCAAGCATTCGCTAACGCCTCAGCAAACCGACTCGCAGAATTGTTTCTTGGGATCCTTTCAGAATCTAATCCAAGCTGTTGTCCATAATGATCAAGTATACTCCTGCAAAATGAACAGTTAGGCTTGTCAACGTGTCAGATCCGACTCGAATATGGGGTACTCCGGATCCATCTAGTCCGCAAATAAAGGGATTTGGATCCATATCTCTGCCGGATCTATAAAATCGGATCCGAAACAGGATCAGATCCGGATATAAACATTATTTATTTTATCCCGCTTTCTTTACTTATTAATAGTGACTATAACATATTTTAATGTATTACATATTTGTGTGTAGTGTATATATATATATATATATATATATATATATATATATCAGTATATTGTTATTTGTTATACATACATAAACATATATAATTTATAGTATATATTATAATTAATCAGATCAAGACTGCAAGGGAGATGGTTCCCGAAATATTCCAAATTTTAAAATTCTTTCAAGATTGACAATCAAAGTTCTCAAATTTTAATTTCTTCAAAATTAAAATTAAATTAACCTAAACAAATATTTAAATTTCCACTTAAAAACAATTAATTCAAGTTCTAACTTTGGCAAACAAACCAAGCAAAAATATTTCCAAATTGACTTAGTTGACTTGAATTATAATAAATTACCCAAATTTAAACTAGCATCAATTTACACAAAAGTTGTGATTTATACCAATTTTTATCTTGTTAACCTAATCATGCATCTATGTGATTTTTGCAAGATAAAAATAAAAACTATCACAACGCCGCGATGCACGAGGAAAGCCCACAACGGGAAAAATCTTGGACGGCCTAGCCAATTAGACCTGGCAAAATGTGACACGACACGACCCGAAAATAACAGTTAATGGGTCAAGGCTTATCGGGTACGGGTCACTATCGGGTTAACACGATAGACCTGTTAAAAATAACAAATCGGGTTGGTTAAATTTGCTTCACTCGATAACAACCCGTTAAGACCCGAATACTGTTCATGTCATACCGGGTCGTGTGACTCGCTAGTAACCATTATGACCCGTTAAGATATGTAGGGAAAAATAAAAAAATATATTTTTCCTTTGAGAGGGCTAAATATGTAATTACTAATTATGCAAAGCTAACGGGTCTTATTGGTAGCTAACGGGTCTTATTGGTACGTGTCTATCGGTTCATATCGGGTTAAACGGGTAAACCCGTTAGGACCCAAAAACGATTCGTTACCTTAACGGGTTAAACGGGTTCGTGACGTGTAACCCGTTGGGAAAACGAATCGTGTACGAATATTGGATTCAAGACCCGTTAAGTTAACGAATCGTGTTCGGGTTGAGCAAAATTCCACACGAATTCGTTAAGACCCGACACGAACACGACCCGAACCGAGCCTTTGTCAGGTCTACAGCCAATAAGTCCACTAGATATGGATTTACAAAAGACACGACAAAAGACTTACTTCAACAACTCGACTCCCTCTTAAGCCTTGACGCTTTTTCGTTCTTCTACCTTCGCCTAGTCGACAACGCCAGAATCCACCAATGGGGAACAACTACCGTCAACCACATACGAAGCCCTCCTCCGTATACAAAAAATAAAAATCATATGGGCCGTCAAGCTTAAAGTGAAGATATCAGTGCCGATTTTCGTGCCATGTTTATCGTCATCAACATTTCATTTTTGCCAGAGTCTCAAAAGGTATGAATGCATTTAGTATATAAAGAGAGACTTGGTTATTTTTATGGGTGTCTTTTTATAAAACTTTTGTTAAAACGACTTTATGTTTTTCTCAAAAAATGTTTAAAACTTGTGATAAAAGTTTTTGGGTTTTAAAGAAAAAATTTTATTTTTAAGAAGTCGTTCGAACGAAACTGGGATCTCGTTCGAATGAGATTTCCAAGTCGTTCGTACGAACTATATAACAAGATTCGTTACTTTTTCTCTGTTTTCTCGTTAGAAAGTTCGTTAGATCGACATCGTTCAAACGAAGTTGTTCGAACGCGATTCGTGTGATTTTTTCTGTTTTCTCGTTAGTACAAGTCATTCGAATAAAGTCGTTCGAACGACCTGCATTTTCAGGTAGTTTTTTCGTCAGTTTTTTTGTAACTTCCCATTTTCTCACTTTCTTTTTTACCAGACCTTAATAGTGCGGGAACACAAGATTTTCATAAGACCTTTTCATAAATTCCAAGTGCTTTTGAGAGCAAAATCCTTAACCAAAAAGTCTCTTTGTTTTTGTGAAACCAAATGATTTAATCTTTACACAAAAACATGTTTACACCCATACAGTTTACTTTGATCCAAGTTCCAATATATATACATTTGCTTTGAGATCATCTTGTTGGCACCGGGTTTCATTCTCTACCCCAAAAGGTCATAGTTTCCTATGGAGGATTCAGTTTGTTGATTCGTGGTGTGGGCTTCGTGTGTGGTTGATGGTAGTTGTGCCCCATCGGTGGATTCCGAGACAACCGTGAATTCCGGAGTTGTCGACTAGGCGGAGGTAGAAGAACAAAGAAGTGTCAAAGCTTGAGAGGGAGTCGAGTTGTTGAAGTAAGTCTTTTGTCGTGTCTTTTGTAAATCCATACCTAGTGAGCTTATTGGTTGGGTCGTCCGAGGTTTTTCCCGTTGTGGGTTTTCCTCGTACATCGCGGCGTTGTGATAGTTTTATTTTTATCTTGCAAAAATCACATAGATGCATGATTAGGTTAACAAGATAAAAATTGGTATAAATCAAAACTTTTGTGTAAATTGGTGCTAGTTTAAATTTGGGTAATATACTTTAATTCAAGTCAACTAAGTCAATTTGGAAATATTCATGCTTGGTTTGTTTGCCAAAGTTAGAAATTGAATTAATTCTTGTTTAAGTGGAAATTTAAATATGTGTTTAGTTTAATTTAATTTTAATTTTGAAGAAATTAAAATTTGGGGACTTCGATTGTTAATCTTGAAAGAATTTTAAATTTTGGAATATTTCGAGAGCCATCTCCCTTACATAGTCTTTGATAGATTGAATTAAACTAGACTCATATCTAATCCATTTAATAATAAGGTAATCAGATGTTAAAATACACTCCAAATCCGGATAGATCTAGTCCAGAACGGCACCATGTACAGACCTGATCCCTTGATAACCCCCGGCCGTCACAATGAGACCGTGTGTGTGTAAAGCAACTACCCGTGCCTACGGCACTAGACTCCATGTCTATGTCATTTTTTTTATGCCTACATGGAACTACCAATGTCTAGGTAGGCTACCCGTGCCTACAATATCAATGGTGCCTAAAACACTATTCAAGCCTATGGAAAATTATCCGTACCTACACGGAACTACCCTAATGTCAAGGTAGGCTACCCGTGCCTACAATATCAACGGTGCCTAAAACACTACTCATGCCTATGGCAAATTATCCGCACCCCTCTCTCTCTCTCTTCCGTATATAAAGAGCCCTCCCTCTTGTATTGTCAAATTTTACATTTTGGAAGAGTATGAATACAATCCCGCTCTGATTAACCAGTATGAATACAGTCCCGCTCTGATTAACCAGTGAAGACCTTCCCGGAACTCCAGCCTCATCTACTCAGGCCCCAAACATCCCCTATCTCCGTGCTCCGTGCTCCGTCTACCAAGGTCGCACAGGCCCCACCCCTGTTTTGACGGGGGTTCCACCACCCTTGTCACTGCTGACCAGCGCCCTGCCAATCTAACCTTGTCAATTGTGTCAATGGAACATCTAGCACCACTAAAATGACCTCAGCCCAAGCCAGTGAGCTCTTGCAACTGACCTCATCAAACCATTATCCCATCTCCCTTAGGTAGGGCTAGAGCCCATACCCACAATGTTTATCACTACATTGCAAATCCGTTTTCTGACGACAGGTTACTCATACGCAGAAGCAAATCCGTCATATTGAATGGCGCGACCCACCCCTCCTGCTCCTCCACCTTCACTCGGACCACAGTTGTGATCTGCCTCTTTGGTCTACCTAGTTGTTCTTCGCAATCGGTAGATTCAACCGATTGGCGCCGCATAGCCTCTTTGACACCCGTAGCACTTCTCAAGACTATTGGTATACCATTATCGTCAACGCAGTTCCTAGTGACAACCCCGTTGCGACAAAGATGGTAGAGAAGCTAAACCTACCTGTTGAGCTGCTCGAGGCACCCTTTAGTATCTTGGCCGCGCCAACAAACCAGTGCCACATTCCCTTCTCGATAAGATCATTCATATCATGAACTGAAGTG
The DNA here is from genome assembly GCA_949130495.1 of Sambucus nigra. Classification (NCBI taxonomy): domain Eukaryota; kingdom Viridiplantae; phylum Streptophyta; class Magnoliopsida; order Dipsacales; family Adoxaceae; genus Sambucus; species Sambucus nigra. Next base: position 201,486 of record CASBWL010000127.1, read on the forward strand.
GATGTGACCATATGTCATCGTCTCCGGGGTCTCCATGGCAGTTTGATTGACGTAACATAAATGACGATTGATGCTGGATGATAATGGAGATGGAAGAAAGAGAGAAGAGGGTCGGAAAGAGAGGATGCTCGAAGGCAGTGGCCATAGCCCTAAGTACTCATGCTTAACAAAATCAAACTCAACTCTGAATAATAGAAGTGATTGCAGCCCCACTTACAAGCAAACAGATTATAATTTAAAGAAAATACTAAATCTAACAAATAATTACTACCTTAACTAATGGATAAACACTAATTACTAATTATCCTATTCAAAAAGCTAATATCCATTTTAATTCTAAATACAAAAATATAATAAAAAATTACAAATAAAATTCTCCGCAATTTTTCAGCATCATTCTACCCAACATTGAAAAAAAAACTCTACCCCGAGTTTTGTAGTGAGGAAGAATAATAATCAGTATATTGGAAGCAACAAGCATGATAAAGAATATATCAAGTATTCCAATCCATCGTTGAAGTTGTTAAGAATTATGAAATCAATGTATTGAACCTCAACAAGTACCTCAAAATGCTAACTCTAGTAAACTCATATTTACGTGCAGCATGGGAGTAGATGACAGGAAAATAGGGTCAACAACTTTGGGCTTGAAAGGATTCGATTGTATGTGTTGGCCTTTGTGTTAGAGAATCAAATGTAAGGAGGTTATATTTTGTAATATATCTCAAGGATATTATTGTAATCTCCCATATCATGTAACCCTAATTCATTATATATTTGATGGTATATGGGTATAGAGAATATCCACCAATATCTCTCGCTCTTCATTTCTCCATTGTGTTTATCTCAATTTGTTCTCTCACTATTTTACCATCTTAAATTCTAACCTGGAATCAGATTATAAGATCCTCTTGTGTTGAGTTTTTTAAAGTTTAGTTTTTCTTCTGCAGGCAGGCGGTACCCATGTCCACCGTTGAACCACCAATGGTGGCTCATTTTTAATGTGCAATACATACAACATATAATACGTATTCTGCCATTTTATTCTGTTCAGTCATTTCTGGATATTGAAGGGTTTACGAACCTTTTTCCTCTTGATGGATATTGTGGTGAGGGAGAGATCTGTTGATAGATTGGAGGTCAGATGCAGCCCTTATTTTGGTCAGTGTCAAAGTCCAGTATTCATCTCTGTTTTCAGTTGTATAGAAACATATATGTCTGATAAATATGGAATGGAGTTGAACTTTCAGCCAACCCAACACCGATGGTTTGGGCCTGCTTCATTTTCCTCAGATCTTTTCTTCTTCTCACTGATCGGCGACTACCATTTTAGAGACATCATCTTCTATCTCTATTCTGGATTTAATCAGGAGCTTGGTGTTGTGTTTGGTCCGCACGTAGTCACTACCTTTTAATTCAGTATTATTTTTGTCTAATTTTACTGTAGCTACAATTGGAACTCAGTTTTTGTTGAGATGTATTCTGCAATTTTCCTCCTCAGCTAGTTAAGATGCTAGGCAAAGTCCTAGTGGTCACCTGTTCGAGTCTTGGGGTAAACTCTCCTGGCGTTAGCATTTGTTGGTTGGTAGGACATACCTCAGCACTCATCGAACCTTAACCAGGGTCTGGGTATGACTCCCCGCCACTATGTGAGTCTGCGATTTACTGCTATACGTGCTGAGGAGCCCGTGCCTATAGCCCTCAAAAACAATGGTAACATTGATTTAGGGGTAATCCCGATGGGCATAGTTACTATAAGGGTTACCCCTTTTATTTATTTTTTTGGCTATGCAGAGGAAGAATGTATTTGATAGGAAGTAAACTTCAGTCTTTTTCAAGTTGTCCATTGCTTTAGTGTGCAAGAGTTGTGCTCTACTTTTTCACAGATCACTTGCTTCACCTTGACCATCTGAAGGGCTATCAGACCATGAGATTAATCAGATAGACTTGCAACTTCACTTTTTGCAAAGATTTGTCTTTATCACATGGGTGGGGCCTCCATTCAAGTACAGTATAATAAATGTGATGCAGGAGCATAGCGATATAGTCGTCTTTTTGGCATTTATTCTATTTTTTACCCTGTTGTACCTTTTAGTATAAATAGCTCATAAGTTCCTCATTGTATCACTTTTGCCATTTTGATATTGAGAGCCTGGAGAGAGAAATAAGAAACCCTTCTTCATTTTCTATGTTGCTGTTATTGTTGTTGTGTAGATAATAATTCATTTTTTTTACGGTTCCGCACCCTAGATTACATCAAATTGGTATCAGAGTCAAGTTTGTTCTTGGATCAACCATGTGTATTGAAGATTGGGACTCAAATTGAACTCACCCAGAAAATTTTCGGTCAAACCCTAGCCATTTGATACCGCTGCCAGCCCAACCACCACGGACAACCGTGTTACGTTGGAGAATCAGAACGGAACCACCACGGAAACCAAACTCTTACCGCCGAACAACACCGGGACTGTTTCCCCATGCGATTCAACCCTAGGCCCACCGAAAGGTAGGGCCGAAGCCCTGGTGATCCATGTCAAAGGACCTCCATCCACATGCGTCGGGTTGCCGCCAAGGCCTACCCGACCCCTATTCCGACGCCGTCAGCCCAATGACCCATGTCGCCTCTAAATGATTCCGTTTCAGCCGTAATCCAAATTGAAGAACCCAAGACAGAAGTTAGGGCCAAGATTCACTCAAATACGAACCATAACTAATTCAACAACACAAAATCAATCCCAAACCTTATTTACCCCACTCCCAAGAAACCCTAACATCTATACCCCTAAAAACCCTAATCCCGTATACAAAGGATGTGCCTCCTTGGGTATCCTTCCCATTCCCACCAATGTGCCCTTATCCACCGCCCAATCCATTAGTCATCATCGTGACTCTTTTTGCCACTCTCAAGAAGATCGCCGCTATCTCTACCGCCTACACTCACACAGTTATGACTACGACTTCGGTGGACACCCAATCATCTCCTCCTAGTGATGACATATGGATCCGAACGAGTATTTTTTTTACTCGTTGCACCGCATAGGGGTGGCTATGCACGGTGATTATTGATGGGGGAGCTAGTAATAATTTGGTAGCACAAGAGATGGTAGACAAGTTAAAGCTTCCCACGGAATTATTGCCCACTTTGTGTCGTATTGGGTGGTTGGGTAGTGGAGCCACATTTGCCCCTAGTTGGCAGTGTCGGGTGATTTTCTCCATTGGAGACTGTCATGATAAGGTTTTGTGCACCGTGGTGGAAATGCGCGTATGCCACCGTCTTTTGGGGAGACTGTGGCAATTAGATCATCATAGCATGCATGATAACCGAGCCAACACTTATTCATTCATTGATGAGGGGAGGGACTTTCTCCTCCGCCCCATGCGGCCATTTCCGATGTCTCGACCTTCCGCCCAAGTAATTTCACATGAGTTAGCTACCGAGATCGCGGAGACAGGATTGTGTTATGTTCTCATTAGTCCCATTACCACTCCGGAGACGTCTGTTCCACCGCGTGTTCAGTGTTGGATTCTTTTATCAATGTGTACACACCCCAAGATGATCTTCCCCCTCTCCGGGATAGCTATTGATTTTATCCCTGGGGTGCAGCTCCCCAACCTTCCCCACTATCGCACGTCGCCTACAGAGCACGCTAAGCTACAGAGACAGCTCACCGAGTTGTGTGACAAGGGTTATAATTGGGAGAGCATGTCTCCTTATGCGGTGCCGGCATTATTATCACCCAAGAAGGACGGGAGTTGGCACATGTGTGTGGATAGTCGTGCCATTAACAAAATCACGGTGAAATATAGGTTCCCAATTCCCTGACTTGAGGATATGTTGGACCAACTCCATGGGGCGACGATCTTCTCCAATCTAGACTTGAAGAGTGGCTACCACCATATACGTATGCGACTGGGTGATGAATGGAAGACGGCATTTATAACCAAGGACCGGCTTTACGAGTGGACGGTGATGTCTTTTGGCCTCTCAAACCCTCCATCCACATTCACGAGGGTGACTCAGATTTTGCGCCCTTTCTTGGGCAAGTTCGTCATGGTCTACTTTGACGATATTTTGATTTATAGTCGGTCCGAGGAGGAACATTTGATACACGTGACCCAGGTTTTTGAGGTTTTACGAGCCGAACGTTTTTCCTCACGTTGAAAAAGTGTGCTTTCATGGTTCCATCGCTGACTTTCTTGGGGTATGTAGTATCGGGAGATGGCGTCCGGGTGGACGATGCCAAGATTCAGGCGATAGTGGATTGGCCTACTCCCACTTCTGTGACTCAGGTTCGCATTCAGCACCGTTATGGCCCCAATCACGGACTTAATGAGCACTTCTTCGAGTGCTGAGTTCAGGTGGACTGAGGAGGCCGTTCACACGTATCAAGGAGTTGATGATGACTGCTCCTATCCTCTCCTTGCCTGACTTTCATTAGATGTTTGAATTGTCTTACGATGCTTGCACGACAGGGGTGAGGGTTGTCATGAGTCAGAATGGGAAGCCCGTTACATTTTTTAGCCAAAAGTTGACGGGAGCGACATTACACTATACCCCGTATGACTTGGGAGTTCTATGCGGTTGTTAAGGCAGTGAAGTTTTGATCACTTTACCTCCTACATAAGGAGTTTGTGATCAAATCTGATCATGAGACCTTGCAGTTCCTTCATAGCCAGCGGCGTGTTAGCTACAAACACGCCAAGTGGACCGCGTATCTTCAGCGTTACACTTCCCACCTCCAGTACAAACCCGGTAAGGAGAATCTGGTAGCGGATGCACTTAGCCGGCGAGCTCATGCTTTGGTGACTTTGCGGAGTCAGGTTTTTGGGTTAGATGAGATTCGAGACCTTTACCCGACCGATGTGGAATTAGGACCCATTTATGACGCATGCCAGCAGGGCAATGGGGCATCGGGTGAGTACCTATTCAAGGTTTTAAAAGGCGAAACAAGGCGCGCCTCAAGGCGCCGCCTCGAGGCGAGGCGAAAGGAATGAGGCATGAGGCTTACGCCTCTAGGATAGCTGACTGAGGCTTACGCCTTTTTTGTGAAAGGCGTACACCTCGAGGCGGAACCACTTCTTTTTTTTGTTTTCTCTGCTCTTTTTATATATCGATGTACAGAGATATGTTCTCTGCTCTTTTTTTTGTGTATGTATATATATTTTGCTGTGTATATATATATATATAGCTGTATATATGTATATATATGTTGCTGTATATATGTATATATATGTTGCTGTATATTACATATATATATATATATATGTATATATTTATACAGCAGCAAAAAAATATATTTATATATTTTTTGCTATATATATAAATATTTTTTTTTGCTGCTGTATATATACATATATATGTATATATATATATATACATATATATGTATATATATATATATATATATATATAAGGAAGAATGTATGTATGATATTTTTGCTTTTTTATGTATGCTATTTTTTTCTTCTTATGTATGATATTTCATGTGCTGCATGGGTGCATAGCATACATACACGCATCCATACATACATGCATGCATGCATACATACATAACAAATGGGCTGGGCTAAAAATTTGGGCTGGGCTAAAAAAATGGCATGGGCTTTTAATTGGGCTGGGCTAAAAATTTGGGTTGGGTTTTTATTTGGGCTGGACTAAAAAAATGGGTTGGGCTTTTAATTGGGCTGGGCTAAAAATTTGGGTTGGGCTTTTATTTGTGCTGGGCTAAATAAAATGAGTTGGGCTTTTAATTGGGCTGGGCCCAAAATATTGGGTTGGCCTTCCATTTGGGCTGGGCTAAATTGTGCCATAGGCACGGGCATGGGCTAGTATATATATATATATAATATAGAGCAACATATATATATATATATATAGGGAGAGGTTCACAAGTGGACCAAAATAATGGACTTTTTAATGGACTTAACAAAAAAGACTAATAAGTCTCGTTATTGGGTGCCGCTGGCGCGGACCCATTACACCAAGGAATTAAAATTAGTGGGTTATTAGTCTTTTTTGTTAAGTCCATTAAAAAGTCCATTCATTTGGTCCACTTGTGATCCTCTTCCTATATATATATATATATATATATATATATATATATAGGGAGAGGTTCAAAAGTGAACCAAAAGAATGAACTTTTTAATGAACCTACTAAGATATAAAAAATTGATCCTGAATTTCTTGTTGTAATTGGTCCGCGCCAGCGGGGGGATTGAAATATTATCCATTGCCGCTGGCGTGGACCAATTATAACAAGAAATTACGGATCAATTTTTTAATGTCTTAGTAGGTTCATTAAAAAATTCATTCTTTTGGTTCACCTTTGAACCTCTCCCTATATATATATATATATATATATATATATATATATGTGAACCTATATATATATATATATGTGTGTGTGTGTGTGTGTGAGTGTGTGTGTGTGTTTGTGTGTGTGTGTGTATGTGTATATGTATATATATGGCTTTTGTGGAAAAAAGTTGAGGCTTACGCCTCGCCCTCACCTCACAGAGGCAAAACGCCTCAACTACGTCTCGCGCCTTTTAAAACCTTGTACCTATTACAGAACATCTTTTTACATCGAGGGACGGCTTTGAATATTTCTTCTTCCTCTTTACGGGAGAAGATTATTTCCGAGGTTCACAGAGCTGGCTTAGTCGGTCACCTGGGGCAGGCACGCACACATGCGTTGTTACGAGCCCGTTTTTATTGACCAACTATAAGGCGGGATGCTAATGCCTTCATCAGTTTTCATCAAACGTTGCTATACCTGTCAGACGGCCAAGGGGTAGCACTCCAATGTTGATTTATACACTACGTTACCGATAACCGAGCGCCCGTGGCAGGACGTTTCGATGGATTTCATTGTTGGACTCTCACGTACTTCCAGCAGCCATGACTCCATCATGGTAGTTGTAGACCAATTCTCCAAGATGTCTCATTTCATCTTGTGCACTCGTGCGATAGATGTTTCTCATGTCGCGTCCTTGTCCTTCCATGAGATTGTCCGTGTACATGGAGTTCCCCGCAGCATCATGTCCGATCGAGATGTACGTTTTACGGGACATTTTTGGTCGACATGGTGTTTATTACGAACAGAGCTCCAGTTTTCGACTGTCTTTCATCCCCAGACAGATGGACAGACCGAGGTGGTCAATAGGAGTGTGGGTGACCTCTGGCGTTGTTTGACCTCAGAGCATCCCCATAGGTGGGATATAGTGATTGCATAGACCGAGTTTGCTTTCAACAACGCCGTCAACCGTTCTACGGGTTTCTCTCCCTTTCAAATTGTGTTAGGTCAGTCTCCCACTATGCCCATTGACCTAGCTGAGCTGCCACCGACAGTTCTTAGGTGCCCCTCCGTGAAGGAGTTGGCAGCACACTTGCTTCCATCCAGGCCGATGTTCGTGCTCGTCCACAGACCATCTATGCCTCTTACAAAGAGGCGGTTGATCAGCATCGCCATTTTGTTTCCTTCCATTCCGGTGATTTGGTTATGGTGTACCTTCAGAAGGCGCGACCTTTAGGCAAAGGCAACAAGCTCCTTATGCGACGTTTTGGCCCTTTTTCCTATTATTCGAGCTTGTGGGCCAAATGCCTATGAGGTCGACCTTCCGGAGTTTCGAATGTACCGCACATTTAACATGGCAACCTTTCCCCATTCCGAGGTACCCACCCCCCACCCATTCCTCTTCCTTCCTCCTCGACACAGTCGGTCCGTTCCCATGTTGATCGCATTGAGGGTATCCTTGATTCCGCATTTGTCTCTTTCTCATCGGGAGACTACACCCGCAACTTGGTTCGCTGGGTTGGACGCCTTGAGGCAGAGGACTCTTGGATTACCGAGGCCACCTTGCAGCATGTTGATCCCGATTTCTTTCGGCAGTACTCGGCATATATGGATTCTTCTCGGGGGGGATAATGCAGGAGCATAGAGATATAGTCGTCTTTTTGGAATTTATTCTATTTTTTTACCCTTTTGTACCTTTTAGTATAAACAGCTCATAAGTTCCTCATTGTATCACTTTTGCCATTTTGATATTGAGAGGCTAGAGAGAGAAATAAGAAATCCTTCTTCATTTTCTATGTTGTTATTGTTGTTGTTGTGTAGATAATAATTCTTTTTTTTTACACTTCAGCACCCTAGATTACATCAAAATGTGAGAACTAAGCTGGTTTGGTGGTCTTGTTTAGTTACAATATTAATTGATATCCACCTATCTTTGGACAGCTGTAATGGACAGAACTCCTTTTCCACTTGTGCTGTCCAGCCTCCTCTTTTGCTGATTTGTCAAGAAGATTTTGTACTTTTAGCCTTTTTATTAGGTTCTTCGATATCTTGAGCATCCATCTTCAACTTCCCATCCATCATTTGGTTGTCATTTACACCCCCTTATTTTAGGTATTTCATCATCCCTTGTTTATGGGACATCAAATCTCCATGTTAATAGGTGTTGTTTCATCACTCATTTGTTGATGGATGTTTATCATCCTGGTGATGGGCCAATGTTACCCTTTGTTGGTGAGTGATGAAACAACTGCTTTATCGGTAGGTGTTAGAAGCACAACTCTTGACGAACCTTTTATACGCCTCTTAGTTGATGAGTGGTGAAATTTCTTTGTTGTTTGATGTTTAAAAGTACACCCTGAGGACCCTTTGTTGATGGATGATAAAATACCTCTTGCTGTTTTTATGGTACAAAGTACATCTCTTCGTGCCATTTGTATGGTCTTGAGGAGTAGATGACTTTCACATGTAGTTGGTTAAGAAGATGTGGTGTTCCATTTATTGGATTGTTCTATTCATGGGCATATTGTTCCAAGTTGGACATGCTTGTTCAACATGCTCCACCTTGAGGGGAAGTGTTAAAGAGTGAATGTAGTGAGGTTATATCCCGAGGGTACTATTGTAATCTCCCATATCATGTAACCCTAATGTATTAGTGTATATATATACATACATATATGATGGTATATGAGTATAGAGAGTATCCAACAATACTCTCTCTCCCTTGATTTTTCTATCGTGTTTTCTCAATTTGTTCTCTCGCTATTTCACCATCTTAAATTCTAACTGCCTTCATGCTTGAAACTATTTTGCCTCAATCATGATCCACATCTAAGCACTCGATCACTGGTTGACCAACCAATAAGTGTGCAATACTGATCAGAATAATATCACACCAAAAACTTGCCGAATACTTACCCATCTGGAGAGGATTTAAACATCTTCTTGAAACTGCATGTAACAGAAGTATGATTGGCCCATGGTATCTCAAACAGTTGTGGATGAGGCTCCGGTAAGAGTTTCATTGTCCACCATATGTCGTGAAATGATAATTATTTCGCATACCCAATTAATGATAATTTTACATAATTTAGGTCCACAACTAAGGTATGTCGTGAAGGTACTATGGAACCTTGATTCATCATTCTTCAACAATTGTGAGAGAAATATAGCCATAATGAGAAGTATGAAAAGATATGAATTGTATGAAATTGGGTTCTGCTTGACGTTCATTTTTTGGGGAGGGGAGGGTTGGGTTAAGGCAGGGGGGTGGTTTAGAAAGGAATTGGGGTGGGCCAATACATAAAGCAGGTTGGGTTTAATGGTAGTGGGCTATCTTGACTATCAAACAAGATAATGGGTTGGGATTGTTTTTTACTTTTTTTAAGAAGTTGGGCTGGGTTTAAAATCTATTGGAGGATTGGTTTATTTTTAAATAAAGTGGGTTGAGCTTAAGTAAAGGAAGCATGGGCCAAAATTAAAAAAAAAAGGGTTTAGAAAGTAGATAGAATCGAGTAAATCCTAGATCGGGTCTCAAGTCTTAACATATCTCCCCCAAATTCAGATCAGGTCAAGATTTTACTCTGCAATTAGGGTTTCTGCATTACAGAGGCAGAGGAAGGTAGGACGAGATGACGGCGAGGTGGTGACGTGACTCCAGAAACGACGATACTGGCGGTGATGGCTTTGCGATGTGACTTTATTTTTCTCCTCTCACCTTTTTTCTGGTGATGTTGCATATGTATTGTAGAGGTGGTGTTAACAGTGGCATATAGAGTTGCAGTGGGGGAGGATAGTGTTCTGTCGTGAACTTGATGAAAAGTTTCAGGCATGAACTGTGTTCGACGAACAGTTGGCTGTGTTTGGGATTTGTTTTGGCTAGGACAAAAATAAGGTTGGTGGGCAGAACAGATGGGGGGGGAAGAAAATTGATACAATACAAAACATAAGTTTGGGCTGCGATACCAAATAATGCCGGATGATAATGGAGAGAAGAGGGGGAGACAAATTTCTGTTTTGGAGCGCTCTTTTGAGCATTGTTTGCCTCCTGGAGTTGGCGTCCCAGCAACATGGCATATCCTTTCACCTATTTTTGTATGGGAAAGAACGGTTCTAAGACGAATAGTTTGCAAGAGTTGTCTCCAAAGATCCCATAAGACTTCACAACGAAACCTGGGGAAGTTACATGTTGACAAGGGTAATCGTAAAGAGGATGCCTGAAGACAGTGGTCACAACCCATGCTTAATCAATTCATAATTCAATTCTGAATAATAAAAGTCATTACACCCCTATGTATAACAAATCTTAATTCAGATCAAAAGTTAAATTTTAAAGGATAAATACTACTTAACTAATGGATAAAACCAATTGCTAGTTATCCTATTCTAAATTACAATAACTAACGTCCAATTTAATTCTAAATACAAAATAAATAAAATGCAATTACAAATAAAATTCTCCGCAGTTGTTCCGCATCAACGGCCTAAGGAACACTTCCACTGTTCAGCACAAGTGTCATAGATTGAGCTCCATCTGATGTGGGACAAAGACCCACCCTGCCTGCTGTTACGTTGGTCTCAGGGACGGCTTTTATCTCGAAGTCTCAGGATAGGGGTACCGTTATGTGCTAGTAAGTACCCGGCAACAGATGTTCCTCGTTCATGTGGGCCCTTTTAACTTACTACGAGGATGTGTGCACTCTTTCCGATGCAATGACTCATCTGTCACAGCATGCATACGATCGATTTAGTCACCGGTGCTCGGTGCAAATTGCACCCCTTATCAGATGTCACCGCTCGAGCATGATGTGCTCCAAAGACAGCTTACGAAGTTGTGGATTGTTGCGCGAGAGAATGTATCCATGCGTTGTACCCGCTCTTATCACTCCGAAGTACGACAGTTGGAGGATGTCTGATGATAGCCTAGCCATCAACCACATTACCATGATATACATTAACAAGATTACTGTGAAGTATTGATTCCCCATCCTGCACTTGGGGGACGTGCTCGATCAGTTGCATACGGCCCGTGTGTTCCCCAAGCTTGTTTTATAGAGTGGGTGCCATCAAATTCACATAAAGCCAAGTGATGAGTTGAAGACCGCCTTCAAGATGGACGGCCTGGGCAATGACGCCCTTTGGCCTATCGGACGTTCCGTGGAGTGGTGAACTTCAATGACATTCTCATCATCAGCCTCCCTGTGGAGCAGCATTTGGAGCACGTCTTCCATGTCCTTGAACTCTTATGCGCACACAACTTCCATGGGTGAACTTATTAAGGTTTCTAGTATCTGTTAAGGGTATCCGCGCCAATGAGTCCGAAGTTCGGGTAATTATTGATTGGCTTGTTCTTGCGTCAGTTTCTCAAGTGGCAGTTTTCACTACCTAGCCAGCTTTTAGCACTAGTTCATCTTCAGCCTGACGTAAACTTCACGTCAATGGCCAAGAAAATAAACAAACCCTAACTTTAGAGAGAAAATCTAAAGATTTCTTATATTCAAAATGGAGTGTCCTCACATGAGGAATACAATGGGTATTTAAAGGGATGAGTAGCTTAGGCTCCAAGCTAAGGACCTAATTACAAAAATGTCATTACTACTCCTTACCTCTAAAAAATAAAGCAAAGGAAAGAAAAAATACTCAACTCAACTCAACTCAACAAAGCCTTTTCCCAATTATTTGGGGTCGGCTACATGAATCCTATTTTTCCATTCCATTATTTCCAGTGCAATATCTTCGGTTAAACCACATGACATCATGTCCTTTTTTATAATATCCCACCAAGTCAATTTAGGTCTACCTCTACCCCTTGTGTTACCATCAATACTAACTAAATCACTCTTCCTTACAGGAGCATCCATTGGTCTACACTTGACGTGTCCAAACCATCTAAGTCGATTTTCTCTCAATTTATCTTCTATAGGAGCTACTTTTACTGTTTCACGAATTTGTTCATTTTTAATTTTATCCTTTAGAGTTTTACCACAAATCCATCTTAGCATTCGCATCTCCGCCACACTCATTTTCCACATTTTGCTTCTTGGTTGCCCAACACTCTGTCCCATATAACATGGCGGGTCCAATGATCGTCCTATAAAATTTACCTTTTAACTTCAAAGATATACGCTTATCACACAAAACGCCGGTAGCACTTCTCCACTTAACCCAACCTGCTCTAATCCTACGAGTAACATCATCACTAATATCTCCATCTTTTTGGATAATCGATCCTAAATAACGAAAATGATCATTTCTAGGTATCTCTTGACCCTCCAATTTCACCATATCTCCATTTGTCCTCCTATTACTACTAAAATTGCACTCCACATATTCTGCTTTAGTTCTGCTTGTTTTAAATCCTCTTGTTTCTAAAGTCTCTCTCCACAATTCCAACTTAGCATTAATCCCCATACACCATGGCACCTCATCCTGTATTTGTCCTGTCAACTCATCCATAACAAGAGCAAAGAGATAAGGACTTAATGCTGAACCTTGGTGTAGACCTACCGTAATTAAAAATTCACTACTTTCTCCGGCTGATGTTCTTACTGTAGTCATCGCACCATCATACATACCCTTGATCACATCAATATATCTGCGAGTCACTCCGCTTTTATGTAGAACCCACCATATTATAGCCTTGGTATCCTATCATACGCCTTCTCCAAATCTATAAAAATCATATGAAGATCATTCTTTTTCTCCCTGTACCTCTCCATTAATCTCCTCAATAAATAGATTGCTTCCATTGTTGACCTCCCAGGCATAAACCCAAATTGATTCTCAGATATTGTTGTCTTTAATCTCAATCTATATTCAATCACTCTCTCCTAAAGTTTCATTGTATGACTCATTAACTTAATGCCACGATAACTTAAACAACTTTGTATGTCCCCTTTATTTTTATAAATAGGTACTAAAACACTTTTTCTCCATTCATTGGGCATCCTATTAGTCATTAAAATTCTATTAAATAATTTTGTAAGCCATGATAGTCCATCCTCCCCTAAGCACTTCCAAACCTCAATAGGGATACCATCTGGTCTTAAAGCCTTCCCTGTTTTCATCTTTTTTAGAGCAATCATGACCTCTGTTGTCCTAATCTGCGAAGAAATATATTTTCTCGAGTCTCCCTAAGTTCTTCTATATCTAATCTACTCCCATTATCTCCATTTAATAACTTCTCAAAGTAGTTTTTCCATCTTTCCATGATTATCTTTGACTAGGACTCTCGAATCATCACTTTTGATACACTTAACGTTATTAAAATCTTTTGTTTTCCTGTCCCTGAATTTAGCAAGCTTATAAATACTTTTTCCCCTTCTTGTGTACCTAATTTTGCATAAAGATCATCATACGCTTTTAACTTAGCATCCCTTCCCACTTTCTTAACTTCCTTTTTAGCCCATTTATATTTCTCAAAATTTTCTTCATTTCTATTTGTTTGCCATGTTTTAAAGCACTCCCTTTTAATTTTTACTATATTTTGTACTTCTTCATTCCACCACCAACTTTCTTTAGACTATGGCCCCTTGCCTTTTGATTCTCCAAGAATTTCTTTTGATATTCTCCTAATGCATGTGGTAAGAGAAAAAATACAAATAATAAAAGAACAGAAAATACAAAAGAAAGTAAAATGATTAATAAAATCCTAAAATAAGGCCTATTTCCATCACTCTCCCCCTTTTAAAACCAAGCCCGTCCTCGAGCGTTCGAAAGTAGGGGACTTGAGTGAAAATGTCAAAAACAGGTGCCTAGACAAGCTCACAGTGGGAGACCCACGCAGTCGCCCTCCAAAACACTGATAGAGAGCATGCTGGGGAAGCTACTCGGATGAGTCCAAATAGTCAGGTGGGTGCTCCATTGCCAATAGGGCACGGAGCCTCGGAAGAGAGTAGTTAGAAGCTCGGTGACCAACAATACCACAGTTGTAGCACTTGAATGTAAGTGGACCTGGTGGAGGCGGTGCCGCAGTGGTGATAGGTTAGGCTGAAGTCGATACTGGGGGGAGGAGATGGAGCGAAGACCGATGTAAGTGGGGCTCGAGAGATCGGCAGAGTCGCTGAAGACGTGTGGTAGACTTCAACCTTAGTCGCGTACTCGACCGCCTTCAAAAAGGACGATATCCCCCTTAACCCGAGGTCGTGTTGGATGTAGGGTTGCAATCCTAGGATATAGTCGTTGATCCGCTGGTCCTCAGTCTCAAGGAGGCGAGCTCGAGTGCAGAGGAGTTGGAACTCCTCTGTGTACTCCGCCACCGTAGATGAACCCTACCGAAGGGACTGGACGCGAGCAAAAAAGTCATGATAATAGGTCTGCAATATGAATGTCGCCTGAAGAGTGGCCTTCAACTCGGGCCAAGTCTGAATAGGAGGCAGTCCCACCGCTGCTCGGCGATAGCACGGATCATTCCACCTAACCCGAGAAAATCCCTGAAAGTTGGTGACCACCACGAGGACGCACGAGCGGCCCTGAACTCGCTTGTAATAAAAAACTATCTCCATCAACACTAACCAACCCATCATTGCATCCGGAGAGAATCGTCCATCAAACATTGGAACGTCGACCCGTTTATCTCCCCGAAGACTTCGAAAGAGTAGCTGTAGCGTCGTAGATAGGTAGTCACCATCCAGATGAGCCTCGCGGCCCATCACATAACCCGGTGCAGGTACAGTAAAACCCGCAAGAATTGGTGGCATCTGAGCAGGTGGTGGGTGAGGAGGATAAGCATGTGAAACCACGGGAGGTGCTGGAGGACCGCGATGGGGGCACGTGATAATCAGGTGGTCGTGCTCTCCACAATAAAAGCACTGGCGGTCCCGAAGTGGAACGAAGCGAGGAGGGTCAGGTGGAGGGGGAGGAATCCACTCTAGGACGCTGCGGTGGGTATCCCCAGTGCCGGTGGATGAAGACGAATCCATGTAGGGCAGGAAAAGGTCATGGTGGGAAGGGGTATGAAATGACGGTGGAGGAGGTGGGCATTGGTGTATATATGGGGACAGGGGTAGAGGATCGGGAGGGGATGGTAGGCCATGGACTGCCATAGGATGGTTAATGACCCCGGAATTGGTAGAGAATCCGGGGAGAGTGGAATAGGCATCTATATGATGGATTGGGGCTACGAAGGGGTGGGGGAATGACTCGGGGCGTCCGATGGTTGGGAAAAACAGGTTTGGGGGCTGGAATAATGTGGAGGCGCCAAAAAAATTGGGCGGTTGGACAGGGAGTGTTCTTGGTTCAAATTTGAGCCGAATGGGGGGGTTAAATCGAGGTGGGGAACTTTTTCGGGGCCACCGAAGGGTCAGAGAGGGGTGGTAGCAACTAGGGTTGGATGGAGGGGGGGTAGAGGGTCGGACGGGGTTCGAGTTAGATGGGGTAGGGTTTCGAGGTTGGGATCGGGTCGAACCAAATCGAAAATACGGCGGGGAGGGGTTGTTTAAGGTCGGCCAGGAGTTAGAGGTGGTTTTCCGACAGTGGTGGAGGGGGAAGGATGATCGCAGGTGGGGTAGGTAAGTAGGGGGCAGTCGCAGCTTGCCCCCTTGGGCTGTTGGTGATTCGATTGGAAGGGGAGTGGTGGTCGACAGCTGCTGGAGTGGGCTGGGAGGCTGGGAGGATTGGGTGATGGTGGTGGAGGCCTCAGCAGCTGGGTAGGGGTAGTAGGGGTTGGGGGCGTAGGGGAAGATAGTGGGAGGGATGATGGTTAGGGTTTTGAGCGGGCTAGGGTTACGGTTTGCAATTTAGCAAGTTTTTGCATTATGGCATCAAATTTCATGTTGCAATCTAGGGTTTGTTGCTCCATTCTGTCTCTCAACTCTTGAATTTCTTGTTTTTTAGATCTTCTTGGAGCCATCGAAGTAGTGTACGATTTTGATAACTACACATCAATACACCAATCGGGGAGTGACACCTCACTCTGATACCAATTTGATGTAAAGCACGCGTCAATAGCCAAGAAAATAAACAAACCCTAGATACCCTAACTTTAGAGAGAAAAGCTAGAGATTTCTTATATTCAAAATAGAATGTCCTCAAATGAAGAATTCAATGGGTATTTAAAGGGAGGAGTAGCTTAAGCTCCAAGCTAAGACCCTAATTACAAAAATGTCATTATTACACCTTACCTTTAAATAATAAAGCAAAGGAAAGAAAAAATACAAAAGAAAGTAAAATGACTAATAAACCCCTAAAATAGGGCTCATTTGCATCACAGCCTCTCACAGACGCTTCTCATGTGGCCACTCCGTATTTTTTAGAGAATGTCCAGTTGCACAGTGTTACCCACAACATCATTTGCGATCAAGATGTACATTTTACGATTCATTTTTGGCGCACAATTTTGAGACCATTGAGGTGCTCCCACCAGTTCACTATTGCCTGCCATCCATAGTTAACCATAGTGTTGGTGACCTCCTTCAATGTCTCGCTATAATGAGCCCAAGAAGTTGTTATGTCGTCATTGCCCATGTTGAGTTTGCTTTCAACAACGTTGTCATTTGGTTGAGTTGCCCCCGACAATGCACGCTAGCCCGACTGCCTCGGATTTCACATCCCGAATGGGGTTTATCCATTCTAACGTTGACAACTCCTATAAGGAGCACGCAGGCCCCCATCGATGTGTATCTTAACTCGAGGATCTAGTTATTGTTTACCTCTAAAAGGAGACACGATTGGGGAAGCAACACCAGCTACAGATGAGAGGTTTTGGGTCACTCCCCGTTTTTCGTTGTCATGTGACGAACACTAATGAGATTGATCTTCCACCAAAGTTTCGGGTTAACACACATTTAACGTCGCGGATTTATCCCCTTTACAAGGGACAACATTACCATCAATCCCATCACCGACAAGATGTTTCCCAGCTAGTTCATTCCGACGTCGAATGAGTAGAGAGCATCTTGGATACTGAGACAACCTGTGACTAAGACTTCGTGGATTTCCAAGACCATTTCACAGCACATCGACCCGGAGTTCTATGCCCATTTTTCCTCGTATATTGCTCCCTCTCAAGAAGGGGAAGGCGGGTGATGCAGGGGCATAGTTATCCGCCACTTTTATTTCCTTTTTTTTCCTTTAGGGGTGGAATTAAATACATAGCATCATTATGAGCAGCTTCAAGGAAAGCCTTCACAGAAATGGACATCCAGCAACAATTGAAATGCAGATGTCTTATCACCATCATTAGTATCTAAGTTTCTATTGGATTGTTATTTATAAGGGAACTGGATATATGTTGTCAAGTGTGGCTGGTTGGGAAGCATTGAGGTTGTTGAGCTGTTTTAGGAAAAGGTGTAAGGGGTTCAGTGCTCAATCAGTAGAGGGAAAGAAACGCAGTTTGCATTTTCAGTTTGTGCTCCTGTTGTGCTGATTTTATTTCTTCAGTTTTAAGTTTCTCCAAGTAATCCTTTTCTATGAATATCTATGTGAACTCTTCGTCTACCTTTCTTTGTAATAAAAATGTTTATACAATGAAATTCACATGTCTGATTGGAAAAAGAAAAAATTAAGTTTTAAACACAAGACTTAGTATAAGAAGGGACTTTCATAATTAGGTCCCTACAGAAACAAAAACTTGGGAAGTGGTCCAAAATACTTTTAGCTATTAGGATGTGCTCCATATACTTTCTAAATAGGCTCAAGGTGTTTGTGATTTCAGTGTATTATCTGGGTCGCATTGAAATTTTTTGGTTATTCTTGGGTGTCAAATTCCTTTGTAACTCTGTTTATTTTTCCACTATTGCAGCTCTTTTTTCTGTATCTTCTTTTCTTTCTTTTTCCTGTATTGTGGACTTCTGAACATCCACCTCTGATGTACATTCTTATATTCTGACTATATATCTATATAATAAATCAGGATGGAATGTGTGGGAAGGTGTTTTAGTGCGTGAGAAAATAAGTAGGAATCGAGATTTAATATTGGGGGGGACGGAGAGTTGAGAGAACAAATAAAGGTCTAAGATTTAATGTTATGAGAAGAATGGCACAAGTGTAATATGTGTTAAATTTGAGCATCTATTTTTACATTTTCATTATTCTCCCACACAAGTCCTCTTTAGTTTGAACATCGCACGGTCTCCAATGCACACATCCTTCTTTCTCCTCAACCATCCGAACCATCCGAACCATCCGAACCTCTCTCCTCAACCACTTTTTTATTTGCTTTGAAATCAATTCTCTCTCCTCACCTCAAAGAAAACTCTCATTTCTCCCAAATCTCTCTCTACCGTCTTCATAGCAAACACAACCGCCACAACAATGTCCCAGCCACAACTGTCACCTACACCGCCAAGTCGTGACAAGCCCCACTCTCCCTGACGGGTTCTCTCGCTCTCCCTCTTCCTCTCGATCCATCCCCTTGATTTTTTATATTAAAATTTTGGTACGTCTCTCTCTCTCTCTCTCCCTCTGAGAGAGAGAGGCTCCACTACATACCAAGTATACAAACCGATTTTTTAAAATAGTAAAAAAAATATTTTTGAGTTGAATTTTTTTATGTGGTATTTAAACATTTCAAGGAACCCATATAAAAAAATCAGCTCAAAATAACCTTTTTTGCGATTTTAAAAAAATTGGTCAAACTTTCTTAGCTTTAAAAGGCGTGAAAGTTTGACCGATTTTTTTAAAATAGCAAAAAACGTTATTTTGAGCTGTTTTTTTATATGAGTCCCTTGAAATGTTTAAATGCCACACAAAAAAACTCCACTCAAATATTTTTTTAATATTTTAGAAAAATAAGTTTGCGGCAGCAAGTATGTATACTTGGTATGTATGAGAGCCCCCCCCCCCCTCTCTCTCTCTCTCTCTCTCTATATATATATATATATATATATAAACTGACTAATGTGCTATGTCTGGTTTATTTATTCTCCTCCATTTACAAGTTGGGTAATACTGAACCATTTACAAAGTTATTCATATTACTACTGTTTTTATAGCAAATTGCAAGTAATGTTGGTTATCAAATTATAGTCATAATGTGTTGATTATGTTGATTATAGAACCTTTTTCTGATGATGTGATGGTGCTACACTTTTAATTCTGTTGGTGACATAACTTGTGGATCTTTTCTGATGATAGCCATGATACATTATTTTTTGTAATTTATTAGTATCTTTTATAATATTTTGGTGATGTTTTTTTCCAAATTGAGGCTTATGCCTCACCTGGCCTGGGCAAAACACGAACCCACCTTACGCCCTTTTAAACATTGAAAGAAGCTAACCACAAGATGATATACAATAACCTGTGAAGTTTGATGAGAACAGAACACAGAAGAAAGCATTATATATATATATATATATATATTTACTCAACCTGTGAAGCTCGCTGACAAGACTACTCAGCCCAGCAAATGAACATGAAACTGTGTTGAACTCAATCTGGAGAAGTAATTTAGTTTGTTCATCAAGCATATAATCAGAGCGGTGTAACCCCAAGCGTATTTCCTAGGTAAGTGAGTAAGACATATTAGTATCTTTCCTGAAGCGGAACAATTAACACGTGCAATTTCTATTGCACGAAACAGTCTTCACTAATGGACCTCTCAAAAACCACATAATAGGTAGAAATACTACAACTTTGTCTTTCACAATCGAGCTCAAATGGGACACCAATTACTCAACTAGGAAGGAAGAGTGACATGATCCAAGTCAAGAATAAATGATAGAGGAAGGGGGTAGAGTAGGCCAAATACTGAAATGGGTAAAAAAGATAGATCAAGTGGTTTAACTGAAAAGTATGACCTCGAACAAAGAGAAATAGTAATACAATTATCATGTAGATGATCCAAAACGTTGGGACAAGGATATATTGTGTTTTATCGAGTTTTTTAAGACCAATTTGGTTCAGAGTAAAATATTTGTCACGTGTGGGTCCGTTAGTTTGGATGAAAGATTTCTAACCACGGTGAAAAGTAGAATGGTGAAATTTTTTCAGATATTTAATATCCGATTTTGGTTAGTTAAAAGTGTGAGTGCATACACTATAATTATGAAACTGAGAACATAATAGTGAACAAAATCTAACCCGAAATAGGTGAAAATATATTTCACCATTTTTGTTTTTACCACAGTAAAAAATATTTCATCCCAAACCAAATGGACCATAGGTGAAAAGTTTTTTCACCTATTTTAAGTTTAAAAAAATTGTTCATATAAGATTGTAAAAAAAAGTGTACACACTATAATGATGTATTGATGTGTTTTGGAAAAAATAGTGAAGAAAATTTAACACCACATGTCTTTCACCTTTGGGGGAAAATACCTCACCTTAAAACAAATGGTTCCTTAAATTGATTAGAGCCCGTATATATAAAATAAATCATAATAGCGTTGTAGCACAATAACAAAAATGACTAGCATGGTTACATGCCATGGATATCATATCAGAATCCCTATTATGCACACCTCTTTCTTATCGATTTCTAGCATCTTGGAATGAATATCTAGGAGTCTGGACGTAAAAGCATCCACTTTCTTTGTTCTACAATGTCAAGAAAAGAGATGAATGCAATCAATTCATATATTTCTAATCTCTTTGCAGATGAAAAAAAGTTTGCAATCTCTAGACATCCTTTCCAATATATTAGTCACAGAAAGGAATTCAAAATTAAACAAAAACAAGTGCGCTAGAGAAAGGACAGCCAAATAGACAGGAAAAAAAAACAATCTACATACAAAATATTGTCGTGAATAAAAAAAACAAAAGCTTAAAGCATGAACTAAAATGGGGAGAATTAATCACTTTATGACGCACCATAGTTGTCAAAGGCGAAAGGCGCACCAAGGCGCCAAGGTCATCGTGGAGCCTAGGCGCAAAGCAAGGCGCGCGCCTGATCGAAGTGAGGCGCAAAGTCTATAAAATTATGAAAAGTTGTATATTTATAATAATAATAATAATAATAAGACCATTTATGACCTAAACTTTGAAATATATAGCATATATTACTATTATACACGGTTATGAAATATAAAAAATATATTTTTAAATGTCAGATTTATTTAATAATTTAATTATCCAATAATCAACAAAAGAAGTATTGATATATGAAGAAAAAAATACTCCAATGTGTGAAAAGAAAAATCAAAATCAACATATATATTGTTCTATGATGCAACACTTTTGGAGTTTACATTTGTTAAAGTTGTTTGTTTCTTGACCAAGTTCGGACTAGTGAGAAAGATAAAGCTTCACAAGGAATCAAGGACTTACTTTGGTTAGTTTTGGGTTGGACAATCGTCTAATCTTCCATATTCTATTGGAAAATATGTAAAATTGCATATCAATTGGTCCATTCTTGTATTGGGGGCACTATCCAAATATTTTTTATGAGGTCGTGCCTTAAGCCTAGGTGCACAAGGTGTGTGCCTTATTGAAGGAGCCTTGTCTAAGTGGGGCAAGGCGCCGTTGTTGAGCCTAGGTGAGCCTGGAGCGTAGGCGCGCCTCAACAACTACGTGACGCACTAAGATGATTTCAAATTACACTGCAAATTTTAAGGATAAAAAACCATAATAATATGTTTTTTCAAAGAAGAAAAGATTCTTGGTAGAAAGAAGAAAATTTTTGAAAATTTTACAGAAGGAACGCTCAAGCTATATACATATGGAATAACAACTAAAAGAAAGAAATCATAACAAATATTTTTGTATATATAATCAGACTGCCGTAGGTAGCCCCCTTCAAAACTACAATCATATAAGCAAAATAGCCTCAGCACCCTTCCACCTCCTCCAACACAACAAAAACTTCCTTCCAGTTTAGCAAGATACATAAATAGGAATATCCTTATAATGTTTTAACCTCAGGTCCATAATGAACTAAAAATTAGATCCTTTCTCAAATCCACTCTGTTTTCATCTTTTTCTTTCATCTTTTTTCTTAAGAATTCTGTCTTCTTCTTTTTCCTAAAATAAAGTTGATAAAAAATTAATCTTCTGCATTAAAAAAGAAGTGTTAAATTTTTAATGTAAATGAGTTAGTTTCCATGGCTCAATAGTTTGGGTGCACTTTGACAGGCTTTTTAGAGGCTTTTTAGATCAGGGGAATAAATGTCAGAGGCAAAAGGCGCAAAAAGATGCCAAGGTCCCCGTGGAGCCTAGGCACGAGGCACACGCCTGATAAAAGTGAAGCGCGAAGTCTACAAAACATGCAAAAGTTGTATGTTCATAATAAGGGTTTTTTCTACTTAACCCCTGCAATAATAGGAAATTTTGACTTAACCCCCAATGTTCAAAAATTAGACATAACCCACTGCAATCTAACACCGTTGGTCTTCCATCAAAAAAACCTCATTGAATTGTATATGGACTTGCCTATTATATTTTTTTAGACAAAACTGCCCTCTTCATCTTCTTCTCCAAATCAATACCTAACCCCCAAACCAAACATTATGCTTAACGAACATCTGAGATTCACTCCATAGCTCATCAATTTCTGCTTAATTGGGTAGTTCCTAATGCATCTCTCTCTCTCTCTCTCTCTCTCTCTCTCTCTCTCTCTCTCGCTTGCTCGCTCGCTTTCTCACGCACAATCGTACAAAGTAGTTGTAGAAATGATAGGCAATTGAGTTGTTTGGGGATGTTTGGGAAATCTTCATAGAGTTGTTTGGTGGATGAGAAATCGAGACAGGTGATGACGAAATTAGAGTGTCGGTGATGTCTTTAGCGGAGGAAAGATGGGGTTTGAGGAAAGCGGGGGAGTAGTGGAATGCGAGATAGAGTTTATGGCGGAATTTTGGTTGTGCAATTAGAGATTGGGATGGATGGATGAGGAACAGTTGATGCCGACGAGAGGCCGATGATGAATTGGAGGTTGTTAATCTAGTGTTCAGTTAAGGATTTGTTGTTGCAGATTTTTGAAGAGGATGGATGACGATGGCTATGGTAATTGTAAAATGACATAGGTCGTGGTTCATCCTCGGTGATGGTGATGGTTGAGATTGACCACAAGTTTGATCAGAGTTATGGGTTATGGTTTCCTGTGATAACAAAGGTGATAACAAAGGTGACTGAGGGTTTTGGTGGTGAGCATTAGTGACGGCGGTGGTGGTCATGTCTTTTTTCTCAAGTGGCAGTGGTAGAGGTAGAAGGTGACAGAGGTGGCGATTGTATTAGCAATGGTGGTGAAGTTAGAAGGTGACGAAGGTGGTGGTTTGGTGGTTAAATATTGATTTGGGGAAGAAGATGAAGAGTTGTCCCCAAAAAAATATAGGGGGGTAAGTTAAAATACAATTTAGTGAGGGTTTTTTTTACGGAAGAATAATGGTGTTAGATTGTAGGGGGTTATGTCTAATTTTTTAACATTAGGGAGGGGGGGGGGGGGGGGGGGGGGTAAGTCAAAATTCCCTATTATTGCAAGGATTAAGTCAAGAAAACCCTTATAATAATAATATCAATTATAATCTATCAATTGAAATATATAGCATATATTACAATTATACACAGTTATGAAGAGGCGCGGCATAAGAAGATAGAGCTTATACCACCATATGAAAAAATATATATTTAAATATCAAATTTATTCACCAATTTAATTATCAAATATTCAACAAAAGAAAAAAAATTTGATATATATGAAAAAAAAAATACTTTGATGTGTGAATCAAAATGAATATATATAATGTTCAATGATGATGCAACACTCGTGAAGTTTAATTTTGTGTTGTTTCTTTTGCATAAGTAGTGACTAGTGAGACAGATAAAGCTCCACTAGGAATCAAAGACTTATCAAAGACTTACTTTGTAACGACCCTAGGAGGCTGCGGCCATAAAGGAATCTACGGCCTCAGCCTTTAGGACGCGGAGTGCGTGTTATGGCCTAGGGTATTTTGTTAATCAAAAGATGGTTGTGTGCTTTTTTTCTATAGCTTATTATAGTTTTGCCCATTTAGCTTTTAAAACAGCAAAAACTATTGCCTTTCACTTCAAAAAACTATAAATAGGTCCAATTTTATTTTAGCATATATGTCGAAAAAATCCCAAAAACTCGGGCAGGGCGGTCGACCACCCTCGAGACTCTGTAGGTCTGCCCCTGGACGTGGCCCTATTAGCTTTATTTCTTGCAAACCAAGTTTCAAAGATTCTGGAAGCCATTTTGAAGGGGTATTTGGAAAAATGATGACATAAGTGGAAACCTTAGGGTCATCTCATTTATTATAAATAGCAACCCTTGCTTCACTTTCCAAAGCTACCAAAAACCCTAATCCACACTTAGAGAGAGTGAAATTTTGAGAAGAGAAGGAGGTTCTGCCGGGAAAAAACCAAAGAGGCATACTGTTCACAGGAGAAAAAGAGGCAGTTGAAAGTGGCGGAAGTCCACTATTCATCATACTAAGTCTTTTAGGTATGAGATTTCATCATCTTCCTCATTTCCTTGTATAAACCCTAGTTTCTATGTTTACTTTGAATGAGATGAGACCTTGTGATTCTTAGTTTCTGGGTTTAGAGACCATGAACTTTTACTGTTTATTGCCCTTTATGTTTTCTAAGTTTTTTGGGTTAGAGACCGTGGATTCTTACTTCATTCCATATTCTTGCTATAAGCCTTCTTATAGTTTTATTTTTGGGTTCGAGTTCTCATGGTAAAAATGAAAATTTTGTTATATATATATATATATATGAAGGTAGTACCCAGTGCATAAGGCTCCCGCTTAACTGAAGGGTTTGGAAGAGGCAGGCCTTACCTCCCTTATATGGAGAGACTGCTCCATGTCTCGAATCCGAGACCAACCGTAGCTTGGCCTTAACACCCCATATACGAAATATATATATATACAGTACTAATCTTGTGCATACCAGTCCGTATTTTAAGAGTGCGGAGCGAACATGTATAACCTGACGGTAAGCCTAGAAATTATAGGCACTCCCACTCTCTTTTCTGCGCTCACCGCCAGGTGACACATGTTCGGTCCACACTCTTAAAATGTGGAGTGGTATGCACAAGATCAGTACTGTATATATATATATATATATATATATATATATATATGTGTGTGTGTGTGTGTGTGTGTGTGTGTGTGTGAAATATACGAAAATAAATATATACATATATGAAATATACAAAAAAAAAGTATGAAATATACAAAATATATGAATTATTTATAAAAATATACGAAATACATGAAATATTCAAAAAAAATATACGAAATATTCAAAAAACATGTGAAATATACGAAAGATATGAAATATACGAAAAGATATATGAAATGTACGAAATATATGAAATATATTAAAAAAACAAACAAAATATTTAAACAAAATTTACGAAATATATAAAATATTTAAATAATATATATGAAAATATACAAAATATATGAAAGTCAACGAAATATATAAATGTACTAAATATATACATATATGTATATATTAAATATAAATATAATAAATATACGAAATATATACATATATGAAATATAAGCAATATACGAAATATGCATATATACTAAAATGTATGAAATATATAACTGTACGAAATATATAAATATACGAAATATATGAAATATATGAAATATTTACATATATGAAATATACGCAATATACATATATACTAACACCGGCAAAGGACATTTATGTGAATACTAACATCGGCAAAGGACATTTGATATAACCCTTACTGGTTTAGTTGAGCTCATCCCTTCTTTACTCCTTGTTTTCCTCGGGGTAAGTGGTCATGGATAGCTTTAGAGGCCGCGGAGATTATTAGAGTTCGCGGAGGATATGGCGACTATGAGAGCTAAAGTAGATTTTTTATATAGGGCACATATAAAGTTAGAGATTGCATACTATCCCTTTATTTAGTTTTTGTTAAATTTGTAATGAGGGTTGTATGGAACCAGGAGACTATTTAATGCATGTATTAGAGATTTTGGTTGCTATCTTAGAAGAATTTGTATTTGAAGAATGATTCCTTATAATTGTGTTTTATTATTTGTGGTGAATGGATACTTTACTACTCTGATAGTGAGGCCGAGGTAACTTAAAGGCCGCAGCCTAATAAGTTTGCCCTAATTAAGAATTTTAAATTTTGCCATGTGAGATCAAGTGAATTAACCTCTCGGCCTAATAGAGCACGGCCGCAGGCGTCTTTGAGTAGTTTGGGGGTGGGAAACGTCTAATTTGCAATATTCTTTTGAAAACTATATAAAATCAGCATACGGTTCATTCTTGTATTGGTGCCGTTATCCAAAAAAACTTAACGAGGCACGCCTGAGTCGCGCCTTAAGCCAGGAGCCTAGACGCACAAGGCGCGTGCCTTATTGAAGGAGCCTTGCATGAGTGAGACAAGGCACCGATGATGGGCCTAGGTAACTCCGGAGCAGCCTAGGCACAGCTTAAACAGCAGTGCCTCCAATCACTAATTTGGCTTTCGAAATCCATAATAAATATCAGGTATTGCCATGTAATACTTGTGATTGGCATATACGCACATGCACATGCACATGCACACACAAATTCTATCCAATCAAATTTCCAACTTTTTATTACCCAATTCAACACAAATGCCAAAATCATTATTCACTTTTTAGGACATACTTATGAATATTATTCCAAAAAACACAAATGTAACAAAAGGGTGATTTGTAAACCCACATAACTCACATGGTTTAATTTACACTTTTATTTTTTTGTACAATAGTACTTAAATTCTTTTCCGATCATATTGTTCATAGAGTTGTTAAATTAGTAAATTTTATACATATAAATATAAATTATTTTATTATTTTATTACCGTATCCCAGCCATATCATATCCTATTTTTTTTAGTTTGTTGCACCCACGTGTCCGTGTCGTATCAGATACTATACATGTATTTGTATTCAGGCTTCTCAAGTATAAAATCCCAAGATCTAAGATGGAGGCAGCGTTTACAATCTAAGTTTCGATAACTAGTTTGTTAAGAGAGAAAGTAACAATTAACTCAATATCTTGTACCCCAATCATATAACATAGTAAAATTGGTGGAGTTTCATCTCCCCCATGGATGTAAGTTGTTCCCAGCTGAACCACGTAAAACCCACTACGTTTATGTGTGATTTTTTCTTTATTGCAAGCTTTTTGTATTGGGGTTCTGTGTTAGATGTATTTTTCAAACTTAGAAATCTATCAATTAAGACTTTAATGATTGCCTAAATTTAATTTCAGCATCATTTTCATTTTTCACAAACAAAATTGAGGAAATATCATCATCGCAAAGGGTCTCTATGGTGAATTTAGTTTTAAAGAAGTTAACAATGTCACAACATGGTTATTGAGTCAAATATCTTGTCAATCTTTAATTTTATTAATGTAGTGTTTGCTCTTTTACCTTGGTAACGGCATGAAAAGTTTTGTATTGTGATCCCCTTAGCAAGTGGGAATGGGAATTTTGTTTCTAGACAATTATTTCTTTGGATGTGAATTTCTATTTAGATACACAAAAGTCCGAAGAAAACATCTCCAATGGGACCTTCTATGTGCATCCTCGTATGACGTGGTAGGCTTCACTAAGCTTAACAAAGCCTTTTTTATTATTTAGCGTCGTCTACATGAATCTTAGTTTTCCTTACCATGTTGTTTAGCACAATGTCCTCCTTTAAACCATATGATATTATGTCATTTGTAACAATATCCCACCACATTAGTTGAGGCCTACCTATGGATTTAATTTGATGTGTCCAAATCATCTAAAGCAATTTTCTCTAAATTTATCTTCTACGAGAACTATTTCTGTTGTATCACAAATATGATCACGATATAAACACAGCGAAAATCAACACAACTAAAAAATAAGTGTTTCTCTCATTCATTCATCTCTTTAAAATGATAAACGACTGCGAACGGTTGCCAAATACCTTATTTATAACCCGAAAGTATCTTTACTTGCTAGCCAAGATAACCTAAAAAGTGTAAAATGGCGAAAGATGACACATTAAGGAAATTTCCTCAACATAACACACTAACTATAATAGGAAAATACCCTAAAGGAAGATTTTAAATAAAAAAAATTGTATACAATTACGCCCTCATGACCTCTTGTACACATCGCTCTCCCCGTTGAGGAAAGCTTGACCGAGCGTGGAACCCGGAGGGGTAACCATCATAGGATCGTACAAATATCGTCGTTCTCCCCCACCGACAAGAGAAGTTGGCCACGGAAGGCCCGTCATGTTGGCTAGCAGGCGGGTAAACAACTATTAGAAATCCAATCCATGGACGGTGGGGGAGAACTCGTCCATTGAACATCCTATGATGAAAATGATACTGCCTACTCGAAGGGGAGGGTCATCGATGCCATATGAGGGCTAAACCATGCATAACCGATATCCTTGGCTTTACAAGCCGAAACATCTCGTTGTATGAGACACAAAGGCATCTCAAATCAGGTAAACATACTCGAAAGTAGCCACATCAACCCAATGCGACAAGTCGATCTCGAAAACACTAGCCGATGAAGCCCCCTTGTTTTATTGTATATTGAGTGTACACAGTTGTCAAACATTTTCCCTAATTGTAGTCTTAATTTAAGACACTTTAAAAACCTTCCCCCTAATTGTAGCCTTAATTCAAGGCACTTTAGTTTCCATATTTATCATTGTAAATACTATTTATACACGCCTCCTTGGTGAGAAGTATACACAGAATTTATATTTTCTACATGATATCAATCTAAATACCAATCATCACCTTCTTCCCTTTTCTTTTCCAGTAAATTTTTCCCCTTCTTGGCGTCCCTGTCGGTGGAAAAACACCTCCTCTCATCTCAAAAACCCCTATTTCTTTTACTGTACCTTTCCCTCTACACAGAGCACTACTAATCGTCAGCATCACTATCTATCGCTGATAGTGTTCATCGTCGGATTGCTGTTCAAAATAAATAAATAATCCCATCTTCACTTTTGTCCTTCCAAACCTTTAATACCCTCCGTCAAAAATCATTTTTTCGGAGAACCCCCTGACCTCTCCTTTTCTTTTCTCAAAATAGCTCCTTTAAACCTACTTCACGGCCTCTTCTTCTTTGCTTCACCTTTTGAGATTTAATTTGAGTATGACGTCCAAGGTAGGGAAAAAAAAAACCTCCACCCCAATCGCAAATTTTCTTCACTACCCACAATCCAACATCTAACATCATGACCCAATGCCAACTTTGCCTTACCTTTGAGCACTATGCTCGCAACTGCTCTCAATTGCCCACATTTACTCGATTCTCGTTACCTCAACCACTGCATTCTGCACATAATGGCCTCCAAATTACTCCTTCTCCACAAGCATGTCACTCCGCACTCTTGCCGGCCCAGCATTACCATTTTTTTACTCTAACCGGTATCCCGACACTGGTGCCTTTACCCACATGATTGACAATCCTGCGCTTCTCCACCAACGCGGTGCACCCTACACTGGCCCTGACACAGTTCAACTTGACAATTGTGATCAACTTCCGATTACCTATACGAGTTACATGGCACTTCCTCTTAGTACATTATCTTTTCGTCTCTATAATATATATACTGTTCCTTCCATGCGTAAAAACTTGCTCTCCATTGCGCAGTTCTGTCATGATAATAAAGTTCTTCGTGCCTTTGATGTCAATCACATTTATATCTTTGATCTCACTATGGGGTCCTTACGCTATCAAGCCTTTGCAAGGGCAGTCTTTACAAAATCTCTGCCCTTCCATCTCGCCTCTAAGCTCTCACTACCTCCCACAGTCCCTCATCCCTCTGGCATCAACGACTTGGTCATCCCTCTGGCAAGGTTCTCTCACTTAAGCTCAAATAAACATTTATCCTGAACTTTCAAAAATAATTCTTCCCTTTGCAAAGGGGTGCCCTGGATAAATCCACTCGACTCCCTTTTTAATCATTTAATGAAGTACAAAGTCACTCTCCATTTTGACTTGTTCATTCTGATATATGGAAATCTCTCGTTCTCTCTGTTTCGAGTTACAAATATTATGTGCTCTTCACTGATTACAGTTGTTATGAATAGCTATTCTTCATGAAAAGAAAATATGAGATCCTCATCCATCTTCAGAACTGTCACCTACATCCATACTCAATTCTCCGCCACTCTTAAATAACTCCAAAGCAACGGTGTTCGAGAATATGAAATCGGTCTCATTAAGGATCTATATTCTTCCTTAGTATTCATCACCGCCTCTCTTGCCCTCAGACTCCTTGACAAAATGATCTTGCTGAACGCAAACATCGTCACATTGCTGACATGGCCCGTACTCTTCTCTTTCACCGGTCATGTTTCTCTCTGTCAGTGGCCCGAAGCCATTTCTACTGTTATCCATCTCATCAATCGTCTCCATCTCCTCTTCTCCAATGGTTTTATCCTTTCCCTCGTCTCTATGGTCATTCACCCTTATACTCTACCCTGCATGTGTTTAAAAGTGCATGTGATCCCCATTTAAGTGCTTATGTCACTAAAAAAAATTGCCTAGAACTGTGGAATGTGTGCTTCTAGATTACAGATTACAACACAAAGATTACCGTTGTATGGATCGCAAAACTGGTCATGTCTACATCTCTAGACATGTTAGGTTTGACGAACAAACATTATCCTTTACCAAAACACATCAATCTTCAGCACCTTCCTCCTAAATATTTGTTCATGTCATCCCTCCAGCTATAGTATTACCACCACCCTTGACTCCTCCACCCAATATCCCCAACCCTCTTGTTCGTGAACCCACACCAGCCCATAACCATACGACACCTTTCTTCTATCATTATTAGCATCGACCATCCCATTACCCAATCCCTTCTTCCTAAACGGATACTAACCCACCACCTTCTCCCCCATCCATATCTCCCTCTCCCTCTCCAGCAGACCCCCCATCACCTCTTTCCCACACCCCATGATCACCAGACATCAAGATGGCTCTCGTACTTCACTGTACAGTTGGCACAATTAGATATCATCTTCCCAAAGACCTTTTGGCTCATCTTCCTTCCTCCACTACAGAACCTAGTTACTAGTCACAGACCTCATGCATTCCTAAATGACGTCAAGTCATGACCAATGAGTTCAATGCACAACTGAATAATGTTACCCGAGTTCTTGTTTCTCCTTCTCCTCAACAACATGTGGTTAGCTTCAAATAGGTCTTTAAGACTAAACGATGAGCAGATGGGTTCGTTAACCGTCACAAGGCCCGACTTTTTGCAAAAGGCTTTCATCAACAAGTCGGGGTTGGCTTTGATGAAACTTTCGGTCCCGTCATTAAACCAACCATAGTTCGTACCGTACTCAATATTTTCGTCTCCATGGGTTGGTCTATCCGTTAACTTAGTGTGAAAAATACATCCATTCATGGTGTATTAGATGAGACTATTTACATAAGTCAACCTCTAGCTTTTGAAGAACCTAGTCATCCTCTTCATGTTTGCCTCCTCAAAAAATCCATTTGTGGCCTTAAACACACTCCTCATGCATGATTTCAACGTCTCAGCAGCTTTCTCCTACAGTCATGATTCACTAAAAGTCAAGCAAATTGCTCCTTGTTAATCTACCGTTCAGAATCTACACTTATACTTCTCCTTCTCTATGTTGACGACGTCATTTTGATAGGTAACACACCTTCCCTGGTCACCTCCTTCATCACCACTCTTGTCAAAGAGTTTGAGCTCAATGATCTTGGTCCCTTGTCATACTTTTGTATCTAAAAGCCAATTTCTCCCCAAACCATCTTCATCTTTTCTAATCAAGTACACCAAGGACCTTCTACAGTAGTTTAGTATGACAGGCTGTAAGCCCTTCTCCACTCCAGTAAGTACCAAAACCCAACTATCAGCTCACATCGGTGAGTTCCTAGCTAATGCCACTGAGTATCGACAGCTAGTTGGTTCTTTCCAGTACATTACTTTCACCCCCTCGGACATAACTTATGTTGCTCAATTCATGAGCACACCTAGACCACCTCACCTCATTGTTGTCAAATGGATCCTTCGTTATCTCAAATGATCTCCTGACTTAGGCC
This sequence comes from Sambucus nigra, assembly GCA_949130495.1. NCBI lineage: Eukaryota > Viridiplantae > Streptophyta > Magnoliopsida > Dipsacales > Adoxaceae > Sambucus > Sambucus nigra. Next base: position 233,736 of record CASBWL010000127.1, read on the forward strand.
TTACCTTCAGTCGCTCACCCACACCCTATACTATCACACCCTACTCTGATGTTGATTAGCAGACCCAACTCTCACCGCTCTACTACAGGTCTTTATGTCTTCTTGAGGTCCAACCTCATCTCCTTGACCGCCAAACAACAACTTACTGTATCCCGCTCCAGTGTTGAAACCGAGTACCGCTCTTTTATCCATGTCTGTGCCGAGACCACCTGGATCTCCCATCTTCCTTCCAAACTCAACTTCCCTCCACCCAAACCCATTACTATGTTACGTGACAACCTCGGCACTACCCACATGGCTTCAAACCCCGCTTTCCATGCTCGTACTAAGCATATTGAACTTGACTTCCATTTCATCGGAGAACGCCTTCTCTCCGACACTCATTTGATTCGGTTTATCGATATTCTCACCAAAAAACTCCACAAACATCGCTTTACTCTGCTATGGTCCAACCTCATCTCTCCAGGGCAGACGAGTTTGCGAGAGAGTGTTAAACCTCCGTAATTTTAATTATTGTTTTATTATATATCGAGTGTACATAACTATCAAACCTTTCCCCTAATTGTTGCCTTAATTCAAGGCACTTTAGTAACTTTTTCCCCTAATTGTAGCCTTAACTTAAGACACTTTAGTTTTCATATTTATTATTATAAATATTATTCATACATGCCTCTTTCGTGAGAAGAATACACAGAATTTCTATTTTCTACAGTTCCCGAAGAGCGGGAAGAAGTTACAAACACAATGCAACGTCATATCTCAGACACAAGTGTGATTCCCCAAACCATCGTTCACAAAGATATAAAAGAAATGATATTGAACCCAACCTCTTTTCTATAAATATGGGAAAGAAGTCTACGAGCATAAACACCTCGACCTCTTTGACTCGAGTGTCCAACAATCCGGACAAAGATGTCGAAGAGAACTCCAATATAAGAATTAGGATGATCATCGATAGCCACAAACTAGACAGGGCATCGATCGGAGCCAATGTTACATGGATCTCAGGTCAGTATGGCTTGGGTCTATTACTTTATCCGATACATAATACAGTGAAAATATGCTTAGTTGGTTCACTACTTTAAATCATAAGGGCAGTTTAGATTCCTTGTGTATTTTTAGTATTAAAATAATGTTCTTTGTCAAGATTAATGTACTACACCCATAGTTGTCAAAATCGTACGATTCGCGTCGATTCAATTCTCACATAAAACGATTCTAATCGAGTTGAGAATCGTATAGGGTTAAAAAATCGGACTGAATCGGCGATTCACGATTCGAATCTTACGATTCGGGTCCGATTCACGATTCAAGTCCAATTCACTTTTTCTTTTTTTTTCGCGATTTTTTTCCATTTAACCATACGAGTGTTTTAATAAAACAAATAAAAAAGAAGCAAACAACAAAGGATACCGTTAAGAAACCGAGTTTTAGAGAAAAACATGTTCTCTTAGCTCGAAATTATCAGCTGACTTTTCTTGTCTATTCTCTTAGCTAAGTGTCTTCTATCTTTTGTTTTTTTTTCGTTATAAAACCTTTGTATTTGTTATAAAATCTTTGAAAGCATATTTGTTTTGTTGTTTTAAATTAATATTGTTTTATAGTTAATCTTAGTAGTTGTTTTAGTGTTTTAAATTAATATTGTTGTAATTTTGTAGGCTATTTTAAATTAATATTGTTAATCTTAGTAGGTAGGTTGTTTAAAATTTTTGGAAGTATTTGTTTTACAGTTTTAATGTTTTAAATTAATCTTAGTATTTATTTTATTGCCTTAAATTAATATGTAGGATGTTTTAAATTAATTTGTAGGCTGTTTTATGATATATTTTTGTATTTTACATTTTTAAGCTTAAAATGAATGAGAACATGTGCTACGATTAATTTTTGTGATATATTTTGGTATATTATCTTGTGCTACGATTAGTTTTTTGTCATATTATGCTTAATTACTAATTCTATAGTGTTAAATCTCATTTACGTATGTTTTACTACATTTTTATCATTTGGTTCCGATTCGACCGATTCGATTCACGATTCGCGATTCGGGGGGTAAACGATTCACGATACGATTCACGATTTGACAACTATGACTCCACCAATATCCAAGTTATATTTTCCCTAATAATATATGTAGGGAGAATCTCGATATTCTATAATATATTGATAAGATACATAAAACATTATGCACATAAATTGAGGAGTATTGTTTCTTCCAATTTATACTACTATTGAAGTCAAAATTTGCCTTGTAGTTAATAAGAACTAAAGTAGTCAAAGTCAAAATTCGAGAACACCATTTTTAAAAATCTGAATCGAGAAACCACTATATCTTAGACCGTGCGACCCCGGATCACGGTACGTAGGGGGATGTAGTGATCCTGGTAACTATGATTGGAGCCACGCTAGAAGAGGTAAAGCGGTCGTCAAAAACAAGAGTAACGAGGGCCAAAGAGAATGGATCACCCGAGGGTTGCTTTGAGCTGCCGCGATGGCAGCACGATAATCTAAAACTCGAAATCGATTCTCCACCAATGGGCCTCCCTATCACAATATTCCATCTGCAGACTTGTATCAGGAACAAATAATGAGCAAACTACCTGTAACCTACGGCCTTGTTGCATAAGATCAGCGTAAACTTTCAAGTTCTTCAATGATCTCCACCATCTACGAGAGAGATTCCTGACAGGGGCACTTGTGTAAATATTTTAAGAACCAATGGGAAGGGTAGAAGAGTAGTCAAAAAGGGAGGGGTATATTTCGAATTTACCTTAGCAATTGAGGCAATATAAGTGGCAAATTGTTTACCTAACTTGTGAAACATCACATATCCATAGTCACAAGCCCCACCTACCTCGTTGGGTGGTTATCGGCCATTAAGTGGCACCATAAGGGTACATTGGTGGTCTGCGAAGGAGCCGAAGGGGGTTTTCATCGACGGAAAAACTCAAGATTTAGGATATTCGAGGTTTTTGGCATTATTCGATTGATGTTATATATGTATATAATTAGTCATATGATGGGCATAGTGATTTGTGCGACTATTACGACTGTGACACATTGCATAGCTTATTATAAGGTAGTACTGTGGATGCATAGTTAGAGTGTCCTGCAATGTCGTAGCCTTAAGGTAAGGTTGGGTAACTTACTTTATAGGTTTCAGACTATGTTTTTATCCGTGATAGATAAGTCCAGTGTAATTGGACTTTTAGCTAGCTTATACTTTAGGACGGTTATGGTGAGTTATATTTGATGTGAGTGTCGGTAGGATGGCATGATACGTAGATAAGTTGCATTTCAATATTGTCAATTAACGTAAGTTATTTCTTACTTATGTTTTGGGTTTAACCCATGTTTATCTCCTAAAAATTGTTTTACAGGGGGTGTTCGTGTTCATAAACAGAAGCAATAGGGCTAGTTCATTAACAAGAGCAATAGGGCTAGAGTTCAAACTTGTCCCTCGTGTAGGACTTCATTACAGTTCAGTCTTTTATTTATTTAAGACACTTGAGCTATTATTTCAGAGATATTCTTATAGATTGTATTGAGTTGTTCATTAATTTGGTTTGAGACATCCAATATTGTATAGTCTTAATCATTTATTAATTCAGTCGGAGACTCTTATTATTATCTCAGTTTTATTAATTCGCGCCGTTTATATATTACTATTGCGGATGGTTTAATTTATTGTATGAGTTATTTATTGTTGATGTCGATAATGGTATAAATCGTTAGACACTCCACTAATTTCGGCGTATCGGAGTGGCACCTGGCATGTGGAAAATAAAGCGTGTTACATTTCGCAGTGGCAAACAAGTGGGTTGGGCCAAATCTGGGCGAACAAAATTCAGACTAGGTCGAATCTGGGCGGGCTGAAATCGGGCTAGGTTGGGTTCGGTCCGGGCCAACCCATTTTTTTCAACAATCCTATTTGTTGATTTTTCTATGGAGAGAAGGGAGGGGGCAAGTGGATCCCTACAGTTCAATGAATATATATATATGTATATAAAGATCGTTCAGATGTTTAAGTCCAATGAACTTATCACAATCAAGATATTAGAAATCCAAGAGAGAAGGGATCTGACGGGGAGAGAGGGATATCTCAGTAAAGAGTGAGAAAGAGGAATTGGGTGTTTTAGCTGAGAGAAATGGATGTTAGGGTTAGTTTAACAAAATATAAATGGGTGGCTGCCCATACTGACCCGATCATTTTAAGGTTTAGAACCACATTTGCCCGCTAAGTTTAAAATATGGGCCCAATATTTTGAAGCTTGAGCTAATATGGGCGGTTCAATCTCATGTACCTATTTTTACCGCTACTGGTTACAATTTCTAAAAGGGTGAAAAAGATAGAAAGACTTTTAAAAACAACCCTTAGGGCCATTTGAGAAGCTTGAAATTTGTTAAGGGCTTCTCACTAAAATTAAGTTAGGTTGAGAAATAGGTGACTTCAATATTACTGAGTTGTGCAAAAAGATGTGTGTGTGTGTGTGTGTATGTGTGTGTGTGTGAGAGAGAGAGAGAGTGAGAGAGAGAGAGAGAGAGAACCTGGAGAGTGAGTCTTGCAAAAAATTTCCATCCAAACTCACACGATCTATAAGTTCATTGAAAATGGGAGCTAATTCACAAGCTTGCATCCAATGAGTTTCAGGAAATGAGGTGGGAAATAAGGCAATTGGAGCATGAACCATACCCACACCAGGTAGTGCTCCTGATCTCTGCGAGTTGAAACACCACAAAAGATCAAGCACAAGTACCCCTGATTATGTTCACAAATACATATACTTCTTGCTGACTTTCTGTTAATTACTATATATAAACAAAAATCTGGGCTTCGGACTAAGTGTGATGTATGGGTGATGATATAGGAAGTATGATGTATAGAAGTCTTGCTAGCTATACATATAAAAACAAAAGAAATCTATATATTGTATGTGTTAACATTCTAACAAAACATTAACCTAATTGGTCAATGTTACATAAAAGGTACCCAGTGCACAACTCTCCCGCTTAGTGTTTGGGAGAGGCAAATGTCGTCTGGCCTTACCCCATATATGGAGATGTTGCTCCCATGTCTGGAACACTAAATCAACCCTAACTTGGTCAATGTTACATAGTTAATTAAAAAATTATATTCAAAAAATAATCAATCATATCCGCTTGAACCATCCATGATATATATATATATATATATATATATATGCACTTAGAACATACAATTTTTTTTAGGGGCATATACCAAATAGTCCCTCGAACATTTTTTAATACACGTTTACTCCAAGCCTTTTTATTTTGCTCAAAAAAGTCCTTCACCATGCCGCTGGCGCGGACTTTAGAATATTAGTTAAATGAGTGTTTGAGGCGGACTTTAGAATATTAGTTAAATGAGTGTTTGAGGGACTTTTTGGAATAAAATAAAAGTCTTGGACTAAATGTGTATTAAAAAATGCTTGAAAGACTTTTTGGTATTTGATCCTTTTTTTAAAATACTAAGGGAGTTAATTTTTTTACCAAATTTGTTATGGATGCACTCCGTCATCTAAAACAATCGTTAGAAAAATCATCCTGAGAAATAAAAATTAGGTTTACATGTGCATGTTCGATGGCTCACACTTTTGATAATCATCTGACCCTTCGGGGATGAATTTCTAAATGAATTTTTTTGTAGATAGTGTGAAGATGAATTATACCAAATTTGGCAGAAAAAATAAAGTTTGAAAAAATTGGTATGTTCCCCATAGTTGTAGAGTTGGGCACCGAGCAAATGAATTGTTATATGAGTGAGATGTTTTTAGTAATTACGGGAAACTAAAGAAATTGATTGCAATAGAAAATTGATATTCGTATGAGGAGAGAGAGCCTAAAAAACTGAAGAAGCAACAAAATAGTGGAGTATGAGATAGCTACCTGTAGGCTTCTGTCTCCAACAACAAGGCCGTGGAGAGAAGCCCAAACCAGAGCATCATATACTAACTTTTGAAGAAAATCTTGGTCAATACTGTGAGGATTTACAGAAATTTCCTGTTGGGTGGCGGCGGCCCTCATGTTGAATTTCAGTGGTTTATTGACGAATGTGATGGAGGGATACAAGGGGATGTACTTTGATTCTGATTTCGATTTGTGAGGGAGAACACTAGATCTTAACCAAATTTCACCGGGCGCGGAGAGAGAGCAACAAACACCCATCTTTTAACTTTTTCCCCGCACTAATAAAGTGGGGGTTTTTCGGTACTATTTGCCACAGGTACAAGATGGTTTTCGGGATGAATTAATTAAGCTTATTCCTAATTCTTCCCTAAAGCAACCCAATATCTTCTTAAAGTCAAATTTATGAGATAATTATATTTAAGTCTTATTTGTGAGATCAATATTCATATAAATTTTATTGACTTTTTAATAATCATATAGGTCATATTTCAATTTTTTAAAGAATTTTTTCACAATTTTACCCTTTTATAATTAATCATCCGTAACTTCCTTTAGTACATAAGTGGTTGGACTTTTTTTTTTAATCTTAAAATGATCATAACTTTTGATTCACAAATCCGTTTATCGTAAAATTACTATTTTTGAAATCTGCTCGACGTGATCTATCAAACAAGATCTATGAAGCCTATAAAAGTTCAAAGAAAAAAATTTACACAAACAGTAAACTTTACTCTATGCACTAAAATATGAAATAGTTTTATATATGTGACATTTTCACAAACAGACGGTAACATTTACTGTGGTAATATTACACAGTATATATATATATATATATATATATATATATACACGGTGGATCTAAACCCTCTTTTTTCAAAATTACTTTATATTTAAAGGTTCGCGCTAGCGGCATCCAATCCTTACCACCATTGTTGGAGCTTCAACGACTTTCATCAAAGCTCCGATTTGGGGTGGGTAAGGGTGGCATGTGGTGCCGCTGACGTGGACCTTTGAAAATAAGAGAGTTTTGAATAAATGGATTTTGGATCAACCGGAGTGTCATGGGGGCGCTAGCGCGGACCTTTAAAAATAAGATTTGATAAATGGGATCTGGATCCTTTGGAGCGCCGATTTTGGGTGAGTAGTGGTGTGCCGGTATATATATATATATATATATATATATATAATGTGATAATACAGTAAATGCTATTATTTGTAAAAATATCATAGATATTAAACTTTATTGTATATACCAGAAAATGAAATAGTTTTATATCTGTGACATTTTTTATAAACAATAACACTTTTGTGTTAATATATTTATGAAATAGTTTTATATATATAACATTTTCACAAACAGTAACATTTACTGAGTTAATATTACACAATATATATATATATATATATATAATATTTTCACAAACTGTAACATTTACTGAGTTAATAATACACAATATATATATATATATATATATAACAGTTTCACAAACAGTAATATTTACTGAGTTAATATATATATATATATATATATATTCGTGGTAGATCCAAACCTTTTTTTTCCCAAAATTACCATATTTATTATTTTTAATGGTTTGCGCTAGCGACATTCAATCTCCACCACTACCCACCCCCATTATCGGAGCTTCAACGACTTTCATCAGAGCTATGATTTGGGGTGGGTAGTAGTGGCATAGGGTGCCGTTGACGTGGACCTCTGAAATTAAGAGAATATTAGATAAATGAGGTTTAGATCCACTGAAGTTCCGATTTGGGGTGATTAGGGGTGGCATTGGGTTATGTTTATATCTATAACATTTTCACAAATACTAACATTTACTGCGTTCATATAACACAGTATATATATATATATATACACAAACCTCTTTTTTCTAATATTATCTTATTTTTAACGGTCCGCGCCAGCGGCATTCAATCCCCACCACCACCCACCCCCATTGTCGGAGCAACAACAACCTTCATCAGAGCTCTGATTTGAGGTGGCATGGGATGCCGATGTAACATTTTCACAAACAGTAATATTTATTATTTATGAAAATATTACAGATATAAACATAACCTAATGCTACCCCTAGCCACCCCAAACCGAAGCTCCGGTGGATCCAAACCCCATTTATCCAATATTCTCTTATTTCTTATGGTCCGCGCCAGCGGCACTCCATGTTACCCAAAATCAGAACTCTGATGAAGGTTGTTGGAGCTCCGACAATTGGGGTTGGTGGTGGCGAGGATTAGATGCCGCTAGCGCAGGTCGTTAAAAATAAGACAATATCAGAAAAAAGAGGTTTGGATCCATCGTATATATATATATATATATATATATATATATATATATATATATATATATATATATATATATTGTGTTATAACACAGTAAATATTACCGTTTGTGAAAATGTTACAGATATAAACCTAACCCAGTGCCAACCCTACTCACCCCAAACCGGAGCTCCGGTGGATCCAAACCCCATTTATCCAATATTCTCTTATTTCCTAATGTCTGCGTCATGGGCACTCCATGTCACTCCAAATCAGAGCTCTGATGAAGGTTGTTGTAGCTCCGACAATGGGGGGGGGTGTTGAGGATTGGAAAAACAAGTTCCAAAACGTCATTAGATATATCATCGGGGAGAGTAATCAAAGCTTATTGAACACTATACAACATTTACAACTTTCTCTTTTCTTATTTTTCTCATTTTTCTTTTGTTTTCTTTTTCTTTTTGCTTTCTCTTTTTCTTCACTTTTTTCACTACTTTCTTTTCTTTACTTTTCAAACTCTCATATGCCTAAATTGCAACCGACATCATAACATCATCATTCAATCCCAAGTAACATTCCAAACAAAGGTATGGAAAGTGTATATATGGGCTAAAACTCCAATTTATAGTTGGTTATGGGATTGGGGTTATGAAACGAAGGGATATATTTAGGCTCAAAGGGGTTAACGAGGGTAAACATATAAGGGTGAGGTCAAGGCTAATATGGGTAATGTAACAAAGAATGCCTATGATCATTTCACAAAGTTTACGCAATTCTCGAATCAAAACAATATATGAAAATCATGATCAAGTAACACATTTCAATTATGAACTCAATCAATGAACGATAAAATGAAAGAATAGTGAGATTACCAATGAATTCAACGTTTTCAATGAAAAAAGAATAGTGTATACACTCACAGGAGACGAAAGGTACAAAGCTTACTCGGTGTAAATATATACAATGCAACAAAAGATTACTGAGTTATAAAAATCTTAAACCAAATCAATAGAACGATAAAAACGCATGTGCTCATGGGATTAAGGTTTAATCATGAAGTTATTCATAATATCAATAATGGAGACTAAAGTCTAATAACTTCTAAAATCGATAACATGCATCATTGGGTTGTCTATTGGATCGGGCAATTATTGAAATTTATCATCGGAAACAAAGGCAAAAAGCCCAAAAAAAGGAGAAAAAGGAAAGAAAATATTTTTAAAATTTTCATTTTTTCTAAGAAAAGAAAAGCATACTAAGTAACTAACATGTGAGCAAAAGCATGGACTAAAATAATGAAATGGATAGAATATCCCACACCCCCTAACTTAAAACTTGACATTGTCCTCAATGTGAATTAAGAACCAAGTTAAAGAGAAGAAAAGAGCGATGTTACCCAAAATTAGAGCAATCCCCATAAGAATAAATCCAAAGAATCTACAAAACAAGTTAGTACCGAGCATAGCAAAAACAAATAACAAAAAGTTAACTAATTACACTAGACTAAATTAAAAATAAATAAAGAATAAAAAGCTAACTATATACAACCTACTATTTAGGCCTCACACTATTTATACACTAGAAGTCTAAATAGCTGAGGGTCCACCATAAGAACGATTTGACTTTGGAGGATAACCGGTGTACCCTCACATACAAGCATGCCCTCAGAAAAAGATGAATTTCGTTTTAACAACGGAAGGCATGTGTAAGGCGGAAGAAATGAACCATCGCCAATTAAAAGTTTTGGAGGGACGATGGGGGGGTTGGATTGAACGGGTGACAAAAACAAGTGGTACCGAGAAAAGCCGAATACCCTCCCAATGATTTTAAAATTGGAATGGGAGGCGGCGCACACAAAGGCAAAGATGCGACCGTGTTATATAATAAACTCCTTTTCTTAAATGGTTGGTCTTATTTTCTCATATATTTTCACTAGGAGTCATAGTTTAGAGGGTTTATCCTTTATTTAATCAGTAGTCAATCTATTTAAGTAGATAAATAACAAATTCGTGATGCATATACGCAAGAATAAATTGATCATTTCATCATGGTTTCCCCATTACCCAATATTTGATATCTCAGATCCCCAGTTGGCCTTTAGGCTGGTGGCATGAGGAAAATGTAGTCCAGGTTACTAGTTTTATATATACTAAAAAGTCTAAAATAATAAGTGTAACAATTTACTTTTAACAAGTAAAGGTAGTAATGGTAAAATTAGTCCATACAGTGTATACAAGAGCTTGGTGCAAACTTACTTCCTGCACTTATGTGCTACCCATCATGAATAAAGGGAATCCGTGTCCAAACATTCTTACTAATATTATGTAAAGTTAAAATCGCAACATTTAAGTAGTGTTAAAAACTTTCCTTTTGATGAAAGTTTCCAACATCAGATTTGTCCGCCCATCTTTTCATTTTCTAATTCCCATCTACATCGGTTCTAACAACTACATGGAATTGTTTTATATAATAAGGTTGTTAGATTAATCGGTCATGACCTGTAAAATCTCGTTGCAAGCTGTGGTTTTGAACATTACCATCTGCCGTTTGGTACCTATAATATCATATAAATATATTTGATTTTATTTATGTTCTTATGGGTGCAGCTTATGAAAAATATACTTGATTTTATTTCTCTTCTTTATCCCGGTATTTTCAATTTGATTAAATTACTAAGACATGTGGAATTTAAATATTCCAAAAAATACGTGGTGTTACATAGGCTTTTGTATTTTTACATATTTAAAGGGAGATCATGGGAGGAATTTTCAGAGCTCATGTTAACTTATTCCCAAGAGACTTAGGAAATGCCGTAAGCTAATCGAGGATAGATTTCGTGTGAGAAAATACGAGACTAAGTGAGTAAATGATCACTGTTGGGAACCGAGAAATCAGGTTAGGATTTAGAGATGGTTAGGCAAAGTGCCAGGGTAGAATAGCATGTTGGTTAGAATTGTGAAGCTAAATAATTAATAATAGTTAAGTGAATACTTGATATTTGGTAGTCGGGAAAATACTCTGGGCGTATACGTTAATGCTTCGGTTGATAGGCACGGACTAGTCGAATTATGTGATTGTGTATAAATATATATATATGAATAATAATATCTCTGTGTGTGATATTTTTGTGAAACATATCCATCCTAAAGAATAAGCTATCGGTAGAGGTTGCGCGCTGTGAGAGGTCACTCTGGCGAATTCCAGCGGAGGTAGTACCGTTCCCCTGGGTCATAGGTCAGTGCACGACCACCCTATGTGAATTTTGGAGTCCCGTGGAATAATGTGATATGGTTATGACCCACGGACTTAAGACCATGTCTGCCTTCCATTTTCGTTTTCATTTTGGGTTCGGGGGTGAGATTCCGACCTGATTACCTAGGGTGTTGTGCACATTATTGGAGCTTGAGAGCATGCTAGAAGTTGAATCTGCGAGGTAATGCTCTTGGGGTTGCGGTTATATATATATATATATATATATATATATGTATGGTTTATGTGATATTGAATTACTTATATATGTGTGCAAAATAGTATAAGACCTTAAGTGTGAATGTTTATTAATAACTTGAGTAAAGTTATGTGAATTAATTAAGATGGAACTTAAAATGATTTAGCGTATGTGATAGCTAAATAAGAATTAAAACTTTGAACAAACGTATGTGACATAGTTTGGGGAAAAGGTTAGCGTATGGGGCTAAGATACGTGTTGGTACTAATTAAGCACGGTAGCATAACTAGGGTGTTTAAAATGCTTACAATGGGTGCGCATAATAGATGAGGGGTAAGGGTCATCTCATGGGATTGCGCTATCGGTTTAAATATGGACAAATGCTTTACATTTCATTAATGCATTTTATTGTAACAACCCGCGTAATTTTGGGGTATTTTCAAAATATAGAGGACAATAAAGTTTTTGGTAAAATTATTTTTATTGCTCAAATATATTGGATTTTATTTTTAAAGATGATAATTTCAAACGGTTTCGAAATTGGAATTAAAATGGAGTTTTAATTGAATTTTTATTATATAGAATAGTCCTCAAAACATAAAACTCTCTAGAAAAAAAATATTTAAAAATATTAAACGGTCCGATCGAGTTGAATTTTTTTATGTAGCTTCCTATCGTCTTCAACTAATTCTTTATAAAATTTCATCTAATTCCAACGGTCTGATCATCCGAAATAAATTTTTTTAGTGTTTGTATCTGATTAGAACAACTTAATCAAACTCTTAATCCTTTATATATCAACTAATTCGTGGCTTGGCTTTTCAAATCACTTTTTTCAAACTTTTCAACCAGAAGAGCTATTTAAAATTACTCCCTTTCATATACAAACCATAGCCCCAAACTTATTCAAGATTTCAACCATAGATTAGAAGGTTTATTTTGTGTTTTCTCGAGTTTGGGTTATAACGAGATTTAGTTATTTTCGCAAGAAGAACGTGATGGTGTGATTAGATTTTGAGGATAAAATTATGTGATGATGTTGAGGTATGAGTTTTTACACAATATACTCCTTAATCTCGCGAGTGTTATTCCCGTTGTTTTCTTGTGATTATTGACTCAAATTCGAATTGATAAATTCATTGGAATCAGGAAATTTTTGTTGGAATCTAATTTTGATTCATGTGGTATTATTATTGTGTTGAGCATGTTGTCATGGGATTTTAATATGGCACTAAGGTTGGGCACCCGCTAATATTCATTTTTCCGGATATGCTAAAAAAATGCACTGGCGCGGTATGATGGTGAGGCCTGGTGCCCCGGTTAATGTGTTGTTGAGAAATTATATTGATATAATTGTTTATGAGATTCACGTTGATTTGAATATTCGTATTGTTACGCTTTATTCACCGCTAATATTTATTGAGCATCTTTCCTGCCGTATTGTGTACTTCCCCATATTTTCTTTTAGTGGCAGGTTAGCGCGGATTTTGGGGCGCTATGGAGATTGATTTTAGCGAGGATTATTTTGGAAAGATTATTCGAGAATACAAGTTGATAAGATTTGTATTTATTTTTGTTGTATAGAGCATTTTATTCAGAGATAGATAGTTGTTTTATTTCGAGAGATTATTGGTTGTATTTAATTTGAAGAAATTGAGATTAGTGGTTTCTCTCTTATATTGTGGGATTGGTTTTAGATGCTCTATAACGTGTTATTTGTGGATTTGATTAGTTTTATCGACAGTAGCGCTCCGTTTGCTCTCCCCGGGAGGGCGGGGTGTTACATTTATTCCCTTGCTAAATATTTTTAAAAGGTTTTAGGCTCTGACCGCATCAAATATTTTCAAAACTTTTAGTTGTCCAGTCATAGGGATGCTAATCATGATTACTCATTCCAAGATTTACGGAGCTGCATCTGATGTGGAGGCTTGTAGGTTTTGGAGTAGCCGATTTTATCTTTTGTATTCTAGATAGGTCTCATCGCATTCTGTAGTTAGGCATGTCGCCCCTTTTATCAGGCTCCTTACATTTAGTTTTTATTTAATTCAGCTAGTGTGGATTGTATTGGATTTTCGTAACCGATGGTTTACTCAGTATTTGCTTTATTTATTTATTTATCTTTTGGACTTTATTATAGTAGTGGTTTATTCAAAATGTTTAATTTGAATGGGGTGTGATGAATGGTTTACTTTTCAATTATTTAATGAAAGATTACAAATAAATTTGGCACCAGCTTACGTAAATAATAGGTGGTTAGTAATTAAATTATTTTCGACAATGATATTAAGAATGAACCAGATGAGATTCGTTTTATATTTTTGTAAAGGACTGATCACCCGTTATTGACATAGGCGGGTGTCACGGGTTGGTCTTATTATCTCCACTCTAAAAGGTGAAGATATCGAATATTCACTCAGGTTTAACTTAAAGATTCAAATAATGAGGTTGAGTACGAAGACTTAATTGCGTGCACAGGTTTGGCTTCATCCCTAAGGTATCTATAGGTGTCGTCCCACAATAATTCGTAATTGGTTGTATATTAAGTTTTGGGTTCATATGAGGCGAGAGAAGACAAGATGGAAGAATACCCGAGCAAGGTGAAAATATTATTGTCTAAATTCACTAGAATGCAAATTGTGAGAGTACCACGAATGTAAAAATTATGGGCAAATGCGCTAACTCGCTTGATATTAGTTATTTAAGTAGAGCTTCAAAGGGTGGAACCATTGGAGATTTTACTCTACCTAAGTATGAATAATGAATAGATCATTGAGTTCGAATAGGGGCCATCTTGGATTGACCCGATATTATCTTACCTGCAGACAAGATCAGGCCCAACGACCCCAAATAGGCTAAATGATTGCACTACAAAGTGCAAAGATATGTGCTTAATGATGGTGTACTATTCAAGCGGCGTTTTGTATTGCCATTTCTTTGGTAAGTTGACCCTCGCGATGTGCAGGCTTTGATCAAAGAGTTGCACGAGGGGTCATGCGGGGCTCATGCAGCCGCGAGGTTGTCGGTAAAAAGAATAGTAACGCAGGGCTATTACAAGCCCACTATAAAGGAAGATTGTGCCAAATATGCGATTAAATGTGATAAATGTTATAGGCATGTCACGATAAATCACCGACCAGTAGAGGCCTTGACTCATATCACTACCCCATGGCCTTTCTTCGGTAATAGATTTATTAGGGCCACTCCCTAAAGTCAAAGGAAGGCCCAAATACCTAGTGATCAAGGTTGACTACTTCACCAAATAGGTCAAGGCCAAACCGATGATTGAAATCGGTTAACCAAAGACATTCTAATTCATCTTAAATAACATTATTACATGTACGGTATTCCAAAATCTTTCATCACGGATCATGGAACACAATTCGATAATGAATGGCTTGGGAATTACTGCATCAAAAACCATATCAAACGTCTGCACTCCACTCTGGGTTACCCATAATTGAAACAAACGGAGGTCACTAATAATACGATTCTCGACGGAATAAAAAAGAGGACCGAAGACGTAAAATTTAAGTAGATTAATAAACTCCACACCGTCTTATGGGCATATTAGATGACCTTGAGAACTCCCCATAGAAAGACTAGCTTTATGCTAAAATTTGGATCCAAGCTTGTGGTCCCAATAAAGGTTGGTTTAGCTATACACCATTTGCTGAATTTCAACTCTTATACTAGTGATTTCATGAGGTGACTACACTTTGACCAATCTAAAGAAGTAAGGGATCAAGTTGCGCTCAAAGTGTGACCTACCAGTAAAGGAGGATTTGATATTACAATAAGAGAGTGAAGCCGAGGACATTGAAAGAATGGTATCATGTGCTAAAAATGACATTTAGAAAGGAATTATTAAGCTATAGGACACTATCATAGGCCATATAAAGTTACGTTGGTGGTCTGACCAGGAACATATCAAATCAAAACACTAGAGCGAGAAGAATTTAAAACTATGGAACGCTGAGCACCTGAGAAATTATTATCATTAGTCTGACGTTATGTAATAGAAGCTAAGAATGTAATGGACCAATTTATAGTATCAATGAAAAAGAATTTATTTTCCTTGGTAATTATTATTGTTCAGATCTCTTTGTCTATTATAAATTGTTAAAAAGTTTTAGCCTCACGAGATAGGCAAGAGGCCTCGATCGAAGGCATCTCAAGGAGGCTGAAAAAGAACTACGCAATGCAGAGCATTATACTTAGGTATGCATTGAGACTAATTATGTTCATATGAACTAATAAATGACTCACTAAGTTAACACTTATTCAAGGGGAACAAAATATGCCTTAAGTGAAGGTCATCGACCTCGGCCAAGGATACTGCACGGGACAAACTGATAAAGGAAAGACAATTAGGAAGAGGCTCAAGATATAAGAGATATCTCACTCTGTAAACACCTCATGAAAACAACATTTCATAAGTGATCCCATCCCTATGATAGGTCAGGTCATGAAATAGTCTCATCCATTAATAGTTGGTGCAATTAGAATTAATCTTATGGGTTCGCGTCATTAACCCACATGTTAAGTTTTCGTTATACTTTTGAGTTGTAAACTTCGTGGTCTCGTATCATAGTCCACGACCTATGAATTACGACCATGGCATTGGTAACTACCTGCGACCTAAATATTATGGTCCGGGGCCGTTTGGGCGCCAGGATTTTCACCCTCAAACGGCATGTTTATAAACCTAATCTAGATATTTTCAAATTATCGTCATATTCTCAAATCGGAAGATCCGGGACTACGCGGTCCATTCCTACAAGTCGTATTGGTCCCGTGCGAGGTGTTCGTGCCTCTTACGGGGCCGTTTGGGGACTGGCTTGGGTTTTCACCCTCAAACGACTTATTTTTAAGCCTAATCTAGATATTTTCAAATAATCGTCATATTCTCAAACCGGGAGACCCGCGACTACGCAGTCAGTTCCTATAAGTTCCATTGGTCCCGTGCGAGGTATCCGTGCCTCTTACGGGGCCGTTTGCGTACTGGTTTGGGTTTTCACCCTCAAACGACTTATTTTTAAGCCTAAACTAGATATTTTCAAATTATCGTCATATTCTCAAACCAGAAGACATGCGACTACGCGGTTAGTTCCTACAAGTTATATTTATCCCGTGTGAGGTGTTCGTGCCTCTTTCGGGGCCGTTTGGGGGCTGGTTTGGATTTTCATCCACAAACGCCATGTTTATAAGCCTAATCTAGATATTTTCAAATTATCGTCATATTCTAAAATTGGGAGACCCGTGACTACGCGGTCAGTTTCTACAAGTCGCATTGGTCCCGTGCGAGGTGTTCGTGTCTCTTACGGGGGCCATTTAGGTGTTGATTTGGGTTTTCAAACTCAAACGGCTTGTTT
This sequence comes from Sambucus nigra, assembly GCA_949130495.1. Lineage (NCBI taxonomy): Eukaryota > Viridiplantae > Streptophyta > Magnoliopsida > Dipsacales > Adoxaceae > Sambucus > Sambucus nigra. Next base: position 250,758 of record CASBWL010000127.1, read on the forward strand.
TTAAGCCTAATCTTGATATTTTCAAATTATCGTCATATTCTCAAACCGAGAGACCAGCGACTACGCGGTCAGTTCCTACAAGTCCATTGGTCCCGTGTGAGGTGTTATTGCCTCTTCCGGGGTCGTTTGGGGACTGGTTTGGGTTTTCACCCTCCAACGGCTTATTTTTAAGCCAAAACTAGATATTTTCAAATTATCGTCATATTCTCAAACCGGGTGACCCGCGACTACGCTGTCAGTTCCTATAAGTTACATATGTCCCGTGCGAGGTGTTATTGACTCTTTTGGGGCCGTTTGGTGGTTGGTTTGTATTTTCACCCTTCAACGGCTTGTTTCTAAGCCTAATCTATATATTTTCAAAGTTTCATCATATTCTCAAACCGAGAGGCTCGTGACTAACACGGTCAGTTCCTACGACTTACATTGGTCCCGTGCGAGGTGTTATTGCCTCTTACGGGGCCGTTTGGGGGCTGATTTGGGTTTTCACCTTCAAACGGCTTGTTTTTAAGCCGAATCAAGATATTTTCAAATTATCGTCATATTCTTAAATCGAGAGACCCGTGACTACGCGATCAGTTTCTACAAGTCACATTGGTCCCGTGCGAGGTGTTCATGTCTCTTACGGGGTCGTTTCGGTAATGGTTTGGGTTTTCACCCTCAAACGGCTTGTTTTTAAGCCTAAACTAGATATTTTCAAATTATAGTCATATTCTCAAATCGGGAGACCCGTGACTACGCGGTCAGTTCCTACATGTCACATTGGTCCCGTGCGAGGTGTTCATATATCTTACGGGGACATTTCGATACTGGTTTGAGTTGTCACCCTCAAACGGCATGTTTATAAGCCTAATCTAGATATTTTCAAATTATCGTCATATTCTCAAATCGGGAAACCCGTGACTACACGGTCGGTTCCTAAGTGTCGCATTGGTCCCGTGCGAGGTGTTCATGTCTCTTACGGGGCAGTTCCTACAAGCTACATTGGACCCGTGCGAGTTATTATTGCCTCTTATAGGGTCGTTTGGGGGCTGATTTGGGTTTCCACCCTCAAACGACTTGTTTTTAAGCATAATCTAGATATTCTTAATTTATCATCATATTCTCAAATCAGGAGACCCGTGACTACGCGGTCAGTTCCTACAAGTCACATTGGTCCCGTGCGAGGTGTTCATGTCACTTACGGTGCCATTTGGGGACTGATTTGGGTTTTCACCCTCAAACGGCTTGTTTTTAAGCCTAATCTAGATATTTTCAAATTATTATCATATTCTCAAATCGGGAGACTCGTGACTACGCGGTCAGTTCCTATAAGTCACATTAGTCCCGTGCGAGGTGTTCATGTCTCTTACGGGGCCGTTATTGTACTGGTTTGGGTTTTCACCCTGAAACGGCATGTTTTTAAGCCTAAACTAGATATTTTCAAATTATCTTCATATTCTCAAACCGAGAGACCTGTGACTACGCGGTCAGTCCCGACAAGTTACATTTGTCCCGTGTGAGGTGTTCGTGCCTCTTCCGGGACTGTTTGGCGACTGGTTTGGATTTTCACCCACAAACGGCATGTTTATAAGCCAAATTTAAATATTTTTAAATTATCGTCATTTCTCAAATTGGGAGACCCATGACTACGCGGTCGGTTCCTACAAGTCACATTGATCCCGTGCGAGGTGTTCGTGTCTCTTACGGGGGTCGTTTGGGGACTGGTTTGGATTTTCACCCTCAAACGGCTTGTTTTTAGCCTAAACTAGATATTTTCAAATTATCTTCGTATTCTCAAACCGAGTGACCCGCGACTACGCGATCAGCTCCTATAAGTTACATTTGTCCCGTGTGAGGTGTTCGTGCCTCTTACGGGGCCATTTGGGGACTGGTATGTGTTTTCACCCTCTAACGGCTTGTTTTTAAGCCTAATCTAGATATTTTCAAATTATCGTCATATTCTCAAACCGACCCGCGACTACGCGGTTAGTTCCTTCAAGTCCTATTGGTCCCATGCTAGGTGTTCGTGCCTCTTACGGGGCCGTTTGGGTATTCACCCTCAAACGACTTGTTTTTAAACCTAAACTCGATATTTTCAAATGATCGTCATATTCTCAAACCGGGAGACCCGCGACTACGCGGTCAGTTCCAAAAAGTAACATTTGTCCCGTGTGAGGTGTTCGTGCCTCTTCTAGGGCCGTTTGGGTGCTGGTTTGCCTTTTCACCCACAAAGGGCATGCTTGTAAGCCTAATCTAGATATTTTCAAATTATCGTCATATTCTAAAATTGGGCGACGCGTGACCACGCGGTCAGTTCCTACAAGTCGCATTGGTCCCGTGCGAGGTGTTCGTGTCACTTACGGGGGCCGTTTGGGGGTTGATTTGGGTTTTCACCATCAAACGACTTGTTTTTAAGCCAAATCTAGATATTTTCAAATTATCGTCATATTCTCAAATCGGGAGATCCGCGACTACGCGGTGAGTTTCTACAAGTCCCATTTGCCCCGTGCGAGGTGTTATTGCCTCTTTCGGGGTCCCGTTTAGGGACTGATTTGGGTTTTTACCCTCCAACGACTTGTTTTTAAGCGTAAACTAGATATTTTCAAATTATCGTCATATTCTCAAACCGAGTGACCCGCGACTACGCGATCAGTTCCTACTGGTTACATATGTCCCGTGCAAGGTGTTATTGCCTCTTTCGGGGCTGTTTGGGGGCTGGTTTGTATTTTCACCCTTTAACGGCTTGTTTCGAAGCCTAATCTATATATTTCTAAAATTTCTTTATATTCTCAAACCGAGAGGCCCATGACTAACGCGGTCAGTTCCTGCGACTTACATTCGTCCAGTGCGAGGTGTTATTGCCTCTTATGGGGCCGTTTGGGAGCTGATTTGGGTTTTCACCCTCAAATGGCTTGTTTTTAAGCCGAATCTAGATATTTTCAAATTATCATCATATTATCAAATCGGGAGACCCATGACGACGCGGTCAGTTCCTATAAGTCACATTGGTCCCGTGCGAGGTGTTCATGTCTCTTAAGGGGCCGTTTGGGGGCTGATTTGAAATTTCACCCTCAAACGACTTGTTTCTAAGCCTAACTAGATATTTTAAAATTATCTTTATATTCTTAAATCGGGGGACCCGCGACTACGCGATCAGTTCCTACAAGTTATCTTTTTTCGAAGATTCTTTCTCTATTTCTTGGAGAGGTTTGTATCAAGATTGCCTCCATTACCATCAATGTCTTTGATTTTTAAAGCTATTCCAGACGGAGCAGGTGATGCATCAGTCTCACTTACATCTTCATTACCTATGAGGTTGGTAATGGCAGGAGATGCAACTCTAGAATGAATTACAGCCTTTCCATCACTGGATTCCAAATGGGTTCCTTTCACCGAAGCCTTCATATTGATTTTTGGTGTTTCAGTAAGAGATGGGGGTGTAGATCACTTATCTCTTCTATGTCAAGCAGTGCTTCAAATCTGTTGGTTATGGCAGTTGAGGCGACATTATTATGAGTTGCAGTCCTCCCATCAATAGGGTTTGCATTGGTTTCCTATGTATTCTCCATTTCATTGAAAACTATCTGATTTTTATCTCCCACCGTTTCCCAAACATTGCTTGAAGTTGCATTGGTTTCAACCACTTTCATGTTTTGTTTAGGTTTCCATACTTGCGTCAAAAGAGGACATTTAGAGATCTTGTGTCCAAATACAAGGCAGTGCGAACATGAGAAAGTCATACGTTGATATTCTACAACAATCTCAGTTGTTTGAACATCCCCATGTAGCAAGTCTATAGTCTTAGGGTATATGTCCTTGGCTTCAACATCAGTGTAAATTCTTGCATAACTAAGTCTATTCATTTTCTCAGTGGCAGCATCCGCATATAAAGGCTTACCAATGGCGCTAACAATGTAGCTAAGGCCACCTTCAGTCCAGTATTGGATGGGAATGTTATGGAATCTAACCCATATAGGTACAGTTTCAGTTAGGTCTTTGTGTGCCTGGAAGTTGGGTTGCCATTGATTCAGAATAATAGGGTTGCCAGCAAAGTGCCACGGGCCATTTGAAATGATTGAATCTCTCTCCTCAGCGTGATTGAATTTGAAAAGAAAAAAACCATTGTCGTGTGGAATAAGATGCATGAGGCCATGTTTGTCCCAGAGCCTTTGGGAAAGAGTGTTGACGAGTGAGAATGACAATCTTCTGCCAAGGAAGTAGCCCACTGCACTATTGCACCATAAGGTTTTACCCGCTTCCTCAATCTCCATAGGTGGTTTCACTCTGGGAATACCATTTACCACTTTCGGTTGGTGATAAGTGAGTTTGAGGTTAGGTGTACGTTTAGGAGCAGCTACCCTACTCCAAGATTTGAAAGGACCTGTATTTAGAGGCTTGGGGTCTTTTCCACTGTCCTCGTTAGTAGGTGGGGGGACGACTGGAGCCCCATCAGATTTATGTGCGAGGAGATTAGTTGTAAAAGGAGTACAGATAGTCTTGGTACTCGTTCCAGGTTTTACGGCTACAATGTCGCTCCCATGTATTGCACAACTTCCAACAATCATCATGTGCTTTTCCACCGTCATGGGCTGGGGTTGGTTGGACACGTTGACGTTCCTTTCTGTTGTAACCCTAGAAGGGAGCGTTTAACTAGCGGGATCATCCTCAACAAAGGTTACATGAGGAGAGGAAATAGTTTCCTTAATACTGGAGATGCCAGTACTTACTTCCAGGCTGGGATGACCTCCGACCTTTCCCCCACTTGTTGTGAACTGTGGTGATCCTCCGACCACCAGCTCATCCGATATCTGGCCTTCTTCCTCTTCGGAAGCGTCAATCGTACCAGGGGAACCAGCACATTTATTTTTGATAGGTAGTAGGTTTGATAAGGTAGGGGAGATAAGCGTTGTGGCCATAGTGGTGGTTATATGGTGTTGGAAGGGTAGCAGGGAGAGATAGGGTGTTGGTAGTATGCTGTTGTGGTTAGAGGTGTTTTAGAGAGAAGGGAGAGCATTGTAGCTTTTTGGCCTAGCCAAAACTAGATCTTTTTAAATTATCGTCATATTCTCGAATCGGGAGACCCGCGACTACGCGATCAATTCCTACAAGTTATATTTGTCCCGTGCGAGGTGTTCGTGCCTCTTTCGAGGCCGTTTGGGGACTGATTTGGATTTTCACCCTCAAACGACTTGTTTTAAGCCTAATCTAGATATTTTCAAATTATCATCATATTCTCAAATCGGGAGACCCGCGACTACGCGATCAGTTCCTACAAGACCCATTGGTCCCGTACGAGGTGTTCGTGCCTCTTTCGGGGCCGTTTGGGGATTGGTTGGGTTTTCACCCTCAAACGGCTTGTTTTTAAGCCTATTCTAGATATTTTCAAATTATCTTCATATTCTCAAATCGGGAGACCCGTGATTACGCGGTCAGTTCCTACAAGTCACATTGGTCCCGTGCGAGGTGTTCCTGTCTCTTACAAGGCCGTTTGGGGGTTGATTTGAGTTTTCACCCTCAAAAACTAGATATTTTCAAATTATCTTCGTATTCTCAAACCGGGTGACCCGCGACTACGCGATCAGCTCCTACAAGTTACATTTGTCCTGTGCAAGGTGTGCATGCCTCTTACGGGGCCGCTTGGGGGCTGATTTGGATTTTCATCCTCAAATGGCATGTCTATATTTATTATTTTTTTGTCTGTGATTCAGCAATCCCAAAGTTTCTTTTTGATCTGATCAAATAAAATAAGGAAAAAATATTGTTTTTTTTTTCTTTTCGCCCTCTTTCATAACATAAATATTGTTAAGAGCCTTCCGGTGTGAAAACAAAAAAGTTTGTGACGCTGAACTGGACTCCCGATCGAGAAAATCGGAAATACCCCTTATCTCATACTACTCTCTCGATACATAATCTAATGTTTTGAAAAAACAATAAAAAACTTTCTTATATCGAATTCAAAGTGCCATGTTATTATTACTTAATATTCATATTTCATATGGCGAAGGCATAGTCTTCTTTTTTCTCTCAAATAAAAACCTCAATGGCGCCAAGCGTGAGGGAATGCTAGACGTTTGGTAATTTCTCCTCCGACCAAGATAAAAGATCCCATTGAAGCGGCTAATCCCATGCATATTGTATGTACATCTGGTTGCAAAAATTGCATAGTATCATAAATAGCTACTCCAGGTATTACCCATCCGCTAGGAGAGTTTATAAACAAATACAGATCTTTGGTATCATCCTCGATACTGAGATATACCATAAGACCAATAAGTTGATTCGAGATCTCGCTATCAACCTCTTGGCCTAAAAAAAGTTATCTTTCTCGATAAGCCTAATCTAGATATATTCAAATTATCGTCATATTCTCAAATCGGGAGACCCGCGACTACGCGACCAGTTCCTACAAGTCACATTGGTCCCGTGCGAGGTGTTCGTTCCTCTTAAGGGGCCGTTTTGGGATTGGTTTGGGTTTTCACTCTAAAACGGTTTATTTTTAAGCCTAACCCAAATATTTTCAAATTATCGTCTTATTCTCAAACCGGGAGACCCGCGACTACGCGGTCAGTACCTACAAGTCCCATTGGTCCCGTGCGAGGTGTTCGTGTCTCTTACGGTACCGTTTGGGTACTAGTTTGGGTTTTCACCCTCAAACGACTTATTTTTAAGCCTAAACTAGATATTTTCAAATTATCGTCATATTCTCAAATCGGGAGACCCGCGACTACGCGGTCAGTTCCTACAAGTTACATTTGTCCCGTGTGAGGTGTTCGTGCCTCTTCCGGGGCCGTTTGGGGGATGGTTTGGATTTTCACCCACAAACGGCATGTTTATAAGCCTAATCTAGATATTTTCAAGCTATCGTCATATTCACAAATCGGGTGACCCGCGACTACGCAATGAGTTGCTACAAGTTACATTTGTCCCGTACGAGGTGTTTGTGCCTATTCTGCGGCCGATTGGGAGTTGGTTAGGATTTTCACCCTCAAATGACGTCTTTATAAGCCTAATCTAGATATTTTCAAAGTATCGTCATATTCTCAAATTGGGAGACCCGTGACTATGCAGTCCGTTCCTACAAGTCGCATTGATCCCGTGCGAGGTGTTCAGCTTACAGAGCCGTTTGGGGTCTGGTTTGGGTTTTCACCCTCAAAACGGCTTGTTTTTAAGCCTAATCTAGATATTTTCAAATTATCGTCATATTTTCAAACCGGAAGATCTGCGACTACGCGGTCAGTTCCTACAACTCCCATTGCTCCCGTGCGAGGTGTTCGTGCCTCTTACGGGGCCGTTTGGGTACTGGTTTGGGTTTTCACCCTCAAATGGCTTGTTTTTAAGCCTAAACTAGATATTTTCAAATTATCGTCGTATTCTCAAACCGTGAGACCCGTGACAACGCGGTCAGTTCCTACAAGTTACATTAGTCTCGTGCGAGGTGTTCGTGCATCTTCCGGGGCCGTTTGGGGGCTGGTTAGGATTTTCACCCTCAAACGGCTTGTTTTTAATCCAAATCCAGATAATTTCAAATTATCATCATATTCTCAAACCGGGTGACCCTCGACTACGTGGTCAGTTCCTACAAGTAACATTTGTCCCGTGCGAGGTGTTCGTGCCTCTTCCGGGGCCGGTTTGGATTTTCACCCTCAAACAGCATGTTTATAAGTCAAAGCTATTTTCAAATTATTGTCATATTCTCAAATGGGTAGACCCGTGACTACATGGTCTGTTCCCACAAGTCGCATTGGTCCCGTGGGAGGTGTTCGTGCCTCTTACAGGGCCATTTGGGGAATGGTTTAGGTTCTCACCCTCGAACGGCTTGTTTTTAAGCCTAATCTAGATATTTTCAAATTATCGTCATATTCTCAAATCGGGAGACCCGCGACTACGCGGTCACTTCCTATAAGTCGCATTGGTCCTGTGCGAGATGTTCGTGCCTCTTACGGGGTCGTATGGGGACTGGTTTGGGTTTTCACCCTCAAATGGCTTGTTTTAAAACCTTTTTTTTCCGGTAATTAAAGTGTATTAGAAACAAAAGAACCAAATATACAAAGGCCAAAAGGCCAAAGAGTCAGCTAGATACATGCATCTAGAGACCAACGATCTAAACATTTAGTCATACAAGAGAGAGTTGGGTAATCCCCATAAATTACAAGTCATCCAGTTGGAGTAAGATCTTCGATATTTCTTCCAATAGCTAGATTTTCCTCGCACCATTTCCTCGATGCTCCTAATCACCTTGGACGTTGTGGCCAATCCCTTGTTATGGAGCCTACCATTTCTTTCCTGCCACAGACAATAGATGGTGGCAGAGAAGGAAGTGGTCTTAATCCTGGATTTTAGGTCAATCCCTTTACTATCAGCAACAACCTTCCTGATCTCAATATCCCACCTTCCCATAGCTCTATAAGATTGGTTCCTAAATAGAATCTCATCCCAAACAATTTTGGAGAATGGGCATTCCATTAAGATGTGCTTAATAGTCTCAATCCCAGAGTTACAAAGCAAACAGGCTTTATTATCGACAACTCCCCAATCAAAGAGTTTATCATAAAACCTAATCTATATATATTCAATTTATCATCATATTCTCAAATCGGGAGACCCGCGACTACGCGATCAGCTCCTACAAGTTACATTTGTCCCGTGCGAGGTGTTCGTGCCTCTTACGGGTCCGTTTGGGCACTGGTTTGGGTTTTCATCTTCAAATGGCATGCTTATAAGCCTAATCTAGATATTTTCAAATTATCGCCGTATTCTCAAATCGGGTGACCCATAGTCAGTGGACTTATCAACTCCCCGATAAGTCTTTCATAGACCTATGTTCTCGAGCGACAAATTAAAGATCCCATGGATTCATCAGGATATGACTGCCCTCACGCGCAAACCTCCCACCGATAGCAAGTAAGCTAGGTATGTCATACACATAAATCATCAATCAATCAAAGGCATTATCATACCTATAATATAATATCAATAAGGTAATATCACTACCCTAAGATAATTCCCATACGTAGCATTATATCTCTTTTAAATTCCACGTATTAAAATATCATATCTTTACTTCATAATTTAATTATCCTTGCATCCTATAACATCTCTCCACTCCCGACGTCGTTAAGGTTCATGCGCGGAGCGTCTCGCAAAGCGAAATTCAAACAAGGAACCCCTCCAATACACTACTACTTAACTTTGTCGATCGAAGAGGTCCGTCAACTTTAAATACGTGATTGGGATAACCTCATACCCTCTTTCAACCAAATGTGTTCTAAACTCCCATCTCTATACGTGATTGGGATAACCTCATACCCTCTTTCAACCAAATGTGTTCTAAACTCCCATCTCTATCCAGGAGCCATACCACTACGCTCTTGTAATACACTTAGCCCTTGCGAAATCAATAATGAGCTTAAACTCAGTCCTTGATGTTTAAATTGTAACCCTAAGGCTACCCAGGTGTTATATTAAATCTCCCCTACTTGAACTATCCTTAATCCTCATACAAACATATTAGAATCCAACACATGAATCTAGCAACCGAAATCTCTTTAACTTTAATTATCATAATTCTAATCAATTAAATCCCAATCAAATTAATTCAAATCTTAACTAGGGCTTACTGATCTTCTCTAAGTCCCATAATATCCAATTAATAATCACCGAAGATCTACAAAAGTTTTGGGATAAGAACCAACATTAAAAAGAAACAACATCATGAATTCTCATATTTTAAATATTCAGAAAAATCAGATCCAAAAATTATTCAAATCATCAATCCGACTTCAGATTTGGATTCTGCACGAAAAATTGAGTCAGGTATGTGTTTTGAGTTTTTCTTAAATCTCATCCAAATGCACTCAACAAGAAGATCTAAACCTTCCAAATTGGCTCTTCTCATTCCACTCGTTTTTGCCTTTTTTTTTCTAGAAAATTATCAACATATTATCTTCAAGAACACAAAATGATTTTCAGAATTTCTTCCACAGATTGATGAATATTTCTTGGATTACTAACTACCTACAACATGAGTTTAATTCCTATATATTTCATACTTCCAGAAATCCATTACTACTCCATTTTTATCTTCCAAACATGAAAAATCATCTCTTTTTCATAATTATTCTAACATGGACAATATACGAACTTAAGTTGCAAATATCAAACACTTGCCTTTAATGAAGATCTGATCCTTTGGGGTTGAATAACATAGGTGGTTCTCCCTTTTTTCGACCACTTTCGGTGGTGGTTAGTAGTGGTGACCTTTGGTCTTTAGTTCTCCTCCTTTCCAAGCAAGTTTTTCTCTTCCCAAGCAACCTTTCACTCTCTCTAAGAAGATGACCTTTCAATTTTGTGTAGAAGAGATGAATGAACCCACATTCAACCAATCTCCAAATACTTATAATAAGACAAAACCCGAAATCACTATTCATCCCCCTGTAAAAATAACCAAAATGCCCTTTTGGGTTGTCTTTTCATTTCCAAATGACCCGAGACCCAAATCTAACATCCAAATAGACTTTTCTGACTATTTCAACCCTTCCGGACGCAACGACGCAGTCGAAATGACTATAAGGTCGATAGAAAATAAATTTCCTTTTTAATTTAATAAATTAGTCCCGACACGTCCCATACCGCGTCTGACTAAAAAATCCAAATTACCGAAATTATATCAAACAGTCATAATAATGACATCATATTCATATAATACCTAAATATCTTTAAGTAATATTCAGAATCATCCATTTTAATATCCACAATTCGGATAAAATCCAATTAATCCATTAATTTAAAATATAACCCATTTTAAAAGTCATTAAAATCACGGGGTATTACAATATTCAACAACCACCAAATGCCACCCTCCTCCAGACATTACTTCGCCCTACCATTAATCACGGGGTATTATATATATACGGTGGATCCAAACCTGTTTTTTTTTTATATTGTCTTATTTTTAACGACCTGCGCTAGCGGCATCTAATCCTCGCCACCACCAACCCCAATTGTCGGAGCTCCAACAACCTTCATCAGAGTTCTGATTTTGGGTAACATGGAGTACCGCTGGCGCGGACCATAGGAAATAAGAGAATATTGGATAAATGGGGTTTGGATCCACCGGAGCTTCGGTTTGGGGTGGCTAGGGGTAGCATTAGGTTATGTTTATATGTGTAATATTTTCATAAATAATAAATATTACTGTTTGTGAAAATGTTACATCGGCATCCCATGCCACCTCAAATCAGAGCTCTGATGAAGGTTGTTGTTGCTCCGACAATGGAGGTTGGTGGTGGTGGGGATTGGATGCCGCTGGCGCGGACCGTTAAAAATAAGATAATATCAGAAAAAAGAGGTTTGTGTATATATATATTGTGTTATATGAACGCAGTAAATGTTAGTATTTGTGAAAATGTTATAGATATAAACATAACCCAATGCCACCCCTACTCACCCCAAATCGGAACTCGAGTGTATCCAAACCTCATTTATCTAATATTCTCTTAATTTCAGAGGTCCACGCCAGCGGCACCCTATGCCACTACTACCCACCCCAAATCATAGCTCTGATGAAAGTCGTTGAAGCTCCGATAATGGGGGTGGGTAGTGGTGGGGATTGAATATCGCTAGCGTAAATCATTAAAAATATGGTAATTTTGAAAAAAAAAAAGGTTTGGATCTACCACGAATATATATATATATATATATATATATATATATATATATATATATATATATATATATATATATATAGAGGCAGGCTCCTGTGCACACTAAGTTTGCACACTAAGTTTGCACATTACCTTTTTAAAGTAGTAAAAAAAAAATTTTTGAGTTGATTTTTTTTGTGTGATATTTAAACATTTCAAGGAACCTGTATAAAAAAAATCAGTTCAAAAAAACTTTTTTTGTTAGTTTTAAAAAATCGGTCAAACTTTCTATGCTTTTAAGCCCTTTAAAAACTGCGAAAGTTTGACCGATTTTTTAAAAATAGCAAAAAAAGTTTTTTTGAGCTAACTTTTTTTATGTGAGTCCGTTGAAATGTTAAAATATCACATAAAAAAATTGGTGTGCGCCAGCACTCAAAAATATTTTTTTTACTACTTTAAAAACTTAATGTGCAAACTTAGTGTGCAAACTTAGTGTGCACAGGAGCCTGCCTCTATATATATATATATATATTGTGTAATATTAACTCAGTAAATATTACTGTTTGTGAAACTGTTATATATATATTGTGTATTATTAACTCAATAAATGTTACGGTTTGTGAAAATGTTATATATATATTGTGTAATATTAACTCAGTAAATGTCGCTGTTTGTGAAAATGTTATATATATAAAACTATTTCATAAATATATTAACACAAAAGTGTTATTGTTTGTAAAAATGTCACAGTCTGATATAAAACTATTTCATTTTCTGGTATATACAATAAAGTTTAATATCTATGATATTTTTACAAATAATAGCATTTACTGTATTATCACATTATATATATATATATATATATATATATATATATATATATATATATATATATATTTATACATATACCGGCACTTAATGCCACCCTTACTCACCCAAAACCGGTGCTCCAAAGGATCCAGATCCCATTTATCAAATCTTATTTTTAAAGGTCCGCGCTAGCGCCCCCCATGACACTCCGGTTGATCCAAAATCCATTTATTCAAAACTCTCTTATTTTCAAAGGTCCGCGTCAGCGGCACCACATGCCATCCTTACCCACCTCAAATCGGAGCTTTGATGAAAGTCTTTGAACCTCCAACAATGGTGGTAATGATTGGATGCCGCTAGCGCGAACCCTTAAATATAAAGTAATTTTGAAAAAAGAGGGTTTAGATCCACCGTATATATATATATATATATATATATATATATATATATATATATATATATATATATATACTGTGTAATATTACCACAGTAAATGTTACCGTCTGTTTGTGAAAATGTCACATATATAAAACTATTTCATATTTTAGTGCATAGAGTAAAGTTTACTGTTTGTGTAAATTATTTTCTTTGAACTTTTATAGGCTTCATGGATCTTGTTTGATAGATCACGTCGAGCAAGATTTCAAAAATAGTAATTTTACGATAAACGGAATTGTGAATCAAAAGTTATGATCATTTTAAGATTAAAAAAAAGTCCAACCACTTATGTACTAAAAGGAAGTTACGGATGATTAATTATAAAAGGGTAAATTGTGAAAAAATTCTTTAAAAAGTTGAAATATGACCTATATGATTATTAAAAAGTCAATAAAACTTATATGAATATTGATCCGACAAATAAGACTTAAATACAATTATCTCATAAATTTGACTTTAAGAAGATATTAGGTTGCTTTAGGGAAGAATTAGGAATAAGCTTAATTAATTCATCCTGAAAACCATCTTGTACCTGTGGCAAATAGTACCTAAAAACCCCACTTTATTAGTGCGGGGAAAAAGTTAAAAGATGGGTGTTTGTTGCTCTTTCTCCGCGCCCGGTGAAACTTGGTTAAGATCTAGTGTTCTCCCTCACAAATCGAAATCAGAATCAAAGTACATCCCCTTGTATCCCTCCATCACATTCGTCAATAAACCACTGAAATTCAACATGAGGGCCGCCGCCACCCAACAGGAAATTTCTGTAAATCCTCACAGTATTGACCAAGATTTTCTTCAAAAGTTAGTATATGATGCTCTGGTTTGGGCTTCTCTCCACGGCCTTGTTGTTGGAGACAGAAGCCTACAGGTAGCTATCTCATACTCCACTATTTTGTTGCTTCTTCGATTTTTTAGGCTCTCTCTCTCTCTCCTCATACGAATATCAATTTTCTATTGCAATCAATTTCTTTAGTTTCCCGTAATTATTAAAAACATCTCACTCATATAACAATTCATTTGCTCGGTGCCCAACTCTACAACTATGGGGAACATACCAATTTTTCAAACTTTATTTTTTCAGCCAAATTTGGTATAATTCATCTTCACACTATCTACAAAAAAATTCATTAGGCAGCTTGACTATTGTTAATGAGGAGAGGCATAAGAGGTTTAAGTCTTAAGGTGAGGATCTTGGAAATGCACTTATAAATTGTATTACAGCAGGCTATAGGCTTGAAATCAGCCATAGTATTTGGGTTATGAGTTTTGGGAATCAAGGCAAGGTAGGTACAGTTCCATTATCTGGGCATATAACTATGGTTAAAGAACTGGTGAACAGCAGACATCACGTCATCTCCTACAACATCCCAGTTCTTTTTGAAAAACCCCGCACTATAACCATCTGGCCCCGGAGCTTTGTTGGATGCAATGAAAAACATTGCATTTTTAATCTCAAGATCAGTAATAGGTTCAGTAAGCGAGTGGCAGTGAGAAGGATCAAGTTTTCTCTTCATAAGCATCGGAGGTGTTCTGTCTCTCCTCCCCTCCCTACCTAGAAGATTGGAAAAGAACCCAATGGCCTTTTCATTAACTGCCTCAACCCCTTCTATAACTTCACCTCTTGCATTTTGAATACATAATATCTTCCTTCTAGAGGTGTTGGATTTGATTTTGTTATGGAAGAAATTGGTATTCATGTCTCCAAGTTGCAGCCAGTTAATTCTAGCTTTTTGCCTGAAATAGGCCTCTTCAGCTGTACGAAGAGAGTTGTACAGCATAGAACAATCATGCTCCTCATGTCTAAGCAATCTATTGGACCCATCCATGTCCAGTGTAGATTGGATGATATCCAATTTGCCTTTAGCAATTCTCACATGCTCAGAAATATTGGAGTAAAACTTGTGATTAAAGACTCTAAGAAGAGGTTTGAGTCTTCTGAGTTTTTGCGAGAGCTTGGCCATAGGAAACATAACACAATCCTCATTCCAAGAAGTTTCAAGAATGGGTTTAAATTCAGAGTGCTTCATCCAGTAGTCAAAGAATTTGAAAGGCTTGGGCTTGCTGATTTGATTGAGGAAAGTAATAACAATGGGGTTGTGGTCAGAAACCCCTGGGCATAAGTAATTAGCATTAGAATCAGGAAAAGTTAGACTACATTGAGGGTTATGAAACACCCTATCAATTCTAGTTTGGGTGTTCTCCATACCCTCACTTTTATTACTCCATGAGAACCAGATCCCAGTAGATAACATATCATCCATCAGAATGTCATCGAGGCAGTTATTGAATTCAGCAGTAGCCCTAGTATCTATCCCCAACCTGCCACGCTTATCTTCATTGGTTCTGACAGTGTTGAAGTCCCCCAAAATAATCCATTGAATATGAGTAACTGTGATTTTGTCTAAGGAAATTCCAAAGAGGAATTTTATCATTAGGGAGGTTGAGGCCATAAACAAAGGTTGCAAAGAAAAAGTTATTAGTCCCCCAGAACTTGATCTTGCAAAACATGGCCTAGAAATGGGAGAAGAGTATCTCCACTTCAAACATGTTGGGGTCCGAAGATAAGAAAACTCTAGCCACCCCGCCATTATCCGGACAATTGTGGCAGTAATTCCAGTTCCAGAAACTGTTGGCAGGCACCTTGGCAACATGGCATCTTTTAACTTTGGATTCAAGGAGACAAACAAGGCTAAGTTTATTATCATGAATCAGCTTTTTAACCTCCTTCTGTTTGTGAGGGGAATTCAACCCCCTAATGTTCCAAGAAGCAATCTTGGTCATGAGTATTGGTTTTTGTTACCCCTCCTTCCTCTTCTTCTTACCTTTAGATGAGTTAGTATCAGTAACAGTCTTGTTTTTGTTTGATAGTTCATCCACTGCTTTGACTTTGAGGACAATACCAGAAGGTAAAGGTGTAATATCCTCAGTGTGATCTTCAAGTTCCACATCCAGTAATGCTCCGAATGAATTGGTGGAAGAAAGTTGGACTCTCTATCTTATATATTAGTTATCATTTAAAAATTACAAAATCTAAAAACAGGGTTCAGTGAGAGAGATATTGAATTCAGAGGGGAAAAATTACAAAAGCTAAAATATTTTTGAGTTGCTTCAAAAAGCAACTCATCGGGGCATGTCTTTGTCTTGGCATAGTGAATAGGATCAAAAAACAAACAACAAAGGTATAACACATAAAATCTACAAAATGAAAATTAGGGCACAATATGTAAGAATGATTGTAAGAACCCTAAAAATGATTGTGTAGATAAGAGTAAAATGCAAAAAATCTACAAAATGAAAATTAGTTTTTTTTTGTGTGTACATTCTTTCGTTTTGAGGGTTACCAGCAATACCACTATAGAAAGCAATAAATCTGTGACAGAGAGATACCAATAATGCCACTATGGAATCAAATATCACTATAGAAAGCAATACCTTATCACAATAGAAAGCAACTTTGAACAGACAAATCTGTGAGAGAGAGATACCGACAATCTTCCGTTTTTAGGGTTACCAGCAACAATCTCCCATGGCGTGTGTGAAAGCGAGCGCGAGGGGATTTTGGGCGTGTGTGTGTTTGAGCGGGATTTTGAGTTTTGGGAGTGAATTTTTTCTAAAAAAATATCTTAAAATATTCAATCAATATTAGTAACACTTATATTAAATTACTAACGGTATTTTATTGTGATAAATAGTAATGGTAAATGCTGTTAGTACTCTAAAAAATAGTCTGTTACTAAAAGGTTTTGGTGTAATGACTTATTTACCTTCGTTAAATTTGGTTCCTTGATTATGTCCAAAAAAGAAAAGTAGACTATTAATTGGAACAAGCCAAAAATGAATAGAGGACTCTTAATTTAGGATTAAGATAATATTATTTTAGGTTTGGCACCCACTAATTATTTGTTACTAAGTCAAACTTTTATTATCTTCACTCCTTGAGGTTTGATCCCATTATTACGGATTCCATCAATTGACCATTTACTAGCTCATTTTCAAGTCTGAACCGTTCAATATACCTCTATTCATTTCCTAACAAGTATTATTTATATAATACACTTTTTTTTTTTGGGGAAGATTGAGTATATAAAAAAAACTAAGAATTTACAGAGGAAAAAACCTTAACAAAAGAAAAAGAACCCCAGGGCATACCCCAAAGGCAAACAAAAGAACAAGAAGAGCTAAAAACTAGCCTACTCCATAGTACAGAAGACTATCTTCAGGAATGTTCCAGTACATACAAGCCATCCAGATTGCATAGTTCCTTCTGTCCTTTTTCCAAGTAAGCACTTTTGCTCGAACCATGTTTTCAATACCCTTCACAATGGAGTCAAGGGAATTGGAGACATGCTTGAAGCATCTAGCATTCCTTTCCATCCAAATACAGTAAATAGTAGTAGTAAAGGATAAGGATCTTATCTTATCGCATAGAGTCTTAGTAGAGTGGTTAATAGTAGCCTTATCCAACTCACTATTTAAATCCATGGAATCCCTATAGCATTGGTTTCTTAGCCACACCTCATGCCATATACTTTTACTAAGGCTGCACTGAGTGAACAGGTGGTCATAAGTCTCCCTCTCATTCCCACATAACTCACACAGGTCATCCACAGAAACCCCCCACTCATGTAGCTTAACTTTAGTGTTGATGGCCCTCCTAACCACCAACCAGGTAATGAAAGAGCATTTGGGGATGCATACCTTACTCCACACAAACTTGCTCCAGTTAACCATAGGCTTATGTGCCTTTAAAAGATCCCAAGCAGAAGCTATGGTGAACTTCCCATTACTAGAGGGCAGCCACACAACAATATCATTAGCATTCTGAATAGTAGGAAGAATAGCATTCTTAACTTCATTCAGCTCCCAAGTCACAGTTGAAGGCCATCTCCACTCCAAGTGGTGGATAAAATCAGAAACTTTTGCTTTTAGATTACTAGCAGAGTCATACACAATGTTTCCCCCATATAAGGGGTGCAGCGGGCCATTAGGGTGCCAATTATCAAACCACATAAAAGCAAGATTACCATTCCCAATGATGGTCTTAATTTTGCTTCTAAACTTCTCTCTGCTCTTGAGGATTTTCCTCCAGCTCCATGATGAATCATTAGGGATACTCAGAGCCCAGATGCTCCTTCCTTTGATCTTATAAATGTTGCACCATTTGATCCATAGGCTGTCCTTCTTACTGCAAAGATTCCACAAGTGCTTAGCCATAGCTGCTCTGTTCCATGTCTCTAGACACTTGATATTTAGCCCCCCCTCATCCAGAGATACACAAATATCCTTCCAAGCAACTTTTGCCCCTTTGCTATTAGCCTCATCCCCTTTCCATAAGTAATTCCTCATAATCTGCTTAATTTTTTTAATGATGCTCTTGGGAAGGATAAAAATGCTTGCCCAATACACTTGGATGCTGAAAATCACAGTCTTCACAAGGAGGAGCCTACCAGCAAAACTCAGGAATTTATTAGTCCAACATCTGGTTCTCATAGTTATCCTTTCCACCAAGTGAGAGCAATCCTCCTTCTTCAACCTAGTTGTGATGAGAGGAACCCCCAGATATTTGAAAGGAGGGGAGCTGTGCTGTATTCCCAGAATAGAGGAGATCTCCTGAATCCCATCCCCATTAACCCCTGCTGTGAAGAGGCTGCTTTTCTCCATGTTGACCATAAGCCCAGTTAAAGAGCTAAAATTAGATATGGCCTCCTTCACAATGCTGCAAGACACCCTGTCCCCACCAGCAAAAACTATGAGATCATCAGCAAAACTAAGGTGGGTAAGGGCCATCTCCTTGCACCTAGGGTGATAACTGAACAGGTCAGATTCAGCAGCTTTAAAAATAATCCCTGAGAAAGCCTCCATCACCAGCAGGAAAAGATATGGAGAGAGAGGGTCTCCCTGCCTGAGCCCTCTTTTCCCATGAAAAAACCCATTCAGCTCCCCATTCAGACTAATGGATAACCTGGTAGTAGTCACACACTTGGAGATCCACCCAATGACTTTGGGGGGGAAGCCAACATGAGTCAATAGCTGCATCAAGAAGTCCCAGCTCACAGTATCATAGGCTTTAAGAATATCTATCTTAATTGCACATCTAGGAGGGTTAGAGTCCCTATGATAATATCTCATTAACTCTTGTAAAAGCAGGATGTTATCAGCAATGGATCTGCCTTCAACAAAGGCAGCCTGATTATTACTAATGAGGTCTGGCATCATCTTCTTAAGCCTGCGAGTGATAACTTTGGAGATGCACTTGTACAAGGTGTTGCAGCACGCTATGGGTCTGAAATCCCTCATACTTCTAGGGGCAGCAACCTTAGGAATCAAAGCCAGGCTGGTACAGTTCCACTGGTTGAAGAAACTACCATTATCGAAGAAGAATTTAATAGCCTCACACACCTCTTCCCCAACAAGCTGCCAATTCATTTTAAAGAAATAACTGTTAAAGCCATCCGGACCAGGGGCCTTGTCAGACCCAATTCCAAACATTGCCTCTTTGATTTCATCATGAGTGACCTCTTTCTCCAATAACTCAGCTTGAGTAGAGGTAAGTTTATTCTTAATCACCTCCCCCAAAACAGTGTTAGCATCAATACATCGCGACCTATTCCCTAACAGGTTCCCAAAAAATTTCACAGCTTCTCCAGCCGCCTGCTCTTTCCCTTCAATTCTCACACCATGATCATCCTCAATGCTCAAAATTTTCCTTCTAGCCACATTTTGATTTACCTTCTTATGAAAGAATGTATTATTTTGGTCTCCCAGCTGCAGCCACTTAACTCTAGCCTTCTGTCTAAGGAATGACTCCTCCTCATTCCTAAGCTTAGCATATTTGGTTCTCATCGCCTTAGCAGCATCCTGCTTCTCCCTATTAGCACCATCTCTGTCCAGATCACTTTGGATAGCATCAAGCTTAGACTTGGAATCAGCAACCATTGCTGAAATCTTGTTAAAGAACTTCATATTAAAGTGCTTCAATGAGGCCTTGACTCTATTCAGCTTCTTGAAGAGCTTCTGCATTGGGTTCCCATCCACTTCAATATCCCAAGCTTCAATGATAGTAGGCATAAACTCATCGTGATTCATCCAGAAGTTGAAGAACTTGAAAGGCTTAGGACTCCAAATAATAGTGTTATCCAAATTGGTGATAATGGGACTGTGGTCCGAAATTCCACAAGGAAGGGTAATAGCTTGAGAATTAGGGAAGAGAGCAGCCCACCTATCATTGTGTATGACTCTATCAATCCTCGATTGAACATTATTTTCACCCCTCTGATTCCTATTCCAGGTGAACCATAACCCACTATTGACCATATCATCCGCATTTAGCTCATTCAAACAATCATTAAACTCCTCAGCAGCAGCTCTGTCAATACCCAAAACTCCCACTTTTTCCTCCTGGCATCTGACCACATTAAAATCCCCCATTAGAATCCAAGGTCCATCATTAACCACCAAATTATTCTCTCTAAGGAAAGTCCAAAGGCATCTCCTCTGCTCAGGAAGGTTTTCCCCATATATGAAGGTAGCATGGAAGGAGTAGCTGGTACCAATGATATTTACAAGGCAGAACAGGGCCTGTCTATGAGTGTAGATCACCTCAATCTTCAGAATATTTGGGTTCCAGCCCACAATCACTCTGGCCACACCCCCATCCGTGGGGCAATTATGGACATACTCCCAATGATAGAAGCAAGAACTTTTAATAGTCTCCATATTGTTCCTTCTAATCTTAGTTTCCACAAGACTGATAAGGTCTAATCTATTATCCTTGATTAGTTTAACCACTTCCACCTGCTTGTGGGGAGCATTAAGGCCCCTTATATTCCATGTACCCATTCTGGTCATCGAAACTTCTTAACTTTGTTGCCTGATTTCTTCTTCCCTTTCTTGTTACTCCCAGGTAACTCATTGCCTCCACCTTTGTCACCTCCCCTTTCCAGCCCCTTATCAAGTTCATCAACTGCCTTAATCTTAAGAACCAAGCCAGCTGGTGCAGGAGTGGACATTAGAGGATCTTCATTCTCAGTCTCCAAAATAACAAATGGATTAGGGGAATTTATGCTCTTATCCCCTTCTTCTAGCACTGGCTTAGTAACTACCTCAGGCTGCCCTGCTACAGGATCATTCCTGGCAGTAGGCACTAGATTGATCCCTACCTCGGCCTGAACTTCTAATGGTTTTGTTTCCCTCTTGTCATTATGATTCTTCTTGGTAGTGTATTGCACTTGGGTCCATTCCTCTTCTAAGGCCTTCTGAATCTCAGTCTGACTTTTGAAAGGAAACATCATCTCTTTGTTGTTAGTTGCCACCCATGCCTTCTTGGCCTTCTGACAATTGAGGAGATCATGACCAAAAATGCCACATTTGATACACGATGGAGGTTTTTCTTGGTACTCAACTGCAACCACAGCAATGGACCCATCCTCCATTTTAATATCAATGGTCTTTGGGTATTCTCCCATGACTTTTAACTCAACACATATCCTAGCAAAACTGATTTTCTGCATTCCTTCAGTTATAGTATCAGCATACATTGGAATTCCAACTGAGCTAGCCACATAGCTCAGCCCCTCCTCTGTCCATAACTGGACAGGAATGTCATGAAATTTGACCCAAACAGGAATCACAGAAGTGGTGTCTTTGCTGAAAGAGAAGTTTGGAGCCCATTTTTGGATGATAATAGGGTTCCCCACAAAATGCCAAGGGCCATTGTCAATAACCTCATCCCTCATATTAGCATTATCAAACATAAAGAAATAGAAACCATTGTTGTGACCCACAACCTGTTTGAGGCCAAACTTGTTCCATAACTTATGTGCTATATTGCAAACTAAGGTGTAAGGTAATTTCCTTCCCAGAAAGCATCCCACCATGCTATTCTCCCATTTAGCATAACCATTTGCTGCTATCTCCACTGGAGGGGCCACTATGATCCTGTTATCAGAAATAGAGGGGGGATGATATGTGAGTCGAAGCTTGGGGCATCTTTTAATGGCAACAACATCCTTCCAAGATTTCTCCACAGCTGCGTTCTTGGTGGAGCAAGGAATAGGTCCACTACCATTACAATCCCCTGCTTCTTGCCTTACCCCTCTCATATCTCCATCCCCATTATTGGGGGAATCCTTGCTTTCGTTAATGGCTCTACCATGTTGCAGAACATCCTCATACGAGAACCCTTTATGCTTCATGAATTCCTTGTACATCTCTACAATCTTAGAGTCCTGAATCGTATCTTCTAAGGCAACAATTTGTCCCTCTTCATTTTCATCCTTGTCAATTGAATCTTGAATTTCAATCGGACCAGACTCCATTCCCAGGCCGCTGTCTTGATTGGAGGGAAATCTCACTGCATCAAATGGAACAAATCTAGCAACTTCCATAGGGGGGGAACGCCTCTGGGAGTTCCCATCCGTGTGTGAGGACGTTTGGGAAGGGGTAGGGTTACGAGCCCACCCACCACGAATGGCCGGAGGTAGTTTGTTCATGGTAGCCTATAGGTTAAGGTGGCCGGAGGTAGATTGGTAGGGTAAGGCGGTGGTCGTTTTAGGGTTGTGTTTGGTTGAAGGTTTTTTAGAGAGAAGCGGGAGCATTTTTGAGTATATCGTAGGATTGAACAAAGTTTGCCTGTTTTTAAGTTTACATTAATACACTTTTTATTTTAATAAAAAAATTTCTATAACAAAAATGTTTTAACCGTTTTAAAAAACTATTTGTCTAATGGAAACTCTGTTTTGGTAAAAAAGGTTTTAGTGGATAATGGAAGCTCTATTGACTTGCTATTTTGTGACTACTCCAAGAGGTTAAAAATTTTAGAAAAAAAGTTCCCATCAATATGCAATATCCTCCAAAACAAGAAGGAAGGCTCACTAGTTGAGTAACAACTTTTAACCGATTGTATCTAGAGCCACTTATATGATTCCCATTCCTAAAAGTATTGAGGAAAACTTTTGAATGGTCTATGAAGTATGAAGCAGCGTTTCAAGAATTAAAGATGTAATTTGGGATCCCCCTAATACTCTTTAGGTCGATCTTGGTGGAGAAGTTGTAATTATTCGAGCCAGGGTTAGTTATCATTTCAACTTTGATAAGAAATGAAGATGGTTTCTCAAAAATCGGTGTACTACACCAACAAGGCCTACAAAGGCACAAATATCATATATTCGAGGCTAGAAAAGGATGTCCCTGACCCTAATTGAAGCATCATGAAGGATGAAACCTTACTTTCAGGCTCACCCAATTGTGGTATACATGGACCAGCCGAGGACAAAAATTAAGGGATAAATAGTGGTCGATTTCATCTCAAAGTTTACATATGAAGAAGACATTCTAGAAAAAATATGTAGGGTGCATGGTACCACTCACTATAGCATTGTCGAGGCAGAATGTTCCATAATGGCAGCTGAATGAAGTCTATATCAAGAAAAGACTACGAGGAAAATATTCAAAGTAAAAACATTAGTCAACAGTCGATTTTATAAAACCACCCCATTCGAAATTTGTTCGTTGATTGTTCCTCGTGTGTGAATGGGAGTGGGGTTGTGTGACACCCTGTTTGTTTCAATAACGGGTGATCAGTCTTCTACTAAGATAAAACAAGAATCTCATCTGGTTCATTCTTAGCATCACTGTTGAAAAGAATTTAATTACTAACCACCTATTATTTAAACAAGCTGGTGCCAAATTTATTTTTCATCTTTCATTAAATAACTAAAAAGTAAACCATTCATCACACACCATTCATATTAAACATTTTGAACAAACCACCACTATAATAAAGTCTAAAAGATAGATAAATAAAAAACCAAATACTGAGTAAACCATCGGTTACAAAAACCCAATACAATCCACACTAGCTGAATTAAATAAAAACTGAATATAAGGAGTCTGATAAAAGGGGCGACATGCCCAACTATGGAATGAGATGAGACCTATCTAGAATACAAAATATAAAATCAGGCTACTCCAAAACCTACAAGCCTCCACATCAGTTGCAGCTCGATAATTCCTGGAATGAGTAATCATGCTTGGCATCCCTATGGATGGACACTTAAAAGTTTTGAAAATATTTGATGCGGGTTGATTCGTCCCGAATCAAGCACTTATTACCCTCGAAACTTATGCATTTTAGGCCCCTCGGGTACTTTAATTCCTATTATTATGCTCATTAATACACAAACTTCGTTTTATATGCTAACGTGTTATTTGAGATATTATTGAGCTTTTGTAGGTGTTACGGTGCTTAGTATGAAGTTTGGGTGTATTACGGTAAAGTTTTGTCAAAGTTCGCACGTTCAGGGGCATTATCATCATTTCACACTTTGAGATTTTTACCCAAAGTCTTCATGGAACTCAAAGCTCTCGGGTCAAGCTTTGCGTGGCCATGAACGGTGCTCGAATCGGAGTTCAAACGAAAAAGTTACGGGCCTTTGATCGGGGAATAAATATAATAAAATTCCCAAAACACAAACAATCAAATAAAACACCAATGTGTCCTTCTCCCCCAAATTGTAATTGAAGGTCTATGGCGATTTGCCCAAACACGGTTTTGGCTTCGATTTTTGGTCACACACCTGATTATGGGATTTGGGTCCGAAATTGGAGCATGGGTTTTGTTTGGATATATCATCGGGTTCTCGAGTTACCCATATGGGGCTTCGAATTGGAGCAGGTTTGGGTCTTGGGCTGCATTGACAGATTCTCGAATTAGGAGGTTTTGGTTTTTTGTTATGGAATGCAGTTGGGATGATCCGTAGTAGCAGTGGGCAGGTCTGATATGACCCCCGCCGGTTGACCGATGATTCCCTTTTTGCTGTGGGTTGCTTCCAGCGTGCTCTCCCATCTTCTGCAGTCGATCGACCTTCATCCTCGGTCAACCGAGGCTCTATTTATTTTGGCCGAGATTTGTGTTATTGCCCCCCTTTCTTTCCTTTTTCTATTATTTATTAATTGCAACTTATCCCTTTTTCTTTTATTATTTACTTTTCTTTTATTTGTTATTCCAACTTAGTATAAATTGCCAACCTTTGTTTATTTTGTAGATATAGAATTCATTTTACTTAGTTTTAGGGTTTGGTTCTCTTAGTTTAGGTTTGGGGAAGGGTGGAGAGTGTGCCATTTTCTCCCTCCTATGGTTTGCTTATATAGTGGGTTTACCCATTTATGGTTGTGTTGAACACTATTTCTCCCTCTTCTCCATTTATGTAAGTTGTATTTCTTTATTTCTCGCTTTGTTAATTAGTTTATTGCTTTGTTCTTACTTTGTAGTGTAGATTTGTATGCTTTCTTTTACCTTGCTTTATTTACTTGCTTTGTTAATTAGATTTTCTTTCTTGCATTTAACTTATATCATTTAATATGCTTTGTCGCCAGTTTAATCTAGGTTGTGTTGGATTGAGCTCATCTAGGGTTGATTTGGTTGCTTTGATTTGGTAATGGAGTTTACGAGTTTATTTTGATTGGGTTGTCCTAGTTACTACGCCCAGGAGATTTAACGAGGTATATCATGTATGCTCCGTATTTACGATCTTGCGTGCATAATTTTCGGGGTATTTGTTGACGCCAAAATCATAATAGTCTTTTATGAGAATTTAGGGTGTGACAACTCTTGATTTAATTAATTGACAAAACGAGACTCAAACTTAATAACACGTGAACTCGTGTAACCATTTATATCAATTAACTCAGGGCAAGGGATATCTGTCGCAAGCTATAGTTTTTATTCCTTTTGTTAATCTAGTTTAAATACAATCGCTTAGTTATCTTTTACTTTCTGTTAACATTTACCTTTTACACTTTTATTTTATAAGTTTTAAACCGATTAAATCATAGCAACTTGTCTCTGTGGATTTTCGATACCCGGACTGGCCGTTATACTCCTTTAAAAGAGTGTGGTCATAGTTTAGATTTTTGTATTGAGTTGGTGAGCCGAATATAACAAACGACCGGCATCGGGGACGCGACACCACGACAAAGCCCAACCAACCACGAGATAGAGCCCAAAACCTTTTAAAAACATTTAGCAAGTGAATAAAATGCATTAATGAAATGTAAAGCATTTGTCCATATTTAAACTGGTAGCACAATCCCATAATATGACCCTCACCCCTCATCTATTATGCGCACATATTGTAAGCATTTTAAACACCCTGGTTATGTTGCCCTTCCTAACTAGTACCAACACGTATCTTAGCCCCATACGCTAACCTTTTCCCCAAACTATGTCAAATACACGCTAAATCATTTTAAGTTCCATCTTAATTAATTCACATAACTTCACTCCAGTTATTAATAAACATTCACACTTAAGTTCTTATACCCGTATATACTTTTCTGCACACATATATACGTAATTCAATATCACATCAACCATACATATATATCATTCACTATATACGTATAATCGCAATCCTCATACCATTACCTCGTGGATGCAGCTCACTAGCATGCTATCAAGCTCCAGGAATGTCCACCACACCCTGGGTGACCGGGTCGGAATCTCACTACCGAACCCAAAATGAAAAGGAAAATCGAAGGCGATCATGACCTTAAGTCCATGGGTCATAACCATACCAAACTATTCCACATGACTCCAAAAGTCACATAGGGTGGTCGTGCATGGACCTATGACCCAGGGGAACGGTACTTACCTCAGTTGGGATTCACCAGAGTGACCTCCCACGATGCGTAACCTCCACCGATAGCATATCCGCTAGGATGGGTATGTTTCACATAAATACCATGCACGCAAATATTATTATTCATATATATACTGTCTCTATACCCGTGTATATATATATATATATATATATATATATATATATATATAATCACATAATCCGACTAGTCCGTGCCTATCACCCGACGCATTAGCCTAAATGTTACGAGTCTATTACCGACTCCAAAATATCAAGTATTCACTTAGCTATTATTAATATATATACAATCACATAATCCGACTAGTCCGTGCCTATCACCCGACGCATTAGCCTAAATGTCACGAGTCTATTACCGACTCCAAAATATCAAGTATTCACTTAGCTATTATTAATTCTCTAACTTCACATTTTCGACCAATATGTTATTCTACCCCAACACTTAGCCCAGCCATCTCGAAATTCTGGCTTGATTTCCCGATTACCACCCGTGATCATTAACTCGCCTAGTCTCGTGTTTCCTTATACGGAATCCATCCCCAGTTAGCCTACGATATTTCCTAAGTCTCTTGGAAATAACTTAATACGAGTTCTAAAAATTCCTTCCATAACTTCCCTTTAAATAGGTAAAGATATAAAAGTCCTTATCACATTAGAACTATTAGAAATCACAAATTCGCACAACTTTAATATTTTGGAAGATTAATCCCTTGTTACTAAAACGACTATTACTCCATCTACAAAAGTCCAAAATGACCCGATTCAAAACTCATTAGAATGATAAAATCCACGCCTTTATTTTCATCTCTATATCATAATCTAATTCAAAGTAAAATTAAAACGGCATGCGTTTAAACTGACGTTAAAATTCATGAAAATCAAATATTCTGACAGATTAAACACCTCTTACTAAAATGGCTATTACTACCTCTACAAAAATCTAAATGACCTGATTTAGAGCTCACTAGAAAGCTAGAATACATGCCTTTGTTTTTATCTATGGCTCGTAACCCAATTATAAGTAAAACTAAAATGGCATGCATTTGAAGTAACGTCAAAACTTCTGTCAAATTCATCCATTTTCTTAAATCAATTTCAAGGTTTATTTAATTCTCACAAGAACTATTCAAGATCGCATCTTTTTTATTAAATTTTGGATTTTTCCAATCAAGAACAATATATATATCTTTCATTCTTAGATTTCTCTAGTAAGAATCTACTTTTTATGTGGGATTTATTCTAATAAGATCATAAGGAATCATCATCAATTTCACTTTTCTTAAAACCCATTTAAATGCTAATCCCACCCCAAAATTAGTTTAAATTCTACTAATTATGATATGACATAAATAGCTAGATAAATAACATTAAGCAAATCATTCACTTGCCTTAGGTATGAAGAAGACTCTGAATCCTCCTTGTATATTGAGTGAGGCCTAGAAATTCTTCAAAGATCCTCTCTAATTTGGCCTCATTTGATTCTTCTTATGTTTCCTCCCTTTGTTTCCCAATTCCTCTTTTAAGGGTTTGATATTGTAAAATGTCTACCCACAAGCTTCTAATCTCCTATTTAAATTCCCCAATGCCGAAATTAGGTTAACTAATAACATTAAAATGACTCGAATACCCCCATACGAGTTCTGTATAGCTTAAAAAGTCCTCGGAACCCAATTACAACTATCGGGTACCTAATTCTGACTATCTCGACCCATTTAGGATCATCCGTGCACTAGAAATCACCATTACAGTTACAAATCATCAATTTACCATCTTATTCCCAACACGACCCCATACGCGTGTTCCCGAATAAGATCTTGTTTACTCGTCGTCTTTTCCTACTTACAACGTACCATAAAATATTCCAATTTCATTTGCTTATCACACGAGTAAATATAGCACCACATAAATATCACTCCATGTTTCGTTAATTATTATGTATCCAAATCATTTTATTTTCAATTTGATTAAATTTCTAAGACATGTGGAATTTAAATATTCCAAAAAATACGTGGTGTTACATAGGCTTTTGTATTTTTACATATTTAAAGGGAGATCATGGGAGGAATTTTCAGAGCTCATGTTAACTTATTCCCAAGAGACTTAAAAATTGCCGTAAGCTAATCGAGGATAGATTTCGTGTGAGAAAATACGAGACTAAGTGAGTAAATGATCACTGTTGGGAACCGAGAAATCAGGTTAGGATTTAGAGATGGTTAGGCAAAGTGCCAGGGTAGAATAGCATGTTGGTTAGAATTGTGAAGCTAAATAATTAATAATAGTTAAGTGAATACTTGATATTTGGTAGTCGGGAAAATACTCTGGGCGTATACGTTAATGCTTCGGTTGATAGGCACGGACTAGTCGAATTATGTGATTGTGTATAAATATATATATATGAATAATAATATCTCTGTGTGATATTTTTGTGAAACATATCCATCCTAAAGAATAAGCTATCGGTAGAGGTTGCGCGCTGTGAGAGGTCACTCTGGCGAATTCCAGCGGAGGTAGTACCGTTCCCCTGGGTCATAGGTCAGTGCACGACCACCCTATGTGAATTTTGGAGTCCCGTGGAATAATGTGATATGGTTATGACCCACGGACTTAAGGCCATGTCTGCCTTCCATTTTCGTTTTCATTTTGGGTTCGGGGGTGAGATTCCGACCTGATTACCCAAGGTGTTGTGCACATTATTGGAGCTTGAGAGCATGCTAGAAGTTGAATCTGCGAGGTAATGCTCTTGGGGTTGCGGTTATATATATATATGTATGGTTTATGTGATATTGAATTACTTATATATGTGTGCAAAATAGTATATACGGGTATAAGACCTTAAGTGTGAATGTTTATTAATAACTGGAGTAAAGTTATGTGAATTAATTAAGATGGAACTTAAAATGATTTAGCGTATGTGATAGCTAAATAAGAATTAAAACTTTGAACAAACGTATGTGACATAGTCTGGGGAAAAGGTTAGCGTATGGGGCTAAGATACGTGTTGGTACTAATTAAGCACGGTAGCATAACTAGGGTGTTTAAAATGCTTACAATAGGTGCGCATAATAGATGAGGGGTAAGGGTCATCTCATGGGATTGCGCTATCGGTTTAAATATGGACAAATGCTTTACATTTCATTAATGCATTTTATTGTAACAACCCGCGTAATTTTGGGGTATTTTCAAAATATAGAGGAAAATAAAGTTTTTGGTAAAATTATTTTTATTGCTCAAATATATTGGATTTTATTTTTAAAGATGATAATTTCAAACGGTTTCGAAATTGGAATTAAAATGGAGTTTTAATTGAATTTTTATTATATAGAAGAGTCCTCAAAACATAAAACTCTCTAGAAAAAAAATATTTAAAAATATTGAACGATCCGATCGAGCTGAATTTTTTTATGTAGCTTCTTCTCGTCTTCAGCTAATTCTCTATAAAATTTCATCTAATTCCAACGGTCTGATCATCCGAAATAAATTTTTTTAGTATTTGTATCTGATTAGAACAACTTAATCAAACTCTTAATCCTTTATATATCAACTAATTCGTGGCTTGGCTTTTCAAATCATTTTTTTTAACTTTTCAACCAGAAGAGCTATTTAAAATTACTCCCTTTCATATACAAACCATAGCCCCAAACTTATTCAAGATTTCAACCATAGATTAGAAGGTTTATTTTGTGTTTTCTCGAGTTTGGGTTATAACGAGTTTTAATTATTTTCGCAAGAAGAACGTGATGGTGTGATTAGATTTTGAGGCTAAAATTATGTGATGATTTTGAGGTATGAGTTTTTACACAATATGCTCCTTAATCTCGCGAGTGTTATTCCCGTTGTTTTATTGTGATTATTGACTCAAATTCGAATTGATAAATTCATTGGAATCAGGAAATTTTTGTTGGAATCTAATTTTGATTCATGTGGTATTATTATTGTGTTGAGCATGTTGTCATGAGATTTTAATATGGCACTAAGGTTGGGCACCCGCCAATATTCATTTTTCCGGATATGCTAAAAAAATGCACTGGCGCGATATGATGGTGAGGTCTGGTGACCCGGTTAATGTGTTGTTGAGAAATTATATTGATATAATTGCTTATGAGATTCACGTTGATTTGAATATTCGTATTCGTATTGTTACGCTTTATTCACCGCTATTATTTATTGAGCATCTTTCCTGCCGTATTGTGTACTTCCCCATATTTTCTTTTAGTGGCAGGTTAGCGCGGATTTTGGGGCGGTATGGAGATTGATTTTAGCGAGGATTATTTTGGAAAGATTATTCGAGAATACAAGTTGATAATATTTGTATTTATTTTTGTTGTATAGAGCATTTTATTCAGAGATAGATAGTTGTTTTATTTCGAAAGATTATTGGTTGTATTTAATTTGAAGAAATTGAGATTAGTGGTTTCTCTCTTATATTGTGGGATTGGTTTTAGATGCTCTATAACGTGTTATTTGCGGATTTGATTAGTTTTATCGACAGTAGCGCTCCGTTTGCTCTCCCCGGGAGGGCGGGGTGTTACATTTATTCCCTTACTAAATGTTTTTAAAAGGTTTTGGGCTCTGACCGCATCAAATATTTTCAAAACTTTTAATTGTCCAGTCATAGGGATGCCAATCATGATTACTCATTCCAAGATTTACGGAGCTGCATCTAATGTGGAGGCTTGTAGGTTTTGGAGTAGCCGATTTTATCTTTTGTATTCTAGATAGGTCTCATCGCATTCCGTAGTTAGGCATGTCGCCCCTTTTATCAGGCTCCTTACATTCAGTTTTTATTTAATTCAGCTAGTGTGGATTGTATTGGATTTTCGTAACCGATGGTTTACTCAGTATTTGCTTTATTTATTTATTTATTTATTTATCTTTTGGACTTTATTATAGTAGTGGTTTATTCAAAATGTTTAATTTGAATGGGGTGTGATGAATGGTTTACTTTTCAATTATTTAATGAAAGATTACAAATAAATTTGGCACCAGCTTATGTAAATAATAGGTGGTTAGTAATTAAATTATTTTCGACAATGATATTAAGAATGAACCAGATGAGATTCGTTTTATATTTTTGTAAAGGACTGATCACCCGTTATTGACATAGGCGGGTGTCACGGGTTGGTCTTATTATCTCCACTCTAAAAGGAGAAGATATCGAATATTCACTCAGGTTTAACTTAAAGATTCAAATAATGAGGTTGAGTACGAAGACTTAATTGCGTGCACAGGTTTGGCTTCATCCCTAAGGTATCTATAGGTGTCGTCCCACAATAATTCGTAATTGGTTGTATATTAAGTTTTGGGTTCATATGAGGCGAGAGAAGACAAGATGGAAGAATATGACTAATGAATAGATCATTGAGTTCGAATAGGGGCCATCTTGGATTGACCCGATATTATCTTACCTGCAGACAAGATCAGGCCCAATGACCCCAAATAGGCTAAATGATTGCACTACAAAGTGCAAAGATATGTGCTTAATGATGGTGTACTATTCAAGCGGCGTTTTGTATTGCCATTTCTTTGGTAAGTTGACCCTAGCGATGTGCAGGCTTTGATCAAAGAGGTGCACGAGGGATCATGCGGGGCTCATGCAGCCGCGAGGTTGTCGGTAAAAAGAATAGTAACGCAGGGCTATTACAAGCCCACTATAAAGGAAGATTGTGCCAAATATGCGATTAAATGTGATAAATGTTATAGGCATGTCACGATAAATCACCGACCAGTAGAGGCCTTGACTCATATCACTACCCCATGGCCTTTCTTCGGTAATAGATTTATTAGGGCCACTCCCTAAAGTCAAAGGAAGGCCCAAATACCTAGTGATCAAGGTTGACTACTTCACCAAATAGGTCAAGGCCAAACCGATGATTGAAATCGGTTAACCAAAGACATTCTAATTCATCTTAAATAACATTATTACATGTACGGTATTCCAAAATCTTTCATCACGGATCATGGAACACAATTCGATAATGAATGGCTTGGGAATTACTGCATCAAAAACCATATCAAACGTCTGCACTCCACTCTGGGTTACCCATAATTGAAACAAACGGAGGTCACTAATAATACGATTCTCGACGGAATAAAAAAGAGGACCGAAGACGTAAAATTTAAGTAGATTAATAAACTCCACACCGTCTTATGGGCATATTAGATGACCTTGAGAACTCCCCATAGAAAGACTAGCTTTATGCTAAAATTTGGATCCAAGCTTGTGGTCCCAATAAAGGTTGGTTTAGCTATACACCATTTGCTGAATTTCAACTCTTCTACTAGTGATTTCATGAGGTGACTACACTTTGACCAATCTAAAGAAGTAAGGGATCAAGTTGCGCTCAAAGTGTGACCTACCAGTAAAGGAGGATTTGATATTACAATAAGAGAGTGAAGCCGAGGACATTGAAAGAATGGTATCATGTGCTAAAAATGACATTAAGAAAGGAATTATTAAGCTATAGGACACTACCATAGGCCATATAAAGTTACGTTGGTGGTCTGACCAGGAACATATCAAATCAAAACACTAGAGCGAGAAGAATTTAAAACTATGGAACGCTGAGCACCTGAGAAATTATTATCATTAGTCTGACGTTATGTAATAGAAGCTAAGAATGTAATGGACCAATTTATAGTATCAATGAAAAAGAATTTATTTTCCTTGGTAATTATTATTGTTCAGATCTCTTTGTCTATTATAAATTGTTAAAAAGTTTTAGCCTCCCGAGATAGGCAAGGGGCCTCGATCGAAGGCATCTCAAGGAGGCTGAAAAAGAACTACACAATGCAGAGCATTATACTTAGGTATGCATTGAGACTAATTATGTTCATATGAACTAATAAATGACTCACTAAGTTAACACTTATTCAAGGGGAACGAAATATGCCTTAAATGAAGGTCATCGACCTCGGCCAAGGATACTGCACGGGACAAACTGATAAAGGAAAGACAATTAGGAAGAGGCTCAAGATATAAGAGACATATCACTCTGTAAACACCTCATGAAAACAACATTTCATGAGTGATCCCATCCCTATGATAGGTCAGGTCATGAAATAGTCTCATCCATCAATAGTTGGTGCAATTAGAATTAATCTTATGGGTTCGCGTCATTAACCCACATGTTAAGTTTTCGTTATACTTTTGAGTTGTAAACTTCGTGGTCTCGTATCATAGTCCACGACCTATGAATTACGACCATGGCATTGGTAACTACCTGCTACCTAAATATTATGGTCCGGGGCTGTTTGGGCGCCAGGATTTTCACCCTCAAACGACATGTTTATAAACCTAATTTAGATATTTTCAAATTATCGTCATATTCTCAAATCGGGAGATCCGGGACTACGCGGTCCATTCTTACAAGTCGTATTGGTCCCGTGCGAGGTGTTCGTGCCTCTTACGGGGCCGTTTGGGGACTGGCTTGGGTTTTCACCCTCAAACGACTTATTTTTAAGCCTAATCTAGATATTTTCAAATAATCGTCATATTCTCAAACCGGGAGACCCGCGACTACGCAGTCAGTTCCTATAAGTTCCATTGGTCCTGTGCGAGGTATTTGTGCCTCTTACGGGGCCGTTTGCGTACTGGTTTGGGTTTTCAACCTCAAACGACTTATTTTTAAGCCTAAACTAGATATCTTCAAATTATTGTCATATTCTCAAACCAGAAGACATGCGACTACGCTGTTAGTTCCTACAAGTTATATTTATCCCGTGTGAGGTGTTCGTGCCTCTTTCGGGGCCGTTTGGGGGTTGGTTTGGATTTTCATCCACAAACGACATGTTTATAAGCCTAATCTAGATATTTTCAAATTATTGTCATATTTTAAAATTGGGAGACCCGTGACTACGCGGTCAGTTTCTACAAGTCGCATTGGTCCCGTGCGAGGTGTTCGTGTCTCTTACGGGGGCCATTTAGGTGTTGATTTGGGTTTTCAAACTCAAACGGCTTGTTTTTAAGCCTAATCTTGATATTTTCAAATTATCGTCATATTCTCAAACCGGGAGACCAGCGACTACGCGGTCAGTTCCTACAAGTCCATTGGTCCCGTACGAGGTGTTATTGCCTCTTCCGGGGTCTTTTGGGGACTGGTTTGGGTTTTCACCCTCCAACGGCTTATTTTTAAGCCAAAACTAGATATTTTCAAATTATCGTCATATTCTCAAA
Organism: Sambucus nigra; assembly: GCA_949130495.1. Taxonomy (NCBI): domain Eukaryota; kingdom Viridiplantae; phylum Streptophyta; class Magnoliopsida; order Dipsacales; family Adoxaceae; genus Sambucus; species Sambucus nigra. The sequence goes on from CASBWL010000127.1 coordinate 285,458, forward strand.
CCGGGTGACCCGCGACTACGCTGTCAGTTCCTATAAGTTACATATGTCCCGTGCGAGGTGTTATTGACTCTTTTGGGGCCGTTTGGGGGTTGGTTTGTATTTCCACCCTTCAACGGCTTGTTTCTAAGCCTAATCTATATATTTTCAAAGTTTCATCATATTCTCAAACCGAGAGGCTCGTGACTAACACGGTCAGTTCCTGCGACTTACATTGGTCCCGTGCGAGGTGACTCTTACGGGGCCGTTTGGGGGCTGATTTGGGTTTTCACCTTCAAACGGCTTGTTTTTAAACCGAATCAAGATATTTTCAAATTATCGTCATATTCTTAAATCGGGAGACCCGTGACTACGCGATCAGTTTCTACAAGTCACATTGGTCCCGTGCGAGGTGTTCATGTCTCTTACGGGGTCGTTTCGATAATGGTTTGGGTTTTCACCCTCAAACGACCTGTTTTTAAGCCTAAACTAGATATTTTCAAATTATAGTCATATTCTCAAATCGGGAGACCCGTGACTACGCGGTCAGTTCCTACATGTCACATTGGTCCCGTGCGAGGTGTTCATATATCTTACGGGGACATTTCGATAGTGGATTGGGTTGTCCCCCTCAAACGGCATGTTTATAAGCCTAATCTAGATATTTTCAAATTATCGTCATATTCTCAAATCGGGAAACCCGTGACTACACGGTCGGTTCCTAAGTGTCGCATTCGTCCCGTGCGAGGTGTTCATGTCTCTTACGGGGCTGTTCCTACAAGCTACATTGGACCCGTGCGAGTTATTATTGCCTCTTATAGGGTCGTTTGGGGGCTGATTTGGGTTTCCACCCTCAAACGACTTGTTTTTAAGCATAATCTAGATATTCTTAATTTATCATCATATTCTCAAATCAGGAGACCCGTGACTACACGGTCAGTTCCTACAAGTCACATTGGTCCCGTGCGAGGTGTTCATGTCACTTACGGTGCCATTTGGGGGCTGATTTGGGTTTTCACCCTCAAACGGCTTGTTTTTAAGCCTAATCTAGATATTTTCAAATTATTATCATATTCTCAAATCGGGAGACACGTGACTACGCGGTCAGTATCTATAAGTCACATTAGTCCCGTGCGAGGTGTTCATGTCTCTTACGGGGCCGTTACTGTACTGGTTTGGGTTTTCACCCTGAACGGCATGTTTTTAAACCTAAACTAGATATTTTCAAATTATCTTCATATTCTCAAACCGAGAGACCTGTGACTACGCGGTCAGTCCCGACAAGTTACATTTGTCCCGTGTGAGGTGTTCGTGCCTCTTCCGGGACCGTTTGGCGACTGGTTTGGATTTTCACCCACAAACGGCATGTTTATAAGCCAAATTTAGATATTTTCAAATTATCGTCATTTCTCAAATTGGGAGACCCATGACTACGCGGTCGGTTCCTACAAGTCACATTGATCCCGTGCAAGGTGTTCGTGTCTCTTACGGGGGTCGTTTGGGGACTGGTTTGGATTTTCACCCTCAAACGGCTTGTTTTTAGTCTAAACTAGATATTTTCAAATTATCTTCGTATTCTCAAACCGAGTGACCCGCGACTACGCGATCAGCTCCTACAAGTTACATTTGTCCCGTGTGAGGTGTTCGTGCCTCTTACGGGGCCATTTGGGGACTGGTATGTGTTTTCACCCTCTAACGGCTTGTTTTTAAGCCTAATCTAGATATTTTCAAATTATTGTCATATTCTCAAACTGACCCGCGACTACGCGGTTAGTTCCTTCAAGTCCTATTGGTCCCATGCTAGGTGTTCGTGCCTCTTACGGGGCCGTTTGGGTATTCACCCTCAAACGGCTTGTTTTTAAACCTAAACTAGATATTTTCAAATGATCGTCATATTCTCAAACCGGGAGACCCGTGACTACGCGGTCAGTTCCAAAAAGTAACATTTGTCCCGTGTGAGGTGTTCGTGCCTCTTCTAGGGCCGTTTGGGTGCTGGTTTGCCTTTTCACCCACAAAGGGCATGCTTGTAAGCCTAATTTAGATATTATCAAATTATCGTCATATTCTAAAATTGGGCGACCCGTGACCACGCGGTCAGTTCCTACAAGTCGCATTGGTCCCGTGCGAGGTGTTCGTGTCACTTACGGGGGCCGTTTGGGGGTTGATTTGGGTTTTCACCATCAAACGACTTGTTTTTAAGCCAAATCTAGATATTTTCAAATTATCGTCATATTCTCAAATCGGGAGATCCGCGACTACGCGGTGAGTTTCTACAAGTCCCATTTGTCCCGTGCGAGGTGTTATTGCCTCTTCCGGGGTCCCGTTTAGGGACTGATTTGGGTTTTCACCCCCCAACGACTTGTTTTTAAGCGTAAACTAGATATTTTCAAATTATCGTCATATTCTCAAACCGAGTGACCCGCGACTACGCGATCAGTTCCTACTGGTTACATATGTCCCGTGCGAGGTGTTATTGCCTCTTTCGGGGCTGTTTGGGGGCTGGTTTGTATTTCCACCCTTTAACGGCTTGTTTCGAAGCCTAATCTATATATTTCTAAAATTTCTTCATATTCTCAAACCGAGAGGCCCATGACTAACGCGGTCAGTTCCTGCGACTTACATTGGTCTAGTGCGAGGTGTTATTGCCTCTTATGGGGCCGTTTGGGAGCTGATTTGGGTTTTCACCCTCAAATGGCTTGTTTGTAAGCCGAATCTAGATATTTTCAAATTATCATCATATTATCAAATCGGGAGACCCATGACGACGCGGTCAGTTCCTATAAGTCACATTGGTCCCGTGCGAGGTGTTCATGTCTCTTAAGGGGCCGTTTGGGGGCTGATTTGAAATTTCACCCTCAAACGACTTGTTTCTAAGCCTAACTAGATATTTTAAAATTATCTTTATATTCTTAAATCGGGGGACCCGCGACTACGCGATCAGTTCCTACAAGTTATCTTTTTTCGAAGATTCTTTCTCTATTTCTTGGAGAGGTTTGTATCAAGATTGCCTCCATTACCATCAATGTCTTTGATTTTTAAAGCTATTCCAGACGGAGCAGGTGATGCATCAGTCTCACTTACATCTTCATTACCTATGAGGTTGGTAATGGCAGGAGATGCAACTCTAGAATGAATTACAGCCTTTCCATCACTGGATTCCAAATGGGTTCCTTTCACCGAAGCCTTCATATTGATTTTTGGTGTTTCAGTAAGAGATGGGGGTGTAGATCACTTATCTCTTCTATGTCAAGCAGTGCTTCAAATCTGTTGGTTATGGCAGTTGAGGCGACATTATTATGAGTTGCAGTCCTCCCATCAATAGGGTTTGCATTGGTTTCCTATGTATTCTCCATTTCATTGAAAACTATCTGATTTTTATCTCCCACCGTTTCCCAAACATTGCTTGAAGTTGCATTGGTTTCAACCACTTTCATGTTTTGTTTAGGTTTCCATACTTGCGTCAAAAGAGGACATTTAGAGATCTTGTGTCCAAATACAAGGCAGTGCGAACATGAGAAAGTCATACGTTGATATTCTACAACAATCTCAGTTGTTTGAACATCCCCATGTAGCAAGTCTATAGTCTTAGGGTATATGTCCTTGGCTTCAACATCAGTGTAAATTCTTGCATAACTAAGTCTATTCATTTTCTCAGTGGCAGCATCCGCATATAAAGGCTTACCAATGGCGCTAACAATGTAGCTAAGGCCACCTTCAGTCCAGTATTGGATGGGAATGTTATGGAATCTAACCCATATAGGTACAGTTTCAGTTAGGTCTTTGTGTGCCTGGAAGTTGGGTTGCCATTGTTTCAGAATAATAGGGTTGCCAGCAAAGTGCCACGGGCCATTTGAAATGATTGAATCTCTCTCCTCAGCGTGATTGAATTTGAATAGAAAAAAACCATTGTCGTGTGGAATAAGCTGCATGAGGCCATGTTTGTCCCAGAGCCTTTGGGAAAGAGTGTTGACGAGTGAGAATGGCAATCTTCTGCCAAGGAAGTAGCCCACTGCACTATTGCACCATAAGGTTTTACCCGCTTCTTCAATCTCCATAGGTGGTTTCACTCTGGGAATACCATTTACCACTTTCGGTTGGTGATAAGTGAGTTTGAGGTTAGGTGTACGTTTAGGAGCAGCTACCCTACTCCAAGATTTGAAAGGACCTGTATTTAGAGGCTTGGGGTCTTTTCCACTGTCCTCGTTAGTAGGTGGGGGGACGACTGGAGCCCCATCAGATTTATGTGCGAGGAGATTAGTTGTAAAAGGAGTACAGATAGTCTTGGTACTCGTTCCAGGTTTTACGGCTACAATGTCGCTCCCATGTATTGCACAACTTCCAACAATCATCATGTGCTTTTCCACCGTCATGGGCTGGGGTTGGTTGGACACGTTGACGTTCCTTTCTGTTGTAACCCTAGAAGGGAGCGTTTAACTAGCGGGATCATCCTCAACAAAGGTTACATGAGGAGAGGAAATAGTTTCCTTAATACTGGAGATGCCAGTACTTACTTCCAGGCTGGGATGACCTCTGACCTTTCCCCCACTTGTTGTGAACTGTGGTGATCCTCCGACCACCAGCTCATCCGATATCTGGCCTTCTTCCTCTTCGGAAGCGTCAATCGTACCAGGGGAACCAGCACATTTATTTTTGATAGGTAGTAGGTTTGATAAGGTAGGGGAGATAAGCGTTGTGGCCATAGTGGTGGTTATATGGTGTTGGAAGGGTAGCAGGGAGAGATAGGGTGTTGGTAGTATGCTGTTGTGGTTAGAGGTGTTTTAGAGAGAAGGGAGAGCATTGTAGCTTTTTGGCCTAGCCAAAACTAGATCTTTTCAAATTATCGTCATATTCTCGAATCGAGAGACCCGCGACTACGCGATCAATTCCTACAAGTTATATTTGTCCCGTGCGAGGTGTTCGTGCCTCTTTCGGGGCCGTTTGGGGACTGATTTGGATTTTCACCCTCAAACGACTTGTTTTAAGCCTAATCTAGATATTTTCAAATTATCATCATATTCTCAAATCGGGAGACCCGCGACTACGCGATCAGTTCCTACAAGACCCATTGGTCCCGTACGAGGTGTTCGTGCCTCTTTCGGGGCCGTTTGGGGATTGATTGGGTTTTCACCCTCAAACGGCTTGTTTTTAAGCCTATTCTAGATATTTTCAAATTATCTTCATATTCTCAAATCGGGAGACCCGTGATTACGCGATCAGTTCCTACAAGTCACATTGGTCCCGTGCGAGGTGTTCTTGTCTCTTACAGGGCCGTTTGGGGGCTGATTTGAGTTTTCATCCTCAAAAACTAGATATTTTCAAATTATCTTCGTATTCTCAAACCGGGTGACCCGCGACTACGCGATCAGCTCCTACAAGTTACATTTGTCCTGTGCGAGGTGTGCGTGCCTCTTACGGGGCCGCTTGGGGGCTGGTTTGGGTTTTCATCCTCAAATGGCATGTCTATATTTATTATTTTTTTGTCTGTGATTCAGCAATCCCAAAGTTTCTTTTTGATCTGATCAAATAAAATAAGGAAAAAATATTGTTTTTTTTTCTTTTCGCCCTCTTTCATAACATAAATATTGTTAAGAGCCTTCCGGTGTGAACAAAAAAGTTTGTGACGCTGAACTGGACTCCCGATCGAGAAAATCGGAAATACCCCTTATCTCATACTACTCTCTCGATACATAATCTAATGTTTTGAAAAAACAATAAAAAACTTTCTTATATCGAATTCAAAGTGCCATGCTATTATTACTTAATATTCATATTTCATATGGCGAAGGCATAGTCTTCTTTTTTCTCTCAAATAAAAACCTCAATGGCGCCAAGCGTGAGGGAATGCTAGACGTTTGGTAATTTCTCCTCCGACCAAGATAAAAGATCCCATTGAAGCGGCTAATCCCATGCATATTGTATGTACATCTGGTTGCAAAAATTGCATAGTATCATAAATAGCTACTCCAGGTATTACCCATCCGCCAGGAGAGTTTATAAACAAATACAGATCTTTGGTATCATCCTCGATACTCAGATATACCATAAGACCAATAAGTTGATTCGAGATCTCGCTATCAACCTCTTGGCCTAAAAAAAGTAATCTTTCTCGATAAGCCTAATCTAGATATATTCAATTATGGTCATATTCTCAAATCGGGAGACCCGCGACTACGCGGCCAGTTCCTACAAGTCACATTGGTCCCGTGCGAGGTGTTCGTTCCTCTTAAGGGGCCGTTTTGGGACTGGTTTGGGTTTTCACTCTCAAACGGTTTGTTTTTAAGCCTAACCCAGATATTTTCAAATTATCGTCTTATTCTCAAACCGGGAGACCGCGACTACGCGGTCAGTACCTACAAGTCCCATTGGTCCCGTGCGAGGTGTTCGTGTCTCTTACGGTACCGTTTGGGTACTAGTTTGGGTTTTCACCCTCAAACGACTTATTTTTAAGCCTAAACTAGATATTTTCAAATTATCGTCATATTCTCAAACCGGGAGACCTGCGACTACGCGGTCAGTTCCTACAAGTTACATTTGTCCCGTGTGAGGTGTTCGTGCCTCTTCCGGGGCCGTTTGGGGGATGGTTTGGATTTTCACCCACAAACGGCATGTTTATAAGCCTAATCTAGATATTTTCAAGCTATCGTCATATTCACAAACCGGGTGACCCGCGACTACGCAATCAGTTGCTACAAGTTACATTTGTCCCGTGCGAGGTGTTTGTGCCCATTCTGCGGCCGATTGGGAGTTGGTTAGGATTTTCACCCTCAAATGACATGTTTATAAGCCTAATCTAGATATTTTCAAAGTATCGTCATATTCTCAAATCGGGAGACCCGTGACTACGCAGTCCGTTCCTACAAGTCGCATTGATCCCGTGCGAGGTGTTCAACTTACGGAGCCGTTTGGGGTCTGGTTTGGGTTTTCACCCTCAAAACGGCTTGTTTTTAAGACTAATCTGGATATTTTCAAATTATCGTCATATTCTCAAACCGGAAGATCCGCGACTACGCGGTCAGTTCCTACAACTCCCATTGCTCCCGTACGAGGTGTTCGTGCCTCTTACGGGGCCGTTTGGGTACTGGTTTGGGTTTTCACCCTCAAATGGCTTGTTTTTAAGCCTAAACTAGATATTTTCAAATTATCGTCGTATTCTCAAACCGTGAGACCCGCGACAACGCGGTCAGTTCCTACAAGTTACATTAGTCTCGTGCGAAGTTTTCGTGCATCTTCCGGGGCCGTTTGGGGGATGGTTAGGATTTTCACCCTCAAACGGCTTGTTTTTAATCCTAATCCAGATAATTTCAAATTATCATCATATTCTCAAACCGGGTGACCCTCGACTACGTGGTCAGTTCCTACAAGTAACATTTGTCCCGTGCGAGGTGTTCGTGCCTCTTCCGGGGCCGGTTTGGATTTTCACCCTCAAACGGCATGTTTATAAGTCAAAGCTATTTTCAAATTATTGTCATATTCTCAAATGGGTAGACCCGTGACTACATGGTCTGTTCCCACAAGTCGCATTGGTCCCATGGGAGGTGTTCGTGCCTCTTACAGGGCCATTTGGGGAATGGTTTGGGTTCTCACCCTCGAACGACTTGTTTTTAAGTCTAATCTAGATATTTTCAAATTATCGTCATATTCTCAAATCGGGAGACCCGCGACTACGCGGTCACTTCCTATAAGTCGCATTGGTCCCGTGCGAGATGTTCGTGCCTCTTACGGGGTCGTATGGAGACTGGTTTGGGTTTTCACCCTCAAATGGCTTGTTTTAAAACCTAATCTATATATATTCAATTTATCGTCATATTCTCAAACTGGGAGACCCGCGACTACACGATCAACTCCTACAAGTTACATTTGTCCCGTGCGAGGTGTTCGTGCCTCTTACGGGTCCGTTTGGGCACTGGTTTGGATTTTCATCTTCAAATGGCATGCTTATAAGCCTAATCTAGATATTTTCAAATTATCGCCGTATTCGCAAATCGGGTGACCTGCGACTACGCGGTCAGTTCCTATAAGTTACATTTGTCCCGTGCGAGGTGTTTGTGTCTCTTTCACTGGTTAGGATTTTCACCCTCAAACGACATGCTTATAAGCCTAATCTAGATATTTTCAAATTAACGCCACATTCTCAAATCGGGAGACCCGTGACTACGCAGTCCATTCCTACAACTCGCATTGGTCCCGTGCGAGGTGTTCGTGGCTCTTTCGGGGCCGTTTGGGGACTGGTTTGGGGTTTCACCCTCAAAAGGTTTGTTTTTAAGCCTAAACTAGATAATTTCAAATTATCATTAAATTCTCAAACTGGAAGACCCGCAACTACGCGGTCAGTTCAGACAAGTTACATTAGTCCCGTGCGAGGTGTTTGTACCTATTCCGGGGCCGTTTGGGGGCTGGTTAGGATTTTCACCATCAAACGGCATGTTTATAAGCCTAATCTAGATATTTTCTAATTGTCGCCATATTCTCAAATCGGGAGACCCGTGATTATGCAGTCCGTTCCTACAAGTCGCATTGGTCCCGTGCGAGGTGTTCGTGCCTCTTTCGGGGACGTTTGGGGACTGGTTTGGATTTTCACCCTCAAACGGTTTGTTTTTAAGCCTAAACTAGATAATTTCAAATTAGCGTCAAATTCTCAAACTGGGAGACGCGCACTTCCGACAAGTTACATTAGTCGAGTGCGAGGTGTTTGTACCTCTTCCGGGGCCGTTTGGGGGCTGGTTAGGATTTTCACCCTCAAACGGCATGGTTAAAGCCTAATCTAGATATTTTCTAATTGTCGCCATATTCTCGAATCGGGAGACCCTTGACTACGCGGTCCGTTCCTACAATTCGCATTGGTCCCGTGCGAGGTGTTCGTACCTCTTACGGGGCCGTTTGGGGACTGGTTTGGGTTTTCACCCTATAACGGTTTGTTTTTAAGCCTAAACTAGATATTTTTAAATTATCGTCATATTCACAAACCGGGAGACCCGTTACTATGCGGTCAGTTCCAACAAGTCCCATTGGTCCCGTGCGAGGTGTTCGTGCATCTTACGGAGCCGTTTGGTGACTGGTTTGGGTTTTCACCCTCAACCGACTTGTTTTTAAGCATAAACCAATTTCAAATTATCGTCAAATTGTCAAACTGGGAGACCCGCGACTACGCGATCAGTTCCTACTAGTTACATTTGTCCCGTGCGAGGTGTTCGTGCCTCTTACGGGGCCGTACAGGGACTGGTTCGGGTTTCCACCCTCAAACGGCTTGTTTTTAAGCCTAATCTAGATATTTTCAAATTATCCTCATATTCTCAAATCGGGAGACCCGCGACTACGCGGTCAGTTCCTACAAGTCCCATTGGTCCCGTACGAGGTGTTCGTGCCTCTTTCGGGGCCGTTTGGGGACTGGTTTTGGTTTTCAGCCTCAAACGGCTTGTTTTTAAGCCTATTCTAGATATTTTCAAATTATCGTCATATTCTCAAATCGGGAGACCCGTGACTATGCGGTCAGTTCCTATAAGTCACATTGGTCGCGTGCGAGGTGTTCATGTCTCTTACGGGGCTGTTTGGGGGCTGGTTTGAGTTTTCACTCTCAAACGACCTGTTTTTATTCCTAATCTAGATATTTTCAAATTATCATCCTATTCTCAAATCGGGAGACCCACGACTATGCGGTCAGTTCCTACAAGTCCCATTGGTCCCGTGCGAGGTGTTCGTACCTCTTATGGGGCCGTTTGGGCACTGGTTAGGTTTTTCACCCTCAAACGGCTTGTTTTCAATCCTAAACTAGATATTTTTAAATTATCATCATATTCTCAAATCGGGAGACTCGCGACTACGTGGTTAGTTCCTACAAGTTACATTAGTCCCGTGCGAGGTGTTTGTACCTCTTTCGAGGACGTTTGGGGACTTGTTCTGGTTTTCACTCTCAAACGGTTTGTTTAAGCCTAATCTTGATATTTTTAAATTATCGTTACAGTCTCAAACCGGGAGACCCGCGACTACGCGGTCAGTAACTACTAGTCCCACTGGTCCCGTGCGAGGTGTTCGTGTCTCTTATAGGGGCCGTTTGGGGTTTATTTGGGTTTTCATCGTCAAACGGCTTGTTTTTAAGCCTAATCTAGATAGTTTCAAGTTATCGTCAAATTCTCAAATCGGGAGACCCGTGACTACGCAATTAGTTCCTACAAGTCGCATTGTCCCGAGTGAGGTGTTCATGTCTCTTACGGGGGCCGTTTCGAGGTTGATTTGGGTTTTCACCCTCAAACGTCTTGTTTTTAAGCCTAATCTAGATATTTTCAAATTATCGTTATATTCTCAAACCGGGAGACCCGCGACTACGCGGTTAGTTCCTTTGAGTCCCATTGTTCCCGTGCGAGGTGCGATTGACTCTTACGGGGTCGTTTGGGGACTGGTTTGGGTTTTCACCTTCAAACGGATTATTTTTAAGCCTAAACTAGATATTTTCAATTTATCGTCATATTCTCAAACCGAGTGACCCTCGACTATGCGGTCAGTTCCTACAAGTTACATTTGTCTCGCTCGAGGTGTTCGTGCCTCTTTCGGGGCCGTTTTGGGACTGGTTTGGATTTACACCCTCAAATGGCTTATTTATAAGCCAAAGGTATTTTCAAATTATCGTCATATTCTCAAATGGGGAGACCCATCACTACGCGGTCAGTTTCAACAAGTCGCATTGGTCCCGTGCGAGGTGTTCGTGCCTCGTACGGGGCCGTTTGGGGACTGGTTTGGGTTCTCACCCTCAAACGACTTGTTTTTAAGCCTCATCTAGATATTTTCAAATTATCGTCATATTCTCAAACCGGGAGATTCGGGACTACGCCGTCAGTTCCTACAAGTCCCATTGGTCCCGTGCGAGGTGTTCGTGCATCTTACGGAGCCGTTTGGGGACTGGTTTGGGTTTTCACCCTCAAACGGCTTGTTTTTAAGCCTAAACTAGATATGTTCAAATTATCGTCATATTCTCAAACCGGGTGACCCGCGACTACGCGATCATTTCCTACAAGTTACATTTGTCCCGTGCAAGGTGTGCATGCCTCTTTCGGGGCCGTTTGGGTGCTGGTTTGGATTTTCACCCTCAAACAACATGTTTATAGGCCTAATCTAGATATTTTCAAATTATCCTCATTTCTCAAACTGGGGGATCCGTGACTGTACGAGGTGTTTGTGCCTCTTCCGGGGCTGTTTGGGGGCTGGTTTGGATGTTCACCCTCAAACGGCATGTTTATAAGCCAAAGCTATTTTCAAATTATCAACATATTCTCAAACTGGGAGACCCGCGACTACGTGGCTAATTCCTACAAGTCCCACTGGTCCCGTACGAGGTGTTCGTGCCTCTTTCGGAGTCGTTTGGGGACTGGTTTGGGTTTTCCCCCTCGAACGACTTATTTTTAATCCTATTCTAGATATTTTCAAATTATCGGCATATTCTCAAATCGGGAGACCCGTGACTACGCGGTCAGTTCCTACAAGTCGAAATTGTCCCGTCCGAGGTGTTCGTACCTCTTACGGCCGTATAGGGACAGGTTTGGGTTTTCACCCTCAAACGACTTGTTTTTAAGCCTAATTTAGATATTTTCAAATTATCGTCATATTCTCAAATCGGGAGACCCGCGACTACACGGTCAGTTCCTACAAGTCCCATAGGTCCTGTGCGAGGTGTTTACGGGGCCGTTTGGGTACTGGTTTGGGTTTTCACCCTCAAACGGCTTGTTTTTAAGCCTAAACTAGATATTTTCAAATTATCTTCATATTCTCAAACCGGGAGACCCGCGACTACGCGGTCAGTTCCTACAAGTCCCATTGGTCCCGCGCGAGGTGTTCGTGTATCTTATGAGGCCGTTTGGAACTGGTTTGGGTTTGCACCCTCAAACGGCTTATTTTTAAGCCTAAACTAGATATTTTCAAATTATCGTCATATTCTCAATCGGGAGACCTGTCACTATGCGGTTAGTTCCTACAAGTGGCATTGGTCCCATGCGAGGTGGTCGTACCTCTTACGGGGACGTATAGGGACTAGTTCGGGCTTTCGCCCTTAAACGACTTGTTTTTAAACCTAATTTAGATATTTTCAAATTATCGTCATATTCTCAAACCGGGAGACTCGCGACTACGCAGCCAGTTCCTACAAGTCCCGTTGGTCCCGTGCGAGGTGTTGGTGCCTCTTACGGGGCCGTTTGGGTACTAATTTGGGGTTTCCCCCCTCAAACGGCTTGTTTTTAAGCCTAAACTAGATATTTTCAAATTATCTCCATATTCTCAAATCGGGAGACCCGTGACTACGCGGTCAGTTCCTACAAGTCGCATTGGTCCAATGCGAGGTGCTCGTACCTCTTACGGGAACGTATAGGTACTGGTTTGGGTTTTACCCTCAAACGACCTGTTTTTAAGCCTAATCTAGATATTTTCAAATTATCATCATATTCTCAAACCGGGAGAACCGCAACTATGCTGTCAGTTCCTACAAGTCCCATTGGTCCCGTGCGAGGTGTTCTTACCTCTTGCGGGGCCGTATAGGGACTGGTTTGGGTTTTCACCCTCAAACTAATTGTTTTTAGGCCTAAACTATATATTTTCAAATTATTGTCATATTCTCTAATCGGGAGACCCGTGACTACGCGGTCAGTTTCCTACAACTCGCATTGGTCCCGTGCGAGGTGTTCGTACCTCTTATGGGGCCGTATAGGGACTGGTTTGGGTTTTCACCCTTAAACGACTTCTTTTTAGGCCTAAACTAGATATTATAAAATTATCGTCATATTCTCAAACCGGGACACCCGCGACTACGCGGTCAATACCTACAAGTCCCATTGGTCCTGTGCGAGGTGTTCGTGTCTCTAACGGGGGCCGTTTGGGGGTTTGTTTGGGCTTTCACCATCAAACGACTTGTTTCTGAGCCTAATCTAGATATTTTCAAATTCTCATCATATTCTCAAATCAGGAGACCCGTGACTACGCGTTCAGTTCCTACAAGTCGCATTGGTCCCGAACGGGGTGTTCGTACCTCCTAAGGGCTATATACGGACTGGTTCGGGTTTTTCACTCTCAAACGGCTTGTTTTTAATCCTAATCTAGATATTTTCAAATTATCGTCATATTCTCAAACCGGGAGACTCGCGACTACGCGGTTAGTTCCTACAAGTCCCATTGTCCTGTGTGAGGTGGTCGCGCCTCTTACCGGGCCGTTTGGGTTTTCACCATCAAACGGCTTATTTTTAAGCCTAAACTAGATATTTTAAAATTATCGCCATATTCTCAAATCGGGAGACCCGCGACTACGCGGTCATTTCCTGCAAGTTACATTTGTTGTGTGTGAGGTGTTCGTGCCTCTTCCGGAGCAGTTTGGGGTTTGTTTTGGATTTTTACCCACAAACGACATGCTTATAAGCCTAATCTAGATATTTTCAAATTATCGTCATATTCTCAAATCGGGAGACCCGTGACTACGCGGTCGGTTCTTACAAGTCCCATTAGTCTCGTGCGAGGTGTTCCTGTCTCTTACGGGGGCCGTTTGGGGGTTGATTTGGGGTTTCACCCTCAGACGGCCTGTTTTTAAGCCTAATCTAGATATTTTCAAATTATCGTCATATTCTAAAACTGGGAGACCCGTGACTACGTGGTTTGTTCCTATGAGTCCCATTGGTCCCGCGCGAGGTGTTCGTGCCTCTTATGGGGTCGTTTGGGGACTGGTTTGGGTTTTCATACTCAAACGGCTTGCTTTTAAGCCTACACTAGATATTTTCAAATTATCGTCATATTCTGAAACCGGGAGACAACCGACTAGGCGGTCAGTTTCTACGAGTCCCATTGGTCCCGTGTGAGGTGTGATTGACTCTTACGGGGTCATTTGGGGACTGGTTTGGGTTTTCACCCTCAAACGGCTTGTTTTTAAGCCTAAACTAGATATTTTCAAATTATCGTCACATTTTCAAACGGGGTGACCCTCGACTACGCGGTCAGTTCCTACAAGTTACATTTGTCCCGTGCGAGGTGTTCGTGCCTCTTTCGGGGCCTTTTTGGGGCTGGTTTGGATTTCCACCCTCAAATGGCATGTTTATAAGCCAAAGCTATTTTCAAATTATCGTCATATTCTCAAATTGGGAGACCCGTGACTACGCGATCAGTTCCTAAAAGTCGCATTGGTCCTGTGCGAGGTGTTCGTGTCTCTTATTGTGGCCGTTTTGGGGATTTATTTGGGTTTTCACCCTCAAACAACTTGTTTTTAATCCTAATCTAGATATTTTCAAATTATCATCATATTCTCAAATCGGGAGACCCGTGACTACGCGATCAGTTCCTACAAGTCGCATTGGTCCCGTGCAAGGTGTTCGTACCACTTACGGGTCCATATAGGGTCTGGTTAGGATTTTCACCCTCAAACGGCATGTTTATAAGCCTAATCTAGATATTTTCAAATTATCGTCATATTCTGAAATCCGGAGACCCGTGACTACGCGGTCCGCTCCTACAAGTCCCATTGGTCCCGTGTGAGGTGTTCGTGCCTCTTACGGGGCCTTTTGGGGACTGGTTTGGGTTTTCACCCTCAAACGATTTGTTTTTAAGCCTAATCTTGATATTTTCATATTATCGTCATATTCTCGAATCGGGAGAACCGCGACTACGCGGTCAGTTCCTACAAGTCCCATATGTCCCGTGCGAGGTGTTCGTGCCACTTACGGTGCCGTTTGGGTATTGATTTGGGTTTTCACCCTCAAACGACATGTTTTTAAGCCTAAACTAGATATTTTAAAATTATCATCATATTCTCAAACCGGGAGACCCGCGACTACGCGGTATTTCCTACATGTTACTTTTGTCCCGTGTGAGGTGCTCGTGCCTCTTCCGGGGGTCGTTTGGGGGCTGGTTTTGATTTTTACCCACAAACGGCACGTTTATAAGCCTAATCTAGATATTTCTAAATTATCATCATATTCTCAAATCGGGAGACCCGTGACTACGCGGTCAGTTCCTACCAGTCGCATTGGTCCCGTACGAGGTGTTCGTGTCTCTAGGGGGGGTTGGGGGTTGATTTGGGTTTTCACCCGCAAACGGCGTGTTTTTAAGCCGAATCTAGATATTTTCAAATTATGGTCATATCTCAAACGAGGGAGACCCACGACTACGCGGTTAGTTCCTACAAGTCCCATTGGTCCCGTGCGAGGTGTTCGTGCCTCTTACGGGGCCATTTGGGTACTGGTTTGGGTTTTCACCCTCGAACGGCTTATTTTTAACCCTAAACTAGACATTTTCAAATTATCGTCATATTCTCAAATCAGGAGACCTGTGACTATGCCATTAGTTCCTAAAGTCGCATTGGTCCCGTGCGAGGTGTTCGTACCTCTTACGGGGCCGTATAAGGACTGGTTTTAATTTTCACCCGCAAACGGCTTGTTTTTAAGCCTAATCTAGATATTTTTAAATTATCGTCGCATTCTCAAACCCGGAGACCCGCGACTACGCGGTCAGTTCCTACAAGTGCCATTGGTCCGTGCGAGGTGTTCATGCCTCTTATGGGGCCGTTTGGGTACTGGTTTGGGTTTTCACCCTGAAACGGTTTATTTTTAAGCCTAAACTAGATATTTTCAAATTATCGTCATATTCTCAAACTATTAGACCCACGACTACGCGGTCATTTCCTACAAGTTACATTTCTCCCGTGTGAGGTGTTCGTGCCTCATCCGGGGCCGTTTGGAGGCTGGTTTTGATTTTCACCCACGAACGGCATGTTTATAAGCCTAATCTAGATATTTTCAAATCATCGTCATATTGTCAAATTGGGAGACCCGTGACTACGCGGTTAGTTCCTACGAGTCGCATTAGTCCCGTGCGAGGTGTTCGTGTCTCTTACGAGGGCCGTTTGGGGGTTGATTTGGGTTTTCACTCTTAAACGACTTGTGTTTAAGCCTAATCTAGATATTTTAAAATTTTCATCATATTCTCAAACCGGGAGACCCGTGACTCTGCGGTTAGTTCCAACGAGTCCCTTTGGTCCTGCGCGAGGTGTGATTGACTCTTACGAAGTCGTTTGGGGACTGGTTTGGGTATTCACCCTCAAACAACTTGTTTTTAAGCCTAAACTAGATATTTTCAAATTATCATCATATTCTCAAATCGGGTGACCCTCGACTACGAGGTCAGTTCTTACAAGTCGCATCGGTCCCGTGCGAGGTGTTCGTGCCTCTTCAGGAGCCGTTTGGGGGCTGGTTGGGATTTTCATCCTCAAATGCCATGTTTATAAGCCTAATATAGATATTTTCAAATTATCCTCGTATTCTCAAACCGAGTGACCCGCGACTTCGCGGTCAGTTCCTACAAGTTACATTAGTCATGTGCGAGGTGTTTGTACCTCTTCCGGGGCCGTTTGGGGACTGGTTAGGATTTTCACCCTCAAACGGTATGGTTAAAGCCTAATCTATATATTTTCTAATTATCATCATATTCTCAAATCGGGAGACCCTTGACTACGCGGTCCGTTCCTACAATTCGCATTGGTCCCGTGCGAGGTGTTCGTGCCTCTTATGGGGCCGTTTGGGTACTGGTTTGGGTTTTCACCCTATAACGGTTTGTTTTTAAGCCTAAACTAGATATTTTGAAATTATTGTCATATTCTCAAACCGGGAGACCCATGACTATGCGGTCAGTTCCTACAAGTCCCATTGGTCCCGTGGGAGGTGTTCGTGCATCTTACGGAGCCGTTTGGGGCCTTGTTTGGGTTTTCACCCTCAAACGGCTTGTTTTTAAGCCTAAACTAGATAATTTCAAATTATCGTCAAATTTCCAAACTGGGAGACCCTCGACTACGCGATCAATTCCTACTAGTTACATTTGTCCCATGCGAGGTGGTCGTGCCTCTTACGGGGACGTATAGGGGCTGGTTCGGGTTTTCAGCCTCAAACGACTTGTTTTTAAGCCTAATCTAGATATTTTCAAACTATCCGCATATTCTCAAATCGGGAGACCCGCGACTACGCGGTCAGTTCCTTCAAGCCCCATTGGTCCCGTACGAGGTGTTCGTGCCTGTTTCGGGGCCGTTTGGGGACTAGTTTTGGTTTTCAGCCTCAAACGGCTTATTTTTGAGCCTATTCTACATATTTTCAAATTATCGTCATATTCTCAAATCGGGAGACCCGTGATTACGTGGTCAGTTCTTATAAGTTACATTGGTCGCGTGCGAGGTGTTCATGTCTCTTACGGGTCTGTTTCGGGGTTGATTTGGGTTTTCACGCTCAAAAACTAGTTATTTTTAAATTATCTTCGTATTCTAAAAACCGGGGGACTCGCGACTACGCGATCAGGTCCTTAAAGTTACATTTGTCCCGTGCGAGGTGTTCATGCCTCTTACGGGGTCGTTTGGGGGCTGGTTTGGATTTTCATCCTCAAATGGCATGTTTATAAGCCTAATCTAGATATTTTCAAATTATCATCGTATTCTCAAACCGGGTGACCCGCAACTACGCGATTAGTTCCTAAAAGTTACATTTGTCCCGTGCGAGGTGTTTGTGCCTCTTCCGGGGTCGTTTGGGGGTTGGTTAGGATTTTCACCCTCAAACGGCATGGTTATAAGCCTAATCTAGATATTTTTAAAGTATCGTCGTATTCTCAAATCGGGAGACCCGTGACTACGCGGTCCATTCCTACAAGTCGCATTGGTCCCGTGCGAGGTGCTCATGCCTATTTCGGGGCCGTTTGGGGACTGGTTTGGGTTTTCACCCTCAAACGACTTGTTTTTATGCATAATCTAGATATTTTCTAATTATCATCCTATTCTCAAACCGAAAGACCCATGATTACGCGGTCAGTTCCTACAAGTCCCATTGGTCCCGTACGAGGTGGCCGTTTGGGTACTGGTTAGGTTTTTCACCCTCAAACGGCTTGTTTTTAAGCCTAAACTAGATATTTTTAAATTATCGTCATATTCTCAAACCGGGAGACACACGACTACGTGGTCCGTTCCTACAAGTTACATTAGTCCCGTGCGAGGTGTTTGTACCTCTTCCGGGGATGTTTGGGGACTGGTTCTGGTTTTCACTCTCAAACGGTTTGTTTTTAAGCCTAATCTAGATATTTTCAAATTATCGTTATAGTCTCAAACCGGGAGACCCGCGACTACGCGGTCAGTACCTACAAGTCCCATTGGTCCCGTGTGAGGGTATTTTCAAATTATCATCATATTCTCAAATCGGGAGACCCGTGACTACGCGGTCAGTTCCTACAAGTAGCATTGGTCCCGTGCGAGGTGTATGTGTCTCTTACGGGGGCCGTTTCGGGGTTGATTTGGGTTTTCACCCTCAAACGTCTTGTTTTTAAGCCTAATCTAGACATTTTCAAATTATCGTTATATTCTGAAATCGGGAGATCTGCGACTACGCGGTCAGTTCCTACGAGTCCCATTGTTCCCGTGCGAGGTGTGATTGACTCTTACGGGTCTTTTGGGGACTGGTTTGTGTTTTCACCTTCAAACGACTTGTTTTTAAGCCTAAACTATATATTTTCAAATTATCGTCATATTCTCAAACCGGGTGACCCTCGACTACGCGATCAATTCCTACAAGTTACATTTGTCCCGTGCGAGGTGTTCGTGCCTCTTACGGGGCCGTTTTGGGGCTGGTTTGGATTTACACGCTCAAATGGCATTTTATAAGCCAAAGCTATTTTCAAATTATCATCATATTCTCAAATGGGGAGACCGGTGACTACGCGGTCAGTTCCTACAAGTCGCATTGGTCCCGTGCGAGGTGTTCGTGCCTCTTACAGGGCCGTTTGGGGAGTGGTTTGGGTTCTCACCCTCAAACAGCTTGTTTTTAAGCCTAATCTAGATATTTTCAAATTATCGTCATATTCTCGAACCGGGAGATCCAGGACTGCGCCGTCTGTTCCTACAAGTCCCATTGGCCCCGTGCGAGGTGTTTGTGCATCTTACGGAGCCGTTTGGGGACTGGTTTGGGTTTTCACCCTCAAACGACTTGTTTTTAAGCCTAAACTAGATATGTTCAAATTATCGTCATATTCTCAAACCGGGTGACCCGCGACTATGCGATCATTTCCTACAAGTTACATTTGTCCCGTGCGAGGTGTGCATGCTTCTTCCGGGGAGTTTTGGAGGCTGGTTTTGAATTTAACCCTCAAACGACATGTTAATAAGCCTAATCTAGATATTTTCAAATTATCCTCATATTCTCAAACTGGGGGATCCGTGACTATGCGGTCAGTTCCTACAAGTTACATTTCTCCTGTGCGAGGTGTTTGTGCCTCTTCCGGGGCTGTTTGGGGGCTGGTTTGGATGTTCACCCTTAAACAACATGTTTATAAGCCAAAACTATTTTCAAATTATCATCATATTCTCAAACTGGGAGACCCGCGACTAGGGCTGTAAACGGATATTCGAAAATCCGCATCCGTCCGATATCCGAATTCGAATCCGAATTAGCGGATATTTATCCGAAAAAATAGAAACGGATACGAATACGGATACTCTATAAAAATATCTGAGAAAATGGATACGGATATGGATAGTACTAGTATCCGACACGGATAATCCGTATCCGATGCGGAGTATCCATTTTACCGGATATCCGTTTTACTGGATATCCGTATCCATCAAACATATGTTTAAAATATTACTAATAATATCAGTATTAGTATTACTAATAAAATAATATTTAAAAAAACCTTAATTTTTTATTCCCCTAAAACAAGACAAACTTCCACTAAAAACAAAAATACCATAAAGTTATTATTTTATCGAGTATATTATAAAATGCCGTATATTATTATTTTACTAGGTATATTATCATGGAGTTAGACTAAAGTTAAAATACACCCTATCATACACAACATACACCCACTAAAGAACATATACTCCACTCAAAATAAAAAAGAAACAAACTAATTTCACTTCATTTCTCTTTCGTACAAAACAAGATAAAATAAACTCTCATTTTACTCCACAAAAAAACTTTGTTCCGCCGCATCAGCCCGCCGCTTCTCATCAACCCCTCCGTTGCGCATCCTCTCCTCCTACAATAGAAAGTTAGCAACAACAGGTACATACAAAATAAAAATAAAAATATAAATATATAACTCTATTTATATATTTATCATGTGGTTGTTTATTAGTTTCCTTAATTCTAAATAAATGTAGGAGAAAAACAAAAAAGTAAAGAGATGGTTTTGATTGTGATGATAACTGAAGTTAACAACAGGTATATTATATACAAAATAAAAATGTATACTTATTAAAATAAAAATATCAATATGTTTTGAAGATTAAAAGGTCCATGAGGTCATCATTCTCAATAAATTTGACTTAATCTAAAAGGTGCATATTTTTATCTACTGTTATGGAATGCTACTATTATTTATTTTTTGGTTGGGTTTAAACTTTACGGTTGTAAATTATGGATGACTTTAAGTCATATTATCATTATGGAATGCTACTATTATTATGGAACCCATAATTGTTTATGTTAGGTGGTAGTAATTTTGTTATATATTTATTTGGATTGGATTAGATTTCATTAGATTGAAAATTTTAATAGTTATGTTTTGCGATGGCTAAACAATGTAAACGGATACGGATATTATCCGAATCCGAGGTATCCGAGCGGATACGAATATGGATAGTTGTTTTAACTATCCGGTGGATACGGATACGGATATGGATAGTGCATCCAGATAGCGGATACGGATATGGAAAATATGGTATCCGATCCGTATCCGGCCGTTTACCACCCCTACCCGCTACTACGCGACCAATTCATACAAGTCCCACTGCTCCCGTACGAGGTGTTCGTGCCTCTTTTGGGGTCGTTTGGGGACTGGTTTGGGTTTTCACCCTCGAAGGCTTGTTTTTAATCGTATTCTAGATATTTTCAAATTATCGGCATATTCTCAAATCGGGAGACCCGGGACTACGCGGTCAGTTCCTACAAGTTACATTAGTCCCGTATGAGGTGTTTGTACCTCTTACGTGTTTGGGTTTTCACCCTCAAACGACTTGTTTTTAAGCCTAGCCAAAGCTATTTTCAGATTATTATCATATTCTCAAATGGGGAGACCCGTAACCACGCGGTCAGTTCCTATAAGTCCCATTGGTCCCGTGCGAGGTGTTCGTGCCTCTTACGAGGCCGTTTGGGTACTGGTTTTGGTTTTCACAGTCAAACGACTTTTTTTTAAGCCTAAACTAGATATTTTCAAATTATCATCATATTCTCAAATCGGGAGACCCGCGACTAAGCGGGCAGTACCTACAAGTCCCATTGGTCCCGTACGAGGTGTTCGTGTCTCTTGCGGGGGCCATTTAGGGGTTGATTTGGGTTTTCACCCTCAAACGGCTTGTTTTTACCTAATCTAGATATTTTCAAATTATCATCATATTCTCAAATCGGGAGACCTGCGGCTACGCGGTCAGTTCCTACAAGTAGCAATGGTCCCGTGCGAGGTGTTCGTGTCTCCGTTTGGGGGTTGATTTGCGTTTTCACCCTCAAACGGCTTGTTTTTAAGCCTAGATATTTTCAAATTATCATCATATTCTCAAATCGGGAGACCCGCAACTACGTTGTCAGTTCCTACGAGTCCCATTGGTCCCGTGCGAGGTGTGATTGACTCTTACAGAGTCGTTTGGGGACTGGTTTGGCTTTTCACCCTCAAACGGCTTGTTTTTAAGCCTAAACTAGATATTTTCAAATTATCGTTATATTCTCAAATCGGGTGACCCTCGACTATGCGGTCAGTTCCTACAAGTTACATTTGTCCCGTGCGAGGTGTTCGTGCCTCTTTCGGGACCGTTTTGGGGCTGGTTTGGATTTACATCCTCAAATGGTTTGTTTATAAGCCAAAGCTATTTTCAAATTATCGTCATATTCTCAAACCGGGAGACCCGCGACTACGCGGTCAGTTCCTACAAGTCCCATTGGTCCCGTGCGAGGTGTTCGTGTCTGTTACGGTACCGTTTGGGTACTAGATTGGGTTTTCACCCTCAAGCGGCTTATTTTTAAGCCTAAACTAGATATTTTCAAATTATCGTCATATTCTCAAACCGGGAGACCCGCGACTACGCGATCAATCTACGAGTTACATTTGTCCCGTGTGAAGTGTTCGTGCCTCTTCCGGGGCCGTTTGGGGGATGGTTTGGATTTTCACCCACAAACGACATGTTTATAAGCCTAATTTAGATATTTTCAAGTTATCGTCATATTCTCAAATCGGGGGACCCGCGACTACGCGATCCGTTGCTACAAGTTACATTTGTCCCGCGCGAGGTGTTTGTGCCTCTTCTGCGGCCGATTGGGAGTTGGTTAGGATTTTCACCGTCAAACGACATGTTTATAAGCCTAATCTAGATATTCTCAAAGTATCGTCATATTCTCAATTCGGGAGACCCGTGACTATGCAGTCCGTTCCTACAAGTCGCATTGATCCCGTGTGAGGTGTTCGACTTACGGGGCCGTTTGGGGTCTGGTTTGGGTCTTCACCCTCAAACGGCTTGTTTTTAAGCCTAATCTAGATATTTTCAAATTATCATCATATTCTCAAACCGGAAGACCCGCGACTACGCGGTCAGTTCCTACAACTCCCTTTGGTCCCGTGCGAGGTGTTCGTGCCTCTTACGGGGCCGTTTGGATACTGGTTTGGGTTTTCACCCTCAAATGGCTTGTTTTTAAGCCTAAACTAGATATTTTCAAATTATCGTCATATTCTCAAACCGGGAGACCCGCGACTACGCGGTCAGTTCCTGCAAGTTACATTAGTCCCCTTCGAGGTGTTCGTGTATCTTCCGGGGCCGTTTGGACACTGGTTAGGATTTTCACCCTCAAACGACTTGTTTTTAAGTCTAATCCAGATATTTTAAAATTATCGTCATATTCTCAAACCGGGTGACCGTCGACTACGTGGTCAGTTCCTACAAGTAACATTCATCCCATGCAAGGTGTTCGTGACTCTTTCGGGGCCGTTTTGGGGCTGGTTTGGATATTCATCCTCAAACGACATGTTTAAAAGCCAAAGCTATTTTAAAATTATCGTCATATTCTCAAATGGGTAGACCCGTGACTACATAGTCTGTTCCCACAAGTCGTATTGGTCCCGTGCGAGGTGTTCGTGCCTCTTACAGGGCCATTTGGGGAATGGTTTGTGTTCTCACCCTCAAATGGCTTGTTTTTAAGCCTAATCTAGATATTTTCAAATTATCGTCAGATTCTCAAATCGGGAGAACCGCGACTACGTGGTCAGTTCCTATAAGTCACATTGGTCCCGTGCGAGGTGTTCGTGCCTCTTCCGGGGCCGTTTGGGGACTGGTTTGTGTTTAAACCCTCAAACGACATGTTTTTAAGCTTAATCTAGATATTTTCAAATTATCATCATATTCTCAGATCGCGAGACACGTGAATATGGGGCTAGTTCCTACAAGTCGCATTGGTCCCCTGCGAGATGTTCGTGCCTCTTACGGGGTTGTATGGGGACTGGTTTGGGTTTTCACCCTCAAATGACTTGTTTTAAAACCTAATCTATATATTTTCAAATTATCGTCATATTCTCAAACCGGGAGACCCGCGACTACGCGATCAGCTCCTACAAGTTACAGTTGTCCCGTGCGTGGTGTTCGTGCCTCTTACGGGGCCGTTTGGGAACTGGTTTGGATTTTTATCCTCAAATGGCATGTTTATAAGCCTAATCTAGATGTTTTCAAATTATCACTGTATTCTCAAATCATGTGACCCGCGACTACGCGGTCAGTTCCTACAAGTTACAGTTGTCCCGTACGAGGTGTTCGTGCCTCTTACGGGGCCGTTTGGGTTCCCACCCTAAAATGACTTGTTTTTAAGCTTAAGCTAGATATTTTCAAATTATCATCATATTCACAAACCGGGAGACCCGCGACTACACGGTCAGTTCCTACAAGTCCCATTGGTCCCGTGCGAGGTGTTCGTGCATCTTACAGAGCCATTTGGGGACTGATTTGGGTTTTCACCCTCAAACGGCTTGTTTTTAAGCCTAAACTAGATATTTTCAAATTATCGTCATATTCTCAAACCGGAAGACCAGCGACTACGCAGTCAGTTCCTACAAGTCAAATTGTTCCCGTGCGAGGTGTTCCTATCTCTTACACGGTCGCTTGGGGGCTGATTTGGGTTTTCACCCTAAAAAATTAGATATTTTCAAATTATCTTTGTATTCTCAAACTGGGTGACCCGTGACTACGCTATCAGCTCCTACAAGTTACATTTGTCCCGTGCGAGGTGTTCGTGCCTCTTACGAGGCCGCTTGGGGGTTGGTTTGGATTTTCATCCTCAAATGGCATGTTTATAAGCCTAATATAGATATTTCCAAATTATCGTCGTATTCTCAAACCGGGTGACCCGCGACTTCGCGGTCGGTTCCTACAAGTTACATTAGTCCCGTATGAGGTGTTTGTACCTCTTCCGGGGCCGTTCGGGGCTGGTTAGGATTTTCACCTTCAAACGGCATGTTTATAAGCCTAATCTAGATATTTTCAAATTATCGTCAAATTCTCAAACTGGGAGACCCGTGACTACGCGGTCAGTTCCTACAAGTTACATTAGTCCCGTGCGAGGTGTTTGTGCCACTTCTGCAGCCGTTTGGGGGTTGGTTTGGATTTACACCCTCAAATGGCATGTTTATAAGCCAAAGCTATTTTCAGATTATTGCCATATTCTCAAATGGGGAGACCCGTGACCACGCGGTCAGTTCCTACAAGTCCCATTGGTCCCGTGCGAGGTGTTCGTACCTCTTACGAGGCCGTTTGGGTACTGGTTTGCGTTTTCACTGTCAAACGGCTTGTTTTTAAGCCTAAACTAGATATTTTCAAATTATCGTCATATTCTCAAATCGGGAGACCCGCGACTAAGCGGGCGGTACCTACAAGTCCCATTGGTCCCGTGCAAGGTGTTCGTGTCTCTTACGGGGGCCATTTGGGGGTTGATTTGGGTTTTCACCCTCAAATGGCTTGTTTTTACCTGATCTAGATATTTTCAAATTATCATCATATTCTCAAATCGGGAGACCCTCGGCTACGCGGTCAGTTCCTACAAGTAGCATTGGTCCCGTGCGAGGTGTTCGTGTCTCTTATGGGGGCCGTTTGGGGGTTGATTTGCGTTTTCACCCTCAAACGACTTGTTTTTAAGCCTAGATATTTTCAAATTATCATCATATTCTCAAATCGGGAGACCCGCGACTACGTTGTCAGTTCCTACGAGTCCCATTGGTCCCGTGCGAGGTGTGATTGACTCTTACGGAGTCGTTTGGGGACTGGTTTGGCTTTTCACCCTCAAACGGCTTGTTTTTAAGCCTAAACTAGATATTTTCAAATTATCGTCATATTCTCAAACCGGGTGACCCTCGACTACGCGATCAGTTCCTATAAGTTACATTTGTCCCGTGCGAGGTGTTCGTGCCTCTTCCGGGGACGTTTTGGAGCTGGTTTGGATTTACACCCTCAAATGGTTTGTTTATAAGCCAAAGCTATTTTCAAATTATCGTCATATTCTCAAACCGGGAGACCCGCGGCTACGCTGTCAGTTCCTACAAGTCCCATTGGTCCCGTGCGAGGTGTTCGTGTCTCTTACGGTACCGTTTGGGCACTAGATTGGGTTTTCACCCTCAAACGGCTTATTTTTAAGCCTAAACTAGATATTTTCAAATTATAGTCATATTCTCAAACCGGGAGACCTGCGACTACGCGGTCAGTTCCTACGAGTTACATTTGTCCCGCGTGAGGTGTTCGTTCCTCTTTCGGGGCTGTTTGGGGGATGGTTAGGATTTTCGCCCACAAACGGCATGTTTATAAGCCTAATCTAGATATTTTCAAGTTATCGTCATATTCTCAAACCGGGTGACCCGCGACTACGCGATCTGTTGCTACAAGTTACATTTGTCCCGTGCGAGGTGTTTGTGCCTCTTCTGCGGCCGATTGGGAGTTGGTTAGGATTTTCACCGTCAAACGACATGTTTATAAGCCTAATCTAGATATTCTCAAAGTATCGTCATATTCTCAAATCGGAAGACCCGTGACTACGTAGTCCGTTCCTACAAGTCGCATTGATCCCGTGCGAGGTGTTCGGCTTACGGGGCCGTTTGGGTTCTGGTTTGGGTTTTCACCCTCAAACGGCTTGTTTTTAAGCCTAATCTAGATATTTTCAAATTATCGTCATATTCTCAAACCGGAAGACCCGCGACTACGCGGTCAGTTCCTACAACTCCCTTTGGTCCCGTGCGAGGTGTTCGTGCCTCTTACGGGGCCGTTTGGGTACTGGTTTGGGTTTTCACCCTCAAATGGCTTGTTTTTAAGCCTAAACTAGATATTTTCAAATTATCGTCATATTCTTAAACCGGGAGACCCGCGACTATGCAGTCAGTTGCTGCATGTTACATTAGTCCCGTGCGAGGTGTTCGTGTATCTTCCGGGGCCGTTTGGGGGCTGGTTAGGATTTTCATCCTCAAACGGCTTGTTTTTAAGTCTAATCCAGATATTTTCAAATTATTATCATATTCTCAAACCGGTTGACCCTCGACCACGTGGTCAGTTAGTACAAGTAACATTTGTCCCGTGCGAGGTGTTCGTGCCTCTTCCGGGGCCGTTTTGGGGCTGGTTTTGATATTCACCCTCAAACGGCATTTTAAAAGCGAAAGCTATTTTAAAATTATCGTCATATTCTCAAATGGGTAGACCCGTGACTACAGACTCTGTTCCCACAAGTCGCATTGGTCCCGTGCGAGGTGTTCGTGCCTCTTACAGGGCCATTTGGGGAATGGTTTGTGTTCTCACCCTCGAATGGCTTGTTTTTAAGCCTAATCTAGATATTTTCAAATTATCGTCATATTCTCAAATCGAGAGAACCGCGACTACGTGGTCAGTTCCTATAAGTCACATTGGTCCCGTGCGAGGTGTTCGTGCCTCTTACGGGGCCGTTTGGGGACTGGCTTGCGTTTAAACCCTCAAACGATATGTTTTTAAGCTTAATCTAGATATTTTAAAATTATCATCATATTCTCAGATCGGGAGACACGTGAATACGAGGACAGTTCCTACAAGTCGCATTGGTCCCGTGCGAGATGTTCGTGCCTCTTACGGGGTCGTATGGGGACTGGTTTGGGTTTTCACCCTCAAATGGCTTGTTTTAAAACCTAATCTATATATTTTCAAATTATCGTCATATTCTCAAACCAGGAGACCCGCGACTACGCGATCAACTCCTACAAGTTACATTTGTCCCGTGCGTGGTGTTCGTGCCTCTTACGGGGCCGTTTGGGAACTGGTTTGGATTTTCATCCTCAAATGGCATGTTTATAAGCCTAATCTAGATATTTTCAAATGATCACTGTATTCTCAAATCATGTGACCCGCGACTACGCGGTCAGTTCCTACAAGTTAAATTTGTCCCGTGTGAGGTGTTCGTACCTCCTCCGGGGCCGTTTGGGATTGGTAAGGATTCTCACCCTTAAACGGCATTTTTATAAGCCTAATCCAGATATTTTTATATTATCGTCATATTCTCAAATCGGAAGACCCGTGACTACATTGTCCGTTCCTATGAGTCGGATTGGTCCCGTGCGAGGTGTTCGTGCCTCTCACAGGGTCGTTTGGGTTCCCACCCTAAAACGACTTATTTTTAAGCTTAAGCTAGATATTTTCAAATTATCATCATATTCACAAACCGGGAGACCCGCGACTACACGGTCAGTTCCTACAAGTCCCATTGGTCCCGTGCGAGGTGTTCGTGCATCTTACAGAGCCATTTGGGGACTGGTTTGGGTTTTCACCCTCAAACGGCTTGTTTTTAAGCCTAAACTAGATATTTTCAAATTATCATCATATTCTCAAATCGGAAGACCAGCGACTACGCAGTCAGTTCCTACAAGTCAAATTGTTCCCGTGCGAGGTGTTCCTGTCTCTTACAGCGCCGCTTGGGGGCTGATTTGGGTTTTCACCCTCAAAAACTAGATATTTTCAAATTATCTTTGTATTCTCAAACCGGGTGACCCGCGACTACGGGATCAGCTCCTACAAGTTGCATTTGTCCCGTGCGGGCCGCCTGGGGGTTGGTTTGGATTTTCATCCTCAAATGGCATATTTATAAGCCTAATATAGATATTTTCAAATTATCGTCGTATTCTCAGACCGGGTGACCCGCGACTTCGCGGTCATTTCCTACTAGTTACATTAGTCCCGTATGAGGTGTTTGTACCTCTTCCGCGGCTGGTTAGGATTTTCACCCTCAAACGGCATGTTTATAAGCCTATTCTAGATATTTTCATATTATCGTCAAATTGTCAAGCTGGGAGACCCGCGACTACGCGGTAAGTTCCTACAAGTTACATTAGTCCCGTGCGAGGTGTTTGTGCCACTTCCGCAGCCGTTTGGGGGTTGGTTTGGATTTACACCCTCAAATGGCATGTTTAAAAGCCAAAGCTATTTTCAGATTATTGTCATATTCTCAAATGGGGAGACCCGTGGCCGCGCGATCAGTTCCTACAAGTCCCATTGGTCCCGTGCGAGGTGTTCGTGCCTCTTACGAGGCCGTTTGGGTACTGGTTTGGGTTTTCACCGTCAAACGGCTTGTTTTTAAGCCTAAACTAGATATTTTCAAATTATCGTCATATTCTCAAATCGGGAGACCCGCGACTAAGTGGGCGGTACCTACAAGTCCCATTGGTCCCGTGCAAGGTGTTCGTGTCTCTTACGGGGGCCATTTGGGGGTTGATTTGGGTTTTCACCCTCAAACGGGTTGTTTTTACCTAATCTAGATATTTTCAAATTATCATCATATTCTCAAATCGGGAGACCCGCGGCTACGCGGTCAGTTCCTACAAGTAGCATTGGTCCCGTGCGAGGTGTTCGTGTCTCTTATGGGGGCCGTTTGGGGGCTGATTTGCATTTTCATCCTCAAATGGCTTGTTTTTAAGCCTATATATTTTCAAATTATCATCATATTCTAAAATCGGGAGACCCGCGACTACGTTGTCAGTTCCTACGAATCCCATTGGTCCCGTGCGAGGTGTGATTGACTCTTACGGACTCGTTTGGGGGCTGGTTTGGCTTTTCACCCTCAAACGGCTTGTTTTTAAGCCTAAACTAGATATTTTCAAATTATCGTCATATTCTCAAACCAGGTGACCCTCGACTACGCGGCAAGTTCCTACAAGTTACATTTGTCCCGTGCGAGGTGTTCGTGCCTCTTCCGGGGCCGTTTTGGGGCTGGTTTGGATTTACACCCTCAAATGGTTCGTTTATAAGCCAAAGCTATTTTCAAATTATCGTCATATTCTCAAATCGGGAGACGCGACTACGTGGTCAGTTCCTACATGTCCCACTCGTCCCGTGCGAGGTGTTTGTGTCTCTTACGGTACCGTTTGGGTACTAGATTGGGTTTTCACCCTCAAACGGCTTATTTTTAAGCCTAAACTAGATATTTTCAAATTATCGTCATATTCTAAAACCGGGAGACCCACAACTACGCGGTCAGTTCCTACGAGTTACATTTGTCCCGTGTGAGGTGTTCGTGACTCTTCCGGGGCCGTTTGGGGGATGGTTTGGATTTTCACCCACAAACGACATGTTTATAAGCCTAATCTAGATATTTTCAAGTTATCGTCATATTCTCAAACCGGGTGACCCGCGACTACGCAGTCCGTTCCTACAAGTCGCATTGATCTCGTGCGAGGTGTTCGGCTTACGGGGCCGTTTGGGATCTGGTTTGGGTTTTCACCCTGAAACGGCTTGATTTAGCCTAATCTAGATATTTTCAAATTATTGTCATATTCTCAAATCGAAAGACCCGCGACTACGCGGTCAGTTCCTACAACCACCTTTTGTCCCGTGCGAGGCGTTCGTACCTCTCACGGGGCCGTTTGGATACTGGTTTGGGTTTGCACCCTCAAATGGCTTGTTTTTAAGCCGAAACTAGATATTTTCAAATTATCGTCATATTCTCAAACCGGGAGACCCGCGACTACACGGTCAGTTCCTGCAAGTTACATTAGTCCCGTGCGAGGTGTTCGTGCATCTTCCGGGGCCGTTTGGAGGCTGGTTAGGATTTTCACCCTCAAATGACTTGTTTTTAAGTCTAATCCAGATATTTTCAAATTATTGTCATATTCTCAAACCGGGTGACCCTCGACTACGTGGTCAGTTCCTACAAGTAACATTCATCCCATGCGAGGTGTTCGTGCCTCTTCCGGGGCCGTTTTGGGGCTGGTTTGGATATTCACCCTCAAACGGCATGTTTAAAAACCAAAGCTATTTTAAAATTATCGTCATATTCTCAAATGGGTAGACCCGTGACTACATAGTCTGTTCCCACAAGTCGCATTGGTTCCGTACGAGGTGTTCGTGCCTCTTACAGGGCCATTTGGGGAATGGTTTTTGTTCTCACCCTCGAATGGCTTGTTTTTAAGCCTAATCTAGATATTTTAAAATTATCGTCATATTCTCAAATCAGGAGACCCGCGACTACGTGGTCAGTTCCTACAAGTCCCACTCGTCCCGTGCGAGGTGTTTGTGTCTCTTACGGTACCGTTTGGGTACTAGATTGGGTTTTCACCCTCAAACGGCTTATTTTTAAGCCTAAACTAGATATTTTCAAATTATCGTCATATTCTCAAACCGCGAGACCCGCAGTCTACGAGTTACATTTGTCCCGTGTGAGGTGTTCGTTCCTCTTCCGGGGCCGTTTGGGGGGATGATTTTGATTTTCACCCACAAACGACATGTTTATAAGCCTAATCTAGATATTTTCAAGTTTTCGTCTTATTCTCAAATCGGGTGACCCGCGACTACGCGATCCGTTGCTACAAGTTACATTTGTCCTGTGCGAGGTGTTTGTGCCTCTTCTGCGGTCGATTGGGAGTTGGTTATGATTTTCACCGTCAAACGACATGTTTAGAAGCCTAATCAAGATATTCTCAAAGTATCGTCATATTCTCAAATCGGGAGACCCGTGAGTACGGAGTCCGTTCCTACAAGCCGCATTGAGCGAGGTGTTCGGCTTACGGGGCCGTTTGGGGTCTGGTTTGGGTTTTCACCCTCAAACGGCTTGTTTTAGCCTAATCTAGATATTTTCATATTATATATTCTCAAACCGGAAGACCAGCGACTACGCGGTCAGTTCCTACAACCAACTTTGGTCCCGTGCGAGGCGTTCGTGCCTCTAACGGGGCCGTTTGGATACTGGTTTGGGTTTTCACCCTCAAATGGCTTGTTTTTAAGCCTAAACTAGATATTTTCAAATTATCGTGATATTCTCAAATCGGGAGACCCTACGCGGTCAGTTCCTGCATTAGTCCCGTGCGAGGTGTTCGTGTATCTTTCGGGGCCGTTTGGGGGCTGGTTAGGATTTTCACCCTCAAACGGCTTGTTTTTAAGTCTAATCCATATATTTTCAAATTATCGTCATATTCTCAAACCGGGTGACCCTCGACTACGTGGTCAGTTCCTACAAGTAACATTTGTCCCGTGCGAGGTGTTCATGCCTCTTCCGGTGCCGTTTTGGGGTTGGTTTGGATATTCACCCTCAAACGGCATGTTTAAAAGCCAAAGCTATTTTAAAATTATCGTCATATTCTCAAATGGGTAGACCCGTGACTACATAGTCTGTTCCCACAAGTCCAATTGGTCCCGTGCGAGGTGTTCGTGCCTCTTACAGGGCCATTTGGGGAATGGTTTGTGTTCTCACCCTCGAAGGGCTTGTTTTTATGTTTAATATAGATATTTTCAAATTATCATCATATTCTCAAATCGGGAGAACCGCGACTACGTGGTCAGTTTCTATAAGTCACATTGGTCCCGTGCGAGGTGTTCGTGCCTCTTCCGGGACCGTTTGAGGACTGGTTTGCGTTTAAACCCTCAAACGATATGTTTTTAAGCTTAATCTAGATATTTTCAAATTATCGTCATATTCTCAGATCGGGAGACACGTGATTACGAGGCCAGTTCCTACAAGTCGCATTGGTCCCGTGCGAGATGTTCGTGCCTCTTACGGGGTCGTATGGGAGTCGGTTTGGGTTTTCACCCTCAAATGGCTTGTTTTAAAGCCTAATCTATATATTTTCAAATTATTGTCAAATTCTCAAACCAAGAGACCCGCGACTACGCGATCAGCTCCTACAAGTTACATTTGTCCCATGCGTGGTGTTCGTGCCTCTTACGGGGACGTTTGGGAACTGGTTTGAATTTTCATCCTCAAATGGCATGTTTATAAGCCTAATCTAGATATTTTCAAATTATCGCCGTATTCTCAAATCATGTGACCCGCGACTACGCGGTCAGTTCCTACAAGTTACATTTGTCCTGTGCGAGGTGTTTGTGGGATTGGTAAGGATTCTCACCCTTAAACGGCATTTTTAAAAGCCTAATCTAGATATTTTTAAATTATCGTCATATTCTCAAATCGGGAGACCGTGACTACATGGTCCGTTCCTACGAGTCGGATTGGTCCCGTGCGAGGTGTACGTGCCTCTTACAGGGCCGTTTGGGTTCCCACCCTAAAACGACTTGTTTTTAAGCTTAAGCTAGATGTTTTCAAATTATCATCATATTCATAAACCGGGAGACCCGCGACTACACAGTCAGTTCGTACAAGTCCCATTGGCCCCGTGTGAGGTGTTCGTGCATCTTACGGAGCCATTTGGGGTCTGGTTTGGGTTTTCACCCTCAAACGGCTTGTTTTTAAGCCTAAACCAGATATTTTCAAATCATCCTCATATTCTCAAACCGGAAGACCAGCGACTGCGCAGTCAGTTACTACAAGTCAAATTGTTCCCGTGCGAGGTGTTCGTGTCTCTTACAGGGATGCTTGGGGGCTGATTTGGATTTTCACCCACAAAAATTAGATATTTTAAAATTATCTTTGTATTCTCAAACCGGGTGACCCGCGACTACGCGATCAGCTCCTACAAGTTACATTTGTCCCGTGCTAGGTTTTCGTGCCTCTTACGAGGCCGCTTGGGGGTTGGTTTGGATTTTCATCCTCAAATGGCATGTTTATAAGCCTAATATAGATATTTTCAAATTATCGTCGTATTCTCAACCCGGTGACCCGCGACTTTGCGGTCAATTCCTACAAGTTACGTTAGTCCCGTATGAGGTGTTTGTACCTCTTCCGGGGCTGGTTAGGATTTTCACCCTCAAACGGCATGTTTATAAGCCTAATCTAGATATTTTCAAATTATCGTCAAATTCTCAAACTGGGAGACCCGCGACTACGCGGTCAGTTCCTACAAGTTACATTAGTCCCGTGCGAGGTGTTTGTGCCACTTCCGCAGCCGTTTGGGGGTTGGTTTGGATTTACACCCTCAAATGGCATGTTTATAAGCCAAAGCTATTTTCAGATTATAGTCATATTCTCAAATGGGGAGACCCGTGACCACGCGGTCAGTTCCTACAAGTCCCTTTGGTCCCGTGCGAGGTGTTCGTGTCTCTTACGAGGCCGTTTTGTTACTGGTTTGGGTTTTCACCGTCAAACGACTTATTTTTAAGCCTAAACTAGATATTTTCAAATTATCATCATATTCTCAAATTGGGAGACCCGCGACTAAGCGGGCAGTACCTACAAGTCCCATTGGTCCCGTACGAGGTGTTCGTGTATCTTACGGGGGAACATTTGGGGGTTGATTTGGATTTTCACCCTCAAACGGCTTGTTTCTACCGAATCAAGATATTTTCAAATTATCATCATATTCTCAAATCGGGAGACCCGCGGCTACGCGGTCAGTTCCTACAAGTAGCATGCGAGGTGTTCGTGTCTCTTATGGGGGCCGTTTGGGGGTTGATATGCGTTTTCACCCTCAAACGGCTTGTTTTTAAGCCTAGATATTTTCAAATTATCATCATATTCTCAAATTGGGAGACCCGCGACTACGTTGTCTGTTCCTACGAGTCCCATTGGTCCCGTGCGTGGTGTGATTGACTCTTACGGAGTCGTTTGGGGACTGGTTTGGCTTTTCACCCTCAAACGGCTTGTTTTTAAGACTAAACTAGATATTTTCAAATTATCGTCATATTCTCAAACCGGGTGACCCTCGACTACGCGGTGAGTTCCTACAAGTTACATTTGTCCCGTGCGAGGTGTTCGTGCCTCTTCTGGGGCCGTTTTGGGGTTGGTTTGGATTTACACCCTCAAATGGTTTGTTTATAAGCCAAAGCTATTTTCAAATTATCGTCATATTCTCAAACCGGGAGACCCGCGACTACGTGGTCAGTTCCTACAAGTCCCATTGTCCCGTGCGAGGTGTTCGTGTCTCTTACGGTACCGTTTGGGTACTAGATTGGGTTTTCACCCTCAAACGGCTTATTTTTAAGCCTAAACTAGATATTTTCAAAAATATCGTCTTATTCTCAAATCGGGAGACCCGCGACTACGCGGTTAGTTCCTACGAGTTACATTTGTCCCGTGTGAGGTGTTCGTGCCTCTTCCGGGGCCGTTTTGGGGCTGGTTTGGATATTCACCCTCAAACGTCATGTTTAAAAGCCAAAGCCATTTTAAAATCATCGTCATATTCTCAAATGGGTAGACCCGTGACTACATAGTCTGTTCCCACAAGTCGCATTGGTCCCGTGCGAGGTGTTCGTGCCTCTTACAGGGCCATTTGGGGAATGGTTTGTGTTCTCACCCTCGAATGGCTTGTTTTTAAGCCTAATCTAGATATTTTCAAATTATCGTCATATTCTCAAATCGGGAGAACCGCGACTACGTGGTCAGTTCCTATAAGTCACATTGGTCCCGTGCGAGGTGTTCGTGCCTCTTTCGGGGCCGTTTGGGGACTGGTTTGCGTTTAAACCCTCAAACGACATGTTTTTAAGCTTAATCTAGATATTCTCAAATTATCGTCATATTCTCAGATCGGGAGACGCGTGAATACGGGGCCAGTTCCTACAAGTCGCATTGGTCCCGTGCTAGATGTTCGTGCCTCTTACGGTGTCGTATGGGGACTGGTTTGGGTTTTCACCCTCAAATGGCTTGTTTTAAAACCTAATCTATATATTTTCAAATTATCGTCATATTCTCAAACCAGGAGACCCGCGACTACGCGATCAGCTCCTACAAGTTACATTTGTCCCGTGCGAGGTGTTCGTGCCTCTTATGGGGCCGTTTGGGAACTAGTTTGGATTTTCATCCTCAAATGGCATGTTTATAAGCCTAATCTAGATATTTTCAAATTATCGTCGTATTCTCAAATCATGTGACCCGCGACTACGCGGTCAGTTCCTACAAGTTACATTTGTCCCGTGCGAGGTGTTTGTGCCTCCTCTGGGGCCGTTTATGATTGGTAAGGATTCTCACCCTCAAACGGCATTTTTATAAGCCTAATCTAGATATTTTTAAATTATCATCATATTCTCAAATCGGGAGACCCGTGACTACATGGTCTGTTCCTACGAGTCTGATTGGTCCCGTGAGAGGTGTTCGTGCCTCTTACAGGGCCGTTTGGGTTCCCACCCTAAAACGACTTGTTTTTAAGCTTAAGCTAGATGTTTTCAAATTATCATCATATTCATAAACCGGGAGACCCGCGACTACACAGTCAGTTCGTACAAGTCCCATTGGCCCCGTGTGAGGTGTTCGTGCATCTTACGGAGCCATTTGGGGTCTGGTTTGGGTTTTCACCCTCAAACGGCTTGTTTTTAAGCCTAAACCAGATATTTTCAAATCATCCTCATATTCTCAAACCGGAAGACCAGCGACTGCGCAGTCAGTTACTACAAGTCAAATTGTTCCCGTGCGAGGTGTTCGTGTCTCTTACAGGGATGCTTGGGGGCTGATTTGGGTTTTCACCCACAAAAATTAGATATTTTAAAATTATCTTTGTATTCTCAAACCGGGTGACCCGCGACTACGCGATCAGCTCCTACAAGTTACATTTGTCCCGTGCTAGGTGTTCGTGCCTCTTACGAGGCCGCTTGGGGGTTGGTTTGGATTTTCATCCTCAAATGGCATGTTTATAAGCCTAATATAGATATTTTCAAATTATCGTCGTATTTTCAAACCGGGTGACCCGCGACTTCGCGGTCAGTTCTTACAAGTTACATTAGTCCCGTATGAGGTGTTTGTACCTCTTCCGGGGCCGTTTGGGGACTGGTTAGGATTTTCACCCTCAAACGGCATGTTTATAAGCCTAATCTAGATATTTTCAAATTATCGTCAAATTCTCAAACTGGGAGACCCGCGACTACGCGGTCAGTTCCTACAAGTTACATTAGTCCCGTGCGAGGTGTTTGTGCCTCTTCCGCAACCGTTTTGGGGTTGGTTTGGATTTACACCCTCAAATGGCATGTTTATAAGCCAAAGCTATTTTCAGATTATTGTCATATTCTCAAATGGGGAGACCCGTGACCACGCGGTCAGTTTCTACAAGTCCCATTAGTCCAGTGCGAGGTGTTCGTGCCTCTTACGAGGCCGTTTGGGTACTGGTTTGGGTTTTCATCGTCAAACGGCTTGTTTTTAAGCCTAAACTAGATATTTTCAAATTATCGTCATATTCTCAAATCGGGAGACCCGCGACTAAGCGGGCGGTACCTACAAGTCCCATTGGTCCCGTGCGAGATGTTCGTGTCTCTTACGGCCATTTGGGGGTTGATTTGGGTTTTCACCCTCAAACGGCTTGTTTTTACCTAATCTAGATATTTTCATATTATCATCATATTCTCAAATCGGGAGACCCGCGGCTACGCGGTCAGTTCCTACAAGTAGCATTGGTCTCATGCGAGGTGTTCGTGTCTCTTATGTGGGGCCGTTTGGGGGTTGATTTGCGTTTTCACGCTCAAACGGCTTGTTTTTAAGCCTACATATTTTCAAATTAACATCATATTCTCCAATCGGGAGACTCGCGACTACGTTGTCAGTTCCTACGAGTCTCATTGGTCCCGTGCGAGGTGTGATTGACTCTTACGGAGTCGTTTGGGGACGGGTTTGGCTTTTCACCCTCAAACGGCTTGTTTTTAAGCCTAAACTAGATATTTTCAAATTATCGTCATATTCTCAAATCGGGTGACCCTCGACTACGCGGTCAGTTCCTACAAGTTGCATTTGTCCCGTGCGAGGTGTTCGTTCCTCTTCCGGGGCCGTTTTGGGGCTGGTTTGGATTTACACCCTCAAATGATTTGTTTATAAGCCAAAGCTATTTTCAAATTATCGTCATATTCTCAAATCGGGAGACCCGCGACTACGCGGTCAGTTCCTACAAGTCCCACTGGTCCCGTGCAAGGTGTTCGTGTCTCTTACGGTACCGTTTGGGTACTAGATTGGGGTTTCACCCTCAAACGGCTTATTTTTAAGCCTAAACTAGATATTTTCAAATTATCGTCATATTCTCAAATCGGGAGACCCGCGACTACGCGGTCAGTTCCTACGAGTTACATTTGTCCCGTGTGAGGTGTTCGTGCCTCTTCCGGGGCCGTTTGGGGGATGGTTTGGATTTTCACCCACAAACGGCATGTTTATAAGCCTAATCAAGATATTTTCAAGTTATCGTCATATTCTCAAACCGGGTGACCCGCGACTACGTGTTCCCTTGCTACAAGTTACATTTGTCCCGTGCGAGGTGTTCGTGCCTCTTACAGGGCCGTTTGGGTTCCCACCCTAAAACGACTTGTTTTTAAGCTTAAGCTAGATATTTTCAAATGATCATCATATTCAAAAACCGGGAGACCCGCGACTACACGGTCAGTTCCTATAAGTCCCATTGGTCCCGTGCGAGGTGTTCGTGCATCTTACGGAGCCATTTGGGGACTGGTTTGGGTTTTCACCCTCAAACGGCTTGTTTTTAAGCCAAAACTAGATATTTTTAAATTATCCTCATATTCTCAAACCGGAATACCAGTGACTACGCAGTCAGTTCCTACAAGTCAAATTGTTCCCGTACGAGGTGTTCCTGTCTCTTACAGGGCCGCTTGGGGGCTGATTTGGGTTTTCACCCTCAAAAACTAGATATTTTCAAATTATCTTTGTATTCTCAAACCGGGTGACCCGCGACTACGCGATCAGCTCCTACAAGTTACATTTGTCCCGTGCGAGGTGTTCGTGCCTCTTACGAGGCCGCTTGGGGGCTGGTTTGGATTTTCATCCTCAAATGGCATGTTTATAAGCCTAAATATAGATATATTCAAATTATCGTCGTATTCTCAAACCGGGTGACCCGCGACTTCACGGTCAGTTCCTATAAGTTACATTAGTCCCGTTGTACCTCTTCCGGGGCCGTTTGGGGGCTGGTTAGGATTTTCACCCTCAAACGGCATGTATATAAGCCTAATCTAGACATTTTTAAATTATTGTCAAATTCTCAAACTGGGAGACCCGCGACTACGCGGTCAGTTCCTACAAGTTACATTAGTCCCGTGCGAGGTGTTTGTACCTCTTTCGGAGGCGTTTGGGGGCTGGTTAGGATTTTCACCCACAAACGACATGGTTAAAGCTAGGGGTGGCAATTTGGGCATGAACACGACAACACGACACGATCCAACACGAAATTAAAACAGCTTGTCGTGTTCGGGCCAGACTTTTTTGGCCCACTATCGGGTCGTGTCGTGTTCGTGCCAGGAAATTGACCCGATATTGGCCCGTTAGAGCCCAATTGCAACACGATAAGAAAATAACCCAATTGTGTCCCAATTACAACCCAATTGTGTCCCAATTAGCCCAAATAAGAAACTCCATCTCGTGAAAAAAGAGAACACATCTTCAATTAGCCTAATGGGTTATCGTGTCCAGTCGTGTCAATCGTGCCAATTTGGCACAATTTTTTTTTTCGTGTTACTCGTGTCGGGTCGTGCTACTAATGGGTCGTGTTCGTGCTAGCAAAAAAAACACGCTAGCGTGTCGTGTCGTGTTCGTGCCAGATAAAATTGTGTCGGGTCGTGTCGGTCCAGACCCAAACACGACCCATTGGCCCGAATTGCCACCCCTAGTTAAAGCCTGATCTAAATATTTTATAATTGTCCTCATATTCTCAAATCGGGAGACCCTTGACTACGAGGTCCGTTCCTACAATTCGAATTGGTCCCGTGCGAGGTGTTCGTGCCTCTTACGGGGCCGTTTGGGGACTGGTTTGGGTTTTCACCTTGTAACGATTATTTTTAAGCCTAAACTAGATATTTTCAAATTATCATCATATTCTCAAATCGGGATACCCGTGACTATGCGGTCAGTTCCTACAAGTCCCATTGGTCCCGTGCGAGGTGTTCCTGCATCTTACGAGCCGTTTGTGGACTGGTTTGGGTTTTCACCCTCAAACGGCTTGTTTTTAAGCCTAAACTAGATAATTTCAAATTATCATCAAATTCTCAAACTGGGAGACCCGCGACTACGCGATCAGTTCCTACTAGTTACATTTGTCCCGTGCGAGGTGTTCGTGCCTCTTACGGCGCCGTATAGGGACTGGTTCGGGTTTTCACCCTCAAACGGCTTGTTTTTAAGCCTAATCTAGATATTTTTAAATTTTCCTCATATTCTCAAATCAGGAGACCCGCGACTACGCGATCAGTTCCTTCAAGTCCCATTGGTCCCGTACGAGGTGTTCATGCCTGTTTCGGGGCCGTTTGGCCACTGATTTTGGTTTTCAGCCTCAAACGGCTTGTTTTTAAGCCTATTCTAATTATTTTCAAATTATCGTCGTATTCTCAAATCGGGAGACCCATGACTACGCGGTCAGTTCCTATAAGTCACATTGGTCGCGTGCGAGGTGTTCATGTCTTTTACGGGGCCGTTTGGGGGCTGATTTGGGTTTTCACGCTAAAAAACTAGATATTTTTAAATTATCTTCGTATTCTCAAATCGGGTGACTCGCGACTACGCGATCAGGTCCTAAAAGTTACATTTGTCCCGTGCGATGTGTTCGTGCCTCTTTCGGGGCCGTTTGGGGGCTGATTTGGATTTTCATCCTCAAATGGCATGTTTATAAGCCTAATCTAGATATTTTAAAATTATCGTCGTATGCTCAAACCGGGTGACCCGCGACTATGCGGTCAGTTCCTACAAGTTACATTTGTCCCGTGCCAGGTGTTTGTGCCTCTTCCAGGGCCATTTGGGGGTTGGTTTGGATTTTCACCCTCAAACGACATGGTTATAAGCCTAATCTAGATATTTTCAATCTATCATCATATTCTCAAATCGGGAGAGCCGTGACTACGCGGTCCGTTCCTACCAGTCGCATTGGTCCCGTCCGAGGTGCTCGTGCCTCTTACGGGGCCGTTTGGGGACTGGTTTGGGTTTTCACCCTCAAACGACTTGTTGTTATGCCTAATCTAGATATTTTCAAATTATCATCCTATTCTCAAACCGGGAGACCCACGACTACGCGGTCAGTTCCTACAAGTCCCTTTGGTCCCGTGCGAGGTGTTCGTGCCTCTTATGGGGATGTTTGGGTACTGGTTAGGTTTTTCACCCTCAAACGGCTTGTTTTTAAGCCTAAACTCGATATTTTTAAAATATCGTCATATTTTCAAATCGGGAGACCCGCGACTACGTGGTCAGCTCCTATAAGTTACATTAGTCCCGTGCGAGGTGTTTGTACCTCTTTCAGGGACGTTTGGGGATTGGTTCTAGTTTTCACCCTCAAACGGTTTGTTTTTAAGCCCAATCTAGATACTTTCAAATTATCGTTATAGTCTCAAATCGGGAGACCCACGACTACGCGGGCAGTACCTACAAGTCCCATTGGTCCCGTGCGAGGTGTTCGTGTCTCTTACGGGGTCCGTTTGGGGTTTTATTTGGGTTTTCACCCTCTAACGTCTTGTTTTTAAGCCTAATCTAGATATTTTCAAATTATCGTTATATTCTCAAATCGGGAGACCCGCGACTACGCGGTCAGTTCCTACAAGTCGCATTGGTCCCGTGCGAGGTGTGATTGACTCTTACGGGGTCGTTTGGGGACTGGTTTGGGTTTTCACTTTCAAACGGCTTGTTTTTAAGACTAAACTAGATATTTTCAAATTATCGTCATATTCTCAAACCGGGTGACCCACGACTACGCGGTCAGTTCCTACAAGTTACATTTGTCCCGTGCGAGGTGTTCGTGCATCTTTCGGGGCCGTTTGGGGGCTGGTTAGGATTTTCACCCTCAAACGGCTTGTTTTTAAGCCTAATCCAGATATTTTCAAATTATCATCATATTGTCAAATCGGGAGACCCGTGACTACATGGTCTGTTCCTACAAGTTACGTTTGTCCCGTTAGAGGTGTTCGTGCCTCTTACATGGCCGTTTTGGGGTTGGTTTGGATTTACACCCTCAAATGGCATGTTTATAAGCCAAATCTAATTTCAAATTATCGTCATATTCTCAAACCGGGAGACCCGTGAGTACGCGGTCAGTTCCTACAAGTCCCATTGGTCCCGTGCGAGGTGTTCGTGCCACTTACGGGGCCGTTAGGATACTGGTTTGGGTTTTCACCTTCACACGGCTTATTTTTAAGCTTAAACTAGATATTTTCAAAGTGTCATCATATTCTCAAATCGGGAGACCCGTGACTACGCAGTCAGTTCCTACAAGTCGCATTGGTCCCGTGCGAGGTGTTCGTGTCTCTTACGGGGGCCGTTTGGGGGTTGATTTGGGTTTTCACCCTCAAACGGCTAGTTTTTAAGCCTGAACTAGATATTTTCAAATTATCTACATATTCTCAAACCGGGGTGACCCGTGACTACGCGATCAGTTCCTACAAGTTGCATTGGTCCCATGCGAGGTGTCCGTGCCTCTTTCGGGGCCGTTTGGGGGATGGTTTGGATTTTCACCCTCAAACGACATTTTTAGAAGCCAAATCTAGATATTTTCAAATTATCCTCGTATTGTCAAACCGGGGGATCCGTGACTATGCGGTTATTTCCTACAAGTTACATTTGTCCCGTGCGAGGTGTTTGTGCCTCTTTCGGGGTTGTTTATGGTCTGGTTTGGATGTTCACCCTCAAATGGCATGTTTATAAGCAAAAGCTATTTTCAAATTATCATCATATTCTCAAACTGCGAGACCCGTGACTACGCAGCCAATTCCTCCCACTGGACCCTTGCGAGGTGTTCGTGCCTCTTACGGGGCCGTTTGGGAACTGGTTTGGATTTTCACCCTCAAACGACTTATTTTTAAGCCTAAACTAGATATTTTCAAATTATCGTCATATTCTCAAATCGGAAGACCCGTGACTACGCGGTCAGTTCCTACAAGTCGCATTTGTCCCGTGCGAGGTGTTCGTACCTCTTACGGGGCCGTATAGGGACTGGTGTGGCTTTCCACCCTCAAACGACTTGTTTTTAAGCCTAATCTAGATATTTTCAAATTATCGTCATATTCTCAAACCGGGAGACCCGCGACTATGCGGTCAGTTCCTACAAGTCCAATTGGTCCCGTGCGAGGTGTTCGTGCCTCTTACAGTTTGGGTACTGGTTTGGGTTTTCACCCTCAAACGGCTTGTTTTTAAGCCTAAACTAGATATTTTCAAATTATCATCATATTCTCAAGCCGGGAGACCCGTGACTACGCGGTCAGTTCCTACAAGTCCCATTGGTCCCGTGCGAGGTGTTCGTGTCTCTTAAGGGGGCCGTTTGGGGGTTGATTTCGGTTTTCACCCTCAAACGACTTGTTTTTAAGCCTAATCTAGATATTTTCAAATTATCTTCATATTCTCAAACCGGGAGACCCGCGACTACGCGGTCAGTTCCTACAAGTCCCATTGGTCCCGTACGAGGTGTTCGTGTATCTTACGGGGCCGTTTGGATACTAGTTTGGGTTTTCCCCCACAAACGACGTATTTTTTAAGCCTAAACTTGATATTTTCAACTTATCGTCATATTCTCAAATCGGGAGACCCGTGACTACGCGGTCAGTTCCTACAAGTCCCATTGGTCCCGTGCGAGGTGTTCGTACCCCTTACGGGGCCGTATATGGACTGGTGTGGGTTTTCACCCTCAAACGGCTTGTTTTTTAGCCCAATCTAGATATTTTCGAATTATCATCATATTCTCAAAGGGAGACCCGCGACTACGCGGTCAGTTCCTACAAGTCCCATTGGTCCCGTGCGAGGTGTTCGTGTCTCTTAAGGGGGCCGTTTGGGGGTTGATTTGGGTTTTCACCCTCAAACGACTTGTTTTTAAACCTAATCTAGATATTTTCAAATTATCTTCATATTCTCAAACCGGGAGACCCGCGACTACGCGGTCAGTTCCTACAAGTCCCATTGGTCCCGTACGAGGTGTTCGTGTATCTTACGGGGCCGTTTGGATACTAGTTTGGGTTTTCACCCACAAACGACGTATTTTTTAAGCCTAAACTTGATATTTT
Source organism: Sambucus nigra (assembly GCA_949130495.1). NCBI lineage: Eukaryota > Viridiplantae > Streptophyta > Magnoliopsida > Dipsacales > Adoxaceae > Sambucus > Sambucus nigra. The sequence goes on from CASBWL010000127.1 coordinate 328,704, forward strand.
CAACTTATCGTCATATTCTCAAATCGGGAGACCCGTGACTACGCGGTCAGTTCCTACAAATTATATTTGTCACGTGCGAGGTGTTTGTGCCTCTTTTGGGGCTGGTTTGGATGTTCACCCTCAAACGGCATGTATATAAGCCAAAGCAATTTTTGAATTCTCGAAATATTCTCAAACTGGGAGACCCACAACTACGCTGTCAATTCCTAAAAGTCCCAATGGTCCCATACGAGGTTTTCGTGCCTCTTTTGGGGCCGTTTGGAGACTGGTTTGGGTTTCCCCCTCAAAGGACTTGTTTTATGCCTATTCTGGATATTTTAAAATTATCGTCATATTCTCAAATTGGGAAACCCGTGACTACACGGCCTGTTCCTCCAAATCGTATTTGTCCCGTGCGAGGTGTTCATGTCTCTTACGGGGCCGTTTGGGGGCTGATTTGGATTTTCACCCTGAAACAGCTTGTTTTTTTAAGCCTAAACTAGATATTTTCCAATTATCTTTGTATTCTCAAACCGAGTGACCCATAACATTTGTACCAAGCGAGGTGTTTTTGCCTATTCAGGGACCGTTTGGGGCTGGTTTGGATTTTCACCCTCAAAAGGCTTGTTTTTAAGCCTAAACTAGATATTTTCAAGTTATCGTCATATTCTCAAATCGGGAGACCCGCGACTACGCGATCATTTCCTACAAGTTACATTTCTCCCGTGTGAGGTGTTTGTGCCTCTTCCGGGGACGTTTGGGGGCTGGTTTGAATTTTCCCCCACAAACGGCATGTTTATAAGCCTAATCCAGATATTTTCAAATTATTGTCATATTCATAAATCGGGAGACTCATGACTACGCGGTCAGTTCCTACAAGTCGCATTGGTCCCGTGCGAGGTGTTCGTGTCTCTTACGGGGGTCCGTTTGGGGGTTGATTTAAGTTTTCACGCTCAAACGGCTTCTTTTTAAGCCTAATCTAGATATTTTTAAATTATCGTCATATTCTCAAATCGGGAGACCCGCGACTACGCAGTCAGTTCCTAAAAGTCCCATTGGTCCCGTGCCAGGTGTTCGTGCCTCTTACGGTTTGCGTACTGGTTTGGGTTTTCACCCTCAAACGGCTTGTTTTTAAGCCTAAACTAGATATTTTCAAATTATCATCATATTCTCAAGCCGGGAGACCCGTGACTACGCGGTCAATTCCTACAAGTCCCATTGGTCCCGTGCGAGGTGTTCGTGTCTCTTAAGGGGGCCGTTTGGGGGTTGATTTGGGTTTTCACCCTCAAACGACTTGTTTTTAAGCCTAATCTAGATATTTTCAAATTATCTTCATATTCTCAAACCGGGAGACCCGCGACTATTCGGTCAGTTCCTACAAGTCCCATTGGTCCCGTACTAGGTGTTCGTGTATCTTACGGGGCCGTTTGGATACTAGTTTGGGTTTTCACCCACAAACGACGTATTTTTTAAGCCTAAACTTGATATTTTCAACTTATCGTCATATTCTCAAATCGGGAGACCCGTGACTACGCGGTCAGTTCCTACAAGTCCCATTGGTCCCGTGCGAGGTGTTCGTACCCCTTATGGGGCCGTATATGGACTGGTGTGGGTTTTCACCCTCAAACGGCTTGTTTTTAAGCCCAATCTAGATATTTTCGAATTATCATCATATTCTCAAACCGGGAGACCCGCGACTACGCGGTCAGTTCCTACAAGTCCCATTGGTCCCGTGCGTGGTGTTCGTGCCTCTTACGGTTTGGGCACGGGTTTTGGTTTTCACCCTCAAACGACTTGTTCTTAAGCATAAACTAGATATTTTCAAATTATCGTCATATTCTCAAACCGGGAGACCCGCGACAACGCGGTCAGTTCCTACATGGCCCATTGGTCCCGTGCGAGGTGTTCATGTCTCTTACGAGGGCCGTTTGCTGGTTGATTTGGGTTTTCACCCTCAAACGACATATTTTTAAGCCTAATCTAGATATTTTCAAATTATCGTCATATTCAAAAATTGAGAGACCCGCGACTTCGCGGTCAATTCCTATAAGTCTCATTGGTCCCCTGCTAGGTGGGCTGTTTGTGTACTGGTTTGGATTTTCACCCACAAACGGCATGTTTTTAAGCCTAAACTAGATATTTTCAAGTTATCGTCATATTCTCAAATCGGGAGACCCGCGACTACGCGATCATTTCCTACAAGTTACATTTCTCCCGTGTGAGGTGTTTGTGCCTCTTCCGGGGACGTTTGGGGGCTGGTTTGAATTTTCCCCCACAAACGACATGTTTATAAGCCTAATCCAGATATTTTCAAATTATTGTCATATTCATAAATCGGGAGACTCATGACTACGAGGTCAGTTCCTACAAGTCGCATTGGTCCCGTGCGAGGTGTTCGTGTCTCTTACAGGGGTCCGTTTGGGGGTTGATTTAAGTTTTCACGCTCAAACGGCTTCTTTTTAAGCCTAATCTAGATATTTTTAAATTATCGTCATATTCTCAAATCGGGAGACCCGCGACTACGCGGTCAGTTCCTAGAAGTCCCATTGGTCCCGTGCGAGGTGTTCGTGCCTCTTACGGTTTGCGTACTGGTTTGGGTTTTCACCCTCAAACGGCTTGTTTTTAAGCCTAAACTAGATATTTTCAAATTATCATCATATTCTCAAGCCGGGAGACCCGTGACTACGCGGTCAGTTCCTACAAGTCCCATTGGTCCCGTGCGAGGTGTTCGTGTCTCTTAAGGGGGCCGTTTGGGGGTTGATTTCGGTTTTCACCCTCAAACGACTTGTTTTTAAGCCTAATCTAGATATTTTCAAATTATCTTCATATTCTCAAACCGGGAGACCCGCGACTACGCGGTCAGTTCCTACAAGTCCCATTGGTCCCGTACGAGGTGTTCGTGTATCTTACGGGGCCGTTTGGATACTAGTTTGGGTTTTCCCCCACAAACGACGTATTTTTTAAGCCTAAACTTGATATTTTCAACTTATCGTCATATTCTCAAATCGGGAGACCCGTGACTACGCGGTCAGTTCCTACAAGTCCCATTGGTCCCGTGCGAGGTGTTCGTACCCCTTACGGGGCCGTATATGGACTGGTGTGGGTTTTCACCCTCAAACGGCTTGTTTTTAAGCCCAATCTAGATATTTTCGAATTATCATCATATTCTCAAAGGGAGACCCGCGACTACGCGGTCAGTTCCTACAAGTCCCATTGGTCCCGTGCGAGGTGTTCGTGTCTCTTAAGGGGGCCGTTTGGGGGTTGATTTGGGTTTTTACCCTCAAACGACTTGTTTTTAAGCCTAATCTAGATATTTTCAAATTATCTTCATATTCTCAAACCGGGAGACCCGCGACTACGCGGTCAGTTCCTACAAGTCCCATTGGTCCCGTGCGTGGTGTTCGTGCCTCTTACGGTTTGGGCACCGGTTTTGGTTTTCACCCTCAAACGACTTATTCTTAAGCATAAACTAGATATTTTCAAATTATCGTCATATTCTCAAACCGGGAGACCAGCGACAACGCGGTCAGTTCCTACATGGCCCATTGGTCCCGTGCGAGGTGTTCATGTCTCTTACGAGGGCCGTTTGCTGGTTGATTTGGGTTTTCACCCTCAAACGACTTATTTTTAAGCCTAATCTAGATATTTTCAAATTATCGTCATATTCAAAAATTGAGAGACCCGCGACTACGCGGTCAATTCCTATAAGTCTCATTGGTCCCCTGCTAGGTGGGCTGTTTGTGTACTGGTTTGGGTTTTCACCCTCAAACGGCTCGTTTTTAAGCCTAAACTAGATATTTTCAAATTAGCGTTATATTCTCAAACCGGTAGACCCGCGACTACGCGGTCATTTCCTCCCAGTTACATTTGTTGTGTGTGAGGTGTTCGTGCCTCTTCCGGGGCCGTTTGGGAGCTGGTTTGGATTTTCACCCACAAACGACATGTTTATAAACATAATCTAGATATTTTCAAATTATCGTCGTATTCTCAAATCGGGGGATCCGTGACTATGCGGTCAGTTCCAACTAATTACATTTGTCACGTGCAAGGTGTTTGTGCCTCTTTTGGGGTTGTTTGGGGGTTGGTTTCGATGTTCACCCGCAAACGGCATGTTTATAAGCCAAAGCTATTTTCAAATTCTCGAAATATTCTCAAACCGGGAGACCCGAAGTACTCCCCCAAGTCCCCGTAAAGAGGCATCGGTGTAAACCAGGTACTCCACACCCGGCTTCGATAAAGCAAGGACTGGTGCTGAAGTAAGCTTGTCTTTCAGCTCGTCGAAAGCCAATTGACAAGCATCATCCCAAACATATGGTACCCCTTTGCGAGTCAGGTTCGTCAATAAACCCGCTATTTTGGAGAATCCTTGAATGAATCTCCTGTAGTATCCGGCTAACCCCAAGAAACTACGCACTTCCGTCGGTGTCGTGGGCTGTCCCCACTCCCTCACTGCTGACACTTTACTCGGGTCAACTGCTATCCCCTGCTCAGAAACAACATGCCCCAAGAACTGTACTTCTCGCAACCAGAATCCACACTTCTCGTACTTAGCATACAACTGATGCTCTCGTAAAGTCTGAAGAACCTGCCTCAAGTGCTCGGCATGCTCCTCCTCGGAGTGTGAATATATCAAAATGTCATCTATGAATACAATGACAAACTGATGCAAGAACTCTCTGAATACTCGGTTCATTAAGTTCATGAACACGGCTGGAGCATTTGTGAGGCCGAATGACATCACTCTGAACTCATAAGACCCATATCTCATCAAGAAGGCAGTCTTTGAAACATCCCGCTCTCTAATACGTAGCTGATGGTACCCCGACCTCAGATCTATCTTCGAAAAGAAAGTTGCTCCCCTCAGCTGGTCGAACAGATCATCGATTTGAGGCAACGGATACTTATTCCGTATCATGACCTTGTTCAACTCCCGGTAGTCCACACATAACCTCAGTGAACCATCTCTCTTCTTCACAAACAAGACTGGAGCGCCCCAAGGTGAGGTACTCCTGCGAATGAAGCCCTGACCTAACAGCTGCTCTATCTGATCTCGTAACTCTCGCATCTCCGCCGGAGCCATACGGTATGGAGCGCGTGCTATCGGTCTAGTATCTGGTAATAAGTCTATGACAAAGTCTATCTCTCGACTGGGGGGTAGGTCTGGTATCTCTTGGAACACATCGAAATACTCACGAACGACTGGGATCGAGTCTAAAGGAATCACAACCTCCTTAGAGGCATACTCCTCTATATAATACAAATGAGCGGTCGAACGTCCCTCTGGGCGAGGCATCGCCACTACAAATCGAGAGGTCCGTGACTACGCGGTCAGTTCCAACGACTTACATTGGTCCCGTGCGAGGTGTTATTGCCTCTTACGGGGTCGTTTGGGCGCTGATTTGGTTTTTCACCTCAAACAGATAGTTTTTAAGCCTAATCTAGATATTGTCAAATTAACTTCGTATTCTCAAATCGGGAGACCCGTGACTACGCGGTCCATCCCTACAAGTCGCATTGGTCCCGTGCGAGGTGTTCGTGTCTCTTATTGGGGCCGTTTGGGGGTTGATTTCGGTTTTCAACCTCAAAAGGCTAGTTTTTAAGCCTAATCTAGATATTTTTAAATTATCATAATATTCTCAAACCGGAAGAATCGCGAATATGCGGTCAGTTCCAATGAGTCCCATTGGTCCTGAGCGAGGTGTGATTGACTCTTACGAGGTCGTTGGGGGACTGGTTTGGGTTTTAACCCTCAAACGACTTGTTTTTAAGCCTAAACTAGATATTTTCAAATTATCGTCATATTCTCCAACCGGGTGACCCTGGACTACGAGGTCAGTTCCTGCAAGTTATATTTGTACCGTGCGAGGTGTTCGTCCCCCTTACGGGGCCGTTTGGGGGTTGATTTGGGTTTTCACCCTCAAACGGCTTGTTTTGAAGCCTAATCTAGATATTTTCAAATTATCGTCATATTCTGAAATCGGGAGACCAACGACTAGGTGGTGAGTTCCTCCGAGTACCATTGGTCCAGTGTGAGGTGTGATTACTCTTACGGGGTCATTTGGGGACTGGTTTGGGTATTCACCCTCAAACGGCTTGTTTTTAAGCCTAAACTAGATATTTTCAAATTATCGTCATATTTTCAAACCGGGTGACCCTCGACTACGTGGTCAGTTCCTACAAGTTACATTCGTCCCGTGAGAGGTGTTCGTGCCTCTTTCGGGGCTTTTTCGGGCTGGTTTGGATTTCCACCATCAAACGGCATGTTTATAAGGCAAAGCTATTTTCAAATTATCGTCATATTCTCAAATGGGGAGCCCCATGACTACGCGGTCAGTTCCTACAAGTCGCATTGGTCCCGTACGAGGTGTTCGTGCCTCTTTCGGGGCCGTTTGGGGACTGGTTTGGATTCTCACCCTCAAACGGCTTGTTATTAAGTCTAAACTAGATATTTTCAAATTATCGTCATATTCTCAAACCGGGAGACCCGCGCGACTGCGCGCTAAGTTCCTACAAGTTACATATGTCCCGTGCGAGGTGTTCGTGCCTCTTCCGGGGCCGTTTGGGGGTTGGTTTGGATTTTCACCCTCAAACGACATGTTTATAAGCCTAATCTAGATATTTTTAAATTATCCTCATATTCTCAAATCGGGGGATCCGTGACTATGCGGTCAGTTCCTACTAGCTACATTTGTCACGTGCGAGGTGTTTGTGCCTCTTCCGGGGCTGCTTGGGAGCTGGTTTGGAAGTTCATCCTCAAACGACATGTTTATAAGCCAAAGCTATTTTCAAATTATCGTAATATTCTCAAACTGGGAGACCCGCGAATACACAGTCACTTCCTACAACTCCCATTGGTCGTCTCTTTCGGGGCCGTTTGGGGACTGGTTTGGTTTTCACCCTGAAACGGCTTGTTTTTAAGCCTATTCTAGATATTTTCAAATTATCGTCATATTCTCTAATCAGGAGACCCATGACTACGCGGTCTGTTCCTACAAGTCACGTTGGTCCCGTGCGAGGTGTTCAACTCTCTAACGGGGCCGTTTGAGTTTTCATCCTCAAACGGCTTGTTTTTAAACCTAAGCTAGATATTTTCAAATTATCTTCGTATTCTCAAATCGGGTGACCCGCGACTACGCGATTAGCTCCTAAAAGTAACATTTGTCCCGTGGAAGTGTTCGTGCCACTTCAGGGGCCGTTTTGGGGTTGGTTTGGATTTTCATCCTCAAATGGCATGTTTATAAGCCTAATATAGATTTTTTCAAATTATCCTCGTATTCTAAAATCGGGTAACCCGCGACTTCGCGCTCAGTTCCTACAAGTTACATTAGTCCCGTGCGAGGTATTTGTACCTCTTTAGGGGCCGTTTGGGGATGGTTAGGATTTTCCCCCTCAAACGGCATGTATATAAGCCTAATCTAAATAATTTCAAATTATCGTCATATTCTCTAATCGGGAGACTCGTGACTACGCGGTCCGTTCCTACAAGTCGCATTGGTCCCGTGTGAGGTGTTCGTGCCTCTCTTACGGGGCAGTTTGGGGACTGGTTTGGATTTTCACCCTCAAACGATTAGTTTTTAAGCCTGATCTTGATTATTCAAATTATCGTCATATTCACAAACCGGGAGACCCGCGACTACGCGGTCAGTACCTACAAGTCCCATTGGTCCTGTGCGAGGTGTTCGTGTCTTTTACGGGGCCGTTTGGGTACTAGTTGTTTGTGCCTCATACGGGGACGTTTGGGGACTGATTTGGGTTTTCACCCTCGGACGGCTTGTTTTTAAGCCTAATCAAGATATTTTCAAATTATCGCCATATTCTCAAATCGGGAGACCCATGACTACGCAGTCAGTTCCTACAAGTCACATTGGTCCCGTACGAGGTGTTCGTGTTTCTCACGGGGACGTTTGGGGGCTAATTTGGGTTTCCACCCTTCAACGACTTGTTTCTAAGCCTAATCTCTATATTTTCAAAGTATCGTCATATTCTCAAACCGAGAGTCCCGTGACTTCGCGATCAGTTCCTGCTACTTACATTGGTCTCGTTCGAGGTGTTCGTGTCTCTTACGGGACCATTTGGGGGCTGATTTGGGGTTTGACTCTCAAACGGCTTGTTTTTAAGCCTAATCTAGATATTTTCAAATTATCATCGTATTCCCAAATCGGGAGACCCGAGACTACGCGGTCTGTTCCTACAAGTCGAATTGGTCCCGTACGAGGTGTTTGTGCCTCTTACGGGGCCGTTTGGCGACTGGTTTAGGTTTTCACCCTCAAACGACTTGTTTTAAGCCTAATCAAGATATTTTCAATTTATCGACTTATTCTCAAATTGGGAGACCCGTGACGACGTGGTCAGTTCCTTCAAGCCACATTGGTCTCGTGCGAGGTGTTCGTGTCTCTTACGGGGCCGTTTGGGGGCTGATTTGGGTTTCCACCCTTCAACAACTTATTATCTCTAAGCCATTACTCTTTATTTCCAAAGTATCGTCATATTCTCAAATCGAGAGGCCCGTGACTATGCCATCAGTTCCTGCGACTTACATTGGTCCAATGCGAGGTGTTATTGCCTCTTACGGGGCCGTTTGGGGGTTGATTTGGGTTTTCACCCTCAAACGGCTTGTTTTTTAGCCTAATCTAGATATTTTTAAATTATCGTCATATTCTCAAATTGGGAAGCCCGCGACTACGCGGTTAGTTCCTACAACTCACATTGGTCCCGTGCGAGGTGTTCGTGTCTCTTACGGAGCTGTTTGGGGACTGATTTGGGTTTTCACCCCCAAACGACTTGTTTTTAAGCCTAATCAAGATATTTTCAAATTATCGTTATATTCTCAAACTGGGAGATCCGTGACTACGCGGTCAGTTCGTTCAAGTCACATTGGTCCCGTGCGTGGTGTTTGTGTCTCTTAAGGGGCTGTTTGGGGGATGATTTGGGTTTCCACGCTTCAACGACTTGTTTCTAAGCGTAATCTCTATATTTTCAAAGTCTTTTCATACCCTCAAACGGAGAGCCCGTGACTACACGGTCAGTTCCTGCGACTTACATTGGTCCTGTGAGAGGTGTTATTGCCTCTTACGAGGTCATTTGGGTGCTGATTTGGGTTTTCACCGTCAAACGGCTAATTTTTAAGCCTGATCTAGATATATTCAAATTATCGTCATTTTCTCAAATCGGGAGATCCGTGACTACGCGGTCTGTTACTACAAGTCACGTTGGTCCCGTACGAGTTGTTTGTGCCTCTTACGGGGCCGTTTGGGGACTAGTTTGGGTTTTCACCCTTAAACGGCTTGTTTTTAAGCCCAATATAGATATATTAAAATTAATGTCATATTCTCAAATCGGTAGACCCGTGACTACGCGGCCTGTTCCTACAAGTCACATTGGTCCCGTACGAGATGTTCGTGCCTCTTACGGGGCCGTTTGGGGACTGTTTTGGGTTTTTACCCTCAAACGGCTTGTTTTAAGCCTAATCAAGATTTTTTTTTCGGTAATTAAAGTGTATTAGAAACAAAAGACCCAAATATACAAAGGCCAAATGGCCAAAGAGTCAGCTAGATACATGCATCTAGAGACCAACCATCTAAGCAATTAGTCATACAAGAGAGAGTTGGGTAATCCCCATAAATTACAAGAGAGAGTTGGAGTAAGATCTTCGAAATTTCTTCCAATAGCTAGATTTTCCTTGCACCATTTCCTCGATGCTCCTAATCACCTTGGAAGTTGTAGCCAATCCCTTGTTATGGAGCCTACTATTTCTTTCCCGCCACAGACAATAGATGGTGGCAGAGAAGGAAGTGGTCTTAATCCTGGATTTTAGGTCTATCCTACTATCAGCAACAGCCTTCCTGATCTCATTATCCCACCTTCCCATAGCTCTACAAGATATTTTCAAATTATCGTCATATTGTCAAATCGGGAGAGCCGTAGCTGCGTGGTTAGTTCATAAAAGTCACATTGGTCCCGTGCGAGGTGTTCGTGTCTCTTACGGGTCCGTTTGGGGGCTGATTTGGGTTTTCACCCTCAAACGGCATGTTTTTAAGGCTAATCTAGTTTTTTTCAAATTATCGTCATATTCTCATGCCGGGAGACCCGGTTTGGGGGCTGGTTTGGATTTTCGCCCTTAAACGACTAGTTTTTAATGCTACTCTAAAATTTATAAAATTATCATCATATTCTCAAATCGGGTGACACGCAACTACGCGGTCAGTTCATACAAGTTGGATTTGTCCCGTGCGAGGTGTTATTGCCTCTTACGAGGTCGTTTGGGGGCTGATTTAGGTTTCCTCCCTCAAACGGCTTGTTTTTAAGCCTAATCTAGATATTTTCAAATTATCATCATATTCTTAAATCGGGAGACCTGTGACAACGCGGTTTGTTTCTACAAGTCGCATTGGTCCCGTACGAGGTGTTTGTGCTTCTTACGGGGCCGTTTGGTGTCTGATTTGGGTTTTCACCCTCAAATGGCTTATTTTTAAGCCTGCTCTAGATATATTCAAATTATCGTCATTTTCTCAAATCGGGAGACCCGTGACTACGCGATCTGTTCCTATAAGTCACGTTGGTCCCGTACGAGTTGTTTGTGCCTCTTACGGGGCTGTTTGGGGACTAGTTTGGGTTTTCACCCTCAAACGGCTTGTTTTTAAGCCTAATCTAGATATATTCAAATTATCGTCATATTCTCAAATCGGGTGACCCGTGACTACGCGGTCTGTTCCTACAAGTCACATTGGTCCCGTACGAGGTGTTCGTGCCTCTTACGGGGCAGTTTGGGGATTGGTTTGAGTTTTCACCGTCAAAGGGCTTGTTTTTAAGCCTAATCAAGATATTTTCAAATTATCGTCATATTCTCAAATCGGGAGACCCATAACTGCGCGGTCACATTGGTCCCGTGCGAGGTGTTCGTGTCTCTTACGGGGCCGTTTGGGGTTGATTTTGATTTTCACCCTCAAACGGCATGTTTTTAAGGGTAATCTAGATATTTTCAAATTATCATCATATTCCCAAACCGGGAGACCCAATTTGGGGGCTGGTTTGGATTTTCACCCTTAAACGACTTATTTTTAATGCTAATCAAGAATTTAACAAATTATCATCATATTCTAAAACCGGGTGACACGCAACTACGCGGTCAGTTCCTACAAGTCACATTGGTCCCGTGCGAGGTGTTCATGTCTTTTACGAGGGGCCGTTTGGGGGTTGATTTGGGTTTTCACCCTCAAACGGCTTATCTTTTGTCTAATCTAGATATTTTTCAATTATTGTCATATTCTGAAATCGGGAGACCCGCGACTACCCGGTCAATTCTAACAAGTCCCATTGGTCTTGTGCGAGGTGTTATTGCCTCTTCCGGGGTTGTTTGGGGACTGGTTTGGGTTTTTGCCCTCAAACGGCTTGTTTTTTAGCCTAAACTAGATATTTTCAAATTATCTTCATACTATCAAACCGGTTGACCCGCGACTACGCGGTAACTTCCTACAGGTTACATTTGTCCCGTATGAGGTGTTTGTGCCTCTTACGGGGGCGTTTGGGGGCTGGTTTGGATTTTCAACCTCAAACGGCATGTTTACAAGCCTAATCTAGATATTTTTGAATTATCATCATATTCTCAAGTCGGGAGACCCGTGACTACGCGGTAAGTTCCTACAAGTCGAATCGGTCCCATGTGAGGTGTTCGTGCCTCTTACGGGGCTGTTTGGGCACTGGTTTGGGTTTTCACCTTCAAACGACTTGTTTTTAAGCCTAAACTAGATATTTTCAAATTATCGTCCTATTCTCAAACCGGGAGACCCGCGACAACGCGGTCAGTTCCTACAAGTTACATTTGTCCCGTACGAGGTGTTCGTGCCTTTTTCGGGGCCGTTTGGGGGCTGGTTTTGATTTTTACCCACAAACGGCATGCTTATAAGCCTAATGTAGATATTTTCAAATTATCGTCATATTCTCAAACCGGGAGATCTGTGACTACTCGATCAGTTCCTAGAAGTTACATTTGTCCTGTGCGAGGTGTTCGTGCCTCTTCCGTGGCCGTTTGTGGCCTTGTTTGGATTTTCACTCTTAAACAACTTGTTTTTAATCCTAATCTAAAAGTTATCAAATTATCGTCATATTCTCAAACTGGGAGACCCGCAACTACGCGGTCAGTTCCTACAAGTTACATTTGTCCCGTGCGAGGTGTTATTGCCTCTTACGGGGCCGTTTAGGGGCTGATTTGGGTTTTCACCCTCAAACGGATTGTTTTTAAGCCTAATCTAGATATTTTCAAATTATCATCATATTCTCAAATCGGGTGACCCGTGACTACGTGGTCAATTCCTATAAGTCAAATTGGTCCCGTGCGAGGCGTTCGTGTCTCTGACGGGGCCGTTTGGGGGCTGATTTAGGTTTCCGCCCTACAAGGACTTGTTTCTCAAACCGAGAGGTCCGTGACTACGCGGTCAGTTCCAACGACTTACATTGTTCCCGTGCGAGGTGTTATTGCCTCTTACGGGGCCGTTTGGGGGCTGATTTGGGTTTTCACCTCAAACAGATTGTTTTTAAGCCTAATCTAGATATTTTCAAATTATCTTCGTATTCTCAAATCGGAAGAGGCCTCAAGTGCTCGGCATGCTCCTCCTCGGAGTGTGAATATATCAAAATGTCATCTATGAAGACGATGACAAACTGATCCAAGAACTCTCTGAATACTCGGTTCATTAAGTCCATGAACACGGCTGGAGCATTTGTGAGGCCGAATGGCATCACTCTGAACTCATAAGACCCATATCTCGTCAAGAAGGCAGTATTTGAAACATCCCGCTCTCTAATACGTAGCTGATGGTACCCCGACCTCAGATCTATCTTCGAAAAGAAAGTTGCTCCCCTCAGCTGGTCGAACAGATCATTGATTCGAGGCAACGGATACTTATTCCGTATCATGACCTTGTTCAACTCCCGGTAGTCCACACATAACCTCAGTGAACCATCTCTCTTCTTCACAAACAAGACTGGAGCGCCCCAAGGTGAGGTACTCCTACGAATGAAGCCCTGACCTAACAGCTTCTCTATCTGATCTCGTAACTCTCGCATCTCCGCCGGAGCCATACGGTATGGAGCGCGTGCTATCGGTCTAGTATCTGGTAATAAGTCTATGACAAAGTCTATCTCTCGACTGGGGGGTAGGTCTGGTATCTCCTGGAATACATCGGAATACTCACGAACGACTGGGATCGAGTCTAAAGGAATCACAACCTCCTTAGAGGCATCCTCCTCTATATAATACAAATGAGCGGTCGAACCTCCCTCTGGGCGAGGCATCGCCACTACAAACCGAGAGGTCCGTGACTACACGGTCAGTTCCAACGACTTACATTGGTCCCGTGCGAGGTGTTATTTCCTCTTACGGGGCCGTTTGGGGGCTGATTTGGGTTTTCACCTCAAACAGATTGTTTTTAAGCCTAATCTAGATATTTTCAAATTATCTTCGTATTCTCAAATCGGGAGTCTCGGGACTACGCGGTCAGTTCCTAAAAGTCACATTGGTCCCGTGCGATGTGTTCGTGTCTCTTACGGAGCCGTTTGGGGACTGGTTTGGGTTTTCACCCTCAAACGACTTGTTTTTAAGCCTAATCTAAATATTTTCAAATTATCGTCACATTCTCAAATCGGGAGACCCGAGACTACGCGATCTGTTCCTACAAGTCACATTGGTCCTGTACGAGGTGTTTGTGCCTCTTACCGGAATGTTTGGGGATTGATTTGGGTTTTCACCCTCAAACGTCTTGTTTTTAAGTCTAATATAGATATTTTGAAATTATCGTCAAATTCGCAAATCGGGAGACCCGTGACTACGCGGGGTGTTCCTACACGTCACATTCGTTTCGAACGAGGTGTTTGTGCTTCTTACGGGGCCGTTTGGGGACCGATTTGGGTTTGCACCCTTAAACGGCTTGTTTCTTAGCCTAATCTCTATATTTTCAAAGTATCATCATATTCTCAAACCGTGGCCCGTGACTACGTGGTCAGTTTACATTGGTCCCGTGAGGGGTGTTGTTGCTTCTTACGGGGCCGTTTGGGGGGGGTTGATTTGGGTTTTCACCGTCAAATGGCTTGTTTTTAAGCCTAAACTAGATATTTTGAAATTATTGTCATACTCTCAAATCGGGAGACCCGTGACTACGCGGTCATTTCCTACAAGTTAAATTTGTTGATTGTGAGGTGTTCGTGCCTCTTCCGGGGCCGTTTGGGGTTTGGTTTGGATTTTCACCCACAAACGGCATGTTTATAAGCCTAATCTATATATTTTCAAATTATCATCATATTCTCAAATCGGGAGACCCGTGACTATGCGGTCGGTTCTTACAAGTCGTATTGGTCTTCTGCGATGTGTTCGTGTCTCTTATTGGGGCCGTTTGGGGGTTGATTAGGGTTTTCATACTCAGACGGCTTGTTTTTAAGCCTAATCTAGATATTTTCAAATTATAGTCATATTCTCAAAATGGGAGACCCGCGACTACGGGGTCAGTTCCTACAAGTCCCATTGGTCCTGCGCGAGGTGTTCGTGCCTCTTACGGGGTCGTTTGGGGACTAGTTTGGGTTTTCACACTCAAACGGCTTGCTTTAAAGCCTAAACTAGATATTTTATAATTATCGTCATATTCTCAAACCGGGTGACCCTCGACTACGCGGAGAGTTTCTACAAGTTACATTAGTCCCGTGCGAGGTGTTCGTGCCTCTTACGGGACCGTTTGGGGGTTGGTTAGGATTTTGACCCTTAAACGACATGTTTATAACCTAATCTAGATATTATCAAATTATCGTCATATTCTCAAATTGGAAACCCGTGAATACGTGGTCAGTTCCAACAAGTCGCATTGGTCTCGTGCGAGGTGTTCTGTCTCTTACGGGGGCCGTTTGAGGGTTGATTTGGGATTTTACCCTCAAACGGCCTGTAATATATACATATATATATATACGAGAGAGAAAGAGAAATGATAACGGGTCAGAGCCCAATAGTGTATATGATTTAAAAATTCATTTAGCAAGTATTTAAATTGATTACAGGCTAATGCAACAACATATTAGTGCGACACTCTCTTGAGAAATTCTCACCTCTCTTCTAATGTGCACACCTATCGCACTAACCTTCCCAATGGTCTATCTCGTCATATATCACACTATCTTTCCCCAATGATTTAACTTATCTTAGGTTATTCGCAGGATTTAAAATTCAACGATACAGTTGTTTGAAAAGAATATGTCAATTAGTATCCAAAGTTCTCGTTTTAACTTTATTAATTTATAAAGTTTTCCAGTGTCATATTATACTTTCTCAAAACAAGTATTACAATTTGAGTCATCAACCATGTCCTACACATCAAATCACAGTAGGCAGTTCCAGATTTCAGAATATATATATTAACTACTCGTAAAATATATATATCATAACAGCACCCCACATAAAAACTATGGTGCGGGCATACTCTGCTATCCAATCCCCGTATCAATCGTACTAAAGGGAATACAAGTTCGGAATCACTCTTGAACTGTATAAATACATACACAAACAATATTGAGGCGAAGCATAGTTTCCAAGTCCATGAGGTCAGTACATACCCTCACGTGTCTTAGGACCGTGACTACCGATTCGATAGCCTGTACTCTCGATAATGGGAAATGGTCCCACGTACCTCGGGGCCAATTTCCCTTTCTTCCCGAACCTCATCACTCCTTTCATAGGAGATACACGCAGTAACACTTGGTCCCCCACATTAAACTCCCGGAAGAACCATTTCGCATCGGCGTAGCTCTTGTCCTGGGCTACTCGAATGCGACTCCTAATCATCTCAATCCTCGCGGAGGTTTCCTGAAGTACCTCTGGTCCTAGCAACTTGTTATCCTCCACCTCGAGCCAACAAGTTGGAGAACGACAAGGCCGGCCATACAAAGCCTCAAATGGAGCCATACCAATCGTAAACTGATAAGAGTTATTATAAGCAAACTCTACCAGTGGAAGATGTGGCTCCCAACCTCCTCCAAAATCAAGAACACACATGCGTAGCATATCCTCTAACATCTGATTAGTACGCTCTGTCTGTCCATCTGTCTGTGGGTGATAAGTTGAAGTCAACCTCAACTCAATACCCATAGCCTCCTGAAAGCTTTCCCAGAAACGTGACACGAAAATCTTGTCTCTATCTGACTTAATATTCAAAGGGAACCAATGTAATCTGACAATCTCAGAAATGAACAACTGAGCATACTGACCCGTGGTATAATCTGCCCGCACTGGCAGAAAATGAGCCACCTTGGTCAAACGGTCTACAATCACCCAGATAGAGTCGTGGCCCCGCTGTGATGTAGGCAACCCTGTAATAAAATCCATGGAAATACTCTGCCACTTCCACGCGGGTACTTCCAATGGCTGAAGCAATCCCGAAGGTTTCTGATGGTCCACCTTCACCAGCTGGCAGGTAGAACACTTGGACACGAACTCAGCAATGTCCTTCTTCATCCCACTCCACCAGTATTGCCTCCTCATATCTTGGTACATCTTATCTCCTCCAGGATGTACCGCAAATCGGGACCCGTGAGATTGGGTCATCACTGCATGACGCAATTCTGCCCCTTCTGGAACCACTAACCTCCCATTAAACCTCAAACCCCCATCAGAACTAACAGAATAGGACTCAGCACCCTCGGCTAAAAGTCGTACAATCTTCTCCTGGCAAAACGGGTCTGTGGTTTGGGCCTGTATTACCCTCGTAACAATCTCGGGTGTGACTGTCATAACAGATATGAAGGAACGGGCTACTGCGTCCTGGTGACCCAACTCCTTCCACTTCGCTTTCTAGACGTCCGCTACCTCATTTACCGGTCTACGGCTCAACGCATCAGCAACTACGTTGGCTTCCCCGGATGATACTGTATGTCGAACTGATAGTCCTTCACAAACTCTAACCATCTGCGCTGACGCATATTCAACTCTCGCTGAGTGAACAGGTACTGCAGTGACTTGTGGTCTGTGAACAAACGGAACTTCTCCCCCAATAAATAGTGTCTCCATATCCGCAGTGCAAAAACGACCGCTGCTAACTCCAGGTCATGGGTGGGGTAATTCTTCTCATGCGGCTTAAGCTTGCGGGAGGCCAAAGCTATAGCCTTTTCTTCCTTCTGAAGTACTCCCCCAAGTCCCCGTAAAGAGGCATCGGTGTAAACCAGGTACTCCACACCCGGCTTCGGTAAAGCAAGGACTGGTGCTGAAGTAAGCTTGTTTTTCAGCTCGTCGAAAGCCAATTGACAAGCATCATCCCAAACATATGGTACCCCTTTGCGAGTCAGGTTCGTCAATAAACCCGCTATTTTGGAGAATCCCCGAATGAATCTCCTGTGGTATCCGGCTAACCCCAAGAAACTACGCACTTTCGTCGGTGTCGTGGGCTGTCCCCACTCCCTCACTGCTGACACTTTACTCGGGTCGACTGCTATCCCCTGCTCAGAAACAACATGCCCCAAGAACTGTACTTCTCGCAACCAGAATCCACACTTCTCATACTTAGCATACAACTGATGCTCTCGTAAAGTCTGAAGAACCTGCCTCAAGTGCTCGGCATGCTCCTCCTCGGAGTGTGAATATATCAAAATGTCATCTATGAAGACGATGACAAACTGATCCAAGAACTCTCTAAATACTCGGTTCATTAAGTCCATGAACACGGCTGGAGCATTTGTGAGGCCGAATGGCATCACTCTGAACTCATAAGACCCTTATCTCGTCAAAAAGGCAGTCTTTGAAACATCCCGCTCTCTAATACGTAGCTGATGGTACCCCGACCTCAGATCTATCTTCGAAAAGAAAGTTGCTCCCCTCAGCTGGTCGAACAGATCATCGATTCGAGGCAACGGATACTTATTCCGTATCATGACCTTGTTCAACTCCCGGTAGTCCACACATAACCTCAGTGAACCATCTCTCTTCTTCACAAACAAGACTGGAGCGCCCCAAGGTGAGGTACTCTTGCGAATGAAGCCCTGACCTAACAGCTGCTCTATCTGATCTCGTAACTCTCGCATCTCCGCCGGAGCCATACGGTATGGAGCGCGTGCTATCAGTCTAGTATCTGGTAATAAGTCTATGACAAAGTCTATCTCTCGACTGGGGGGTAGGTCTGGTATCTCCTGGAATATATCGGAATACTCACGAACGACTGGGATCGAGTCTAAAGGAATCACAACCTCCTTAGAGGCATCCTCCTCTATATAATACAAATGAGCGGTCGAACCTCCCTCTGGGCGAGGCATCGCCACTACAAACATCTCTTGCCCCGGAATGGCAAAAACAATGCTCCCACCGAAGCAATCAATTATGGCTCTATAAGCTGCGAGCCAATCCATACCGTTTATAACATCGTGCTTATGCATATCTAAGACTAACATGTCTGCAGGTAATACCAAACTACCAATCTCTACCCCCACTCCCCGGCATATAAAGAAGATAAGCGACCCACTCCCCAGTGGTGAGTCTACACACGTCACTGTGCTCTCTGCTGTGGATAACAACCCTAAGGCCTTCGTAAAATGCGTAGTTATAAAACAATGCGTCGCCCCAGTATCAAACAAAACCCGACCCATAGTACCATGGATAGGAAACATACCCTCAATCGCGGGTGGTGCCTGTGGAGCTGCTGCCTGGTGGATGTTATAGACATGTCCGTACTGTAAATGCCCCTGCTGCACTGGAGCTGCTGGAATGGCTGGTAGGGCTGGCACCCGGGCTGGAGCTGGGAGGGCAAGTGGAAAAAATGGTCTATGCGGCTCATTACGGGCACCCTGCCGCTGTGGGGCCCTATTACCCTCTGGGCAATCCTGGCACTTATGACCATGCTTGCCGCATACAAAACACCGGCCTCTGAAGTTACCTCCCCTCTGACCCTGCTGACCACGGCCCTGCTGGCCGTTACCTCCCCACCACTGGCCCTGTTGGCCCTGATTAGCACGCTGTTGGCCCCGTTGATTAGGCTGGCCCTGCCTATAACCCCCAAATCCCTGTCTAGAATCACCTGAACGGAATCGCTTAGCAGGGTCCCCCTGATGGGAACTCTGCTCGTGCTGACGAGTCTGTCCATGCGATGGTGCCCCACTAGCACTACTACCCCCGGTCCTGCCCTGCTGGCTGGACTCTCCTGCTCTCTTGCTTCGTTGCAGATGGAAGCGGTGGTCCGGGTAATGTAGTAACGCAGCATTGAGTACATCAGTGAAAGTACTCAGAGATAGATTCCCTATAAGATGCTGACGGATCCTCCAAGCTAACCCGTCCACAAACAACATAATTTTCTTACTCTTAGTAGGTGCCTCATCTGGCACTATGGTGAGAAGTCTCGTGAACTCATCCTCATACTCAGCAACGGTAGAGTTCTCCTATTTCAAATTCAGTAATTTCGGCCTCATCTCAGTCTGCACGGCTGGTGGAAAGTACTTGCGGTCAAACCGCTCCCAGAACGACTGAATAGGGATCGTGTCCCTCTCCTCCAAGGTGGTAGTGGACTCCCACCACTGCAAAGCGACCCCCAACAGCTTAAAGGAAGCCAATAACTGCATTTGCACGTCGATGCACTCATACATACGAAGATGCCGCTGGATGTCTTTCTTCCATTGGCTGATTGTGACGATATCTGAGCTACCAGAGAACTCAGGGGGATGCGCCTTTTGAAAAGCATCCCTAACCCTCTCCCATGCAGATGGAAGCTGCTGGCGCCACTGCCTGAATCTGGGGTGGAGCCTGCTGAACCACCGCTAGCGCGGCATTCACCGCCTGAGCAATAATGACGGCTACTTCATTAGCATTCATAGTGCCTTCTGCCGAAGCTGCTGGCTGCTCGGCCTGGGCACGCCTATCCTTCGGTGCACGTCTCGGAGGCATCTGAAACGTGAAGAAGTTTATTAGTCTACAGTCATTATCAAATCTCAAATAGCTGAAGACGTAACGTAAATGCAGAAATACAACAATCCTAAAAATAGGGCTCTATAGCAAAAACGTTAAGCTGAAAGCGAAAATAAGCCGTACAGATCCTATGGACACTAGAACATGATGCTCTGATACCACCTGTGACACCCCGCCTAATTAAATACCGGACGATCACTCCTTTATTAAATTAAAATCAAGGTGAACAGTTGGATCCTTCTTAGCATCACTGTCGTAAGAATAAATTTCCAATTTAAACACCCTAATTAATTAAGCTAAGTGTCAAAACCATTTTTAACATTCCTTTCAAATTTTATTTTTAAATTAATGACAACAATTTAATATATAACGAATCACACCACAAGTATATCGGAACCAATCAATCCAATAATTTAACATTCAACAACTGGCTACTAACAATAAAACTTAAAGTAAACCATCCAGAATATAATAAATCCCAAAGTGACAATCCTAGAAATAGATGAAGTATAATATCCAAATGACAACAGAATAATGGAAAGGGCGACACATGCCCCAATAATGAACATGCTAGGAGTAGAATCAAATGGATGAAGTCGTCTAAATAACAGGCCTGCAACTCCCACCTAAGCTGCAGCGCGTTCCTGCCAAAGGACCCATGCAAGACGCCCTTGTGGCTGGGCACCTGTAATATATACATATATATATACAAGAGAGAAAGAGAAATGGAAACGGGTCAGAGCCCGATAGTGTATATGATTTAAAAATTCGTTTAGCAAGTATTTAAATTGATTACAGGCTAATGCAACAACATATCAGTGCGACACTCTCTTGAGAAATTCTCACCTCTCTTCTAATGTGCACACCTATCGCACTAACCTTCCCAATGGTCTATCTCGTCATATATCACACTATCTTCCCCCAATGATTTAACTTATCTTAGGTTATTCGCAGGATTTAAAATTTAACGATACAGTTGTTTGAAAAGAATATTTCAATTAGTATCCAAAGTTCTCGTTTTAACTTTATTAATTTATAAAGTTTTCCAGTATCATATTATACTTTCTCAAAACAAGTATTACAATTTGAGTCATCAACCATGTCCTACACATCAAATCACAGTAGGCAGTTCCAGATTTCAGAATTTCATATATATATTAACTACTCGTAAAATATATATATCATAACAGCACCCCACATAAAAACTATGGTGCGGGCATACTCTGCTATCCGATCCCCGTATCAATCATACTAAAGGGAATACAAGTTTGGAATCACTCTCGAATTGTATAAATACATACACAAAAAATATTGAGGCGAAGCATAGTTTCAAAGTCCAAGAGGTCAGTACATACCCTCACGTCTCTTAGGACCGTGACTACCGATTCGATAGCCTGTACCTAGGATTTCTATCTTCAAGCGTACGAGTCAATATCCCCCATGAAGGCCCGTTCGAGATAAGACTGTCCCAGCGCGGTAACCTCAGGGATAGCAAGTAGCGCGGGCATGATTTTCACAAGTATATAATATATGCATACACAATCATATAAATATACCACTTTTATTATATCAATTTAGGTTTATCCCATAACCCACATTCACAACATTTATCCTTATTTTCCCATCATTATTTATCAAGTATAATGGTTCGTTTCTAACTTTAATTCGAAGGGTTTTTCCAACTTACTACGTAACCCTCATGGACTCTATTCTTCCAAATGTACAATTCAGTAGGTATCCATTTATGTTCCAACGTAACTCTCTCTTACGTGTCTCTCCCCTTTAATATATACTTACATTGTCCCTTATGCAAAATATCCCAAAAATATAGATTTCGCCTTACATTAAAGGTCTCTTATTCATTAATGAATCTTACTGGTCATCATTATCTCCCAAAATATTTTAACAAGGATGTCTAAGGAGTTTTCTTCATTTCGAATCAATTCAACAATTTTAAAAGGGGAACTTAAGTCTGCCAGGAGGGGTCGATCGATCGAGGTTAGGGGCTCGATCGATCGAAGCTCTTGGCTCGATCGATCGATCAAACAGGTATTGTGATTTCTGTAGTTTTGCAGTTACGGGTTCTAACACATATCTTCATCCAAATTCAAGTTTTGCATTACCAAACGTCCAAAAATTTATACTACTAACATCCTAACATAATATTATGCATTTCCTACGTAAAACATGTCAATTTCCGTCACTAAACATGGATTAACAACCCACAATTCATATAAATAACAAGAACCCTAGATTTCTCTTAAACATGGTTCTAACAAATCTTTTCCAGAATTTCCTTCTCATAAAACATCATAATTTTGTGGTTTAATCCTCTACATGACAAAGGGTTTCCAGAATATCATATAAATCATCACTACATGAAAATTTCCCATCTCAAATTGGATTTTTCTTCCATAAATCTCATCCTAACTCTACACCAAAACTGGCGATTGGTCACGGCCAAAATCCCTGACCAAAGCTGTGGGTCGCGGACTTGGGCCGTGACCATTTCTGGCGTGACCATTTTCGTGGGTGCGGCCCAAGTCCGTGACCAAAAAATGGTCACGGTCGAGAGGGGTCACGGCAGATGGTCGCGGACTTAGGCCGTGAGCCATGTCGTGACGGGGCGCGACCCTGATCCCTGACCCACAACCGTGACAAATTGGTCGCGGTCAAAGTCCGCGACCCACGACCGTGATAAAAAAATATAAAAAAAATTGGTCGCGGCCCTGATCCGTGACCCACAACTGTGACAAATTGGTCGCGGACTTTGGCCGCGACCCACTACCGTGACAAAAAAATAAAAATAAAATTGGTCGCGGCCCTATTCCGTGACCCATAACCTTGAGAAATTGGTCGCGGCCAAAGTCCGCAACCGTGACAAAAAAATAAAAAAAATTGGTCGCGGCCTTTATATGTGACCCACAACCGTGACAACGGCGACCCTTTACTCACTGGCAGGACAATGGCGATTTTGATTTGGTCACGGCTTAGGGCCGTGACACATAATGCGTGACCCTTTCCAGAAGCCTTGGTGTTTGAATGATGTATGGTCACGGCCTACAGCCGTGATCCATACCAACAAATGGTCACGGCCCAAGTCCGTGACCCATCCGCGACCAGTTTGGAGGGAATATTGGCGCCAAACTGGTCACGATCTGGTCACGGCCCAAGTCCGTGACCCATTATGGTTAGGGATTTAGTCCGTGACCACTTCCAGAGCATGGATAATTTAGTGTGGTAATAAAATTGGTCACGCCAAATATTGAGTGGGCCGTGACCCACTGGGCTTGACCATTCGCAGGATTTGGTGTAGTGTAATAATTCCTAAACTAATATGGATGATGCATCAACGAAATAAGCAAGATAAACACTTGCCTGGGATTTTCAGAAGTCTGGTTTGGTGCCGAAATTGGTGTGGTTGCGTTCCCCGTCTCGCGATCTATGCGTTGGCGGTGGCGGCGATGCAAACGGTTGAGTTTTGAGCCTTGGAATGCCTTGAGAGCTTTCTCCTCTCCTCTCCAATGGCCGTTCTAGTGTTTTGAGTTATCTAACCCTAGGAGATAACCTAAACATCTGATATAACCCCTTTAATTTTCGTGGGTTTAATTACCCAAAAATACAAAATGACTAAAATGCCCTCCCGGGGTACTAATTAGGCCTAAAAATGCCCCGAGACCCAAATCAAACCCCCGGGTATACTTTTCTAACTATCTCGACCCTTCCGAACGCGTTGGCGCACTCAAAATGACCATGCGAACGACTTATAAAATATTTACTTTTTATTTATCAATATTTAGTCCCGACGCGACACGGGCGCGTCCCGACTCAAATTTCTAAAATTGTCATTTTATTCACTCGTGACATTTAACATGACCACTATTATATATTACTTTGCTCATTAGTAATATTCAACAAATTTTTCCATAATTACTAACTCTCATCACGTTAATAATTATAACATAATTAATTTCCGGATTTTTATTAAATAATTAATTCACATTAAATTTAATAAATCCCCAAATTAATATAGCATAAAAATACGGGGTATTACAAAATCTATTTTCAAATTATCATTATATTCTCAAATTGGGAGACCCGTGACTACGCGGTCAGTTCCTACAAGTCGCATTGGTCCTGCGCGAGGTGTTCGTGTCTCCTATTGGGGCCATTTGGGGGTTGATTTGGGTTTTCACCCTCAAACGGCATGTTTTTAAGCCTAATCTAGATATTTTCAAATTATCATCATATTCTCAAATCGGGGGACCCGTGACTACGCGATCAGTTCCTACAAGTCGCATTGATCCCGTGCGAGGTGTTCGTACCTCTTACGGGCCCGTATAGGGACTGGTTAAGATTTTCACCCTCAAACGGCATGTTTATAAGCCTAATCTAAATATTTTCAAATTATCATCATATTCTCAAATCCGGAGATCCGTGACTACGCGGTCCGTTCCTACAAGTCACATTGGTCCCGTGCGAGGTGTTCTTGCCTCTTACGGGGCTTTTTGGGGACTGGTTAGGGTTTTCACCCTCAAATGGTTTGTTTTTAAGCCTAATCTAGATATTTTCAAATTATAGTCATATTCTCAAACCGAGAGACCCACGACTACGTAGTTAGTTCCTACAAGTCCCATTGGTCCCGTGCGAGTTGTTCGTGCCTCTTAATGGGCCGTTTGGGTACTGGTTTGGGTTTCACCCATAAAAGGCTTGTTTATAATCCTAAATTAGATGTTTTCAAATTATCGTCATATTCTCAAATCGGGAGACCCGTGACTACGCAGTCAGTTCCTGCAAGTCGCATGGGTCCCGTGCGAGGTGTTCCTCTTACGGGGCCGTATAGGGACTGGTTTGAGTTTTTACCCTCAAACGTCTTGTTTTTAAGCCTAATCTAGATATTTTCATATTATCATCATATTCTCAAATCGGGAGACCCACGATTACGCCGTCTGTTCCTACAAGTCCCATATGTCCCGTGCGAGGTGTTCGTGCCACTCAGGGGGCCGTTTGGGTCCTGGTTTGAGTTTTCACCCTCAAACGACATGTTTTTAAGCCTAAACTAGATATTTTAAAATTATCATCATATTCTCAAATCGGGAGACCCACGACGACTATGCGGTCATTTCCTACATGTTACGTTTGTCCCGTGTGAGGTGTTCGGGACTCTTCCGTGGCCGTTTGGGGGCTGGTTTTGATTTTCACCCACAAACGGCATGTTTATAAGCCTAATCTAGATATTTTCAAATTATCGTCCTATTCTCAAATTGGGAGACCCGTGACTACGCGGTCAGTTCCTACAAGTCGCATTAGTCCCGTGCGAGGTGTTCGTGTCTCTTACGAGGGCCGTTTGGGGGTTGATTTGGGTTTTCACCTTCAAACAACTTGTTTTTAAGCCTAATCTAGATATTTTCAAATTATCATCATATTCTCAAACCGGGAGACCCGCGACTATGCGGTCAGTTCCTACGAGTCCCATTGGTCCTGCGCGAGGTGTGATTGACTCTTACGAGGTCGTTTGGGAACTGGTTTGAGTATTCACCCTCAAACGGTTTGTTTTTAAGAATAAACTAGATAGTTTCAAATTATCGTCATATTCTCAAACCGGGTGACCCTCGACTACAAGGTCAGTTCCTACAAGTCCCATTGGTCCCGTGTGAGGTGTGATTGACTCTTACGGGGTCGTTTGGGGACTGGTTTGGATTTTCACCCTCAACCGGCTTGTTTTTAAGCCTAAACTAGATATTTTAAAATTATCGTCATATTCTCAAACCGGGAGACCCGCGACTACGCGCTCATTTCCTACAAGTTACATTTGTCCCGTGCGAGGTGTTCGTACCTCTTCCGGGGACGTTTGGGGGCTGGTTTCGATTTTCACCCTTAAACCGCATGTTTATAAGCCTAATCTAGATATTTTCAAATTATCCTCATATTCTCAAATCAGGGGATCCGGACTAAGTTCCTACAATATATTTGTCCCATGCGAGGTGTTTGTGCCTCTTCCGAGGCTGTTTGGGGGTTGGTTTAGATGTTCACCCTCAAACAGCATGTTTATAAGCCAAAGCCATTTTCAAATTATCGTCATATTCTCAAACTGGGAGACCCGCGACCACACAGTGAGTTCCTACAAGTCCCATTGGTCCCGTACGAGGTGTTTGTGCCTCTTTTGGGGGGTCGTTTAGGGACTGGTTTGGTTTTCACCCTCAATCGGCTTGTTTTTAAGCCATTTCTAGATATTTTCAAATTATCGTCATATTCTCAAATCGGGAGACCCGTGATAATGCGGTCTGTTGCTACAAGTCACATTGGTCCCGTGCGAGGAGTTCAGCTCTCTTATGGGGCCGTTTGGGGGCTGATTTGAATTTTCACCCTCAAACGGCTTGTTTGAAAGCCTAAACTAGATATTTTGAAATTATTGTCATATTCTCAAACCGTTAGACCCGCGACTACGTGGTCCTTTCCTACATGTTACATTTGTCCCGTGTGAGGTGTTCGTGCCTCTTTCGGGGGCGTTTGGTGGCTGGTTTTGATTTTCACCCACAAACGGCATGTTTATAAGCCTAAACTAGATATTTTCAAATTATCGTCATATTCTCAAATTGGGAGACCCGTGACTACGCGGTCCATCCCTACAAGTCGCATTAGTCCCGTACGAGGTGTTCGTGTCTCTTATTGGGGTCGTTTGGCGGTTGATTTCGGTTTTCAACCTCAAAAGGCTAGTTTTTAAGCCTAATCTAGATATTTTTAAAATATCATAATATTTTCAAACCGGAAGAATCGCGAATATGCGATCAGTTCCAATGAGTCCCATTGGTCCTGAGCGAGGTGTGGTTGACTCTTACGAGGTCATTTGGGGACTGGTTTGGGTTTTCACCCTCAAACGACTTGTTTTTAAGCCTAAACTAGATATTTTCAAATTATCATCATATTCTCAAATCGGGTGACCCTGGACTACGAGGTCAGTTCCTACAAGTTATATTTGCACCGTGCGAGGTGTTCGTGCCCCTTACGAGGGCCGTTTGGGGGTTGATTTGGGTTTTCACCCTCAAACGGCTTGTTTTGAAGCCTAATATAGATATTTTCAAATGATCGTCATATTCTGAAACCGGGAGACCCGCGACTACGTGGTGAGTTCCTACGAGTCCCATTGGTCCCGTGTGAGGTGTGATTACTCTTACATGGTCGTTTGGGGACTGGTTTGGTTTTCACCCTCAAACGACTTGTTTTTAAGCCTAAACTAGATATTTTAAAATTATCGTCATATTCTCAAACCGGGTGACCCTCGACTACGCGGTCAGTTCCAACAAGTTACATTGGTCCCGTGCGAGGTGTTCATGCATCTTTCGGGGAATTTTGGGGACTGGTTTCGGTTTCCCCCCTCAAATAGCTTGTTTTAAAGCCTAATCAAGATATTTTCAAACTATCGTTATATTCTCAAACCGGGACACCTGCGACTACGCAGTTATTTCCCACAACCCACTTCGGTCCCGCGCGAGGTGTTCGTGCCTCTTACGGGGACGTTTGGGGACTGGTTTGGGTTTTCACCCTCAAACGACCCATTTTTAAGCCTAATCTAAATATTTTCAAATGATCATCATATTCTAAAACCGGGAGACCCGCGACTCCGCGATCAGTCACTACAACTAACATTGCTCCCGCCCGCGGTGTTCGTACCTCTTACGGGGTCGTTTGGGGACTGGTTTTGGTTTTCACCCTTCAACGGCTTGTTTCTAAGCCGAATCTATAGATTTTCAAAGTATTGTCATATTCTCAAACTGAGAGGCCCATGAGTACGCGGTGAGTTGCTACAAGTCACTTTGGTCCCGTGCGAGGTGTTCGTGCCTCTTGAGGGTCCGTTTGGGGGCTGGTTTGTGTTTTCAACCTCAAATGGCTTGTTGTTAAGCCTAATCTAGATATTTTCAAATTATTATCATATTCTCAAACCGGGAGATCCGCGACTACGCGGTCAGGTCCAACGAAATGTATTTGTCCCGTGCGAGGTGTTCGTGCCTCTTACGGGGTCGTTTCGGCGTTGGTTTGTAGTTTCACCCTCGAATGGCTTGTTTTTAAGGCTAATCTAGATATTATCAAATTTTCGTCATAGTTTCAAACGGGTAGACCCGCGACTACTCGATCAGTTACTACAAGTCACATTGGTCCCATGCGAGGTGTTGGCCGTTTGAAGGCTGGTTTGGGTTTCACCCGCAAACGGCTTGTTTTTAAGCCTAATCAAGATATTTTCAAATTATTGTCACATTCTCAAGCCGGGGAGACCCGCGACTCTGCGGTCAGTTCCTACATGTTACATTTGTCCCGTGCGAGGTGTTCGTGCCTCTTCCTGGGCCGTTTCTGGGTTATTTTGCATTTTCACCCTCAAACTGCTTGCTTTTAAGCCTAATCTAGATATTATCACATTATCGTCATATTCTCAAATCGGGGGACCCGCGAGTACGCGGTCAGTTCCTACAAGTTACATTGGTCCCGTGCGAGGTGTTATTGCCTCTTACGGTGTCGTTTGGGGGCTGATATGGGTTTTTCCCCTTCAACGGCTTGTTTCTAAGCCGAATCTATAGATTTTCAAAGTGTCATCATATTCTCAAACTAAGAGGCTCGTGAGTACGCGGTCAATTCCTACAAGTCACATTGCTCCCGTGAGAGGTGTTATTGCCTCTTACGGGGTCGTTTGGGGGCTGATTTTGATTTCCGCCCTTCAAAAGCTTGTTTTTAAACCTAATCTATACATTACCAAAGTATCAGCATATTCTCAAACCGAGAGGCCCGTGACTACGCGGTCAGTTCCTACAAGTTACATTGGTCCCGTGCGAGGTGTTCGTGCCTCTTATGGGGCATTTTGGGGGCTGGTTTGGGTTTCCCCCTCAAATTGCTTGTTTTTAAGCCTAATCCAGATATTTTCAAACTATCGTCATATTCTCAAACCGGGACACCTGCGACTACGCGGTTATTTCCCACAAGTCACTTCGGTCCGGCGCGAGGTGTTCGTGCCTCTTACGGGGACGTTTGGGGACTGGTTTGGATTTTCACCCTCAAACGGCCCATTTTTAAACCTAATCTAAATATTTTCAAATGATCATCATATTCTGAAACCGGGAGACCCGCGACTCCGCAATCAGTCACTACAAGTAACATTGCTCCCGCCCGCGGTGTTCGTACGTCTTACGGGGTCGTTTGGGGGCTGATTTTGGTTTCCACCCTCCAAAGGCTTGTTTCTAAACCTAATCTATATATTATCAAAGTATCGACATATTCTCAAACCGAGAGTCCTGTCAGTACGCGGTCAGTTGCTACAAGTCACTTTGGTCCCGTGCGAGGTGTTCGTGCCTCTTAAGGGTCCGTTTGGGGACTGGTTTGTAATTTTACCCTCAAACGGCTTGTTGTTAACCCTAATCTAGATATTTTCAAATTATTATCATATTCTCAAACCGGGAGATCCGCAACTACGCGGTCAGGTCCAACGAAATGTATTTATTGCGTGCGAGGTGTTCGTGCCTCTTACGGGGTCGTTTCGGCGTTGGTTTAGAGTTTCACCCTCGAACGACTTATTTTTAAGGCTAATCTAGATATTATCATATTTTCGTCATAGTTTCAAATGGGGCGACCCACGACTACGCGATCAGTTACTACAAGTCACATTGGTCCCATGTGAGGTGTTGGCCGTTTGGAGGCTGGTTTGGGTTTTCACCCGCAAACGGCTTGTTTTTAAGCCTAATCAAGATATTTTCAAATTATTTGTCACATTCTCAGACCTGGGAGACCCGCGACTCTGCGGTCTGTTCCTACATGTTACATATGTCCCGTGCGAGGTGATCGTGCCTCTTCCTGGACCGTTTCTGGGTTATTTTGCATTTTCACCCTCAAACGGCTTGCTTTTAAGCCTAATCTAGATATTATCACATTATCGTCATATTCTCCAATCGGGGGACCCGCGAGTACGCGGTCAGTTCCTACAAGTTACATTGGTCCCGTGCGAGGTGTTATTGCCTCTTACGGCGTCGTTTGGGGACTGATATGGGTTTTCCCCCTTCAACGGCTTGTTTCTAAGCCGAATCTATAGATTTTCAAAGTGTCGTCATATTCTCAAACTAAGAGGCTCGTGAGTACGCGGTCAATTCCTACAAGTCACATTGCTCCCGTGAGAGGTGTTATTGCCTCTTACGAGGTTGTTTGGGGGCTGATTTTGGTTTCCGCCCTTCAAAGGCTTGTTTCTAAACCTAATCTATATATTATCAAAATATCAGCATATTCTCAAACCGAGAGGCCCGTGACTACGCGGTCAGTTCCTAAAAGTTACATTGGTCCCGTGCGAGGTGTTCGTGCCTCTTACGGGGCATTTTAAGGGCTGGTTTGGGTTTCCCCCTCAAATAGCTTGTTTCTAAGCCTAATCAAGATATTTTCAAACTATCGTCATATTCTCAAACCGGGACACCTGCGACTACGCGGTTATTTCCCACAGGTCACTTCGTTCCGGCGCGAGGTGTTCGTGCCTCTTACGGGGACGTTTGGGGACTGGTTTGGGTTTTCACCCTCAAACGGGCCATTTTTAAGACTAATCTAAATATTTTTAAATGATCATCATATTTTAAAACCGGGAGACCCGCGACTCCGCGATCAGTCACTACAAGTAACATTGCTCCCGCCCGCGGTGTTCGTACGTCTTACGGGGTCGTTTGGGGACTGGTTTGGGTTTTCACCCTTCAACGGCTTGTTTCTATGCCGAATCTATAGATTTTCAAAGTATTTTCATATTCTCAAACCGAGAGGCCCGTGAGTACGCGGTCAGTTGCTACAAGTCACTTTGGTCCCGTGCGAGGTGTTCGTGCCTCTTAAGGGTCCGTTTGTGTACTGGTTTGTGTTTTTACCCTCAAACGACTTGTTGTTAAGCTTAATCTAGATATTTTCAAATTATTATCATATTCTCAAACCGGGAGATCCGCGACTACGCGGTCAGGTCCAACGAAATGTATTTGTCCCGTGCGAGGTGTTCGTGCCTCTTACGGGGTCGTTTTGGCATTGGTTTGGAGTTTCACCCTCGAACGGCTTGTTTTTAAGGCTAATCTAGATATTATAAAATTTTCGTCATAGTTTCAAACGGGGAGACCAGCGACTACACGATCAGTTACTACAAGTCACATTGGTCCCATGCGAGGTGTTGTCCGTTTCGAGGCTAGTTTGGGTTTTAACCCGCAAACGGCTTGTTTTTAAGCCTTATCAAGATATTTTCAAGTTATCATCACATTCTCAAACCGGGGAGACCCGCGACTCTGCGGTCAGTTCATACATGTTACATTTGTCCCGCGTGAGGTGTTCGTGCCTCTTCCTGGGCCGTTTCTAGGTTATTGTGGATTTTCACCCTCAAACGGTTTGCTTTTAAGCCTAATCTAGATATTATCACATTATCGTCATATTCTCAAATCGGGGGACCCGCGAGTACGCGATCAGTTCCTACAAGTTACATTGGTCCCGTGCGAGGTGTTATGGCCTCTTACGGCGTCGTTTGGGGGCTGATATGGGTTTTCCTCCTTCAACGGCTTGTTTCTAAGCCGAATCTATAGATTTTCAAAGTGTCGTCATATTCTCAAACTAAGAGGCCCGTGAGTACGCGGTCAATTCCTACAAGTCACATTGCTCCCGTGAGAGGTGTTATTGCCTCTTACGGGGTCGTTTGGGGGCTGATTTTGGTTTCCACACTTCAAAGGCTTTTTTCTAAACCTAATCTATATATTATCAAAATATAAGCATATTCTCAAACCGAGAGGCCCGTGACTACGCGATCAGTTCCTACAATTTACATTGGTCCAGTGCGAGGTGTTCGTGCCTCTTACGGGGAATTTTGGGGATTGGTTTGGGTTTTCCCCCTCAAATAGCTTTTTTTAAAGCCTAATCAAGATATTTTCAAACTATCGTCATATTCTCAAACCGGGACACCTGCGACTACGCGGTTATTTCCCACAAGTCACTTCGGTTCGGCGCGAGGTGTTCGTGCCTCTTACGGGGACGTTTGGGGACTGGTTTGGGTTTTCACCCTCAAACGGCCCATTTTTAAGCCTAATCTAAATATTTTCAAATGATCATCATATTCAAAAACCGAGAGACCCGCAACTCCGCGATCAGTCACTACGAGTAACATTGCTCCCGCTCGCGGTGGTCGTACGTCTTACGGGGTCATTTGGGGACTGGTTTGGGTTTTCACCCTTCAACGGCTTGTTTCTATTCGGAATCTATAGATTTTAAAAGTATCATCATATTCTCAAACCGAGAGGCCCGTGAGTACGCGGTCAGTTGCTACATGTCACTTTGGTCCCGTGCGAGGTGTTCGTGCCTCTTAAGGGACCGTTTGGGGACTGGTTTGTGTTTTTACCCTCAAACGGCTTGTTGTTAAACCTAATCTAGATATTTTCAAATTATTATCATATTCTCAAATCGGGAGATCCGCGACTACGCGGTCAGGTCCAACAAAATGTATTTGTCCCGTGCGAGGTGTTCGTGCCTCTTACGGGGTCGTTTCGGCGTTGGTTTGGAGTTTCACCCTCGAACGACTTGTTTTTAAGGCTAATCTAGATATTATAAAATTTTCATCATAGTTTCAAACGGGGAGACCCGCGACTATCAGTTACTACAAGTCACATTGGTGCAATGCGAGGTGTTGGCCGTTTGGAGGCTGGTTTGGGTTTTCACCCGCAAACGGCTTGTTTTTAAGCCTTATCAAGATATTTTCAAATTATCTTCACATTCTCAAACCGGGGAGACCCGCGACTCTGCGGTCAGTTCCTACATGTTACATTTGTCCCGTGCGAGGTGTTCGTGCCTCTTCCTGGGCCGTTTCTGGGTTATTTTGCATTTTCACCCTCAAACGGCTTGCTTTTAAGCCTAATCTAGATATTATCACATTATCGTCATATTCTCCAATCAGGGGACCCCGCGAGTATGCGGTCAGTTCCTACAAGTTACATTGGTCCCGTGCGAGGTGTTATTGCCTCTTACGGCGTCGTTTGGGGGCTGATATGGGTTTTCCCCCTTCAACGGCTTATTTCTAAGCCGAATCTATAGATTTTCAAAGTGTCGTCATATTCTCAAACTAAGAGGCTCGTGAGTACGCGGTCAATTCCTACAAGTCACATTGCTCCCGTGAGAGGTGTTATTGCCTCTTACGGGGTCGTTTGGGGGCTGATTTTGGTTTCCACCCTTCAAAGGCTTGTTTCTAAACCTAATCTATATATTATCACAATATCAGCATATTCTCAAACCGAGATGCCCGTGACTACGCGGTCAGTTCCTACAAGTTACATTGGTCCCGTACGAGGTGTTCGTGCCTCTTACGGTGCATTTTGGGGACTGGTTTGGGTTTTCCCCCTCAAATAGCTTTTTTTAAAGCCTAATCAAGATATTTTCAAACTATCGTCATATTCTCAAACCGGGACACCTGCGACTACGCGGTTATTTCCCACAACTCACTTCGGTCCGGCGCGAGGTGTTCGTGCCTCTTACGGGGACGTTTGGGGACTGGTTTGGGTTTTCACCCTCAAACGGCCCATTTTTAAGCCTAATCTAAATATTTTCAAATGATCATCATATTCTAAAACCGGGAGACCCGCGACTCCGCGATCAGTCACTACGAGTAACATTGCTCCCGCTCGCGGTGTTCGTACGTCTTACCGGGTCGTTTGGGGACTGGTTTGGGTTTTCACCCTTCAACGGCTTGTTTCTATGCCGAATCTATCGATTTTCAAAGTATTGTCATATTCTCAAACCGAGAGGCCCGTGAGTACGCGGTCAGTTGCAACAAGTTACTTTGGTCCCGTGCGAGGTGTTCGTGCCTCTTAAGGGTCCGTTTGGGGACTGGTTTGTGTTTTTACCCTCAAACGGCTTGTTTTTTTTTTGGGAAATTGAATATATAAAGAAAAAACTTAGAATTTACAGAGGAGAAAACCTCAAAAGAAGAAAAAGGAGCCCCGGGGCATACCCCAAAGGCAAACAAACACCAAGACAGAAGCCTAACAAGACTAATCCTTAGAAAAGAATCCTATCTTCAGGAATGTTCCAGTACATACAAGCCATCCAGTTAGCATAACTCCTTCTGTCCTTTTTCCACGTAAGCACTTTTGCTCTAACCATGTTTTCAATGCCCTTCACAATGGAGTCATGGGAATTGGAGACATGCTATAGGGATACCCAGGATTTAAATAGTGAGGTGGATTTGGCTATTGTTAACCACTCTACGAAGACCCTATGTGATAAGATAAGATCCTTATCCTTTACTACTACTATCTACTGCATATGGTTGGAAAGGAATGCTAGATGCTTCACCTAATCTAGATATATTCAAATTATTATCATATTCTCAAACCGGGAGATCCGCGACTACGCGGTTAGGTCCAACGAAATGTATTTGTCCCGTGCGAGGTGTTCGTGCCTCTTACGGGGTCGTTTCGGCGTTGGTTTGGAGTTTCACCCTCGAACGACTTGTTTTTAAGGCTAATCTAGATATTATAAAATTTTCGTCATAGTTTCAAACGGGGAGACCCGTGACTACGCGATCAGTTACTACAAGTCACATTGGTCCCATGCGAGGTGTTGGCCGTTTGGAAGCTGGTTTGGGTTTTCACCCGCAAACGGCTTGTTTTTAAGCCTTATCAAGATATTTTCAAATTATCTTCACATTCTAAAACCGGGGAGACCCGCGACTCTGCGGTCAGTTCCTACATGTTACATTTGTCCCGTGCGGGGTGTTCGTACCTCTTCCTGGGCCGTTTCTGGGTTATTTTGCATTTTCACCCTCAAACGGCTTGCTTTTAAGCCTAATCTAGATATTATCACATTATTGTCATATTATCCAATCAGGGGACCCCGCGAGTATGCGGTCAGTTCCTACAAGTTACATTGGTCCCGTGCGAGGTGTTATTGCCTCTTACGGCGTCGTTTGGGGGCAGATATGGGTTTTCCCCCCTTCAACGGTTTGTTTCTAATCCGAATCTATAGATTTTCAAAGTGTCGTCATATTCTCAAACTAAGAGGCTCGTGAGTACGCGGTCAATTCCTACAAGTCACATTGCTCCCGTGAGAGGTGTTATTGCCTCTTACGGGGTCGTTTGGGGGCTGATTTTGATTTCCGCCCTTCAAAGGCTTGTTTCTAAACCTAATCTATATATTATCACAATATCAGCATATTCTCAAACCGAGAGGCCCGTGACTACGCGGTCAGTTCCTACAAGTTACATTGGTCCCGTACGAGGTGTTCGTGCCTCTTACGGGGCATTTTGGGGACTGGTTTGGGTTTTCCCCCTCAAATAGCTTTTTTTAAAGCCTAATCAAGATATTTTCAAACTATCGTCATATTCCCAAACCGGGACACCTGCGACTACGCGGTTATTTCCCACAAGTCACTTCGATCCGGCGCGAGGTGTTCGTGCCTCTTACGGGGACGTTTGGGGACTGGTTTGGGTTTTCACCCTCAAACGGCCCATTTTTAAGCCTAATCTAAATATTTTCAAATGATCATCATATTCTAAAATCGGGAGACTCGCGACTCCGCGATCAGTCACTACGAGTAACATTGCTCCCGCTCGCGGTGTTCGTACGTCTTACGGGGTCGTTTGGGGACTGGTTTGGGTTTTCACCCTTCTACGGCTTGTTTCTATGCCGAATCTATAGATTTTCAAAGTATTGTCATATTCTCAAACTGAGAGGCCCGTGAGTACGCGGTCAGTTGCTACAAGTCACTTTGGTCCCGTGCGAGGTGTTCGTGCCTCTTAAGGGTCCGTTTGGGGACTGGTTTGTGTTTTTACCCTCAAACAGCTTGTCGTTAAGCCTAATCTAGATATTTTCAAATTATTATCATATTCTCAAACCGGGAGATCCGCGACTACGCGGTCAGGTCCACCGAAATGTATTTGTCCCGTGCGAGGTGTTCGTGCCTCTTCCGGGGTCGTTTCGGCGTTGGTTTGGAGTTTCACCCTCGAACGACTTGTTTTTAAGGCTAATCTAGATATTATAAAATT
This sequence comes from Sambucus nigra, assembly GCA_949130495.1. Classification (NCBI taxonomy): domain Eukaryota; kingdom Viridiplantae; phylum Streptophyta; class Magnoliopsida; order Dipsacales; family Adoxaceae; genus Sambucus; species Sambucus nigra. The sequence goes on from CASBWL010000127.1 coordinate 364,605, forward strand.
TTCGTCATAGTTTCAAACGGGGAGACCCGCGACTATCAGTTACTACAAGTCACATTGGTGCAATGCGAGGTGTTGGCCGTTTGGAGGCTGGTTTGGGTTTTCACCCGCAAACGGCTTGTTTTTAAGCCTTATCAAGATATTTTCAAATTATCTTCACATTCTCAAACCGGGGAGACCCGCGACTCTGCGGTCAGTTCCTACAAGTTACATTGGTCCCGTACGAGGTGTTCGTGCCTCTTACGGGGCATTTTAAGGGCTGGTTTGGGTTTCCCCCTCAAATAGCTTGTTTTTAAGCCTAATCAAGATATTTTCAAACTATCGTCATATTCTCAAACCGGGACACCTGTGACTACGCGGTTATTTCCCACAAGTCACTTCGGTCCGGCGCGAGGTGTTCGTGCCTCTTACGGGGACGTTTGGGGACTGGTTTGGGTTTTCACTCTCAAACGGCCCATTTTTAAGACTAATCTAAATAATTTCAAATGATCATCATATTCTAAAACCGGGAGACCCGCGACTCCGCAATCAGTCACTACTAGTAACATTGCTCCCGCCAGCGGTGTTCGTACGTCTTACGGGGTCGTTTGGGGACTGGTTTGGGTTTTCATCCTTCAACGGCTTGTTTCTATGCCGAATCTATAGATTTTCAAAGTATTGTCATATTCTCAAACCGAGAGGCCCGTGAGTACGCGGTCAGTTGCTAAAGTCACTTTGGTCCCGTGCGAGGTGTTCGCCCCTCTTAAGGGTCCGTTTGGGGATTGGTTTGTGTTTTTACCCTCAAACGGCTTGTTGTTAAGCTTAATCTAGATATTTTCAAATTATTATCATATTCTCAAACCGGGAGATCCGCGACTACGCGGTCAGGTCCAACGAAATGTATTTGTCCCGTGCGAGGTGTCCGTGCCTCTTACGGGGTCGTTTCGGCGTTGGTTTGGAGTTTCACCCTCGAACGACTTGTTTTTAAGGCTAATCTAGATATTATAAAATTTTCGTCATAGTTTCAAATGGGGAGACCCGCGACTACGCGATCAGTTACTACAAGTCACATTGGTCCCATGCGAGGTGTTGGCCGTTTGGAGGCTGGTTTGGGTTTTCACCCGTAAACGGCTTGTTTTTAAGCCTTATCAAGATATTTTCAAATTATCTTCACATTCTAAAACCGGGGAGACCCGCGACTCTGCGGTCAGTTCCTACATGTTACATTTGTCCTGTGCGAGGTGTTCGTGCCTCTTCCTGGGCCGTTTCTGGGTTATTTTGTATTTTCACCCTCAAACGGCTTGCTTTTAAGCCTAATCTAGATATTATCACATTATCGTCATATTCTCAAATCGGGGGGACCCGCGAGTACGCGATCAGTTCCTGCAAGTTACATTGGTCCCGTGCGAGGTGTTATGGCCTCTTACGGCGTCGTTTGGGGGCTGATATGGGTTTTCCCCCCTTCAACGGCTTGTTTCTAAGCCGAATCTATAGATTTTCAAAGTGTCGTCATATTCTCAAACTAAGAGGCCCGTGAGTACGCGGTCAATTCCTACAAGTCACATTGCTCCCGTGAGAGGTGTTATTGCCTCTTACGGGGTCGTTTGGGGGCTGATTTTGGTTTCCACCCTTCAAAGGCTTGGTTCTAGACCTAATCTATATATTATCAAAGTATCAGCATATTCTCAAACCGAGAGGCCCGTGACTACGCGGTCAGTTCCTACAAGTTACATTGGTCCCGTGCGAGGTGTTCGTGCCTCTTACCGGGCATTTTGGGGACTGGTTTGGGTTTTCCCCCTCAAATAGCTTGTTTTTACAGCCTAATCAAGATATTTTCAAACTATCGTCATATTCTCAAACCGGGACACCTGCGACTACGCAGTTATTTCCCACAAGTCACTTCGGTCTGGCGCGAGGTGTTCGTGCCTCTTACGTGGACGTTTGGGGACAAGTTTGGGTTTTCACCCTCAAACGGCCCATTTTTAAGACTAATCTAAATATTTTCAAATGATCATCATATTCTAAAACCGGGAGACCCGCGACTCCGCAATCAGTCACTACTAGTAACATTGCTCCCGCCAGCGGTGTTCGTACGTCTTACGGGGTCGTTTGGGGACTGGTTTGGGTTTTCACCCTTCAACTGCTTGTTTCTATGCGGAATCTATAGATTTTAAAAGTATTGTCATATTCTCAAACCGAGAGGCCCGTGAGTACGCGGTCAGTTGCTACAAGTCACTTTGGTCCCGTGCGAGGTATTCGTGCCTCTTAAGGGTCCGTTTGGGGACTGGTTTGTGTTTTTACCCTCAAACGGTTTGTTGTTAAGCTTAATCTTGATATTTTCAAATTATTATCATATTCTCAAACCGGGAGATCCGCGACTACGCGGTCAGGTCCAACGAAATGTATTTGTCCCGTACGAGGTGTTCGTGCCTCTTACGGGGTCGTTTCGGCGTTGGTTTGTAGTTTCACCCTCGAACGACTTGTTTTTAAGGCTAATCTAGATATTATAAAATTTTCATCATAGTATCAAACGGGGAGACCCGCGACTACGGGATCTGTTACTACAAGTCACATTGGTCCCATGCGAGGTGTTGGCCGTTTCGAGGCTGGTTTAGGTTTTCACCCGCAAACGGCATGTTTTTAAGCCTTATCAAGATATTTTCAAATTATCGTCACATTCTCAAACCGGGGAGACCCGCGACTCTGCGGTCAGTTCCTACATGTTACATTTGTCCCGTGCGAGGTGTTTGTGCCTCTTCCTGGGCCGTTTCTGGGTTATTTTGCATTTTCACCCTCAAACGGCTTGCTTTTAAGCCTAATCTAGATATGATCACATTATCGCCATATTCTCAAATCGGGGGACCCGCGAGTATGCGATCAGTTCCTACAAGTCACATTGGTCCCGTGCGAGGTGTTATGGCCTCTTACGGCGTCGTTTGGGGGCTGATATGGGTTTTCCCCCTTCAACGGCTTGTTTCTAAGCCGAATCTATAGATTTTCAAAGTGTCGTCATATTCTCAAACTAAGAGGCCCGTGAGTACGCGGTCAATTCCTACAAGTCACATTGCTCCCGTGAGAGGTGTTATTGCCTCTTACGGGGTCGTTTTGGGGCTGATTTTGGTTTCCACCCTTCAAAGGCTTGTTTCTAAACCTAATCTATATATTATCAAAGTATCAGCATATTCTCAAACCGAGAGGCCCGTATGCGGTCAGTTCCTACAAGTTACATTGGTCCCGTGCGAGGTGTTCGTGCCTCTTACGAGGCATTTTGGGGACTGGTTTGGGTTTTCCCTCTCAAATAGCTTGTTTTTAAAGCTTAATCAAGATATTTTCAAACTATCGTCATATTCTCAAACCGGGACACCTGCGACTACGCGGTTATTTCCCACAAGTCACTTCGGTCCCGCGCGAGGTGTTCGTGCCTCTTACGGGGACGTTTGAAAATATCTAGATTAGGATTTAAAGCAAGCCGTTTGAGGGTGAAAACCCAAACCGGTCCACAAATGTCCCCGTAAGAGGCACGAACATCTCGCACCGGACCAATGTGACTTGTAGTAACTGATCGCGTAGTAGAGGGTTTCTCAGTTTGAGAATATGATGATAATTTGACAATATCTAGATTAGGCTTAAAAACATGTAGTTTGAGTGTGAAAACCCAAACCAGTGGCCAAACGGGCCCATAAGAGGCACGAACACCTCGTAGTGGACCAATGCGACTTGTGGGAGCTCACCGCGTAGTCCCGGGCCTCTCGGTTTGAGAATATGATGACAGTTTGAAAGTATATATCTATATAGGCTTAGAAACAAGTAGTTGAAGGGTGGAAACCCAAATCAACCCCCAAACGACCCCGTAAGAGGCAATAACACCTCGCACGGGACTAGTGTAACTTATAGGAACTGATCGCGTAGTCGCAGGTCTCCCGGTTTGAGAATATGACGATAATTTGATAATATCTAGATTAGGCTTAAAACCCAGCCATTTGAGGGTGAAAACCCAAACCGGTTCCCAAACGCCCCCATAAGAGGCACGAAAACCTCGCATGGGACCAATGTGACTTGTTGGAACTAATCGCGTAGTCGCGGGACTCCCGGTTTGAGAATAATAGAATAATTTGAAAATATCTAGATTAGGCTTAAAAACAAGCGGTTCGAGGGTGAAAATCCAAACCAGTCCCCAAACGGCCCCGTTAGAGGCTCGACCACCTCGTACAGGACCAATGTGACTTGCAGGAACAGACGGCATAGTCGCGTCTCTCCCAATTTGTGAATATGACGATAATTTTAAAATATCTATATTGGGTTGAAAAACAAGCCGTTTGGGGGTGAAAACCCAAACCAGTCCCCAAACGGCCCCGTAAGAAGCACGAGCACCTCGCTCGGGACCAATGTAACTTGTAGGAACTGACTGCGTATTCATGGGTGGAGGTTAGAGAATATGAGGATAATTTGAAAATATCTAGACTAGGCTTAAAAATAAGCCGTTTGAGGGTGAAAACCCAAATCGGTCCACAAATGTCCCCGAAAGAGGCACGAACACCTTGCACGGGACCATTGTGACTTCTAGTAACTGTCGCGTAGTCGCGGGTCTCCCGGTTTGAGTATATGATGATAATTTGAAAATATCTAGATTAGGCTTAAAAACAAGCCGTTTGAGGGTAAAAACCCAAACTAGTTCCCAAACGTCCCCGTAAGAGGCACGAACACCTCGCGCGGGACCAATGTGACTTGTAGGAACTGACCGCGTAGTCATGGGTCTCGCAATCTGAGAATATGATGATAATTTTACAATATCTAGATTAGGCTTAAAAACATGCAGTTTGAGGGTGAAAACCCAAACCAGTCCCCAAACGGGCCCATAAGAGGCACGAACACCTCGAAGTGGACCAATGCGACTTGTGGGAACTGACCGCGTAGTCCCGGGCCTCTCATTTTAAGAATATGATTATAGTTTGAAAGTATATAGATTAGGCTTAGAAACAAGTAGTTGAAGGGTGGAAACCCAAATCAACCCCTAAACGACCTCGTAAGAGGCAATAACACCTCGCACGGGACTAATGTAACTTATAGGAACTGATCATGTAGTCGCGGGTCTCTCAGTTTGAGAATATGACGATAATTTGATAATATCTAGATTAGGCTTAAAAACAAGCCTTTTGAGGGTGAAAACCCAAACCGGTTCCCAAACGGCTCCATAAGAGGCACGAAAACCTCGCACGAGACCAATGTGACTTGTTGGAACTAATCGCGTAGTCGCGGGACTCCTGGTTCGAGAATATGAGAATAATTTGAAAATATCTAGATTAGGCTTAAAAGCAAGCCGTTTGAGGGTGAAAACGCAAACCGGTCCACAAATGTCCCCGTAAGAGGCATGAACATCTCGCACTGGACCAATGTGACTTGTAGTAACTGATCGCGTAGTCGCGGGTCTCTCAGTTTGAGAATATGACGATAATTTGAAAATATCTAGATTATTAGGCTTAAAAACAAGCCGTTTGAGGGTGAAAATCCAAACCGGTTCCCAAACGGCCCCATTAGAGGAACGAAAACCTCGAACAGGACCAATGTGACTTGTTGGAACTAATCGTGTAGTCGCGGGTCTCCCAGTTTGAGAATACGAGAATAATTTAAAAATATCTAGATTAGGCTTAAAAGCAAGCCGTTTGAGGGTGAAAACCCAAACCGGTCCACAAATGTCCCCGTAAGTGGCACGAACATCTCGCACCGGACCAATGTGACTTGTAGTAACTGATCGCGTAGTCGCGGGTCTCTCAGTTGGAGAATATGACGATAATTTGAAAATATGAAGATTAGTCTTAAAAACAAGCCGTTTGAGGGTGAAAACCGAAACCAGTCCCCAAACGGCACGAACACCTCGCTTGGGACCAGTGTGACTTGTAGGAACTGACCGCGTAATCGCGCGTCTCCCGGTTTGAGAATATGACGATAATTTGAAAATATCAAGATTAGGCTTAAAAACAAGCCGTTTGAGGATGAAAACCCAAACCAGTCCCCAAACGGCCCCACAAGAGGCACGAACACCTGGCGCTGGACCAGTGTGACTTGTAGGAACCGACCGCGTAGTCGCGGGTCTCCCGGTTTTAGAATATGACGATAATTTTAAAATATCTTGATTAGGCTTAAAAACAAGCCGTTTGAGGGTTAAAACCCAAACCAGTCCCTCGCTAGGGACCAATGTAACTTGTAGAAACTGATCGCGTTGTCATGGGTCTCCCGGTTGGAGAATATGAGGATAATTTGAAAATCTCTTGATTAGGCTTAAAAATAACCCGTATGAGGGTGAAAACACAAATCGGTCCCCAAATGCCCCCGTAAGAGGCACGAACACCTCGCACGGGACCAATGTGACTTGTAGTAACTGTCGCGTAGTCGCCGGTCTCCCGAGTTTAGTATATGACGATAATTTGAAAATATCTAGATTAGGCTTAAAAACAAGTCGTTTGAGGGTAAAAACCCAAACCAGTTCCCAAACGTCCCCGTAAGAGACACGAAAGCCTCCCGCGGGACCAATGTGACATGTAGGAACTGACCGCGTAGTCATGGGTCTCCCAATTTGGCAATATGATGATAATTTGACAATATCTAGATTAGGCTTAAAAACATGCAGTTTGAGGGTGAAAACCCAAACTAGTCCACAAACGGGACCATAAGAGGCACGAACACCTCGAAGTGGACCAATGGGACTTGTGGGAACTGACCGCGTAGTCCCGGGCCTTTCGTTTTGAGAATATGATTATAGTTTGATAGTATAGAGATTAGGCTTAGAAACATTCAAGGGTGGAAACCCAAATCAACCCCTAAACGACCCCGTAAGAGGCAACAACACCTCGCACGGGACTAATGTAACTAATAGGAACTGATCGTCTAGTCGCGGGTCTCCCTGTTTGAGAATATGAAGATAATTTGATAATATCTAGATTAGGCTTAAAAACAAGTCGTTTGAGGGTGAAAACCCAAACCGGTTCCCAAACGGCTCCATAAGAGGCATGAAAACCTCGCACGAGGCCAATGTGACTTGTTGGAACTAATCGCGTAGTCGCGGGACTCCCGATTTGAGAATATGAGAATAATTTGAAAATATCTAGATTAGGTTTAAAAGCAAGCCGTTTGAGGGTGAAAACTCAAACCGGTCCACAAATGTCCCCGTAAGAGGCACGAACATCTCGCACTGGACCAATGTGACTTGTAGTAACTGATCGCGTAGTCGTGGGTCTCTCAGTTTGAGAATATGATGATAATTTGAAAATATCAAGATTAGGCTTAAAAACTAGCCGTTTGAGGGTGAAAACCCAAACCAGAGGCATAAACACCTAACACGGGACCAGTGTGACTTGTAGGAACTGACCGCGTAATCGCGCGTCTCCCGGTTTGAGAATATGACGATAATTTGAAAATAACGAGACTGGGCTTAAAAACAAGCCGTTTGACGGTGAAAACCCGAACCGGTTCCCAAACGGCCCCATAAGAGGCACGAAAACCTCGAACGGGACCATTGTGACTTGTTGGAACTAATCGCGTAGTCGCGGGTCTCCCAGTTTTCAGAATATGAAAATAATTTGAAAATATCTAGCTTAGGATTAAAAGCAAGCCGTTTGAGGGTGAAAACCCAAACCGATCCTCAAATGTAGTAAGAGGCACGAACATCTCGCACCGGACCAATGTGACTTGTAGTAACTGATCGCATAGTCGCGGGTCTCTCAGTTTGAGAATATGACGATAATTTGAAAATATCAAGATTAGGCTTAAAAACAAGCCGTTTGAGGGTGAAAATCCAAACCGGTTCCCAAACGGCCCCATTAGAGGAACGAAAACCTCGAACAGGACCAATGTGACTTGTTGGAACTAATCGCGTAGTCGCGGGTCTCCCCGTTTGAGAATATGGCGATAATTTGAAAATATCTAGATTATGCTTAAAAACAAGCCGTTTGAGGGTAAAAACCCGAAACGGTTCCCAAACGGCCCCATAAGAGGCACGAAAACCTCGAACAGGACCAGTGTGACTTGTTGGAGCTGACCGCGTAGTCGCGGGTCTCCCGGTTTGAGAATATGAACATAATTTGAAAATATCTAGATTAGGATTAAAAGCAAGCCGTTTGAGGGTGAAAACCCAAACTGGTCCACAAATGTCCCTCTGTAAGAGGCACGAACATCTCGCACCAGACCAATGTGACTTGTAGCAACTGATCGCGTAGTCGCGGGTCTCTCAGTTTGAGAATATGACGATAATTTGAAAATATCAAGATTAGGCTTAAAAACAAGCCGTTTGAGGGTGAAAACCCAAACCAGTCCCCAAGCAGCCCCACAAGAGGCACGAAAACATCGCACGGGACCACTGTGACTTGTAGGAACTGACCGCGTAGTCGCGGGTCTCCAGGTTTGAGAATATGACGATAATTTGAAAATACCTAGATTAGGCTTAAAAACAAGCCGTTTGAGGGTGAAAACCCAAACCAGTCCCCAAATGGCCCCACAAGAGGCACGAACACCTCGTACGAGACCAATGTGACATGTAGGGACTGGACCGCGTAGTCGCGAGCCTCCCTATTTGAGAATATTATGAAAATTTGCTAATATCTAGATTAGGATTAAAAGCCGTTTGAGGCTCAAAATCTAAACCAGCTCCCAAACGGCCCCGAATGAGCCACGAACACCTCGCACGGGACAAATGTAACTTGTGTGAACTAGTTGTGTTGTCGCGGTCTCTCGGTTTGAGAATATGATGATAATTTGAAAATATCTAGATTAGGCTTAAAAACAAGCTGTTTGAGGGTGAAAACCCAAACCAGTCCCCAAACGGCCCCATAGAGGCACGAACACATCGCATGGGACCAATGTGACTTGTAGTAACTGATCGCGTAGTCGCGGGTCTCCCGGTTTGAGAATATGATGAAAATTTGAAAATATCTATATCAGGCTTAAAAACAAGCCGTTTGAGGGTGAAAACCAAAACCTGTCCCCAAACATGCCGAAAGAGGCACGAACACCTCGCACGGTAACATTGTGACTTGTAGTAACTGTTGCGTAGTCGCGGGTCTCCCGGTTTGAATATATGATGATAATTTGAAAATATCTAAATTAGGCTTAAAAACAAGCCGTTTCAGGGTAAAAACCCAAACCAGATCGCAAACGTTCCCGTAAGAGGCACGAACACCGCGCGCGGGACCAATGTGACTTGTAGGAACGGACCGCGTAGTCATGGGTCTCCCAATTTGAGAATATGATGATAATTTGACAATATCTAGATTGGGCTTAAAAACATGTAGTTTGAGGGTGAAAACCCAAACCAGTGGCCAAATGGGCCCATAAGAGGCACGAACACCTTGTAGTGGACTAATGCGACTTGTGGGAACTGACCGCGTTGTCCCGGGCATCTCGGTTTGAGAATATGATGATAGTTTGCAAGTATATAGATTAGGCTTAGAAACAAGTAGTTGAAGGGTGGAAACCCAAATCAACCCCCAAACGACCCCGTAAAAGTTGACACCTCGCACGGGACTAATGTAACTTATAGGAACTGATCGCGTAGTCGCGGGTCTCCCGGTTTGGGAATATGATGATTATTTTATAATATCTAGATTAGGCGTAAAAACAAACCATTTGAAGGTGAAAACCCAAACCGGTTCCCAAACAGCCCCATAAGAGGCACGAAAACCTCGCGGGGGACAAATGTGACTTGTTGGAACTAATCGCGTAGTCGCTGGACTCCCGGTTTGAGGATATGAGAATAATTTTAAAATATCTAGATTAGGCTTAAAAACAAGCGGTTTGAGGGTGAAAACCCAAACCAGTCCCCAAACGGCCCCGTTAGAGGCTCGGCCACCTCGTACAGGAACAGACCACATAGTCGCGGCTCTCCCGATTTGTCAATATGACGATAATTTTAAAATATCTAGATTGGGCTTAAAAACAAGTCGTTTGAGGGTGAAAACCCAAACCAGTCCCCAAACGACCCCATAAGAGGCAGAAAACACCTCGCTCGGGACCAATGTAACTTGTAGGAACTGATCGCGTAGTCATGGGTCTCCCGGTTAGAGAATATGAGGATAATTTGAAAATATCTAGATTAGGCTTAAAAATAAGTCGTTTGAGGGTGAAAACCCAAGTCGGTCCCCAAATGTCCCCGTAAGAGGCACGAACACCTCGCACGGGACCAATGTAACTTGTAGTAACTGTCGCGTAGTCGCGGGTCTCCCGATTTTAGTATATGACGATAATTTGAAAATATCTAGATTAGGCTTAAAAACAAGCCGTTTGAGGGTAAAAACCCAAACCAGTCCCCAAACGTTAAGTGGCACGAACACCTCGCGCGGGACCAATGTGACTTGTAGGAACTGACCGCGTAGTCATGGGCCTCCTAATTTGAGAATATGATGATAATTTGACAAAATCTAGATTAGACTTAAAAACATGCAGTTTGAGGATGAAAACCCAAACCAGTCCCCAAACGGGCCCATAAGAGGCACGAACACCTCGTAGTGGACCAATGCGACTTGTGGGAATCGACCGCGTAGTCCCGGGCCTCTCGTTTTGAGACTACGATTATAGTTTGAAAGTATATAGATTAGGCTTAGAAACAAGTAGTGGAAGGGTGGAAACCCAAATCAACCCCTAAACGACCCCGTAAGAGGCAATAACACCTTGCATGGGACTAATGTAACTTATAGGAACTGATCGTGTAGTCGCGGTTCTCCCGGTTTGAGAAAATGACGATAATTTGATAATATCTGGATTAGGCTTAAAAACAAGTCGTTTGAGGGTGAAAACCCAAACCGGTTCCCAAACGGCTCCATAAGAGGCGCGAAAACCTCGCACGAGATCAATGTGACTTGTTCGAACTAATAGCGTAGTCGCGGGACTCCCGGTTTGAGAATTTGAGAATAGTTTGAAAATATCTAGATTAGCCTTAAAAGCAAGCCGTTTGAGGGTGAAAACCCAAACCGGTCCACAAATGTCCTCGTAAGAGGCACGAACATCTCGCACTGGACCAATGTGACATGTAGTAACTGATCGCGTAGTCGCGGGTCTCTCAGTTTGAGAATATGACGATAATTTGAAAATATCAAGATTAGGCTTAAAAACTAGCCGTTTGAGGGTGAAAACCCAAACCAGTCCCCAAACGGGCCCACAAGAGGCACGAACACCTGGCGCGGGACCAGTGTGACTTGTAGGAACTGACCGCGTAGTCGCGGGTCTCCCGGTTTGGGAATATGATGATAATTTGAAAATATCTACATTAGGCTAAAAAACAAGCCGTTTGAGGGTGAAAACCCAAACCGGTTCCCAAACGGCCCCATACGAGGCACGAAAACCTCGAACGGGACCAATGTGACTTGTTGGAACTAATCGCGTAGTCGCGGGTCTCCCGGTTTGAGAATATGAGAATAATTTGAAAATATCTAGATTAGGCTTAAAAGCAAGCCGTCCACAAATGTCTCCGTAAGAGGCACGAACATCTCGAACCGGACCAATGTGACTTGTAGTAACTGATCGCGTAGTCGCGGGTCTCTCAGTTTGAGAATATGACGATAATTTGAAAATATCAAGATTAGGCTTAAAAACTAGCCGTTTGAGGGTGAAAACCCAAACTAGTCCCCAAACGGCCCCACAAGAGGCACGAACACCTCGCATGGGACGAGTGTGACTTGTAGGAACTGACCGCGTAGTCGTCGGTTTCCCGTTTTGAGAATATGACGATATTTTGAAAATACCTAGATTAGGCTTAAAAACAAGCCGTTTGAGGGTTAAAACGTAAACCAGTCCCCAAACGGCCCCATAAAAGGCACGAACACCTCGCACGAGACAAATGTGACATGTAGGGGCTGACCGCGTAGTCGCGAGCCTCCCTATTTGAGAATATTATGATAATTTGCTAATATCTAGATTAGGATTAAAAACAAGGCGTTTGAGGCTCAAAATCTAAACCAGCTCGCAAACGGCCCCGGAAGAGCCACGAACACCTCGCACGGGACAAATGTAACTTGTGTGAACTGGTCGTGTCGTCGCGGGTCTCTTGGTTTGAGAATATGATGATAATTTGAAAATATCTAGATTAGGCTTAAAAACAAGTTGTTTGAGGTTGAAAACCCAAACCAGTCCCCAAACGGCCCCGTAAGAGGCACGAACAACTCGTATGGGACCAATGTGACTTGTAGTAACTGATCGCATAGTCACGGGTGTCCCGGTTTGAGAATATGATGAAAATTTGAAAATATCTATATCAGGCTTAAAAACAAGCCGTTTGAGGGTGAAAACCCAAACCAGTCCCCAAACGTCCCTGTAAGAGGCACGAACACCATGCGTGGGACCAAAGTGACTTGTAGGAACTGATCGCCTAGTTTCGGGTCTTCCCGTTTGAGAATAAGACGATAATTTGAAAATATCTACATTAGCCTTAAAAACAAGCCGTTCGAGGTAGAAAACCCAAACCAGTCCCCAAATAACCCCATAAGAGGCTCACAAACCTCGCACGGAACCAATGTGACTTGTTGGAACTAATCGCGTTGTCGCGGGTGCCTCGGTTTGAGAATATGAGTATAATTTGAAAATATCTAGATTAGGCTTAAAAGCCAGCCGTTTGAGGGTGAAAACCCAAACCGGTCCACAAATGTCCCCGTAAGAGTCACGAACATCTCGCACCAGACCAATGTGACTTATTGTAACTGATCGTGTAGTTGCGGGTCTCTCAGTTTGAGAATATGACGATAATTTGAAAATATCAAGAGTAGGCATAAAAACAAGCCGTTTGAGGGTGAAAACCCAAACCAGTCCCCAAACGGCCCCACAAGAGGCACGAACGCCTCGCACGGGACCAGTGTGACTTGCAGGAACTGACCGCGTAGTCGCGGGTCTCCCGGTTTGAGAATATGACGATAATTTGAAAATATCTAGATTAGGCCTAAAAACAAGCCGTTTGAGGGTTAAAACCCAAACCAGCCCCCAAACGGCCCCATAAAAGGCACGAACACCTCGAACGAGACCAATGAGACTTGTGGGAACTGACCAGTTTGAGAATATGACGATAATTTGAAAATATCTAGATTAGGTTTAAAAGCAAGCGGTTTGATGGTGAAAACCCAAACCAGTCCCCAAAATGTCCCGTTAGAAGGTCGGACTCCTCGCACAGGACCAATGTGACTTGTAGGAACCGACCGCATAGTCGCGGCTCTCCCGATTTGTGAATATGACGATAATTTTAAAATATCTAGAGTGGGCTGAAAAACAAGCCGTTTGAGGGTGAAAATCCGAACCAGACCCTAAACGGCCCTGTAAGAGTTACAAACACCTCGCTCGGGACCAATGTAACTTGTAGGAACTGACCGCGCAGTAATGGGTCTCCTGGTTTGAGAATATGAGGATAATTTGAAAATATCGAGATTAGGCTTAAAAATAAGCCGTTTGAGGGTGAAAACCCAAATCGGTCCAAAAATGTCCCCGTAAGAGGCACGAACACCTCACACGGGACCAATGTGACTTGTAGTAACTGTCGCGTAGTCAGGGGTCTCCCGGTTTTAGTATATGACGATAATTTGAAAATATCTAGATTAGGTTTAAAAATAAGCCGTTTGAGGGTAAAAACCCAAACCAGTTCCCAAACGTGAAAACCGCGCGCGGGACCAATGTGACTTGTAGGAACTGACCGCGTAGTCATGGGTCTCCCAATATGAGAATATGATGATAATTTGGCAATATCTAGATTATCTTTAAAAACATGCAGTTTGAGGGTGAAAATCCAAACCAGTCCCTAAACGGGCCCGTAAGAGGCACGAACACCTCGTAGTGGACCAATGCGACTTGTGGCAACTGACCGCGTAGTCCCGAGCCTCTCGGTTTGAGAATATGATGATAGTTTGAAAGTAAATAGATTAGGCTTAGAAACAAGTAGTTGAAGGGTGGAAACCCAAATCAACCCCCAAACGACCCTGTAATAGGCAATAACACCTCGTACGGGACTAATGTAACTTATAGGAACTGATCGCGTAGTCGCGGGTCTCCCGATTTGAGAATATGACGATAATTTTATAATATCTAGATTAGGATTAAAAACAAGTCGTTTGAGGGTGAAAACCCAAACCGGTTCCCAAATGGCCCCACAAGAGGCACAAAAACCTCTCACGGCACCAATGTGACTTGTTGGAACTAATCGCGTAGTCGCGGGTCTCTCGTTTTGAGAATATTTGAATAATTTGAAAATATCTAGAATAGGCTTAAAAGCAGGCCGTTTGAGGGTGAGAACCCAAACCGGTTCACAAATGTCCCCGTAAGAGGCATGGACATCTCGTACCGGACCAATGTGACTTGTAGTAACTGATCACGTACTCACGGGTCTCTCAGCTTTAGAATATGATGATAATTTGAAAATATCAAGATTAGGCTTAAAAATAAGCCGTTTGAGGGTAAAAACCCGAACCAGTCTCCAAACGGCCCCACAAGAGGCACGAACACCTCACACGGGACAAGTGTGACTTGTAGGAATTGACCGCGTAGTCGCGGATCTCCCATTTTGAGAATATGACGTAATTTGAAAATATCTAGATTAGACTTAAAAACAAGCCGTTTGAGGGTTAAAAGCCAAGCCGGTCCAGAAATGTCCCCGTAAGAGGCATGAACATCTCGCACCGGACCAATGTGACTTGTAGTAACTGATCGCGTAGTCGCGGGTCTCTCAGTTTGCGAATAAGACGATAATTTGAAAATATCAAGATTAGGCTTAAAAACAACCCTTTTGAGGGTGAAAACCCAAACCAGTCCTCAAACGGCCCCACAAGAGGCATGAACACCTCGCACGGGCCCAGTGTGACTTGTAGGAACTGAACGCGCCCGGTTTGAGAATATGACGATAATTTGAAAATATCTAGATTAGGCTAAAAAACAAGCCGTTTGAGAGTTAAAACCCAAACCAGTCCCCAAACGGCCCCATAAAAGGCACGAACACCTCGCACGAGACCAATGTGACATGTAGGGACTGACCGCGTAGTCGCGGCGGGACTCCCGATTTGAGAATATTATGATAATTTGCTAATATCTAGATTAGGATTAAAAAAATGTCATTTGAGGCTCAAAATCTAAACCAGCTCCCAAACGGCCCCGGAAGAGCCATGAACACCTCGCACGGGACAAATGTAACTTGTGTGAACTGGCCATGTTGTCGCGGGACTCTCGATTTGAGAATATGATGATAATTTGAAAATATCAAAATTAGGCTTAAAAATAAGTTGTTTGAGGGTGAAACCCAAACCAGTCCCCAAATGGCCCCGTAAGTGGCACGTACACCTCACATGGGACCTATGTGACTTGTTGGAACTAATCGCGTAGTCGCGGGTCTGCAGGTTTGAGAATATGCGAATAATTTGAAAATATCAAGATTAGGCTTAAAAGCAAGCCGTTTGAGGGTGAAAACCCAAACCAGTCCCCAAACGTTCCCGTAAGAGGCACGAACATCTCGCACCGGACCAATGTGACTTGTAGTAACTGATCGCGTAGTCGAACATCTCGCACCGGGTCTCTCAGTTTGAGAATATAATGATAATTTGAAAATATCAAGATTAGGCTTAAAAACGAGCCGTTTGAGGGTGAAAACCCAAACCAGTCCCCAAACGGCCCCACAAGAGGCACGAACACCTCGCACGGGACCAGTGTGACTTGTAGGAACTGACCGCTTAGTCGCGGGTCTCTCGGTTTTAGAATATGACGATAATTTTAAAATATCTTGATTAGGCTTAAAAACAAGCCGTTTGAGGGTTAAAACCCAAACCAGTCCCTCGCTCGGGACCAATGTAACTTGTAGGAACTGATCGCGTTGTCATGGGTCACCCGGCTGGAGAATATGAGGATAATTTGAAAGTCTCTAGATTAGGCTTAAAAATAACCCGTTTGAGGGTGAAAACCCAAATCGGTCCCCAAATGTCCCCGTAAGAGGCATGAACACCTCGCACGGGACCAATGTGACTTGTAGTAACTGTCGCGTAGTCGCTGGTATCCCGAGTTGAGTATATGACGATAATTTGAAAATATCTAGATTAGGATTAAAAACAAGCCGTTTGAGGGTAAAAACCCAAACCAGTTCCCAAACGTCCCCGTAAGAGGCACTAAAGCCTCCCGCGGGACCAATGTGACATGTAGGAACTGACCGCGTAGTCATGGGTCTCCCAATTTGGCAATATGATGATAATTTGACAATATCTAGATTAGGCTTAAAAACATGCAGTTTGAGGGTGAAAACCCAAACCAGTCCCCAAACGGGCCCCTAAGAGGCACGAACACCTCGAAGTGGACCAATGCGACTTGTGGGAACTGACCGCATAGTCCCGGGCCTTTCGTTTTGAGAATATGATTATAGTTTGAAAGTATAGAGATTAGGCTTAGAAACAATTAGTTCAAGGGTGGAAACCCAAATCAACCACTAAACGACCCCGTAAGAGGCAATAACACCTCGCACGGGACTAATGTAACTTATAGGAGCTGATCGTGTAGTCGCGGGTCTCCCGGTTTGACAATATGACGATAATTTGATAATATCTAGGTTAGGCTTAAAAACAAGTCGTTTGAAGATGAAAACCCAAACCGGTTCCCAAACGGCTCCATAAGAGGCATGAAAACCTCGCACGAGGCCAATGTGACTTGTTGGAACTAATCGCGTAGTCGCGGGACTCCCGGTTTGAGAATATGAGAATAATTTGAAAATATCTAGATTAGGCTTAAAAGCAAGCCGTTTGAGGGTGAAAACTCAAACTGGTCCACAAATGTCCCCGTAAGAGGCACGAACATCTCGCACTGGACCAATGTGACTTGTAGTAACTGATCACGTAGTCGTGGGTCTCTCAGTTTGAGAATATGATGATAATTTGAAAATATCAAGATTAGGCTTAAAAACTAGCCGTTTGAGGGTGAAAACCCAAACCAGAGGCACAAACACCTAGCACGGGACCACTGTGACTTGTAGGAACTGACAGCGTAATCGCGCGTCTCCCGGTTTGAGAATATGACGATAATTTGAAAATAACGAGACTGGGCTTAAAAACAAGTCGTTTGAGGGTGAAAACCCGAACCGGTTCCCAAACGGCTCCATAAGAGGCGCGAAAACCTCGTACGAGACCAATGTGACTTGTTCGAACTAATCGCGTAGTCGCGGGACTCCCGATTTGAGAATATGAGAATAATTTGGAAATATCTAGATTAGGCTTAAAAGCAAGCCGTTTGAGGGTGAAAACCCAAACCTGTCCACAAATGTCCCCGTAAGAGGCACGAACATTTCGCACTGGACCAATGTGACTTGTAATAACTGATCGCGTAGTCGCGGGTCTCTCAGTTTGATAATATGACGATAATTTGAAAATATCAATATTAGGCTTAAAACAAGCCGTTTGAGGGTGAAAACCCAAACCAGTCCCCAAACGGTCCCACAAGAGGCACGAACACCTGGCGCGGGACCAGTGTGTCTTGTAGGAACTGACCGCGTAGTCGCGGGTCTCCCGGTTCGAGAATATGACGATAATTTGAAAATATCTAGATTAGGCATAAAAACAAGCCGTTTGAGGGTGAAAACCCGAACCGATTCCCAAACGGCCCCATAAGAGGCACGAAAACCTCGAACGGGACCTATGTGACTTGTTGGAATTAATCACGTAGTCGCGGGTCTCCCGGTTTGAGAATATGAAAATAATTTGAAAATATCTAGATTAGGCTTAAAAGCAAGCCGTTTGAGGGTGAAAACCCAAACCGATCCACAAATGTCCCTCTGTAAGAGGCACGAACATCTCGCACCGGACCAATGTGACTTAGAGCAACTGATCACGTAGTCGCGGGTCTCTCAGTTTGAGAATATGACGATAATTTGAAAATATCAAGATTAGGCTTAAAAACAAGCCGTTTGAGGGTGAAAACCCAAACCAGTCGGCCCCGTAAGAGGCATGAAAACCTCGCTCGGGACCAATGTAACTTGTAGGAACTGACCGCGTATTCATGCGTCTCCCGGTTTGAGAATATGAGAATAATTTGGAAATATCTAGATTAGGCTTAAAAATAAGCCGTTTGAGGGTGAAAACCCAAATCGGTCCCCAAATGTCCCCGAAAGAGGCACGAACACCTCGCACGGGACCATTGTGACTTGTAGTAACTGTCGCGTAGTCGCGGGTCTCCCGGTTTGAGTATATGACGATAATTTGAAAATATCAAAATTAGGCTTAAAAACAAGCCGTTTGAGGGTAAAAACCCAAACCAGATCCCAAACGTCCGCGCGCGGGACCAATGTGACTTGTAGGAACGGACCGCGTAGTCATGGGTCTCCCAATTTGTGAATATGATGATAATTTGACAATATCTAGATTAGGCTTAAAAAAATATAGTTTGAAAGTATATAGATTAGGCTTAGAAACAATTAGTTGAAGGGTGGAAACCCAAATCAACCCCCAAACGACCTCTTAAGAGTTGACACCTCGCACGGGACTAATGTAACTTATAGGAACTGATCGCGTAGTCGCGGGTCTCCCGGTTTGGGAATATGACGATAATTTGATAATATTTAGATTAGGCATAAAAACAAGTCGTTTGAGGGTGAAAACCCAAACCGGTTCCCAAACGGCTCCATAAGAGGCGCGAAAACCTCGCACGAGACCAATGTGACTTGTTCGAACTAATCGTTTTGTCACGGGTCTCTCGGTTTGAGAATATGATGATAATTTGAAAATATCTAGATTAGGCTTAAAAACAAGCTCTTTGAGGGTGAAAACCCAAACCTGTCCACCAACGTCCCCGTAAGAGGCAATAACACCTCGCATGGGACCAATGTGACTTATAGTAACTGATCGCGTAGTCGCGGGTCTCCCGGTTTGAGAATATGACGATGATTTGAAAATATCTATATCAGGCTTAAAAGCAAGTCGTTTGAGGGTGAAAACAAAACCAGTTCCCAAACGTCCCTGTAAGAGGCACGAACACATTGCGCGTAGTTTTGGGTCTCCCCGTTTGAGAATATGACGATAATTTGAAAATATCAAGATTAGCCTTCAAAACAGGCCGTTTGAGGTTTAAAACCCAATCTAGTCCCCAAACGGCCCCGTAAGAGGCACGAAAACCTCGCACGGGACCAATGTGACTTGTTGGAACTAATCGCGTAGTCGCGGGTCTCCCGGTTTGAGAATATGAGAATAGTTTGAAAATATCTAGATTAGGCTTAAAAGCAAGCCGTTTAAGGGTGAAAACCCAAACCGGTCCACTAATGTCCCCGTTTGCGAATATGACGATAATTTCAAAATATAAAGATTAGGCTTAAAAACAAGCCGTTTAAGGGTGAAAACCCAGACCAGTCCCCAAACGGACCCACAAGAGGCACGAACACATTGCACGGGACCAGTGTGACTTGTAGGAACTGACCGCGTAGTCGCGGGTCTCCCGGTTTGAGAATATGACGATAATTTGAAAATATTTAGATTAGGCTTAAAAACAAGCCGTTTGAGGGTTAAAACCCAAACCAGTCCCCAAACGGCCCCATAAAAGGTACGAACACCTCGCACGAGACCAATGTGACATGTAGGAAGTGATCGCGTAGTCACGGGCCTCCCAATTTGAGAATATTATGATAAATTGCTAATATCTGGATTAGGATTAAAAACAAGCCGTTTGAGGCTCAAAATCTAAACCAGCTCCAAAACGGCCCCGGAAGAGCCCGAACACCTCGTACGGGACAAATTTTACTTGTGTGAACTGGCCGTGTTGTTGCGGGTCTCTCGGTTTGAGAATATGGTGATAATTTGAAAATATCTAGATTAGGCTTAAAAACAAGCTGTTTGAGGGTGAAACCCAAACCAGTCCCCAAACGGCCCCGTAAGAGGCAATAACACCTCGCATGGGACCAATGTGACTTATAGTAACTGATCGCGTAGTCGCGGGTCTCTCAGTTTGAGAATATGACGAAAATTTGAAAATATCTATATCAGGCTTAAAAACAAGTCGTTTGAGGGTGATATACCAAACCATCCCCAAACGTCCTTGTAAGAGGTACGAACACATTGCGCGGGACCAAAGTAACTTGTAGGAACTGATCGCGTAGTTTCGGGTCTCCCCGTTTGAGAATATGACGATAATTTGAAAATATCTAGATTAGTCTTAAAAACTCGCCGTTTGAGGTTGAAAACCCAAACCGGTTCCAAAACGGCCGCATAAGAGGCACGAAAACCTCGCACGGGACCAATGTGACTTGTTGGAACTAAACGCGTAGTCGCGGGACTCCCAGTTTGAGAATATGAGAATAATTTAAAAATATCTAGATTAGGCTTAAATTTTAAGCAAGCTGTTTGAGGGTGAAAACCCAAACCGTTCCACAAATGTCCCCGTAAGAGGCACGAACATCTCGCACCGGACCAATGTGACTTGTAGTAACTGATTGCGTTGTTGCGGGTCTCTCAGTTTGAGAATATCACGATAATTTGAAAATATCTGGATTAGGCTTAAAAATAAGCCGTTTGAGGGTGAAAACCCAAACGGCCCCGCAAGAGGCACGAACACCTTGCACGGGACCAGTGTGACTTGTAGGAACTGACCGCGTAGTCGCGGGTCTCCCGGTTTGAGAATATGACGATAATTTGAAAATATCTAGATTAGGCTTAAAAACAAGCCGTTTGAGGGTTAAAACCCAAACCAGTCCCTAAACGACCCCATAAAAGGCACGAACGCCTCGCACGAGTCCAATGTGACTTGTAGGAACAGACCGCGTAGTCGCGGGGCTCCCGATTTGAGAATATTATGATAATTTGATAATATCTAGATAAGGATTAAAAACAAGCCGTTTGAGGCTCAAAAATCTAAACCAGCTCCCAAACATCCCCGGAAGAGCCACGAACACCTCGCACGGGACAAATGTAACTTATGTGAACTGACCGTGTTGTCGCGGGTCTCTCGGTTTGAGAATATGACTATAGTTTAAAAATATCTAGATTAGGCTTAAAAACAAGCTGTTTGAGGGTGAAACCCAAACCAGTCCCCAAACGGCCCCGTAAGAGGCAATAACACCTCGCATGGTACCAATGTGACTTATAGTAACTGATCGCGTAGTCGCGGGTCTCCCGGTTTGAGAATATGACGAAAATTTGAATTGTCTATATAAGGCTTAAAAACAAGCCGTTTGAGGGTGAAAACCCAAACGAGTCCCAAACGTCCCTGTAAGAGGCACGAACACCTTGTGCGTGACCAAATTGACTTGTAGGTACTGATTGCGTAGTTTCGGGTCTCCCCGTTTGAGAATATGATGATAATTTGAAAATATCTAGATTAGTCTTAAAAATAGGTCGTTTGAGGTTGAAAACGCAAACCAGTTCCCAAACGGCCCCGTAAGAGGCACGAACACCTCGCACGGGACCAATGTGACTTGTAGGAACTGGCCGGTTTGAGAATATGACGATAATTTGAAAATATCAAGATTAGGCTTAAAAACAAGCGGTTTGAGGGTGAAACCCCAAACCAGTCCCCAAACGTCCCCGTCAGAGGCTCAGACACCTCCCACAGGACCAATGACTTGTAGGAACAGACTGCATAGTCGCGGCTCTGCCGATTTGTGAATATGACGATAATTTTAAAATATCTTGATTGGGCTGAAAAACAAGCCGTTTGAGGGGAAAACCCAAACAGTCCCCAAACGGCTCCGTAAGTGGCACGAACACCTCGCTTGGGACCAATGTAACTTGTAGGAACCGTCCGCGTAGTCATGGGTCCCCCGGTTTGAGAATATGCGGATAATTTGTAAATATCTAGATTAGGCTTAAAAATAAGTCTCTTGAGGGTGAAAACCCAAATCGATCCCCAAATGTCCCCGAAAGAGGCACGAACACTTTGCACGGGACCAATGTGACTTGTAGTAACTGTCGCGTAGTCGCGAGTCTCCCGGTTTGAGTATATGACGATAATTTGAAAATATCTAAATTAGGCTTAAAAACAAGCCGTTTGAGGGT
Source organism: Sambucus nigra (assembly GCA_949130495.1). NCBI lineage: Eukaryota > Viridiplantae > Streptophyta > Magnoliopsida > Dipsacales > Adoxaceae > Sambucus > Sambucus nigra. The sequence goes on from CASBWL010000127.1 coordinate 386,537, forward strand.
AAAAACCCAACCCAGTTCCCAAACGTCCCCGCAAGAGGCACGAACACCGCACACGGGACCAATGTGACTTGTAGGAACTGACCACGTAGTCATGGGTCTCCCAATTGGAGAATATGATTATAATTTGACAATATCTAGATTAGGCTTAAAAACATGTAGTTTGAGGGTGAAAACCCAAACCAGTCCCCAAACGGGCCCATAAGAGGCACGAACACCTCGTAGTGGACCAATGCGACTTGTGGGAACTGACCGCGTTGTCCCGGGCCTCTCGGTTTGAGAATATGATGATAGTTTGAAATTATATAGATTAGGCTAAGAATCAAGTAGTTGAAGGATGGAAATCCAAATAAACCCCCAAACGACCCCGTAAGAGGTAATAACACCTCGCACGGGACTAATGTAACTTATAGGAACTGATCGCGTAGTCGCGGGTCTCCCGGTTTGAGAATATGACGATAATTTGATAATATTTAGATTAGGCTTAAAAACAAGTCGTTTGAAGGTGAAAACTAAACCGATTCCAAAACGGCCCCATAAGAGGCACGAAAACCTCGCACGGGACCAATGTGACTTGTTGGAACTAACCGCGTAGTCGCGGGACTCCCGGTTTGAGAATATGAGAATAATTTGAAAATATCAAGATTAGGCTTAAAAGCAAGCCGTTTGAGGGTGAAAACCAAAAACCGGTCCACAAATGTCCCCGTAAGAGGCACGAACATCTCGCACCGGACCAATGTGACTTGTAGTAACTGATCGCATAGTCGCGGGTCTCTCAGTTTGAGAATATGATGATAATTTCAAAATATCAAGATTAGGCTTAAAAACAAGCCGTTTGAGGGTGAAAACCCAAACCAGTCCCCAAACGGACCCACAAGAGGCACGAACACATCGCACGGGACCAGTGTGACTAGTAGGAACTGACCGCGTAATCGCGGGTCTCCCAGTTTGAGAATATGACGATAATTTGAAAATACCTAGATTAGGCTTAAAAACAAGTCGTTTGAGGGTTAAAACCCAAACCAGTCCCCAAATGGCCCCATAAAAGGCACGAACACCTCGCACGAGACCAATGTGACATGTAGGGAGTGATCGCGTAGTCGCGGGCCTCCCGATTTGAGAATATTATGATAATTTGCAAATATCTAGATTAGGATTAAAAACACGTCGGTTGAGGCTCAAAATCTAAACCCGCTGCCAAACGGCTCCGGAAGAGCCCGAACACCTCGCACGGAACAAATGTTACTTGTGTGAACTGGTCGTGTTATCGCGGGTCTCTCGGTTTGTGAATATGATGATAATTTGAAAATATCTATATTAGTCTTAAAACCAAGCTGTTTGAGGGTGAAACCCAAACTAGTCCCCAAACGGCCCCGTAAGACGCAATAACACCTCGCATGGGACCAATGTGACTTATAGTAACTGATCGCGTAGTCGCGGGTCTCCCGGTTTCAGAATATGACGAAAATTTCAAAATATCTATATCAGGCTTAAAAACAAGCCGTGTGAGGGTGAAAACCCAAACTAGTCCCCAAACGTCCCTGTAAGAGGCCCGAACACCTTGCGCGGGACCAAAGTGACTTGTAGGAACTGATCGCGTAGTTTCGGGTCTCCCCGTTTGAGAATATGACGATAATTTGAAAATATCTAGATTAGTCTTAAAAACGGGCCGTTTGAGGTTGAAAACCCAAACGAGTCCCCAAACGGCATCGTAAGAGGCACGAAAACCTTGCATGGGACCAATGTGACTTGTTGGAACTAATCGCGTAGTCGCGGGTCTCCCGGTTTGAGAATATTAGAATAATTTGAAAATATCTAGATTAGGCTTAAAACAGGCCGTTTGAGGGTGAAAACCCAAATCGGTCCACAAATGTCCCCGTAAGAGGTACGAACATCTCGCACCGGACCAATGTGACTTGTAGTAACTGATTGCGTTGTCGCGGGTCTCCCAGTTTGAGAATATGATGATAATTTGAAAATATCAAGATTAGGCTTAAAAACAAACCGTTTGAGGGTGAAAACCCAAACCAGTCCCCAAACGGCCCCACAAGAGGCACGAACACCTCGCACGGGACCAGTGTGACTTGTCGGAGTTGATCGCGTAGTCGCGGGTCTCCCGGTTTGAGAATATGACGATAATTTGAAAATATCCAGATTAGGCTTAAAAATAAGCCGTTTGAGGGTTAAAACCCAAACTAGTCACCAAACGACCCCATAAAAGGCACGATCACCTCGCACGAGTCCAATTTGACTTGTAGGAACAAACCGCGTAGTCGCGGGGCTCCCGATTTGAGAATATTATGATAATTTGATAATATCTAGATTAGGATTAAAAACAAGCCGTTTGAGGCTCAAAATCTAAACCAGCTCCCAAACGGCCCCGGAAGAGCGACGAACACCTCGCACGGGACAAATGTAACTTGTGTGAACTGACCGTGTTGTCGCGGGTCTCTCGGTTTGAGAATATGACTATAGTTTGAAAATATCTAGATTAGGCTTAACAACTCGCATGGGACCAATGTGACTTATAGTAACTGATCGCGTAGTCGCGGGTCTCCCGGTTTGAGAATATTAGAATAATTTGAAAATATCTAGATTAGGCTTAAAACAGGCCGTTTGAGGGTGAAAACCCAAATCGGTCCACAAATGTCCCCGTAAGAGGTACGAACATCTCGCACCGGACCAATGTGACTTGTAGTAACTGATTGCGTTGTCGCGGGTCTCCCAGTTTGAGAATATGATGATAATTTGAAAATATCAAGATTAGGCTTAAAAACAAACCGTTTGAGGGTGAAAACCCAAACCAGTCCCCAAACGGCCCCACAAGAGGCACGAACACCTCGCACGGGACCAGTGTGACTTGTCGGAGTTGATCGCGTAGTCGCGGGTCTCCCGGTTTGAGAATATGACGATAATTTGAAAATATCCAGATTAGGCTTAAAAATAAGCCGTTTGAGGGTTAAAACCCAAACTAGTCACCAAACGACCCCATAAAAGGCACGATCACCTCGCACGAGTCCAATGTGACTTGTAGGAACAAACCGCGTAGTCGCGGGGCTCCCGATTTGAGAATATTATGATAATTTGATAATATCTAGATTAGGATTAAAAACAAGTCGTTTGAGGCTCAAAATCTAAACCAGCTCCCAAACGGCCCCGGAAGAGCGACGAACACCTCGCACGGGACAAATGTAACTTGTGTGAACTGACCGTGTTGTCGCGGGTCTCTCGGTTTGAGAATATGACTATAGTTTGAAAATATCTAGATTAGGCTTAACAACTCGCATGGGACCAATGTGACTTATAGTAACTGATCGCGTAGTCGCGGGTCTCCCGGTTTGAGAATATTAGAATAATTTGAAAATATCTAGATTAGGCTTAAAACAGGCCGTTTGAGGGTGAAAACCCAAATCGGTCCACAAATGTCCCCGTAAGAGGTACGAACATCTCGCACCGGACCAATGTGACTTGTAGTAACTGATTGCGTTGTCGCGGGTCTCCCAGTTTGAGAATATGATGATAATTTGAAAATATCAAGATTAGGCTTAAAAACAAACCGTTTGAGGGTGAAAACCCAAACCAGTCCCCAAACGGCCCCACAAGAGGCACGAACACCTCGCACGGGACCAGTGTGACTTGTCGGAGTTGATCGCGTAGTCGCGGGTCTCCCGGTTTGAGAATATGACGATAATTTGAAAATATCCAGATTAGGCTTAAAAATAAGCCGTTTGAGGGTTAAAACCCAAACTAGTCACCAAACGACCCCATAAAAGGCACGATCACCTCGCACGAGTCCAATTTGACTTGTAGGAACAAACCGCGTAGTCGCGGGGCTCCCGATTTGAGAATATTATGATAATTTGATAATATCTAGATTAGGATTAAAAACAAGCCGTTTGAGGCTCAAAATCTAAACCAGCTCCCAAACGGCCCCGGAAGAGCGACGAACACCTCGCACGGGACAAATGTAACTTGTGTGAACTGACCGTGTTGTCGCGGGTCTCTCGGTTTGAGAATATGACTATAGTTTGAAAATATCTAGATTAGGCTTAACAACTCGCATGGGACCAATGTGACTTATAGTAACTGATCGCGTAGTCGCGGGTCTCCCGGTTTGAGAATATGAAGAAAATTTGAAAATATCTATATCAGGCTTAAAAACAAGCCGTTTGAGGGTGAAAACCAAACCAGTCCCCAAACGGCCCTGTAAGAGGCACGAACACATTGCGCGGGACCAAAGTGACTTGTAGGAACTGACCGCGTAGTTTCGGGTCTCCCCGTTTGTGAATATGATGATAATTTTAAAATATCTAGATTAGTCTTAAAAACAGGCCGTTTGAGGTTGAAAACCCAAACCAGTCCCCAAACGGCCCCGTAAGAGGCACGAACACCTCGCTCGGGACCAATGTAACTTGTAGTAACTGATCGCGTAGTCGCGGGTCTCACAGTTTGAGAATATGACGATAATTTGAAAATATCTAGATTAGGCTTAAAAATAAGCCGTTTGAGGGTGAAAACCCAAATCGGTCCCCAAATGTCCCCGAAAGAGGCACGAACACCTCGCACGAGACCAGTGTGACTTCTAGTAACTGTCGCGTAGTCGCGGGTCTCCCGGTTTGAGTATATGATGGTAATTTGAAAATATCTAAATTTGGCTTAAAAACAAGTCGTTTGAGGGTAAAAACCCAACCCAGCCCCCAAACGTCCCCGTAAGAGGCACGAACACCGCGCACGAGACCAATGTGACTTGTAGGAATTGGTCGCGTAGTCATGGGTCTCCCAATTTGAGAATATGATGATAATTTAACAATATCTAGATTAGGCTTAAAAACATGTAATTTGAGGGTGAAAACCCAAACCTGCCCCCAAACGGGTCCATAAGAGGCACGAACACCTCGTAGTGGACCAATGCGACTTGTGGGAACTGACCGCGTAGTCCCGGGCCTCTCGGTTTGAGAATATGATGATAGTTTGAAAGTATATAGATTAGGCTTAGAAACAAGTAGTTGAAGGATGGAAACCCAAATCAACCCCCAAACGACCCCGTAAGAGGCAATAACACCTCGCATGGGACTAATGTAACTTATAGGAACTGATAGCGTAGTCGCGGGTCTCCCGGTTTGAGAATATGACGATAATTTGATAATATCAAGATTAGGCTTAAAAACAAGCCGTTTGAAGGTGAAAACCCAAACCGGTTCCAAAACGGGCCCATAAGAGGCACGAAAACCTAGCACGGGACCAATGTGACTTGTTGGAACTAATCGCGTAGTCGCGGTACTCCCGGTTTGAGAATATGAGAATAATTTGAAAATATCTAGATTAGGCTTAAAAGCTAGCCGTTTGAGGGTGAAAACCCAAAACCGGTCCACAAATGTCCCCGTAAGAGGCACGAACATCTCGAACCGGACCAATGTGACTTGTAGTACCTGATCGCGTAGTGGCGGGTCTCTCAGTTTGAGAATATGACGATAATTTGAAAATATCAAGATTAGGCTTAAAAACAAGCCGTTTGAGGGTGAAAACCCAAACCGGTCCACAAATGTCCCCGTAAGAGGCACGAACATCTCGTACCGGACCAATGTAACTTGTAGTAACTGATCGCGTAGTCGCGGGTCTCTTAGTTTGAGAATATGACGATAATATGAAAATATCAAGATTAGGCTTAAAAACAAGCCGTTTGAGGGTGAAAACCCAAACTAGTCCCCAAACGGCCCCACAAGAGGCACGAACACCTCCCACGGGACCAGTGTGACTTGTAGGAACTAACCGCGTAGTCGCGGGTCTCCCGGTTTGAGAGTACGACGAAAATTTGATAATATCTAGATTTGGCTTAAAAATAAGCCGTTTGATGGTGAAAACCCAAACAGGTTCCAAAATGGCCCCATAAGAGGCACGAACACATCGCACGAGACCAAAGTGACATGTAGGGACTGATCGCGTAGTCACGGGCCTCCCGATTATAGAATATTATGATAATTTGCTAATATCTAGATTAGCATTAAAAACAAGCCGTTTGAGGCTCAAAACCAGGTCCCAAACGGCCCCGGAAGAGCCCGAACACCTCGCACGGGACAAATGTAACTTGTGTGAACTGGCCGTGTTGTCGCGGGTCTCTTGGTTTGAGAATATGATGATAATTTGAAAATATCTATAATAGGCTTAAAAATAAGCTATTTGCCAGTCCCCAAACGGCCCCGAAAGAGGCAATAAGACCTCGCATGGGACCAATGTGACTTATAGTAACTGTTTGCGTAGTCGCCGGTCTCCCGGTTTGAGAATATGACGAAAATTTGAAAAAATCTATATCAAGCTTAAAAACAAGCCGTTTGAGGGTGAAAACCCAAACCAGTCCCCAAACGTCCCTGTAAGAGGCACGAACACCTTGCGCGGGACCAAAGTGACTTGGAGGAACTGTTCGCGTAGTTTCGGGCCTCCCCGTTTGAGAATATGACGATAATTTGAAAATATCTAGATTAGCGTTAAAAACAGGCCGTTTGAGGTTGAAAACCCGAACCAGACCCCAAACGGCCCCATAAGAGGCACGGAAACCTCGCACGGGACCAATGTGTCTTGTTGGAGCTAATCGCGTAGTCGCGGGTCTCCCGGTTTGAGAATATGAGAATAATTTAAAAATATCTAGATTAGGATTAAAAGCAAGCCGTTTGAGGGTGAAAAGCCAAACCGGTCCACAAATGTCCCCGTAAGAGGCACGAACATCTCGCACCGGAACAATGTGACTTGTAGTAACTTATTGTGTAGTCTCGGTTCTCTAAGTTTGAGAATATGACAATAATTTCAAGATTAGGTTTAAAAACAAGGCGTTTGAGGGTGAAAACCCAAACCAGTCCCCAAACGGCCCCACAAGAAGCACGAACACCTCGCACGGGACTAGTGTGACTTGTAGGAATTTACCGCGTAGTCACGGGTCTCCCGGTTTGAGAATATGACGATAATTTGAAAATATCTAGATTAGGCTTAAAAACAAGCCGTGTGAAGGTTAAAACCCAAACCAGTCCCCAAACGACCGCAAAAGGCACGAACACCTTGCACGAGTCCAATGTGACTTTTAGGAACATACCGCGTAGTCGCGGGGCTCCCGATTTGAGAATATTATGATAATTTGATAATATCTAGATTAGGATTAAAAACAAGCCGTTTGAGGCTCAAAATCTAATCCAGCTCCCAAACGGCCCCGGAAGAGCCCGAACACCTCGCACGGGACAAATGTAACTTGTGTGAACTGACCATGTTGTCGCGGGTCTCTCGGTTTGAGAATATGATGATAATTTGAAAATATCTAGATAAGGCCTAAAAACAAGCTATTTGAGGGTGAAACCCAAACCAGTCCCCAAACGGCCCCGTAAGAGTCAATAACACCTCGCATGGGACCAATGTGACATATAGTAACTGATCGTGTAGACGCGGGTCTCCCAGTTTGAGAATATGACGAAAATTTGAAATATCTATATCAGGCTTAAAAATAAGCCATTTGAGGGTGAAAACCCAAACCAGTCCCCAAACGTCCTTGTAAGAGGCATGAACAGCTTGTTCGTGACCAAATTGACTTGTAGGAACTGATCGCGTAGTTTCGGGTCTCCCCATTTGAGAATATGATGAAAATTTAAAATGTCTAGATTAGTCTTAAAAACAGGCCGTTTGAGGTTGAAAACCCAAACAAGTCCCCAAACGGCCCCGTAAGAGACACGAACACCTCGCTCGGGACCAATGTGGCTTGTAGGAACTGACCAGTTTGAGAATATGACGATAATTTGAAAATATCTAGATTAGGCTTAAAAACAAGCGGTTTGAGGGTGAAACCCCAAACCAGTCCCCAAACGGCCCCGTCAAAGGCTCGGACACCTCCCATAGGACCAATGTGACTTGTAGGAACAGACTGCATAGTCGTAGCTCTCCCGATTTGTGAATATGAGGATAATTTTAAAATATCTTGATTGGGCTGAAAAACAAGCCGTTTGAGGGTGAAAACCCAAACCAGTCCCCAAACGGCCCCGTAAGAGGCACGAACACCTCGCTCGGGACCAATGTAACATGTAGGAATTGACCGCGTAGTCGCAGGTCTCCCGGTTTGAGAATATGACGATAATTTGAAAATATCTAGATTAGGCTTAAAAATAAGCCGTTTGAGGGTGAAAACCCAAATCGGTCCCCAAATGTCCCCGAAAAAGGCACGAACACCTCGCACGGGACCAATGTGACTTGTAGTAACTGTCGCGTAGTCGCGGGTCTCCCGGTTTGAGTATATGACGATAATTTGAAAATATCTAAATTAGGCTTAAAAACAAGCCGTTTGAGGGTAAAAACCCAACCCAGTTCCCAAACGTACCCGTAAGAGGCACGAACACCGCGCGTAGTGGACCAATGCGACTTGTGGGAATTGACCGCGTAGTCCCGGGCCTCTCGGTTTGAGAATATGATGATAGTTTGAAAGTATATAGATTAGGCTTAGAAACAAGTAGTTGAAGGATGGAAACCCAAATCAACCCCAAAACGGCCCCGTAAGAGGCAATAACACCTCGCATGGTACCAATGTGACTTATAGTAACTGATCCCGTAGTCGCGGGTCTCCCGGTTTGAGAATATGACGATAATTTGACAATATCAAGATTAGGCTTAAAAACAAGTCGTTTGAAGGTGAAAACCCAAACCGGTTCCAAAACAGGCCCATAAGAGGCACGAAAACCTCGCACGGGACCAATGTGACTTGTTGGAACTAATCGCGTAGTTGCGGGACTCCCGGTTTAAGAATATGAGAATAATTTGAAAATATCTAGATTGGGCTTAAAAGCTAGCCGTTTGAGGGTGAAAACCCAAAACCGGTCCACAAATGTCCCCGTAAAAGGCACGAACATCTCGCACCAGACCAATGTGACTTGTAGTAACTGATCGCGTAGTGGCGGATCTCTCAGTTTGAGAATATGATGATAATTTGAAAATATCAAGATTAGGCTTAAAAACAAGCCGTTTGAGGGTGAAAACCCAAACCGGTCCACAAATGTCCCCGTAAGAGGCACAAACATCTCGCACCGGACCAATGTGACTTGTAGTAGCTGATCGTGTAGTCGCGGGTCTCTCAGTTTGAGAATATGACGATAATTTCAAAATATCAAGAGTAGGCTTTCAAACAAGCCTTTTGAGGTGAAAACCCAAACCATTCCCCAAACGGCCCCACAAGAGGCACGAACACCTCGCACGGGACCAGTGTGACTTGTAGCAACTGACCGCGTAGTCGCGGGTCTCCCGGTTTGAGAATATGACGATAATTTGAAAATATCTAGATTAGGCTTAAAAACAAGCCGTTTGAGGGTTAAAACCCAGACCAGTCCCCAAACGGCCCCATAAAAGGCACGAACACATAGCACAAGACCAATGTGACATGTAGGAACTGACCGCGCCGTCGTGGGCCTCCCGATTTGAGAATATTATGACAATTTGCTAATATCTAGATTAGGATTAAAAACAAGCCGTTTGAGGCTCAAAATCTAAACTAGCTCCCAAACGGCCCCGGAAGAGCCACGAACACCTCGCACCGGACAAATGTAACTTTTGTGAACTGGTCGTGTAGTCGCGGGTCTCCCGGTTTGAGAATATGACGATAATTTGAAAATATCTAGATTAGGCTTAAAAACAAGCCGTTTGAAGGTTAACACCCAAACCTGTCCCCAAACGGCCCCATAAAAGGCAAGAACACCTCGCACGAGACCAATGTGACTTGTAGGAACTGACCGCGTAGTCGCGGGCCTCCCGATTTGAGAATATTATGGTAATTTGATAATATCTAGATTAGGATTAAAAACAAGTCGTTTGAGGCTCAAAATCTAAACCAGCTCCCAAACGGCCCCGGAAGAGACATGAACACCTCGCACGGGACAAATGTAACTTGTGTGAACTGACCGTGATGTCGTTGGTCTCTCGGTTTGAGAATGTGGTGATAATTTGAAAATATCTAGATTAGGCTTAAAAATAAGTCGTTTGAGGGTGAAACCCTAACCAGTCCCCAAACGGCCCCGTAAGAGGCAATAAGACCTCGCATGGGACCAATGTGACTTATAGTAACTGATCGCGTAGTCGCGGGTCTCCCGGTTTTAGAATATAACGAAAATTTGAAAATATCTGTATCAGGCTTAAAAACAAGCCGTTTGAGGGTGAAAACCCAAACCAGTCCCCTAACGTCCCTATAAGAGGCACGAACACATTGCGCGGGACCAAAGTGACTTGTAGGAACTGACCGCGTAGTTTCGGGTCTCCCCGTTTGAGAATATGATGATAATTTGAAAACATCTAGATTAGTCTTAAAAATAGTCCTTTTGAGGTTGAAAACCCAAACTAGACCCCAAACGACCCCATAAGAGGCACGAAAACCTCCCATGGGTCCAATGTGACTTTTTGGAACTAATCGCGTAGTCGCGGGTCTCTCGGTTTGAGAATATTAGAATAATTTGAAAATATCTAGATTAGGCTTAAAACAGGCCGTTTGAGGGTGAAAACCCAAATCGGTCCACAAATGTCCCCGTAAGAGGCACGATCATCTCGCACCGGACCAATGTGACTTGTAGTAACAGATCGCGTAGTCGCGGGTCGGTCAGTTCCTACAACTCCCATTGCTCCCGTACGAGGTGTTCGTGCCTCTTTCGGGGCCGTTTGGGTACTGGTTTGGGTTTTCACCCTCAAATGGCTTGTTTTTAAGCCTAAACTAGATATTTTCAAATTATCGTCGTATTCTCAAACCGTGAGACCCGCGACAACGCGGTCAGTTCCTACAAGTTACATTAGTCTCGTGCGAAGTTTTCGTGCATCTTCCGGGGCCGTTTGGGGGATGGTTAGGATTTTCACCCTCAAACGGCTTGTTTTTAATCCTAATCCAGATAATTTCAAATTATCATCATATTCTCAAACCGGGTGACCCTCGACTACGTGGTCAGTTCCTACAAGTAACATTTGTCCCGTGCGAGGTGTTCGTGCCTCTTCCGGGGCCGGTTTGGATTTTCACCCTCAAACGGCATGTTTATAAGTCAAAGCTATTTTCAAATTATTGTCATATTCTCAAATGGGTAGACCCGTGACTACATGGTCTGTTCCCACAAGTCGCATTGGTCCCATGGGAGGTGTTCGTGCCTCTTACAGGGCCATTTGGGGAATGGTTTGGGTTCTCACCCTCGAACGACTTGTTTTTAAGTCTAATCTAGATATTTTCAAATTATCGTCATATTCTCAAATCGGGAGACCCGCGACTACGCGGTCACTTCCTATAAGTCGCATTGGTCCCGTGCGAGATGTTCGTGCCTCTTACGGGGTCGTATGGAGACTGGTTTGGGTTTCACCCTCAAATGGCTTGTTTTAAAACCTAATCTATATATATTCAATTTATCGTCATATTCTCAAACTGGGAGACCCGCGACTACACGATCAACTCCTACAAGTTACATTTGTCCCGTGCGAGGTGTTCGTGCCTCTTACGGGTCCGTTTGGGCACTGGTTTGGATTTTCATCTTCAAATGGCATGCTTATAAGCCTAATCTAGATATTTTCAAATTATCGCCGTATTCGCAAATCGGGTGACCTGCGACTACGCGGTCAGTTCCTATAAGTTACATTTGTCCCGTGCGAGGTGTTTGTGTCTCTTTCGCTGGTTAGGATTTTCACCCTCAAACGACATGCTTATAAGCCTAATCTAGATATTTTCAAATTAATGCCACATTCTCAAATCGGGAGACCCGTGACTACGCAGTCCATTCCTACAACTCGCATTGGTCCCGTGCGAGGTGTTCGTGGCTCTTTCGGGGCCGTTTGGGGACTGGTTTGGGGTTTCACCCTCAAAAGGTTTGTTTTTAAGCCTAAACTAGATAATTTCAAATTATCATTAAATTCTCAAACTGGAAGACCCGCAACTACGCGGTCAGTTCAGACAAGTTACATTAGTCCCGTGCGAGGTGTTTGTACCTATTCCGGGGTCGTTTGGGGGCTGGTTAGGATTTTCACCATCAAACGGCATGTTTATAAGCCTAATCTAGATATTTTCTAATTGTCGCCATATTCTCAAATCGGGAGACCCGTGATTATGCAGTTCGTTCCTACAAGTCGCATTGGTCCCGTGCGAGGTGTTCGTGCCTCTTTCGGGGACGTTTGGGGACTGGTTTGGATTTTCACCCTCAAACGGTTTGTTTTTAAGCCTAAACTAGATAATTTCAAATTAGCGTCAAATTCTCAAACTGGGAGACGCGCACTTCCGACAAGTTACATTAGTCGAGTGCGAGGTGTTTGTACCTCTTCCGGGGCCGTTTGGGGGCTGGTTAGGATTTTCACCCTCAAACGGCATGGTTAAAGCCTAATCTAGATATTTTCTAATTGTCGCCATATTCTCGAATCGGGAGACCCTTGACTACGCGGTCCGTTCCTACAATTCGCATTGGTCCCGTGCGAGGTGTTCGTACCTCTTACGGGGCCGTTTGGGCACTGGTTTGGGTTTTCACCCTATAACGGTTTGTTTTTAAGCCTAAACTAGATATTTTTAAATTATCATCATATTCACAAACCGGGAGACCCGTGACTATGCGGTCAGTTCCAACAAGTCCCATTGGTCCCGTGCGAGGTGTTCGTGCATCTTACGGAGCCGTTTGGTGACTGGTTTGGGTTTTCACCCTCAACCGACTTGTTTTTAAGCATAAACCAATTTCAAATTATCGTCAAATTGTCAAACTGGGAGACCCGCGACTACGCGATCAGTTCCTACTAGTTACATTTGTCCCGTGCGAGGTGTTCGTGCCTCTTACGGGGCCGTACAGGGACTGGTTCGGGTTTCCACCCTCAAACGGCTTGTTTTTAAGCCTAATCTAGATATTTTCAAATTATCCTCATATTCTCAAATCGGGAGACCCGCGACTACGCGGTCAGTTCCTACAAGTCCCATTGGTCCCGTACGAGGTGTTCGTGCCTCTTTCGGGGCCGTTTGGGGACTGGTTTTGGTTTTCAGCCTCAAACGGCTTGTTTTTAAGCCTATTCTAGATATTTTCAAATTATCGTCATATTCTCAAATCGGGAGACCCGTGACTATGCGGTTAGTTCCTATAAGTCACATTGGTCGCGTGCGAGGTGTTCATGTCTCTTACGGGGCTGTTTGGGGGCTGGTTTGGGTTTTCACTCTCAAACGACCTGTTTTTATTCCTAATCTAGATATTTTCAAATTATCATCCTATTCTCAAATCGGGAGACCCACGACTATGCGGTCAGTTCCTACAAGTCCCATTGGTCCCGTGCGAGGTGTTCGTACCTCTTATGGGGCCGTTTGGGCACTGGTTAGGTTTTTCACCCTCAAACGGCTTGTTTTCAAGCCTAAACTAGATATTTTTAAATTATCATCATATTCTCAAATCGGGAGACTCGCGACTACGTGGTTAGTTCCTACAAGTTACATTAGTCCCGTGCGAGGTGTTTGTACCTCTTTCGAGGACGTTTGGGGACTTGTTCTGGTTTTCACTCTCAAACGGTTTGTTTAAGCCTAATCTTGATATTTTTAAATTATCGTTACAGTCTCAAACCGGGAGACCCGCGACTACGCGGTCAGTAACTACTAGTCCCACTGGTCCCGTGCGAGGTGTTCGTGTCTCTTATAGGGGCCGTTTGGGGTTTATTTGGGTTTTCATCGTCAAACGGCTTGTTTTTAAGCCTAATCTAGATAGTTTCAAGTTATCGTCAAATTCTCAAATCGGGAGACCCGTGACTACGCAATTAGTTCCTACAAGTCGCATTGTCCCGAGTGAGGTGTTCATGTCTCTTACGGGGGCCGTTTCGAGGTTGATTTGGGTTTTCACCCTCAAACGTCTTGTTTTTAAGCCTAATCTAGATATTTTCAAATTATCGTTATATTCTCAAACCGGGAGACCCGCGACTACGCGGTTAGTTCCTTTGAGTCCCATTGTTCCCGTGCGAGGTGCGATTGACTCTTACGGGGTCGTTTGGGGACTGGTTTGGGTTTTCACCTTCAAACGGATTATTTTTAAGCCTAAACTAGATATTTTCAATTTATCGTCATATTCTCAAACCGAGTGACCCTCGACTATGCGGTCAGTTCCTACAAGTTACATTTGTCTCGCTCGAGGTGTTCGTGCCTCTTTCGGGGCCGTTTTGGGACTGGTTTGGATTTACACCCTCAAATGGCTTATTTATAAGCCAAAGGTATTTTCAAATTATCGTCATATTCTCAAATGGGGAGACCCATCACTACGCGGTCAGTTTCAACAAGTCGCATTGGTCCCGTGCGAGGTGTTCGTGCCTCGTACGGGGCCGTTTGGGGACTGGTTTGGGTTCTCACCCTCAAACGGCTTGTTTTTAAGCCTCATCTAGATATTTTCAAATTATCATCATATTCTCAAACCGGGAGATTTGGGACTACGCCGTCAGTTCCTACAAGTCCCATTGGTCCCGTGCGAGGTGTTCGTGCATCTTACGGAGCCGTTTGGGGACTGGTTTGGGTTTTCACCCTCAAACGGCTTGTTTTTAAGCCTAAACTAGATATGTTCAAATTATCGTCATATTCTCAAACCGGGTGACCCGCGACTACGCGATCATTTCCTACAAGTTACATTTGTCCCGTGCAAGGTGTGCATGCCTCTTTCGGGGCCGTTTGGGTGCTGGTTTGGATTTTCACCCTCAAACAACATGTTTATAGGCCTAATCTAGATATTTTCAAATTATCCTCATTTCTCAAACTGGGGGATCCGTGACTGTGCGAGGTGTTTGTGCCTCTTCCGGGGCTGTTTGGGGGCTGGTTTGGATGTTCACCCTCAAACGGCATGTTTATAAGCCAAAGCTATTTTCAAATTATCAACATATTCTCAAACTGGGAGACCCGCGACTACGTGGCTAATTCCTACAAGTCCCACTGGTCCCGTACGAGGTGTTCGTGCCTCTTTCGGAGTCGTTTGGGGACTGGTTTGGGTTTTCCCCCTCGAACGACTTATTTTTAATCCTATTCTAGATATTTTCAAATTATCGGCATATTCTCAAATCGGGAGACCCGTGACTACGCGGTCAGTTCCTACAAGTCGAAATTGTCCCGTCCGAGGTGTTCGTACCTCTTACGGCCGTATAGGGACAGGTTTGGGTTTTCACCCTCAAACGACTTGTTTTTAAGCCTAATTTAGATATTTTCAAATTATCGTCATATTCTCAAATCGGGAGACCCGCGACTACACGGTCAGTTCCTACAAGTCCCATAGGTCCTGTGCGAGGTGTTTACGGGGCCGTTTGGGTACTGGTTTGGGTTTTCACCCTCAAACGGCTTGTTTTTAAGCCTAAACTAGATATTTTCAAATTATCTTCATATTCTCAAACCGGGAGACCCGCGACTACGCGGTCAGTTCCTACAAGTCCCATTGGTCCCGCGCGAGGTGTTCGTGTATCTTATGAGGCCGTTTGGAACTGGTTTGGGTTTGCACCCTCAAACGGCTTATTTTTAAGCCTAAACTAGATATTTTCAAATTATCGTCATATTCTCAATCGGGAGACCTGTCACTATGCGGTTAGTTCCTACAAGTGGCATTGGTCCCATGCGAGGTGGTCGTACCTCTTACGGGGACGTATAGGGACTAGTTCGGGCTTTCACCCTTAAACGACTTGTTTTTAAACCTAATTTAGATATTTTCAAATTATCGTCATATTCTCAAACCGGGAGACTCGCGACTACGCAGCCAGTTCCTACAAGTCCCGTTGGTCCCGTGCGAGGTGTTGGTGCCTCTTACGGGGCCGTTTGGGTACTAATTTGGGGTTTCCCCCCTCAAACGGCTTGTTTTTAAGCCTAAACTAGATATTTTCAAATTATCTCCATATTCTCAAATCGGGAGACCCGTGACTACGCGGTCAGTTCCTACAAGTCGCATTGGTCCAATGCGAGGTGCTCGTACCACTTACGGGAACGTATAGGTACTGGTTTGGGTTTTACCCTCAAACGACCTGTTTTTAAGCCTAATCTAGATATTTTCAAATTATCATCATATTCTCAAACCGGGAGAACCGCAACTATGCTGTCAGTTCCTACAAGTCCCATTGGTCCCGTGCGAGGTGTTCTTACCTCTTGCGGGGCCGTATAGGGACTGGTTTGGGTTTTCACCCTCAAACTAATTGTTTTTAGGCCTAAACTATATATTTTCAAATTATTGTCATATTCTCTAATCGGGAGACCCGTGACTACGCGGTCAGTTTCCTACAACTCGCATTGGTCCCGTGCGAGGTGTTCGTACCTCTTATGGGACCGTATAGGGACTGGTTTGGGTTTTCACCCTTAAACGACTTCTTTTTAGGCCTAAACTAGATATTATAAAATTATCGTCATATTCTCAAACCGGGACACCCGCGACTACGCGGTCAATACCTACAAGTCCCATTGGTCCTGTGCGAGGTGTTCGTGTCTCTAACGGGGGCCGTTTGGGGGTTTGTTTGGGCTTTCACCATCAAACGACTTGTTTCTGAGCCTAATCTAGATATTTTCAAATTCTCATCATATTCTCAAATCAGGAGACCCGTGACTACGCGTTCAGTTCCTACAAGTCGCATTGGTCCCGAACGGGGTGTTCGTACCTCCTAAGGGCCATATACGGACTGGTTCGGGTTTTTCACTCTCAAACGGCTTGTTTTTAATCCTAATCTAGATATTTTCAAATTATCGTCATATTCTCAAACCGGGAGACTCGCGACTACGCGGTTAGTTCCTACAAGTCCCATTGTCCTGTGTGAGGTGGTCGCGCCTCTTACCGGGCCGTTTGGGTTTTCACCATCAAACGGCTTATTTTTAAGCCTAAACTAGATATTTTAAAATTATCGCCATATTCTCAAATCGGGAGACCCGCGACTACGCGGTCATTTCCTGCAAGTTACATTTGTTGTGTGTGAGGTGTTCGTGCCTCTTCCGGGGCAGTTTGGGGTTTGGTTTGGATTTTTACCCACAAACGACATGCTTATAAGCCTAATCTAGATATTTTCAAATTATCGTCATATTCTCAAATCGGGAGACCCGTGACTACGCGGTCGGTTCTTACAAGTCCCATTAGTCTCGTGCGAGGTGTTCCTGTCTCTTACGGGGGCCGTTTGGGGGTTGATTTGGGGTTTCACCCTCAGACGACCTGTTTTTAAGCCTAATCTAGATATTTTCAAATTATCGTCATATTCTAAAACTGGGAGACCCGTGACTACGTGGTTTGTTCCTATGAGTCCCATTGGTCCCGCGCGAGGTGTTCGTGCCTCTTATGGGGTCGTTTGGGGACTGGTTTGGGTTTTCATACTCAAACGGCTTGCTTTTAAGCCTACACTAGATATTTTCAAATTATCGTCATATTCTGAAACCGGGAGACAACCGACTAGGCGGTCAGTTTCTACGAGTCCCATTGGTCCCGTGTGAGGTGTGATTGACTCTTACGGGGTCATTTGGGGACTGGTTTGGGTTTTCACCCTCAAACGGCTTGCTTTTAAGCCTAAACTAGATATTTTCAAATTATCGTCACATTTTCAAACGGGGTGACCCTCGACTACGCGGTCAGTTCCTACAAGTTACATTTGTCCCGTGCGAGGTGTTCGTGCCTCTTTCGGGGCCTTTTTGGGGCTGGTTTGGATTTCCACCCTCAAATGGCATGTTTATAAGCCAAAGCTATTTTCAAATTATCGTCATATTCTCAAATTGGGAGACCCGTGACTACGCGATCAGTTCCTAAAAGTCGCATTGGTCCCGTGCGAGGTGTTCGTGTCTCTTATTGTGGCCGTTTTGGGGATTTATTTGGGTTTTCACCCTCAAACAACTTGTTTTTAATCCTAATCTAGATATTTTCAAATTATCATCATATTCTCAAATCGGGAGACCCGTGACTACGCGATCAGTTCCTACAAGTCGCATTGGTCCCGTGCAAGGTGTTCGTACCACTTACGGGTCCATATAGGGTCTGGTTAGGATTTTCACCCTCAAACGGCATGTTTATAAGCCTAATCTAGATATTTTCAAATTATCGTCATATTCTGAAATCCGGAGACCCGTGACTACGCGGTCCGCTCCTACAAGTCCCATTGGTCCCGTGTGAGGTGTTCGTGCCTCTTACGGGGCCTTTTGGGGACTGGTTTGGGTTTTCACCCTCAAACGGTTTGTTTTTAAGCCTAATCTTGATATTTTCATATTATCGTCATATTCTCGAATCGGGAGAACCGCGACTACGCGGTCAGTTCCTACAAGTCCCATATGTCCCGTGCGAGGTGTTCGTGCCACTTACGGTGCCGTTTGGGTATTGATTTGGGTTTTCACCCTCAAACGACATGTTTTTAAGCCTAAACTAGATATTTTAAAATTATCATCATATTCTCAAACCGGGAGACCCGCGACTACGCGGTATTTCCTACATGTTACTTTTGTCCCGTGTGAGGTGCTCGTGCCTCTTCCGGGGGTCGTTTGGGGGCTGGTTTTGATTTTTACCCACAAACGGCACGTTTATAAGCCTAATCTAGATATTTCTAAATTATCATCATATTCTCAAATCGGGAGACCCGTGACTACGCGGTCAGTTCCTACCAGTCGCATTGGTCCCGTACGAGGTGTTCGTGTCTCTAGGGGGGGTTGGGGGTTGATTTGGGTTTTCACCCGCAAACGGCGTGTTTTTAAGCCGAATCTAGATATTTTCAAATTATGGTCATATCTCAAACGAGGGAGACCCACGACTACGCGGTTAGTTCCTACAAGTCCCATTGGTCCCGTGCGAGGTGTTCGTGCCTCTTACGGGGCCATTTGGGTACTGGTTTGGGTTTTCACCCTCGAACGACTTATTTTTAACCCTAAACTAGACATTTTCAAATTATCGTCATATTCTCAAATCAGGAGACCTGTGACTATGCCATTAGTTCCTAAAGTCGCATTGGTCCCGTGCGAGGTGTTCGTACCTCTTACGGGGCCGTATAAGGACTGGTTTTAATTTTCACCCGCAAACGGCTTGTTTTTAAGCCTAATCTAGATATTTTTAAATTATCGTCGCATTCTCAAACCCGGAGACCCGCGACTACGCGGTCAGTTCCTACAAGTGCCATTGGTCCGTGCGAGGTGTTCATGCCTCTTATGGGGCCGTTTGGGTACTGGTTTGGGTTTCCACCCTGAAACGGTTTATTTTTAAGCCTAAACTAGATATTTTCAAATTATCGTCATATTCTCAAACTATTAGACCCACGACTACGCGGTCATTTCCTACAAGTTACATTTCTCCCGTGTGAGGTGTTCGTGCCTCATCCGGGGCCGTTTGGAGGCTGGTTTTGATTTTCACCCACGAACGGCATGTTTATAAGCCTAATCTAGATATTTTCAAATCATCGTCATATTGTCAAATTGGGAGACCCGTGACTACGCGGTTAGTTCCTACGAGTCGCATTAGTCCCGTGCGAGGTGTTCGTGTCTCTTACGAGGGCCGTTTGGGGGTTGATTTGGGTTTTCACTCTTAAACGACTTGTGTTTAAGCCTAATCTAGATATTTTAAAATTTTCATCATATTCTCAAACCGGGAGACCCGTGACTCTGCGGTTAGTTCCAACGAGTCCCTTTGGTCCTGCGCGAGGTGTGATTGACTCTTACGAAGTCGTTTGGGGACTGGTTTGGGTATTCACCCTCAAACAACTTGTTTTTAAGCCTAAACTAGATATTTTCAAATTATCATCATATTCTCAAATCGGGTGACCCTCGACTACGAGGTCAGTTCTTACAAGTCGCATCGGTCCCGTGCGAGGTGTTCGTGCCTCTTCAGGAGCCGTTTGGGGGCTGGTTGGGATTTTCATCCTCAAATGCCATGTTTATAAGCCTAATATAGATATTTTCAAATTATCCTCGTATTCTCAAACCGAGTGACCCGCGACTTCGCGGTCAGTTCCTACAAGTTACATTAGTCATGTGCGAGGTGTTTGTACCTCTTCCGGGGCCGTTTGGGGACTGGTTAGGATTTTCACCCTCAAACGGTATGGTTAAAGCCTAATCTATATATTTTCTAATTATCATCATATTCTCAAATCGGGAGACCCTTGACTACGCGGTCCGTTCCTACAATTCGCATTGGTCCCGTGCGAGGTGTTCGTGCCTCTTATGGGGCCGTTTGGGTACTGGTTTGGGTTTTCACCCTATAACGGTTTGTTTTTAAGCCTAAACTAGATATTTTGAAATTATTGTCATATTCTCAAACCGGGAGACCCATGACTATGCGGTCAGTTCCTACAAGTCCCATTGGTCCCGTGGGAGGTGTTCGTGCATCTTACGGAGCCGTTTGGGGCCTGGTTTGGGTTTTCACCCTCAAACGGCTTGTTTTTAAGCCTAAACTAGATAATTTCAAATTATCGTCAAATTTCCAAACTGGGAGACCCTCGACTACGCGATCAATTCCTACTAGTTACATTTGTCCCATGAGAGGTGGTCGTGCCTCTTACGGGGACGTATAGGGGCTGGTTCGGGTTTTCAGCCTCAAACGACTTGTTTTTAAGCCTAATCTAGATATTTTCAAACTATCCGCATATTCTCAAATCGGGAGACCCGCGACTACGCGGTCAGTTCCTTCAAGCCCCATTGGTCCCGTACGAGGTGTTCGTGCCTGTTTCGGGGCCGTTTGGGGACTAGTTTTGGTTTTCAGCCTCAAACGGCTTATTTTTGAGCCTATTCTACATATTTTCAAATTATCGTCATATTCTCAAATCGGGAGACCCGTGATTACGTGGTCAGTTCTTATAAGTTACATTGGTCGCGTGCGAGGTGTTCATGTCTCTTACGGGTCTGTTTCGGGGTTGATTTGGGTTTTCACGCTCAAAAACTAGATATTTTTAAATTATCATCGTATTCTAAAAACCGGGGGACTCGCGACTACGCGATCAGGTCCTTAAAGTTACATTTGTCCCGTGCGAGGTGTTCATGCCTCTTACGGGGTCGTTTGGGGGCTGGTTTGGATTTTCATCCTCAAATGGCATGTTTATAAGCCTAATCTAGATATTTTCAAATTATCATCGTATTCTCAAACCGGGTGACCCGCAACTACGCGATTAGTTCCTAAAAGTTACATTTGTCCCGTGCGAGGTGTTTGTGCCTCTTCCGGGGTCGTTTGGGGGTTGGTTAGGATTTTCACCCTCAAACGGCATGGTTATAAGCCTAATCTAGATATTTTTAAAGTATCGTCGTATTCTCAAATCGGGAGACCCGTGACTACGCGGTCCATTCCTACAAGTCGCATTGGTCCCGTGCGAGGTGCTCATGCCTATTACGGGGCCGTTTGGGGACTGGTTTGGGTTTTCACCCTCAAACGACTTGTTTTTATGCATAATCTAGATATTTTCTAATTATCATCCTATTCTCAAACCGAAAGACCCATGATTACGCGGTCAGTTCCTACAAGTCCCATTGGTCCCGTACGAGGTGGCCGTTTGGGTACTGGTTAGGTTTTTCACCCTCAAACGGCTTGTTTTTAAGCCTAAACTAGGTATTTTTAAATTATCGTCATATTCTCAAACCGGGAGACACACGACTACGTGGTCCGTTCCTACAAGTTACATTAGTCCCGTGCGAGGTGTTTGTACCTCTTCCGGGGATGTTTGGGGACTGGTTCTGGTTTTCACTCTCAAACGGTTTGTTTTTAAGCCTAATCTAGATATTTTCAAATTATCGTTATAGTCTCAAACCGGGAGACCCGCGACTACGCGGTCAGTACCTACAAGTCCCATTGGTCCCGTGTGAGGGTATTTTCAAATTATCATCATATTCTCAAATCGGGAGACCCGTGACTACGCGGTCAGTTCCTACAAGTAGCATTGGTCCCGTGCGAGGTGTATGTGTCTCTTACGGGGGCCGTTTCGGGGTTGATTTGGGTTTTCACCCTCAAACGTCTTGTTTTTAAGCCTAATCTAGACATTTTCAAATTATCGTTATATTCTGAAATCGGGAGATCCGCGACTACGCGGTCAGTTCCTACGAGTCCCATTGTTCCCGTGCGAGGTGTGATTGACTCTTACGGGTCTTTTGGGGACTGGTTTGTGTTTTCACCTTCAAACGACTTGTTTTTAAGCCTAAACTATATATTTTCAAATTATCGTCATATTCTAAAACCGGGTGACCCTCGACTACGCGATCAATTTCTACAAGTTACATTTGTCCCGTGCGAGGTGTTCGTGCCTCTTACGGGGCCGTTTTGGGGCTGGTTTGGATTTACACGCTCAAATGGCATTTTATAAGCCAAAGCTATTTTCAAATTATCATCATATTCTCAAATGGGGAGACCGGTGACTACGCGGTCAGTTCCTACAAGTCGCATTGGTCCCGTGCGAGGTGTTCGTGCCTCTTACAGGGCCGTTTGGGGAGTGGTTTGGGTTCTCACCCTCAAACGGCTTGTTTTTAAGCCTAATCTAGATATTTTCAAATTATCGTCATATTCTCGAACCGGGAGATCCGGGACTACGCCGTCTGTTCCTACAAGTCCCATTGGCCCCGTGCGAGGTGTTTGTGCATCTTACGGAGCCGTTTGGGGACTGGTTTGGGTTTTCACCCTCAAACGACTTGTTTTTAAGCCTAAACTAGATATGTTCAAATTATCGTCATATTCTCAAACCGGGTGACCCGCGACTACGCGATCATTTCCTACAAGTTACATTTGTCCCGTGCGAGGTGTGCATGCTTCTTCCGGGGCCTTTTGGAGGCTGGTTTTGAATTTAACCCTCAAACGGCATGTTAATAAGCCTAATCTAGATATTTTCAAATTATCCTCATATTCTCAAACTGGGGGATCCGTGACTATGCGGTCAGTTCCTACAAGTTACATTTCTCCTGTGCGAGGTGTTTGTGCCTCTTCCGGGGCTGTTTGGGGGCTGGTTTGGATGTTCACCCTTAAACAACATGTTTATAAGCCAAAACTATTTTCAAATTATCATCATATTCTCAAACTGGGAGACCCGCGACTAGGGCTGTAAACGGATATTCGAAAATCCGCATCCGTCCGATATCCGAATTCGAATCCGAATTAGCGGATATTTATCCGAAAAAATAGAAACGGATACGAATACGGATACTCTATAAAAATATCTGAGAAAATGGATACGGATATGGATAGTACTAGTATCCGACACGGATAATCCGTATCCGATGCGGAGTATCCATTTTACCGGATATCCGTTTTACTGGATATCCGTATCCATCAAACATATGTTTAAAATATTACTAATAATATCAGTATTAGTATTACTAATAAAATAATATTTAAAAAAACCTTAATTTTTTTTCCCCTAAAACAAGACAAACTTCCACTAAAAACAAAAATACCATAAAGTTATTATTTTATCGAGTATATTATAAAATGCCGTATATTATTATTTTACTAGGTATATTATCATGGAGTTAGACTAAAGTTAAAATACACCCTATCATACACAACATACACCCACTAAAGAACATATACTCCACTCAAAATAAAAAAGAAACAAACTAATTTCACTTCATTTCTCTTTCGTACAAAACAAGATAAAATAAACTCTCATTTTACTCCACAAAAAAACTTTGTTCCGCCGCATCAGCCCGCCGCTTCTCATCAACCCCTCCGTTGCGCATCCTCTCCTCCTACAATAGAAAGTTAGCAACAACAGGTACATAAAAAATAAAAATAAAAATAAAAATATATAACTCTATTTATATATTTATCATGTGGTTGTTTATTAGTTTCCTTAATTCTAAATAAATGTAGGAGAAAAACAAAAAAGTAAAGAGATGGTTTTGATTGTGATGATAACTGAAGTTAACAACAGGTATATTATATACAAAATAAAAATGTATACTTATTAAAATAAAAATATCAATATGTTTTGAAGATTAAAAGGTCCATGAGGTCATCATTCTCAATAAATTTGACTTAATCTAAAAGGTGCATATTTTTATCTACTGTTATGGAATGCTACTATTATTTATTTTTTGGTTGGGTTTAAACTTTACGGTTGTAAATTATGGATGACTTTAAGTCATATTATCATTATGGAATGCTACTATTATTATGGAACCCATAATTGTTTATGTTAGGTGGTAGTAATTTTGTTATATATTTATTTGGATTGGATTAGATTTCATTAGATTGAAAATTTTAATAGTTATGTTTTGCGATGGCTAAACAATGTAAACGGATACGGATATTATCCGAATCCGAGGTATCCGAGCGGATACGAATATGGATAGTTGTTTTAACTATCCGGTGGATACGGATACGGATATGGATAGTGCATCCAGATAGCGGATACGGATATGGAAAATATGGTATCCGATCCGTATCCGGCCGTTTACCACCCCTACCCGCTACTACGCGACCAATTCATACAAGTCCCACTGCTCCCGTACGAGGTGTTCGTGCCTCTTTTGGGGTCGTTTGGGGACTGGTTTGGGTTTTCACCCTCGAAGGCTTGTTTTTAATCGTATTCTAGATATTTTCAAATTATCGGCATATTCTCAAATCGGGAGACCCGGGACTACGCGGTCAGTTCCTACAAGTTACATTAGTCCCGTATGAGGTGTTTGTACCTCTTACGTGTTTGGGTTTTCACCCTCAAACGACTTGTTTTTAAGCCTAGCCAAAGCTATTTTCAGATTATTATCATATTCTCAAATGGGGAGACCCGTAACCACGCGGTCAGTTCCTATAAGTCCCATTGGTCCCGTGCGAGGTGTTCGTGCCTCTTACGAGGCCGTTTGGGTACTGGTTTTGGTTTTCACAGTCAAACGACTTTTTTTAAGCCTAAACTAGATATTTTCAAATTATCATCATATTCTCAAATCGGGAGACCCGCGACTAAGCGGGCAGTACCTACAAGTCCCATTGGTCCCGTACAAGGTGTTCGTGTCTCTTGCGGGGGCCATTTGGGGGTTGATTTGGGTTTTCACCCTCAAACGGCTTGTTTTTACCTAATCTAGATATTTTCAAATTATCATCATATTCTCAAATCGGGAGACCTGCGGCTACGCGGTCAGTTCCTACAAGTAGTAATGGTCCCGTGCGAGGTGTTCGTGTCTCCGTTTGGGGGTTGATTTGCGTTTTCACCCTCAAACGGCTTGTTTTTAAGCCTAGATATTTTCAAATTATCATCATATTCTCAAATCGGGAGACCCGCAACTACGTTGTCAGTTCCTACGAGTCCCATTGGTCCCGTGCGAGGTGTGATTGACTCTTACAGAGTCGTTTGGGGATTGGTTTGGCTTTTCACCCTCAAACGACTTGTTTTTAAGCCTAAACTAGATATTTTCAAATTATCGTTATATTCTCAAACCGGGTGACCCTCGACTATGCGGTCAGTTCCTACAAGTTACATTTGTCCCGTGCGAGGTGTTCGTGCCTCTTTCGGGACCGTTTTGGGGCTGGTTTGGATTTACATCCTCAAATGGTTTGTTTATAAGCCAAAGCTATTTTCAAATTATCGTCATATTCTCAAACCGGGAGACCCGCGACTACGCGGTCAGTTCCTACAAGTCCCATTGGTCCCGTGCGAGGTGTTCGTGTCTGTTACGGTACCGTTTGGGTACTAGATTGGGTTTTCACCCTCAAGCGGCTTATTTTTAAGCCTAAACTAGATATTTTCAAATTATCGTCATATTCTCAAACCGGGAGACCCGCGACTACGCGATCAATCTACGAGTTACATTTGTCCCGTGTGAAGTGTTCGTGCCTCTTCCGGGGCCGTTTGGGGGATGGTTTGGATTTTCACCCACAAACGACATGTTTATAAGCCTAATTTAGATATTTTCAAGTTATCGTCATATTCTCAAATCGGGGGACCCGCGACTACGCGATCCGTTGCTACAAGTTACATTTGTCCCGCGCGAGGTGTTTGTGCCTCTTCTGCGGCCGATTGGGAGTTGGTTAGGATTTTCACCGTCAAACGACATGTTTATAAGCCTAATCTAGATATTCTCAAAGTATCGTCATATTCTCAATTCGGGAGACCCGTGACTATGCAGTCCGTTCCTACAAGTCGCATTGATCCCGTGTGAGGTGTTCGGCTTACGGGGCCGTTTGGGGTCTGGTTTGGGTCTTCACCCTCAAACGGCTTGTTTTTAAGCCTAATCTAGATATTTTCAAATTATCATCATATTCTCAAACCGGAAGACCCGCGACTACGCGGTCAGTTCCTACAACTCCCTTTGGTCCCGTGCGAGGTGTTCGTGCCTCTTACGGGGCCGTTTGGATACTGGTTTGGGTTTTCACCCTCAAATGGCTTGTTTTTAAGCCTAAACTAGATATTTTCAAATTATCGTCATATTCTCAAACCGGGAGACCCGCGACTACGCGGTCAGTTCCTGCAAGTTACATTAGTCCCCTTCGAGGTGTTCGTGTATCTTCCGGGGCCGTTTGGACACTGGTTAGGATTTTCACCCTCAAACGACTTGTTTTTAAGTCTAATCCAGATATTTTAAAATTATCGTCATATTCTCAAACCGGGTGACCGTCGACTACGTGGTCAGTTCCTACAAGTAACATTCATCCCATGCAAGGTGTTCGTGACTCTTTCGGGGCCGTTTTGGGGCTGGTTTGGATATTCATCCTCAAACGACATGTTTAAAAGCCAAAGCTATTTTAAAATTATCGTCATATTCTCAAATGGGTAGACCCGTGACTACATAGTCTGTTCCCACAAGTCGTATTGGTCCCGTGCGAGGTGTTCGTGCCTCTTACAGGGCCATTTGGGGAATGGTTTGTGTTCTCACCCTCAAATGGCTTGTTTTTAAGCCTAATCTAGATATTTTCAAATTATCGTCAGATTCTCAAATCGGGAGAACCGCGACTACGTGGTCAGTTCCTATAAGTCACATTGGTCCCGTGCGAGGTGTTCGTGCCTCTTCCGGGGCCGTTTGGGGACTGGTTTGTGTTTAAACCCTCAAACGACATGTTTTTAAGCTTAATCTAGATATTTTCAAATTATCATCATATTCTCAGATCGCGAGACACGTGAATATGGGGCTAGTTCCTACAAGTCGCATTGGTCCCCTGCGAGATGTTCGTGCCTCTTACGGGGTTGTATGGGGACTGGTTTGGGTTTTCACCCTCAAATGACTTGTTTTAAAACCTAATCTATATATTTTCAAATTATCGTCATATTCTCAAACCGGGAGACCCGCGACTACGCGATCAGCTCCTACAAGTTACAGTTGTCCCGTGCGTGGTGTTCGTGCCTCTTACGGGGCCGTTTGGGAACTGGTTTGGATTTTTATCCTCAAATGGCATGTTTATAAGCCTAATCTAGATGTTTTCAAATTATCACTGTATTCTCACATCATGTGACCCGCGACTACGCGGTCAGTTCCTACAAGTTACAGTTGTCCCGTACGAGGTGTTCGTGCCTCTTACGGGGCCGTTTGGGTTCCCACCCTAAAATGACTTGTTTTTAAGCTTAAGCAAGATATTTTCAAATTATCATCATATTCACAAACCGGGAGACCCGCGATTACACGGTCAGTTCCTACAAGTCCCATTGGTCCCGTGCGAGGTGTTCGTGCATCTTACAGAGCCATTTGGGGACTGATTTGGGTTTTCACCCTCAAACGGCTTGTTTTGAAGCCTAAACTAGATATTTTCAAATTATCGTCATATTCTCAAACCGGAAGACCAGCGACTACGCAGTCAGTTCCTACAAGTCAAATTGTTCCCGTGCGAGGTGTTCCTATCTCTTACACGGTCGCTTGGGGGCTGATTTGGGTTTTCACCCTAAAAAATTAGATATTTTCAAATTATCTTTGTATTCTCAAACTGGGTGACCCGTGACTACGCTATCAGCTCCTACAAGTTACATTTGTCCCGTGCGAGGTGTTCGCGCCTCTTACGAGGCCGCTTGGGGGTTGGTTTGGATTTTCATCCTCAAATGGCATGTTTATAAGCCTAATATAGATATTTCCAAATTATCGTCGTATTCTCAAACCGGGTGACCCGCGACTTCGCGGTCGGTTCCTACAAGTTACATTAGTTCCGTATGAGGTGTTTGTACCTCTTCCGGGGCCGTTCGGGGCTGGTTAGGATTTTCACCTTCAAACGGCATGTTTATAAGCCTAATCTAGATATTTTCAAATTATCGTCAAATTCTCAAACTGGGAGACCCGTGACTACGCGGTCAGTTCCTACAAGTTACATTAGTCCCGTGCGAGGTGTTTGTGCCACTTCTGCAGCCGTTTGGGGGTTGGTTTGGATTTACACCCTCAAATGGCATGTTTATAAGCCAAAGCTATTTTCAGATTATTGCCATATTCTCAAATGGGGAGACCCGTGACCACGCGGTCAGTTCCTACAAGTCCCATTGGTCCCGTGCGAGGTGTTCGTACCTCTTACGAGACCGTTTGGGTACTGGTTTGCGTTTTCACCGTCACACGGCTTGTTTTTAAGCCTAAACTAGATATTTTCAAATTATCGTCATATTCTCAAATCGGGAGACCCGCGACTAAGCGGGCGGTACCTACAAGTCCCATTGGTCCCGTGCAAGGTGTTCGTGTCTCTTACGGGGGCCATTTGGGGGTTGATTTGGGTTTTCACCCTCAAATGGCTTGTTTTTACCTGATCTAGATATTTTCAAATTATCATCATATTCTCAAATCGGGAGACCCTCGGCTACGCGGTCAGTTCCTACAAGTAGCATTGGTCCCGTGCGAGGTGTTCGTGTCTCTTATGGGGGCCGTTTGGGGGTTGATTTGCGTTTTCACCCTCAAACGACTTGTTTTTAAGCTTAGATATTTTCAAATTATCATCATATTCTCAAATCGGGAGACCCGCGACTACGTTGTCAGTTCCTACGAGTCCCATTGGTCCCGTGCGAGGTGTGATTGACTCTTACGGAGTCGTTTGGGGACTGGTTTGGCTTTTCACCCTCAAACGGCTTGTTTTTAAGCCTAAACTAGATATTTTCAAATTATCGTCATATTCTCAAACCGGGTGACCCTCGACTACGCGATCAGTTCCTATAAGTTACATTTGTCCCGTGCGAGGTGTTCGTGCCTCTTCCGGGGATGTTTTGGAGCTGGTTTGGATTTACACCCTCAAATGGTTTGTTTATAAGCCAAAGCTATTTTCAAATTATCGTCATATTCTCAAACCGGGAGACCTGCGGCTACGCTGTCAGTTCCGACAAGTCCCATTGGTCCCGTGCGAGGTGTTCGTGTCTCTTACGGTACCGTTTGGGTACTAGATTGGGTTTTCACCCTCAAACGGCTTATTTTTAAGCCTAAACTAGATATTTTCAAATTATCGTCATATTCTCAAACCGGGAGACCTGCGACTACGCGGTCAGTTCCTACGAGTTACATTTGTCCCGCGTGAGGTGTTCGTTCCTCTTTCGGGGCCGTTTGGGGGATGGTTAGGATTTTCGCCCACAAACGGCATGTTTATAAGCCTAATCTAGATATTTTCAAGTTATCGTCATATTCTCAAACCGGGTGACCCGCGACTACGCGATCTGTTGCTACAAGTTACATTTGTCCCGTGCGAGGTGTTTGTGCCTCTTCTGCGGCCGATTGGGAGTTGGTTAGGATTTTCACCGTCAAACGACATGTTTATAAGCCTAATCTAGATATTCTCAAAGTATCGTCATATTCTCAAATCGGAAGACCCGTGACTACGTAGTCCGTTCCTACAAGTCGCATTGATCCCGTGCGAGGTGTTCGGCTTACGGGGCCGTTTGGGTTCTGGTTTGGGTTTTCACCCTCAAACGGCTTGTTTTTAAGCCTAATCTAGATATTTTCAAATTATCGTCATATTCTCAAACCGGAAGACCCGCGACTATGCGGTCAGTTCCTACAACTCCCTTTGGTCCCGTGCGAGGTGTTCGTGCCTCTTACGGGGCCGTTTGGGTACTGGTTTGGGTTTTCACCCTCAAATGGCTTGTTTTTAAGCCTAAACTAGATATTTTGAAATTATCGTCTTATTCTCAAACCGGGAGACCCGCGACTATGCAGTCAGTTGCTGCATGTTACATTAGTCCCGTGCGAGGTGTTCGTGTATCTTCCGGGGCCGTTTGGGGGCTGGTTAGGATTTTCATCCTCAAACGGCCTGTTTTTAAGTCTAATCCAGATATTTTCAAATTATTATCATATTCTCAAACCGGTTGACCCTCGACCACGTGGTCAGTTAGTACAAGTAACATTTGTCCCGTGCGAGGTGTTCGTGCCTCTTCCGGGGCCGTTTTGGGGCTGGTTTTGATATTCACCCTCAAACGGCATTTTAAAAGCGAAAGCTATTTTAAAATTATCGTCATATTCTCAAATGGGTAGACCCGTGACTACAGACTCTGTTCCCACAAGTCGCATTGGTCCCGTGCGAGGTGTTCGTGCCTCTTACAGGGCCATTTGGGGAATGGTTTGTGTTCTCACCCTCGAATGGCTTGTTTTTAAGCCTAATCTAGATATTTTCAAATTATCGTCATATTCTCAAATCGGGAGAACCGCGACTACGTGGTCAGTTCCTATAAGTCACATTGGTCCCGTGCGAGGTGTTCGTGCCTCTTACGGGGCCGTTTGGGGACTGGCTTGCGTTTAAACCCTCAAACGATATGTTTTTAAGCTTAATCTAGATATTTTAAAATTATCATCATATTCTCAGATCGGGAGACACGTGAATACGAGGACAGTTCCTACAAGTCGCATTGGTCCCGTGCGAGATGTTCGTGCCTCTTACGGTGTCGTATGGGGACTGGTTTGGGTTTTCACCCTCAAATGGCTTGTTTTAAAACCTAATCTATATATTTTCAAATTATCGTCATATTCTCAAACCAGGAGACCCGCGACTACGCGATCAACTCCTACAAGTTACATTTGTCCCGTGCGTGGTGTTCGTGCCTCTTACGGGGCCGTTTGGGAACTGGTTTGGATTTTCATCCTCAAATGGCATGTTTATAAGCCTAATCTAGATATTTTCAAATGATCACTGTATTCTCAAATCATGTGACCCGCGACTACGCGGTCAGTTCCTACAAGTTAAATTTGTCCCGTGTGAGGTGTTCGTACCTCCTCCGGGGCCGTTTGGGATTGGTAAGGATTCTCACCCTTAAACGGCATTTTTATAAGCCTAATCCAGATATTTTTATATTATCGTCATATTCTCAAATCGGAAGACCCGTGACTACATTGTCCGTTCCTATGAGTCGGATTGGTCCCGTGCGAGGTGTTCGTGCCTCTCACAGGGTCGTTTGGGTTCCCACCCTAAAACGACTTATTTTTAAGCTTAAGCTAGATATTTTCAAATTATCATCATATTCACAAACCGGGAGACCCGCGACTACACGGTCAGTTCCTACAAGTCCCATTGGTCCCGTGCGAGGTGTTCGTGCATCTTACAGAGCCATTTGGGGACTCGTTTGGGTTTTCACCCTCAAACGGCTTGTTTTTAAGCCTAAACTAGATATTTTCAAATTATCATCATATTCTCAAATCGGAAGACCAGCGACTACGCAGTCAGTTCCTACAAGTCAAATTGTTCCCGTGCGAGGTGTTCCTGTCTCTTACAGCGCCGCTTGGGGGCTGATTTGGGTTTTCACCCTCAAAAACTAGATATTTTCAAATTATCTTTGTATTCTCAAACCGGGTGACCCGCGACTACGGGATCAGCTCCTACAAGTTGCATTTGTCCCGTGCGGGCCACCTGGGGGTTGGTTTGGATTTTCATCCTCAAATGGCATATTTATAAGCCTAATATAGATATTTTCAAATTATCGTCGTATTCTCAGACCGGGTGACCCGCGACTTCGCGGTCATTTCCTACTAGTTACATTAGTCCCGTATGAGGTGTTTGTACCTCTTCCGCGGCTGGTTAGGATTTTCACCCTCAAACGGCATGTTTATAAGCCTATTCTAGATATTTTCATATTATCGTCAAATTGTCAAGCTGGGAGACCCGCGACTACGCGGTAAGTTCCTACAAGTTACATTAGTCCCGTGCGAGGTGTTTGTGCCACTTCCGCAGCCGTTTGGGGGTTGGTTTGGATTTACACCCTCAAATGGCATGTTTAAAAGCCAAAGCTATTTTCAGATTATTGTCATATTCTCAAATGGGGAGACCCGTGACCGCGCGATCAGTTCCTACAAGTCCCATTGGTCCCGTGCGAGGTGTTCGTGCCTCTTACGAGGCCGTTTGGGTACTGGTTTGGGTTTTCACCGTCAAACGGCTTGTTTTTAAGCCTAAACTAGATATTTTCAAATTATCGTCATATTCTCAAATCGGGAGACCCGCGACTAAGCGGGCGGTACCTACAAGTCCCATTGGTCCCGTGCAAGGTGTTCGTGTCTCTTACGGGGGCCATTTGGGGGTTGATTTGGGTTTTCACCCTCAAACGGGTTGTTTTTACCTAATCTAGATATTTTCAAATTATCATCATATTCTCAAATCGGGAGACCCGCGGCTACGCGGTCAGTTCCTACAAGTAGCATTGGTCCCGTGCGAGGTGTTCGTGTCTCTTATGGGGGCCGTTTGGGGGCTGATTTGCATTTTCATCCTCAAATGGCTTGTTTTTAAGCCTATATATTTTCAAATTATCATCATATTCTAAAATCGGGAGACCCGCGACTACGTTGTCAGTTCCTACGAATCCCATTGGTCCCGTGCGAGGTGTGATTGACTCTTACGGACTCGTTTGGGGGCTGGTTTGGCTTTTCACCCTCAAACGGCTTGTTTTTAAGCCTAAACTAGATATTTTCAAATTATTGTCATATTCTCAAACCAGGTGACCCTCGACTACGCGGTAAGTTCCTACAAGTTACATTTGTCCCGTGCGAGGTGTTCGTGCCTCTTCCGGGGCCGTTTTGGGGCTGGTTTGGATTTACACCCTCAAATGGTTCGTTTATAAGCCAAAGCTATTTTCAAATTATCGTCATATTCTCAAATCGGGAGACGCGACTACGTGGTCAGTTCCTACATGTCCCACTCGTCCCGTGCGAGGTGTTTGTGTCTCTTACGGTACCGTTTGGGTACTAGATTGGGTTTTCACCCTCAAACGGCTTATTTTTAAGCCTAAACTAGATATTTTCAAATTATCGTCATATTCTAAAACCGGGAGACCCACAACTACGCGGTCAGTTCCTACGAGTTACATTTGTCCCGTGTGAGGTGTTCGTGCCTCTTCCGGGGCCGTTTGGGGGATGGTTTGGATTTTCACCCACAAACGACATGTTTATAAGCCTAATCTAGATATTTTCAAGTTATCGTCATATTCTCAAACCGGGTGACCCGCGACTACGCAGTCCGTTCCTACAAGTGACATTGATCTCGTGCGAGGTGTTCGGCTTACGGGGCCGTTTGGGATCTGGTTTGGGTTTTCACCCTGAAACGGCTTGATTTAGCCTAATCTAGATATTTTCAAATTATTGTCATATTCTCAAACCGGAAGACCCGCGACTACGCGGTCAGTTCCTACAACTACCTTTTGTCCCGTGCGAGGCGTTCGTACCTCTCACGGGGCCGTTTGGATACTGGTTTGGGTTTTCACCCTCAAATGGCTTGTTTTTAAGCCGAAACTAGATATTTTCAAATTATCGTCATATTCTCAAACCGGGAGACCCGCGACTACACGGTCAGTTCCTACAAGTTACATTAGTCCCGTGCGAGGTGTTCGTGCATCTTCCGGGGCCGTTTGGAGGCTGGTTAGGATTTTCACCCTCAAATGACTTGTTTTTAAGTCTAATCCAGATATTTTCAAATTATCGTCATATTCTCAAACCGGGTGACCCTCGACTACGTGGTCAGTTCCTACAAGTAACATTCATCCCATGCGAGGTGTTCGTGCCTCTTCCGGGGCCGTTTTGGATATTCACCCTCAAACGGCATGTTTAAAAACCAAAGCTATTTTAAAATTATCGTCATATTCTCAAATGGGTAGACCCGTGACTACATAGTCTGTTCCCACAAGTCGCATTGGTTCCGTACGAGGTGTTCGTGCCTCTTACAGGGCCATTTGGGGAATGGTTTTTGTTCTCACCCTCGAATGGCTTGTTTTTAAGCCTAATCTAGATATTTTAAAATTATCGTCATATTCTCAAATCAGGAGACCCGCGACTACGTGGTCAGTTCCTACAAGTCCCACTCGTCCCGTGCGAGGTGTTTGTGTCTCTTACGGTACCGTTTGGGTACTAGATTGGGTTTTCACCCTCAAACGGCTTATTTTTAAGCCTAAACTAGATATTTTCAAATTATCGTCATATTCTCAAACCGCGAGACCCGCAGTCTACGAGTTACATTTGTCCCGTGTGAGGTGTTCGTTCCTCTTCCGGGGCCGTTTGGGGGGATGATTTTGATTTTCACCCACAAACGGCATGTTTATAAGCCTAATCTAGATATTTTCAAGTTTTCGTCTTATTCTCAAATCGGGTGACCCGCGACTACGCGATCCGTTGCTACAAGTTACATTTGTCCTGTGCGAGGTGTTTGTGCCTCTTCTGCGGTCGATTGGGAGTTGGTTATGATTTTCACCGTCAAACGACATGTTTAGAAGCCTAATCAAGATATTCTCAAAGTATCGTCATATTCTCAAATCGGGAGACCCGTGAGTACGGAGTCCGTTCCTACAAGCCGCATTGAGCGAGGTGTTCGGCTTACGGGGCCGTTTGGGGTCTGGTTTGGGTTTTCACCCTCAAACGGCTTGTTTTAGCCTAATCTAGATATTTTCATATTATATATTCTCAAACCGGAAGACCAGCGACTACGCGGTCAGTTCCTACAACCAACTTTGGTCCCGTGCGAGGCGTTCGTGCCTCTAACGGGGCCGTTTGGATACTGGTTTGGGTTTTCACCCTCAAATGGCTTGTTTTTAAGCCTAAACTAGATATTTTCAAATTATCGTGATATTCTCAAATCGGGAGACCCTACGCGGTCAGTTCCTGCATTAGTCCCGTGCGAGGTGTTCGTGTATCTTTCGGGGCCGTTTGGGGGCTGGTTAGGATTTTCACCCTCAAACGGCTTGTTTTTAAGTCTAATCCATATATTTTCAAATTATCGTCATATTCTCAAACCGGGTGACCCTCGACTACGTGGTCAGTTCCTACAAGTAACATTTGTCCCGTGCGAGGTGTTCATGCCTCTTCCGGTGCCGTTTTGGGGTTGGTTTGGATATTCACCCTCAAACGGCATGTTTAAAAGCCAAAGCTATTTTAAAATTATCGTCATATTCTCAAATGGGTAGACCCGTGACTACATAGTCTGTTCCCACAAGTCCAATTGGTCCCGTGCGAGGTGTTCGTGCCTCTTATAGGGCCATTTGGGGAATGGTTTGTGTTCTCACCCTCGAAGGGCTTGTTTTTATGTTTAATATAGATATTTTCAAATTATCATCATATTCTCAAATCGGGAGAACCGCGACTACGTGGTCAGTTTCTATAAGTCACATTGGTCCCGTGCGAGGTGTTCGTGCCTCTTCCGGGACCGTTTGGGGACTGGTTTGCGTTTAAACCCTCAAACGATATGTTTTTAAGCTTAATCTAGATATTTTCAAATTATCGTCATATTCTCAGATCGGGAGACACGTGATTACGAGGCCAGTTCCTACAAGTCGCATTGGTCCCGTGCGAGATGTTCGTGCCTCTTACGGGGTCGTATGGGAGTCGGTTTGGGTTTTCACCCTCAAATGGCTTGTTTTAAAGCCTAATCTATATATTTTCAAATTATTGTCAAATTCTCAAACCAAGAGACCCGCGACTACGCGATCAGCTCCTACAAGTTACATTTGTCCCATGCGTGGTGTTCGTGCCTCTTACGGGGACGTTTGGGAACTGGTTTGAATTTTCATCCTCAAATGGCATGTTTATAAGCCTAATCTAGATATTTTCAAATTATCGCCGTATTCTCAAATCATGTGACCCGCGACTACGCGGTCAGTTCCTACAAGTTACATTTGTCCTGTGCGAGGTGTTTGTGGGATTGGTAAGGATTCTCACCCTTAAACGGCATTTTTAAAAGCCTAATCTAGATATTTTTAAATTATCGTCATATTCTCAAATCGGGAGACCGTGACTACATGGTCCGTTCCTACGAGTCGGATTGGTCCCGTGCGAGGTGTACGTGCCTCTTACAGGGCCGTTTGGGTTCCCACCCTAAAACGACTTGTTTTTAAGCTTAAGCTAGATATTTTCAAATTATCATCATATTCATAAACCAGGAGACCCGCGACTACACGGTCAGTTTGTACAAGTCCCATTGGTCCCATGCGAGGTGTTCGTGCATCTTACGGAGCCATTTAGGGTTTGGTTTGGGTTTTCACCCTCAAACGACTTGTTTTTAAGCCTAAACCAGATATTTTCAAATTATCCTCATATTCTCAAACCGGAAGACCAGCGACTGCGCAGTCAGTTCCTACAAGTCAAATTGTTCCCGTGCGAGGTGTTCGTGTCTCTTACAGGGATGCTTGGGGGCTGATTTGGGTTTTCACCCTCAAAAACTAGATATTTTAAAATTATCTTTGTATTCTCAAACCGGGTGAGCCGCGACTACGCGATCAGCTCCTACAAGTTACATTTGTCCCGTGCTAGGTTTTCGTGCCTCTTACGAGGCCGCTTGGGGGTTGGTTTGGATTTTCATCCTCAAATGGCATGTTTATAAGCCTAATATAGATATTTTCAAATTATCGTCGTATTCTCAACCCGGTGACCCGCGACTTTGCGGTCAATTCCTACAAGTTACGTTAGTCCCGTATGAGGTGTTTGTACCTCTTCCGGGGCTGGTTAGGATTTTCACCCTCAAACGGCATGTTTATAAGCCTAATCTAGATATTTTCAAATTATCGTCAAATTCTCAAACTGGGAGACCCGCGACTACGCGGTCAGTTCCTACAAGTTACATTAGTCCCGTGCGAGGTGTTTGTGCCACTTCCGCAGCCGTTTGGGGGTTGGTTTGGATTTACACCCTCAAATGGCATGTTTATAAGCCAAAGCTATTTTCAGATTATAGTCATATTCTCAAATGGGGAGACCCGTGACCACGCGGTCAGTTCCTACAAGTCCCTTTGGTCCCGTGCGATGTGTTCGTGCCTCTTACGAGGCCGTTTGGTTACTGGTTTGGGTTTTCACCGTCAAACGACTTATTTTTAAGCCTAAACTAGATATTTTCAAATTATCATCATATTCTCAAATTGGGAGACCCGCGACTAAGCGGGCAGTACCTACAAGTCCCATTGGTCCCGTACGAGGTGTTCGTGTATCTTACGGGGGAACATTTGGGGGTTGATTTGGATTTTCACCCTCAAACGGCTTGTTTCTACCTAATCAAGATATTTTCAAATTATCATCATATTCTCAAATCGGGAGACCCGCGGCTACGCGGTCAGTTCCTACAAGTAGCATGCGAGGTGTTCGTGTCTCTTATGGGGGCCGTTTGGGGGTTGATATGCGTTTTCACCCTCAAACGGCTTGTTTTTAAGCCTAAATATTTTCAAATTATCATCATATTCTCAAATTGGGAGACCCGCGACTACGTTGTCTGTTCCTACGAGTCCCATTGGTCCCGTGCGTGGTGTGATTGACTCTTACGGAGTCGTTTGGGGACTGGTTTGGCTTTTCACCCTCAAACGGCTTGTTTTTAAGACTAAACTAGATATTTTCAAATTATCGTCATATTCTCAAACCAGGTGACCCTCGACTACGCGGTGAGTTCCTACAAGTTACATTTGTCCCGTGCGAGGTGTTCGTGCCTCTTCCGGGGCCGTTTTGGGGTTGGTTTGGATTTACACCCTCAAATGGTTTGTTTATAAGCCAAAGCTATTTTCAAATTATCGTCATATTCTCAAACCGGGAGACCCGCGACTACGTGGTCAGTTCCTACAAGTCCCATTGTCCCGTGCGAGGTGTTCGTGTCTCTTACGGTACCGTTTGGGTACTAGATTGGGTTTTCACCCTCAAACAGCTTATTTTTAAGCCTAAACTAGATATTTTCAAAAATATCGTCTTATTCTCAAATCGGGAGACCCGCGACTACGCGGTTAGTTCCTACGAGTTACATTTGTCCCGTGTGAGGTGTTCGTGCCTCTTCCGGGGCCGTTTTGGGGCTGGTTTGGATATTCACCCTCAAACGTCATGTTTAAAAGCCAAAGCCATTTTAAAATCATCGTCATATTCTCAAATGGGTAGACCCGTGACTACATAGTCTGTTCCCACAAGTCGCATTGGTCCCGTGCGAGGTGTTCGTGCCTCTTACAGGGCCATTTGGGGAATGGTTTGTGTTCTCACCCTCGAATGGCTTGTTTTTAAGCCTAATCTAGATATTTTCAAATTATCGTCATATTCTCAAATCGGGAGAACCGCGACTACGTGGTCAGTTCCCATAAGTCACATTGGTCCCGTGCGAGGTGTTCGTGCCTCTTTCGGGGCCGTTTGGGGACTGGTTTGCGTTTAAACCCTCAAACGACATGTTTTTAAGCTTAATCTAGATATTTTCAAATTATCGTCATATTCTCAGATCGGGAGACGCGTGAATACGGGGCCAGTTCCTACAAGTCGCATTGGTCCCGTGCTAGATGTTCGTGCCTCTTACGGTGTCGTATGGGGACTGGTTTGGGTTTTCACCCTCAAATGGCTTGTTTTAAAACCTAATCTATATATTTTCAAATTATCGTCATATTCTCAAACCAGGAGACCCGCGACTACGCGATCAGCTCCTACAAGTTACATTTGTCCCGTGCGAGGTGTTCGTGCCTCTTATGGGGCCGTTTGGGAACTAGTTTGGATTTTCATCCTCAAATGGGATGTTTATAAGCCTAATCTAGATATTTTCAAATTATCGTCGTATTCTCAAATCATGTGACCCGCGACTACGCGGTCAGTTCCTACAAGTTACATTTGTCCCGTTCGAGGTGTTTGTGCCTCCTCTGGGGCCGTTTATGATTGGTAAGGATTCTCACCCTCAAACGGCATTTTTATAAGCCTAATCTAGATATTTTTAAATTATCATCATATTCTCAAATCGGGAGACCCGTGACTACATGGTCTGTTCCTACGAGTCTGATTGGTCCCGTGAGAGGTGTTCGTGCCTCTTACAGGGCCGTTTGGGTTCCCACCCTAAAACGAGTTGTTTTTAAGCTTAAGCTAGATGTTTTCAAATTATCATCATATTCATAAACCGGGAGACCCGCGACTACACAGTCAGTTCGTACAAGTCCCATTGGCCCCGTGTGAGGTGTTCGTGCATCTTACGGAGCCATTTGGGGTCTGGTTTGGGTTTTCACCCTCAAACGGCTTATTTTTAAGCCTAAACCAGATATTTTCAAATCATCCTCATATTCTCAAACCGGAAGACCAGCGACTGCGCAGTCAGTTACTACAAGTCAAATTGTTCCCGTGCGAGGTGTTCGTGTCTCTTACAGGGATGCTTGGGGGCTGATTTGGGTTTTCACCCACAAAAATTAGATATTTTAAAATTATCTTTGTATTCTCAAACCGGGTGACCCGCGACTACGCGATCAGCTCCTACAAGTTACATTTGTCCCGTGCTAGGTGTTCGTGCCTCTTACGAGGCCGCTTGGGGGTTGGTTTGGATTTTCATCCTCAAATGGCATGTTTATAAGCCTAATATAGATATTTTCAAATTATCGTCGTATTTTCAAACCGGGTGACCCGCGACTTCGCGGTCAGTTCTTACAAGTTACATTAGTCCCGTATGAGGTGTTTGTACCTCTTCCGGGGCCGTTTGGGGACTGGTTAGGATTTTCACCCTCAAACGGCATGTTTATAAGCCTAATCTAGATATTTTCAAATTATCGTCAAATTCTCAAACTGGGAGACCCGCGACTACGCGGTCAGTTCCTACAAGTTACATTAGTCCCGTGCGAGGTGTTTGTGCCTCTTCCGCAACCGTTTTGGGGTTGGTTTGGATTTACACCCTCAAATGGCATGTTTATAAGCCAAAGCTATTTTCAGATTATTGTCATATTCTCAAATGGGGAGACCCGTGACCACGCGGTCAGTTTCTACAAGTCCCATTAGTCCAGTGCGAGGTGTTCGTGCCTCTTACGAGGCCGTTTGGGTACTGGTTTGGGTTTTCATCGTCAAACGGCTTGTTTTTAAGCCTAAACTAGATATTTTCAAATTATCGTCATATTCTCAAATCGGGAGACCCGCGACTAAGCGGGCGGTACCTACAAGTCCCATTGGTCCCGTGCGAGATGTTCGTGTCTCTTACGGCCATTTGGGGGTTGATTTGGGTTTTCACCCTCAAACGGCTTGTTTTTACCTAATCTAGATATTTTCATATTATCATCATATTCTCAAATCGGGAGACCCGCGGCTACGCGGTCAGTTCCTACAAGTAGCATTGGTCTCATGCGAGGTGTTCGTGTCTCTTATGTGGGGCCGTTTGGGGGTTGATTTGCGTTTTCACGCTCAAACGGCTTGTTTTTAAGCCTACATATTTTCAAATTAACATCATATTCTCCAATCGGGAGACTCGCGACTACGTTGTCAGTTCCTACGAGTCTCATTGGTCCCGTGCGAGGTGTGATTGACTCTTACGGAGTCGTTTG
Organism: Sambucus nigra; assembly: GCA_949130495.1. Classification (NCBI taxonomy): domain Eukaryota; kingdom Viridiplantae; phylum Streptophyta; class Magnoliopsida; order Dipsacales; family Adoxaceae; genus Sambucus; species Sambucus nigra. The sequence goes on from CASBWL010000127.1 coordinate 427,022, forward strand.
GGGACGGGTTTGGATTTTCACCCTCAAACGGCTTGTTTTTAAGCCTAAACTAGATATTTTCAAATTATCGTCATATTCTCAAATCGGGTGACCCTCGACTACGCGGTCAGTTCCTACAAGTTGCATTTGTCCCGTGCGAGGTGTTCGTTCCTCTTCCGGGGCCGTTTTGGGGCTGGTTTGGATTTACACCCTCAAATGATTTATTTATAAGCCAAAGCTATTTTCAAATTATCGTCATATTCTCAAACCGGGAGACCCGCGACTACGCGGTCAGTTCCTACAAGTCCCACTGGTCCCGTGCAAGGTGTTCGTGTCTCTTACGGTACCGTTTGGGTACTAGATTGGGGTTTCACCCTCAAACGGCTTATTTTTAAGCCTAAACTAGATATTTTCAAATTATCGTCATATTCTCAAATCGGGAGACCCGCGACTACGCGGTCAGTTCCTACGAGTTACATTTGTCCCGTGTGAGGTGTTCGTGCCTCTTCCGGGGCCGTTTGGGGGATGGTTTGGATTTTCACCCACAAACGGCATGTTTATAAGCCTAATCAAGATATTTTCAAGTTATCGTCATATTCTCAAACCGGGTGACCCGCGACTACGTGTTCCCTTGCTACAAGTTACATTTGTCCCGTGCGAGGTGTTCGTGCCTCTTACAGGGCCGTTTGGGTTCCCACCCTAAAACGACTTGTTTTTAAGCTTAAGCTAGATATTTTCAAATGATCATCATATTCAAAAACCGGGAGACCCGCGACTACACGGTCAGTTCCTACAAGTCCCATTGGTCCCGTGCGTGGTGTTCGTGCATCTTACGGAGCCATTTGGGGACTGGTTTGGGTTTTCACCCTCAAACGGCTTGTTTTTAAGCCAAAACTAGATATTTTTAAATTATCCTCATATTCTCAAACCGGAATACCAGTGACTACGCAGTCAGTTCCTACAAGTCAAATTGTTCCCGTGCGAGGTGTTCCTGTCTCTTACAGGGCCGCTTGGGGGCTGATTTGGGTTTTCACCCTCAAAAACTAGATATTTTCAAATTATCTTTGTATTCTCAAACCGGGTGACCCGCGACTACGCGATCAGCTCCTACAAGTTACATTTGTCCCGTGCGAGGTGTTCGTGCCTCTTACGAGGCCGCTTGGGGGCTGGTTTGGATTTTCATCCTCAAATGGCATGTTTATAAGCCTAAATATAGATATATTCAAATTATCGTCGTATTCTCAAACCGGGTGACCCGCGACTTCACGGTCAGTTCCTATAAGTTACATTAGTCCCGTTGTACCTCTTCCGGGGCCGTTTGGGGGCTGGTTAGGATTTTCACCCTCAAACGGCATGTATATAAGCCTAATCTAGACATTTTTAAATTATTGTCAAATTCTCAAACTGGGAGACCCGCGACTACGCGGTCAGTTCCTACAAGTTACATTAGTCCCGTGCGAGGTGTTTGTACCTCTTTCGGAGGCGTTTGGGGGCTGGTTAGGATTTTCACCCACAAACGACATGGTTAAAGCTAGGGGTGGCAATTTGGGCATGAACACGACAACACGACACGATCCAACACGAAATTAAAACAGCTTGTCGTGTTCGGGCCAGACTTTTTTGGCCCACTATCGGGTCGTGTCGTGTTCGTGCCAGGAAATTGACCCGATATTGGCCCGAAATTGGCCCGTTAGAGCCCAATTGCAACACGATAAGAAAATAACCCAATTGTGTCCCAATTACAACCCAATTGTGTCCCAATTAGCCCAAATAAGAAACTCCATCTCGTGAAAAAAGAGAACACATCTTCAATTAGCCTAATGGGTTATCGTGTCCAGTCGTGTCAATCGTGCCAATTTGGCACAATTTTTTTTTTCGTGTTACTCGTGTCGGGTCGTGCTACTAATGGGTCGTGTTCGTGCTAGCAAAAAAAACACGCTAGCGTGTCGTGTCGTGTTCGTGCCAGATAAAATTGTGTCGGGTCGTGTCGGGCCAGACCCAAACACGACCCATTGGCCCGAATTGCCACCCCTAGTTAAAGCCTGATCTAAATATTTTATAATTGTCCTCATATTCTCAAATCGGGAGACCCTTGACTACGAGGTCCGTTCCTACAATTCGAATTGGTCCCGTGCGAGGTGTTCGTGCCTCTTACGGGGCCGTTTGGGGACTGGTTTGGGTTTTCACCTTGTAACGATTATTTTTAAGCCTAAACTAGATATTTTCAAATTATCATCATATTCTCAAATCGGGATACCCGTGACAATGCGGTCAGTTCCTACAAGTCCCATTGGTCCCGTGCGAGGTGTTCCTGCATCTTACGAGCCGTTTGTGGACTGGTTTGGGTTTTCACCCTCAAACGGCTTGTTTTTAAGCCTAAACTAGATAATTTCAAATTATCATCAAATTCTCAAACTGGGAGACCCGCGACTACGCGATCAGTTCCTACTAGTTACATTTGTCCCGTGCGAGGTGTTCGTGCCTCTTACGGCGCCGTATAGGGACTGGTTCGGGTTTTCACCCTCAAACGGCTTGTTTTTAAGCCTAATCTAGATATTTTTAAATTTTCCTCATATTCTCAAATCAGGAGACCCGCGACTACGCGATCAGTTCCTTCAAGTCCCATTGGTCCCGTACGAGGTGTTCATTCCTGTTTCGGGGCCGTTTGGCCACTGATTTTGGTTTTCAGCCTCAAACGGCTTGTTTTTAAGCCTATTCTAATTATTTTCAAATTATCGTCGTATTCTCAAATCGGGAGACCCATGACTACGCGGTCAGTTCCTATAAGTCACATTGGTCGCGTGCGAGGTGTTCATGTCTTTTACGGGGCCGTTTGGGGGCTGATTTGGGTTTTCACGCTAAAAAACTAGATATTTTTAAATTATCTTCGTATTCTCAAATCGGGTGACTCGCGACTACGCGATCAGGTCCTAAAAGTTACATTTGTCCCGTGCGAGGTGTTCGTGCCTCTTTCGGGGCCGTTTGGGGGCTGATTTGGATTTTCATCCTCAAATGGCATGTTTATAAGCCTAATCTAGATATTTTAAAATTATCGTTGTATGCTCAAACCGGGTGACCCGCGACTATGCGGTCAGTTCCTACAAGTTACATTTGTCCCGTGCCAGGTGTTTGTGCCTCTTCCAGGGCCATTTGGGGGTTGGTTTGGATTTTCACCCTCAAACGACATGGTTATAAGCCTAATCTAGATATTTTCAATCTATCATCATATTCTCAAATCGGGAGAGCCGTGACTACGCGGTCCGTTCCTACCAGTCGCATTGGTCCCGTCCGAGGTGCTCGTGCCTCTTACGGGGCCGTTTGGGGACTGGTTTGGGTTTTCACCCTCAAACGACTTGTTGTTATGCCTAATCTAGATATTTTCAAATTATCATCCTATTCTCAAACCGGGAGACCCACGACTACGCGGTCAGTTCCTACAAGTCCCTTTGGTCCCGTGCGAGGTGTTCGTGCCTCTTATGGGGATGTTTGGGTACTGGTTAGGTTTTTCACCCTCAAACGGCTTGTTTTTAAGCCTAAACTCGATATTTTTAAAATATCGTCATATTTTCAAATCGGGAGACCCGCGACTACGTGGTCAGCTCCTATAAGTTACATTAGTCCCGTGCGAGGTGTTTGTACCTCTTTCAGGGACGTTTGGGGATTGGTTCTAGTTTTCACCCTCAAACGGTTTGTTTTTAAGCCCAATCTAGATACTTTCAAATTATCGTTATAGTCTCAAATCGGGAGACCCACGACTACGCGGGCAGTACCTACAAGTCCCATTGGTCCCGTGCGAGGTGTTCGTGTCTCTTACGGGGTCCGTTTGGGGTTTTATCTGGGTTTTCACCCTCTAACGTCTTGTTTTTAAGCCTAATCTAGATATTTTCAAATTATCGTTATATTCTCAAATCGGGAGACCCGCGACTACGCGGTCAGTTCCTACAAGTCGCATTGGTCCCGTGCGAGGTGTGATTGACTCTTACGGGGTCGTTTGGGGACTGGTTTGGGTTTTCACTTTCAAACGGCTTGTTTTTAAGACTAAACAAGATATTTTCAAATTATCGTCATATTCTCAAACCGGGTGACCCACGACTACGCGGTCAGTTCCTACAAGTTACATTTGTCCCGTGCGAGGTGTTCGTGCATCTTTCGGGGCCGTTTGGGGGCTGGTTAGGATTTTCACCCTCAAACGGCTTGTTTTTAAGCCTAATCCAGATATTTTCAAATTATCATCATATTGTCAAATCGGGAGACCCGTGACTACATGGTCTGTTCCTACAAGTTACGTTTGTCCCGTTAGAGGTGTCCGTGCCTCTTACATGGCCGTTTTGGGGTTGGTTTGGATTTACACCCTCAAATGGCATGTTTATAAGCCAAATCTAATTTCAAATTATCGTCATATTCTCAAACCGGGAGACCCGCGAGTACGCGGTCAGTTCCTACAAGTCCCATTGGTCCCGTGCGAGGTGTTCGTGCCACTTACGGGGCCGTTAGGATACTGGTTTGGGTTTTCACCTTCACACGGCTTATTTTTAAGCTTAAACTAGATATTTTCAAAGTGTCATCATATTCTCAAATCGGGAGACCCGTGACTACGCAGTCAGTTCCTACAAGTCGCATTGGTCCCGTGCGAGGTGTTCGTGTCTCTTACGGGGGCCGTTTGGGGGTTGATTTGGGTTTTCACCCTCAAACGGCTAGTTTTTAAGCCTGAACTAGATATTTTCAAATTATCTACATATTCTCAAACCGGGGTGACCCGCGACTACGCGATCAGTTCCTACAAGTTGCATTGGTCCCATGCGAGGTGTCCGTGCCTCTTTCGGGGCCGTTTGGGGGATGGTTTGGATTTTCACCCTCAAACGACATTTTTAGAAGCCAAATCTAGATATTTTCAAATTATCCTCGTATTGTCAAACCGGGGGATCCGTGACTATGCGGTTATTTCCTACAAGTTACATTTGTCCCGTGCGAGGTGTTTGTGCCTCTTTCGGGGTTGTTTATGGTCTGGTTTGGATGTTCACCCTCAAATGGCATGTTTATAAGCCAAAGCTATTTTCAAATTATCATCATATTCTCAAACTGCGAGACCCGTGACTACGCAGCCAATTCCTCCCACTGGACCCTTGCGAGGTGTTCGTGCCTCTTACGGGGCCGTTTGGGAACTGGTTTGGATTTTCACCCTCAAACGACTTATTTTTAAGCCTAAACTAGATATTTTCAAATTATCGTCATATTCTCAAATCGGAAGACCCGTGACTACGCGGTCAGTTCCTACAAGTCGCATTTGTCCCGTGCGAGGTGTTCGTACCTCTTACGGGGCCGTATAGGGACTGGTGTGGCTTTCCACCCTCAAACGACTTGTTTTTAAGCCTAATCTAGATATTTTCAAATTATCGTCATATTCTCAAACCGGGAGACCCGCGACTATGCGGTCAGTTCCTACAAGTCCAATTGGTCCCGTGCGAGGTGTTCGTGCCTCTTACAGTTTGGGTACTGGTTTGGGTTTTCACCCTCAAACGGCTTGTTTTTAAGCCTAAACTAGATATTTTCAAATTATCATCATATTCTCAAGCCGGGAGACCCGTGACTACGCGGTCAGTTCCTACAAGTCCCATTGGTCCCGTGCGAGGTGTTCGTGTCTCTTAAGGGGGCCGTTTGGGGGTTGATTTCGGTTTTCACCCTCAAACGACTTGTTTTTAAGCCTAATCTAGATATTTTCAAATTATCTTCATATTCTCAAACCGGGAGACCCGCGACTACGCGGTCAGTTCCTACAAGTCCCATTGGTCCCGTACGAGGTGTTCGTGTATCTTACGGGGCCGTTTGGATACTAGTTTGGGTTTTCCCCCACAAACGACGTATTTTTTAAGCCTAAACTTGATATTTTCAACTTATCGTCATATTCTCAAATCGGGAGACCCGTGACTACGCGGTCAGTTCCTACAAGTCCCATTGGTCCCGTGCGAGGTGTTCGTACCCCTTACGGGGCCGTATATGGACTGGTGTGGGTTTTCACCCTCAAACGGCTTGTTTTTTAGCCCAATCTAGATATTTTCGAATTATCATCATATTCTCAAAGGGAGACCCGCGACTACGCGGTCAGTTCCTACAAGTCCCATTGGTCCCGTGCGAGGTGTTCGTGTCTCTTAAGGGGGCCGTTTGGGGGTTGATTTGGGTTTTCACCCTCAAACGACTTGTTTTTAAACCTAATCTAGATATTTTCAAATTATCTTCATATTCTCAAACCGGGAGACCCGCGACTACGCGGTCAGTTCCTACAAGTCCCATTGGTCCCGTACGAGGTGTTCGTGTATCTTACGGGGCCGTTTGGATACTAGTTTGGGTTTTCACCCACAAACGACGTATTTTTTAAGCCTAAACTTGATATTTTCAGCTTATCGTCATATTCTCAAATCGGGAGACCCGTGACTACGCGGTCAGTTCCTACAAATTATATTTGTCACGTGCGAGGTGTTTGTGCCTCTTTTGGGGCTGGTTTGGATGTTCACCCTCAAACGGCATGTATATAAGCCAAAGCAATTTTCGAATTCTCGAAATATTCTCAAACTGGGAGACCCACAACTACGCTGTCAATTCCTAAAAGTCCCAATGGTCCCATACGAGGTTTTCGTGCCTCTTTTGGGGCCGTTTGGAGACTGGTTTGGGTTTCCCCCTCAAAGGACTTGTTTTATGCCTATTCTGGATATTTTAAAATTATCGTCATATTCTCAAATTGGGAAACCCGTGACTACACGGCCTGTTCCTCCAAATCGTATTTGTCCCGTGCGAGGTGTTCATGTCTCTTACGGGGCCGTTTGGGGGCTGATTTGGATTTTCACCCTGAAACAGCTTGTTTTTTTAAGCCTAAACTAGATATTTTCCAATTATCTTTGTATTCTCAAACCGAGTGACCCATAACATTTGTACCAAGCGAGGTGTTTTTGCCTATTCACGGACCGTTTGGGGCTGGTTTGGATTTTCACCCTCAAAAGGCTTGTTTTTAAGCCTAAACTAGATATTTTCAAGTTATCGTCATATTCTCAAATCGGGAGACCCGCGACTACGCGATCATTTCCTACAAGTTACATTTCTCCCGTGTGAGGTGTTTGTGCCTCTTCCGGGGACGTTTGGGGGCTGGTTTGAATTTTCCCCCACAAACGGCATGTTTATAAGCCTAATCCAGATATTTTCAAATTATTGTCATATTCATAAATCGGGAGACTCATGACTACGCGGTCAGTTCCTACAAGTCGCATTGGTCCCGTGCGAGGTGTTCGTGTCTCTTACGGGGGTCCGTTTGGGGGTTGATTTAAGTTTTCACGCTCAAACGGCTTCTTTTTAAGCCTAATCTAGATATTTTTAAATTATCGTCATATTCTCAAATCGGGAGACCCGCGACTACGCAGTCAGTTCCTAAAAGTCCCATTGGTCCAGTGCGAGGTGTTCGTGTCTCTTACGGTTTGCGTACTGGTTTGGGTTTTCACCCTCAAACGGCTTGTTTTTAAGCCTAAACTAGATATTTTCAAATTATCATCATATTCTCAAGCCGGGAGACCCGTGACTACGCGGTCAGTTCCTACAAGTCCCATTGGTCCCGTGCGAGGTGTTCGTGTCTCTTAAGGGGGCCGTTTGGGGGTTGATTTGGGTTTTCACCCTCAAACGACTTGTTTTTAAGCCTAATCTAGATATTTTCAAATTATCTTCATATTCTCAAACCGGGAGACCCGCGACTACGCGGTCAGTTCCTACAAGTCCCATTGGTCCCGTACGAGGTGTTCGTGTATCTTACGGGGCCGTTTGGATACTAGTTTGGGTTTTCACCCACAAACGACGTATTTTTTAAGCCTAAACTTGATATTTTCAACTTATCGTCATATTCTCAAATCGGGAGACCCGTGACTACGTGGTCAGTTCCTACAAGTCCCATTGGTCCCGTGCGAGGTGTTCGTACCCCTTATGGGGCCGTATATGGACTGGTGTGGGTTTTCACCCTCAAACGGCTTGTTTTTAAGCCCAATCTAGATATTTTCGAATTATCATCATATTCTCAAACCGGGAGACCCGCGACTACGCGGTCAGTTCCTACAAGTCCCATTGGTCCCGTGCGTGGTGTTCGTGCCTCTTACGGTTTGGGCACGGGTTTTGGTTTTCACCCTCAAACGACTTGTTCTTAAGCATAAACTAGATATTTTCAAATTATCGTCATATTCTCAAACCGGGAGACCCGCGACAACGCGGTCAGTTCCTACATGGCCCATTGGTCCCGTGCGAGGTGTTCATGTCTCTTACGAGGGCCGTTTGCTGGTTGATTTGGGTTTTCACCCTCAAACGACATATTTTTAAGCCTAATCTAGATATTTTCAAATTATCGTCATATTCAAAAATTGAGAGACCCGCGACTTCGCGGTCAATTCCTATAAGTCTCATTGGTCCCCTGCTAGGTGGGCTGTTTGTGTACTGGTTTGGATTTTCACCCACAAACGGCATGTTTTTAAGCCTAAACTAGATATTTTCAAGTTATCGTCATATTCTCAAATCGGGAGACCCGCGACTACGGGATCATTTCCTACAAGTTACATTTCTCCCGTGTGAGGTGTTTGTGCCTCTTCCGGGGACGTTTGGGGGCTGGTTTGAATTTTCCCCCACAAACGACATGTTTATAAGCCTAATCCAGATATTTTCAAATTATTGTCATATTCATAAATCGGGAGACTCATGACTACGAGGTCAGTTCCTACAAGTCGCATTGGTCCCGTGCGAGGTGTTCGTGTCTCTTACAGGGGTCCGTTTGGGGGTTGATTTAAGTTTTCACGCTCAAACGGCTTCTTTTTAAGCCTAATCTAGATATTTTTAAATTATCGTCATATTCTCAAATCGGGAGACCCGCGACTACGCGGTCAGTTCCTAGAAGTCCCATTGGTCCCGTGCGAGGTGTTCGTGCCTCTTACGGTTTGCGTACTGGTTTGGGTTTTCACCCTCAAACGGCTTGTTTTTAAGCCTAAACTAGATATTTTCAAATTATCATCATATTCTCAAGCCGGGAGATCCGTGACTACGCGGTCAGTTCCTACAAGTCCCATTGGTCCCGTGCGAGGTGTTCGTGTCTCTTAAGGGGGCCGTTTGGGGGTTGATTTCGGTTTTCACCCTCAAACGACTTGTTTTTAAGCCTAATCTAGATATTTTCAAATTATCTTCATATTCTCAAACCGGGAGACCCGCGACTACGCGGTCAGTTCCTACAAGTCCCATTGGTCCCGTACGAGGTGTTCGTGTATCTTACGGGGCCGTTTGGATACTAGTTTGGGTTTTCCCCCACAAACGACGTATTTTTTAAGCCTAAACTTGATATTTTCAACTTATCGTCATATTCTCAAATCGGGAGACCCGTGACTACGCGGTCAGTTCCTACAAGTCCCATTGGTCCCGTGCGAGGTGTTCGTACCCCTTACGGGGCCGTATATGGACTGGTGTGGGTTTTCACCCTCAAACGGCTTGTTTTTAAGCCCAATCTAGATATTTTCGAATTATCATCATATTCTCAAAGGGAGACCCGCGACTACGCGGTCAGTTCCTACAAGTCCCATTGGTCCCGTGCGAGGTGTTCGTGTCTCTTAAGGGGGCCGTTTGGGGGTTGATTTGGGTTTTCACCCTCAAACGACTTGTTTTTAAGCCTAATCTAGATATTTTCAAATTATCTTCATATTCTCAAACCGGGAGACCCGCGACTACGCGGTCAGTTCCTACAAGTCCCATTGGTCCCGTGCGTGGTGTTCGTGCCTCTTACGGTTTGGGCACCGGTTTTGGTTTGCACCCTCAAACGACTTATTCTTAAGCATAAACTAGATATTTTCAAATTATCGTCATATTCTCAAATCGGGAGACCAGCGACAACGCGGTCAGTTCCTACATGGCCCATTGGTCCCGTGCGAGGTGTTCATGTCTCTTACGAGGGCCGTTTGCTGGTTGATTTGGGTTTTCACCCTCAAACGACTTATTTTTAAGCCTAATCTAGATATTTTCAAATTATCGTCATATTCAAAAATTGAGAGACCCGCGACTACGCGGTCAATTCCTACAAGTCTCATTGGTCCCCTGCTAGGTGGGCTGTTTGTGTACTGGTTTGGGTTTTCACCCTCAAACGGCTCGTTTTTAAGCCTAAACTAGATATTTTCAAATTAGCGTTATATTCTCAAACCGGTAGACCCGCGACTACGCGGTCATTTCCTCCCAGTTACATTTGTTGTGTGTGAGGTGTTCGTGCCTCTTCCGGGGCCGTTTGGGAGCTGGTTTGGATTTTCACCCACAAACGGCATGTTTATAAACATAATCTAGATATTTTCAAATTATCGTCGTATTCTCAAATCGGGGGATCCGTGACTATGCGGTCAGTTCCAACTAATTACATTTGTCACGTGCAAGGTGTTTGTGCCTCTTTTGGGGTTGTTTGGGGGTTGGTTTCGATGTTCACCCGCAAACGGCATGTTTATAAGCCAAAGCTATTTTCAAATTCTCGAAATATTCTCAAACCGGGAGACCCGAAGTACTCCCCCAAGTCCCCGTAAAGAGGCATCGGTGTAAACCAGGTACTCCACACCCGGCTTCGATAAAGCAAGGACTGGTGCTGAAGTAAGCTTGTCTTTCAGCTCGTCGAAAGCCAATTGACAAGCATCATCCCAAACATATGGTACCCCTTTGCGAGTCAGGTTCGTCAATAAACCCGCTATTTTGGAGAATCCTCGAATGAATCTCCTGTAGTATCCGGCTAACCCCAAGAAACTACGCACTTCCGTCGGTGTCGTGGGCTGTCCCCACTCCCTCACTGCTGACACTTTACTCGGGTCGACTGCTATCCCCTGCTCAGAAACAACATGCCCCAAGAACTGTACTTCTCGCAACCAGAATCCACACTTCTCGTACTTAGCATACAACTGATGCTCTCGTAAAGTCTGAAGAACCTGCCTCAAGTGCTCGGCATGCTCCTCCTCGGAGTGTGAATATATCAAAATGTCATCTATGAATACGATGACAAACTGATGCAAGAACTCTCTGAATACTCGGTTCATTAAGTTCATGAACACGGCTGGAGCATTTGTGAGGCCGAATGACATCACTCTGAACTCATAAGACCCATATCTCGTCAAGAAGGCAGTCTTTGAAACATCCCGCTCTCTAATACGTAGCTGATGGTACCCCGACCTCAGATCTATCTTCGAAAAGAAAGTTGCTCCCCTCAGCTGGTCGAACAGATCATCGATTTGAGGCAACGGATACTTATTCCGTATCATGACCTTGTTCAACTCCCGGTAGTCCACACATAACCTCAGTGAACCATCTCTCTTCTTCACAAACAAGACTGGAGCGCCCCAAGGTGAGGTACTCCTGCGAATGAAGCCCTGACCTAACAGCTGCTCTATCTGATCTCGTAACTCTCGCATCTCCACCGGAGCCATACGGTATGGAGCGCGTGCTATCGGTCTAGTATCTGGTAATAAGTCTATGACAAAGTCTATCTCTCGACTGGGGGGTAGGTCTGGTATCTCTTGGAACACATCGAAATACTCACGAACGACTGGGATTGAGTCTAAAGGAATCACAACCTCCTTAGAGGCATCCTCCTCTATATAATACAAATGAGCGGTCGAACGTCCCTCTGGGCGAGGCATCGCCACTACAAATCGAGAGGTCCGTGACTACGCGGTCAGTTCCAACGACTTACATTGGTCCCGTGCGAGGTGTTATTGCCTCTTACGGGGTCGTTTGGGCGCTGATTTGGTTTTTCACCTCAAACAGATAGTTTTTAAGCCTAATCTAGATATTGTCAAATTAACTTCGTATTCTCAAATCGGGAGACCCGTGACTACGCGGTCCGTCCCTACAAGTCGCATTGGTCCCGTGCGAGGTGTTCGTGTCTCTTATTGGGGCCGTTTGGGGGTTGATTTCGGTTTTCAACCTCAAAAGGCTAGTTTTTAAGCCTAATCTAGATATTTTTAAATTATCATAATATTCTCAAACCGGAAGAATCGCGAATATGCGTTCAGTTCCAATGAGTCCCATTGGTCCTGAGCGAGGTGTGATTGACTCTTACGAGGTCGTTGGGGGACTGGTTTGGGTTTTAACCCTCAAACGACTTGTTTTTAAGCCTAAACTAGATATTTTCAAATTATCGTCATATTCTCCAACCGGGTGACCCTGGACTACGAGGTCAGTTCCTGCAAGTTATATTTGTACCGTGCGAGGTGTTCGTCCCCCTTACGGGGCCGTTTGGGGGTTGATTTGGGTTTTCACCCTCAAACGGCTTGTTTTGAAGCCTAATCTAGATATTTTCAAATTATCGTCATATTCTGAAATCGGGAGACCAACGACTAGGTGGTGAGTTCCTCCGAGTACCATTGGTCCAGTGTGAGGTGTGATTACTCTTACGGGGTCATTTGGGGACTGGTTTGGGTATTCACCCTCAAACGGCTTGTTTTTAAGCCTAAACTAGATATTTTCAAATTATCGTCATATTTTCAAACCGGGTGACCCTCGACTACGTGGTTAGTTCCTACAAGTTACATTCGTCCCGTGAGAGGTGTTCGTGCCTCTTTCGGGGCTTTTTCGGGCTGGTTTGGATTTCCACCATCAAACGGCATGTTTATAAGGCAAAGCTATTTTCAAATTATCGTCATATTCTCAAATGGGGAGCCCCATGACTACGCGGTCAGTTCCTACAAGTCGCATTGGTCCCGTACGAGGTGTTCGTGCCTCTTTCGGGGCCGTTTGGGGACTGGTTTGGATTCTCACCCTCAAACGGCTTGTTATTAAGTCTAAACTAGATATTTTCAAATTATCGTCATATTCTCAAACCGGGAGACCCGCGCGACTGCGCGCTAAGTTCCTACAAGTTACATATGTCCCGTGCGAGGTGTTCGTGCCTCTTCCGGGGCCGTTTGGGGGTTGGTTTGGATTTTCACCCTCAAACGACATGTTTATAAGCCTAATCTAGATATTTTTAAATTATCCTCATATTCTCAAATCGGGGGATCCGTGACTATGCGGTCAGTTCCTACTAGCTACATTTGTCACGTGCGAGGTGTTTGTGCCTCTTCCGGGGCTGCTTGGGAGCTGGTTTGGAAGTTCACCCTCAAACGACATGTTTATAAGCCAAAGATATTTTCAAATTATCGTAATATTCTCAAACTGGGAGACCCGCGAATACGCAGTCACTTCCTACAACTCCCATTGGTCGTCTCTTTCGGGGCCGTTTGGGGACTGGTTTGGTTTTCACCCTGAAACGGCTTGTTTTTAAGCCTATTCTAGATATTTTCAAATTATCGTCATATTCTCTAATCAGGAGACCCATGACTACGCGGTCTGTTCCTACAAGTCACGTTGGTCCCGTGCGAGGTGTTCAACTCTCTAACGGGGCCGTTTGAGTTTTCATCCTCAAACGGCTTGTTTTTAAACCTAAGCTAGATATTTTCAAATTATCTTCGTATTCTCAAATCGGGTGACCCGCGACTACGCGATTAGCTCCTAAAAGTAACATTTGTCCTGTGGAAGTGTTCGTGCCACTTCAGGGGCCGTTTTGGGGTTGGTTTGGATTTTCATCCTCAAATGGCATGTTTATAAGCCTAATATAGATTTTTTCAAATTGTCCTCGTATTCTAAAATCGGGTAACCCGCGACTTCGCGCTCAGTTCCTACAAGTTACATTAGTCCCGTGCGAGGTATTTGTACCTCTTTAGGGGCCGTTTGGGGATGGTTAGGATTTTCCCCCTCAAACGGCATGTATATAAGCCTAATCTAAATAATTTCAAATTATCGTCATATTCTCTAATCGGGAGACTCGTGACTACGCGGTCCGTTCCTACAAGTCGCATTGGTCCCGTGTGAGGTGTTCGTGCCTCTCTTACGGGGCAGTTTGGGGACTGGTTTGGGTTTTCACCCTCAAACGATTAGTTTTTAAGCCTGATCTTGATTATTCAAATTATCGTCATATTCACAAACCGGGAGACCCGCGACTACGCGGTCAGTACCTACAAGTCCCATTGGTCCTGTGCGAGGTGTTCGTGTCTTTTACGGGGCCGTTTGGGTACTAGTTGTTTGTGCCTCATACGGGGACGTTTGGGGACTGATTTGGGTTTTCACCCTCGGACGGCTTGTTTTTAAGCCTAATCAAGATATTTTCAAATTATCGCCATATTCTCAAATCGGGAGACCCATGACTACGCAGTCAGTTCCTACAAGTCACATTGGTCCCGTACGAGGTGTTCGTGTTTCTCACGGGGACGTTTGGGGGCTAATTTGGGTTTCCACCCTTCAACGACTTGTTTCTAAGCCTAATCTCTATATTTTCAAAGTATCGTCATATTCTCAAACCGAGAGTCCCGTGACTTCGCGATCAGTTCCTGCTACTTACATTGGTCTCGTTCGAGGTGTTCGTGTCTCTTACGGGACCATTTGGGGGCTGATTTGGGATTTGACTCTCAAACGGCTTGTTTTTAAGCCTAATCTAGATATTTTCAAATTATCATCGTATTCCCAAATCGGGAGACCCGAGACTACGCGGTCTGTTCCTACAAGTCGAATTGGTCCCGTACGAGGTGTTTGTGCCTCTTACGGGGCCGTTTGGCGACTGGTTTAGGTTTTCACCCTCAAACGACTTGTTTTAAGCCTAATCAAGATATTTTCAATTTATCGAGTTATTCTCAAATTGGGAGACCCGTGACGACGTGGTCAGTTCCTTCAAGCCACATTGGTCTCGTGCGAGGTGTTCGTGTCTCTTACGGGGCCGTTTGGGGGCTGATTTGGGTTTCCACCCTTCAACAACTTATTATCTCTAAGCCATTACTCTTTATTTCCAAAGTATCGTCATATTCTCAAATCGAGAGGCCCGTGACTATGCCATCAGTTCCTGCGACTTACATTGGTCCAATGCGAGGTGTTATTGCCTCTTACGGGGCCGTTTGGGGGTTGATTTGGGTTTTCACCCTCAAACGGCTTGTTTTTTAGCCTAATCTAGATATTTTTAAATTATCGTCATATTCTCAAATTGGGAAGCCCGCGACTACGCGGTTAGTTCCTACAACTCACATTGGTCCCGTGCGAGGTGTTCGTGTCTCTTACGGAGCTGTTTGGGGACTGATTTGGGTTTTCACCCCCAAACGACTTGTTTTTAAGCCTAATCAAGATATTTTCAAATTATCGTTATATTCTCAAATTGGGAGATCCGTGACTACGCGGTCAGTTCGTTCAAGTCACATTGGTCCCGTGCGTGGTGTTTGTGTCTCTTAAGGGGCTGTTTGGGGGATGATTTGGGTTTCCACGCTTCAACGACTTGTTTCTAAGCGTAATCTCTATATTTTCAAAGTCTTTTCATACCCTCAAACGGAGAGCCCGTGACTACACGGTCAGTTCCTGTGACTTACATTGGTCCTGTGAGAGGTGTTATTGCCTCTTACGAGGTCATTTGGGTGCTGATTTGGGTTTTCACCGTCAAACGGCTAATTTTTAAGCCTGATCTAGATATATTCAAATTATCGTCATTTTCTCAAATCGGGAGATCCGTGACTACGCGGTCTGTTACTACAAGTCACGTTGGTCCCGTACGAGTTGTTTGTGCCTCTTACGGGGCCGTTTGGGGACTAGTTTGGGTTTTCACCCTTAAACGGCTTGTTTTTAAGCCCAATATAGATATATTAAAATTAATGTCATATTCTCAAATCGGTAGACCCGTGACTACGCGGCCTGTTCCTACAAGTCACATTGGTCCCGTACGAGATGTTCGTGCCTCTTACGGGGCCGTTTGGGGACTGTTTTGGGTTTTTACCCTCAAACGGCTTGTTTTAAGCCTAATCAAGATTTTTTTTTCGGTAATTAAAGTGTATTAGAAACAAAAGACCCAAATATACAAAGGCCAAATGGCCAAAGAGTCAGCTAGATACATGCATCTAGAGACCAACCATCTAAGCAATTAGTCATACAAGAGAGAGTTGGGTAATCCCCATAAATTACAAGAGAGAGTTGGAGTAAGATCTTCGAAATTTCTTCCAATAGCTAGATTTTCCTTGCACCATTTCCTCGATGCTCCTAATCACCTTGGAAGTTGTAGCCAATCCCTTGTTATGGAGCCTACTATTTCTTTCCCGCCACAGACAATAGATGGTGGCAGAGAAGGAAGTGGTCTTAATCCTGGATTTTAGGTCTATCCTACTATCAGCAACAGCCTTCCTGATCTCATTATCCCACCTTCCCATAGCTCTACAAGATATTTTCAAATTATCGTCATATTGTCAAATCGGGAGAGCCGTAGCTGCGTGGTTAGTTCATAAAAGTTACATTGGTCCCGTGCGAGGTGTTCGTGTCTCTTACGGGTCCGTTTGGGGGCTGATTTGGGTTTTCACCCTCAAATGACATGTTTTTAAGGCTAATCTAGTTTTTTTCAAATTATCGTCATATTCTCATGCCGGGAGACCCGGTTTGGGGGCTGGTTTGGATTTTCGCCCTTAAACGACTAGTTTTTAATGCTACTCTAAAATTTATAAAATTATCATCATATTCTCAAATCGGGTGACACGCAACTACGCGGTCAGTTCATACAAGTTGGATTTGTCCCGTGCGAGGTGTTATTGCCTCTTACGAGGTCGTTTGGGGGCTGATTTAGGTTTCCTCCCTCAAACGGCTTGTTTTTAAGCCTAATCTAGATATTTTCAAATTATCATCATATTCTTAAATCGGTAGACCTGTGACAACGCGGTTTGTTTCTACAAGTCACATTGGTCCCGTACGAGGTGTTTGTGCTTCTTACGGGGCCGTTTGGTGTCTGATTTGGGTTTTCACCCTCAAATGGCTTATTTTTAAGCCTGCTCTAGATATATTCAAATTATCGTCATTTTCTCAAATCGGGAGACCCGTGACTACGCGATCTGTTCCTATAAGTCACGTTGGTCCCGTACGAGTTGTTTGTGCCTCTTACGGGGTTGTTTGGGGACTAGTTTGGGTTTTCACCCTCAAACGGCTTGTTTTTAAGCCTAATCTAGATATATTCAAATTATCGTCATATTCTCAAATCGGGTGACCCGTGACTACGCGGTCTGTTCCTACAAGTCACATTGGTCCCGTACGAGGTGTTCGTGCCTCTTACGGGGCAGTTTGGTGATTGGTTTGAGTTTTCACCGTCAAAGGGCTTGTTTTTAAGCCTAATCAAGATATTTTCAAATTATCGTCATATTCTCAAATCGGGAGACCCATAACTGCGCGGTCACATTGGTCCCGTGCGAGGTGTTCGTGTCTCTTACGGGGCCGTTTGGGGGTTGATTTTGATTTTCACCCTCAAACGGCATGTTTTTAAGGGTAATCTAGATATTTTCAAATTATCATCATATTCCCAAACCGGGAGACCCAATTTGGGGGCTGGTTTGGATTTTCACCCTTAAACGACTTATTTTTAATGCTAATAAAGAATTTAACAAATTATCATCATATTCTAAAACCGGGTGACACGCAACTACGCGGTCAGTTCCTACAAGTCACATTGGTCCCGTGCGAGGTGTTCATGTCTTTTACGAGGGGCCGTTTGGGGGTTGATTTGGGTTTTCACCCTCAAACGGCTTATCTTTTGTCTAATCTAGATATTTTTCAATTATTGTCATATTCTGAAATCGGGAGACCCGCGACTACCCGGTCAATTCTAACAAGTCCCATTGGTCTTGTGCGAGGTGTTATTGCCTCTTCCGGGGTCGTTTGGGGACTGGTTTGGGTTTTTGCCCTCAAACGGCTTGTTTTTTAGCCTAAACTAGATATTTTCAAATTATCTTCATACTATCAAACCGGTTGACCCGCGACTACGCGGTAAGTTCCTACAGGTTACATTTGTCCCGTATGAGGTGTTTGTGCCTCTTACGGGGGCGTTTGGGGGCTGGTTTGGATTTTCAACCTCAAACGGCATGTTTACAAGCCTAATCTAGATATTTTTGAATTATCATCATATTCTCAAGTCGGGAGACCCGTGACTACGCGGTAAGTTCCTACAAGTCGAATCGGTCCCATGTGAGGTGTTCGTGCCTCTTACGGGGCTGTTTGGGCACTGGTTTGGGTTTTCACCTTCAAACGACTTGTTTTTAAGCCTAAACTAGATATTTTCAAATTATCGTCCTATTCTCAAACCGGGAGACCCGCGACAACGCGGTCAGTTCCTACAAGTTACATTTGTCCCATACGAGGTGTTCGTGCCTTTTTCGGGGCCGTTTGGGGGCTGGTTTTGATTTTTATCCACAAACGGCATGCTTATAAGCCTAATGTAGATATTTTCAAATTATCGTCATATTCTCAAACCGGGAGATCTGTGACTACTCGATCAGTTCCTAGAAGTTACATTTGTCCTGTGCGAGGTGTTCGTGCCTCTTCCGTGGCCGTTTGTGGCCTTGTTTGGATTTTCACTCTTAAACAACTTGTTTTTAATCCTAATCTAAAAGTTATCAAATTATCGTCATATTCTCAAACTGGGAGACCCGCAACTACGCGGTCAGTTCCTACAAGTTACATTTGTCCCGTGCGAGGTGTTATTGCCTCTTACGGGGCCGTTTAGGGGCTGATTTGGGTTTTCACCCTCAAACGGATTGTTTTTAAGCCTAATCTAGATATTTTCAAATTATCATCATATTCTCAAATCGGGTGACCCGTGACTACGTGGTCAATTCCTATAAGTCAAATTGGTCCCGTGCGAGGCGTTTGTGTCTCTGACGGGGACGTTTGGGGGCTGATTTAGGTTTCCGCCCTACAAGGACTTGTTTCTCAAACCGAGAGGTCCGTGACTACGCGGTCAGTTCCAACGACTTACATTGTTCCCGTGCGAGGTGTTATTGCCTCTTACGGGGCCGTTTGGGGGCTGATTTGGGTTTTCACCTCAAACAGATTGTTTTTAAGCCTAATCTAGATATTTTCAAATTATCTTCGTATTCTCAAATCGGAAGAGGCCTCAAGTGCTCGGCATGCTCCTCCTCGGAGTGTGAATATATCAAAATGTCATCTATGAAGACGATGACAAACTGATCCAAGAACTCTCTGAATACTCGGTTCATTAAGTCCATGAACACGGCTGGAGCATTTGTGAGGCCGAATGGCATCACTCTGAACTCATAAGACCCATATCTCGTCAAGAAGGCAGTATTTGAAACATCCCGCTCTCTAATACGTAGCTGATGGTACCCCGACCTCAGATCTATCTTCGAAAAGAAAGTTGCTCCCCTCAGCTGGTCGAACAGATCATTGATTCGAGGCAACGGATACTTATTCCGTATCATGACCTTGTTCAACTCCCGGTAGTCCACACATAACCTCAGTGAACCATCTCTCTTCTTCACAAACAAGACTGGAGCGCCCCAAGGTGAGGTACTCCTACGAATGAAGCCCTGACCTAACAGCTTCTCTATCTGATCTCGTAACTCTCGCATCTCCGCCGGAGCCATACGGTATGGAGCGCGTGCTATCGGTCTAGTATCTGGTAATAAGTCTATGACAAAGTCTATCTCTCGACTGGGGGGTAGGTCTGGTATCTCCTGGAATACATCGGAATACTCACGAACGACTGGGATCGAGTCTAAAGGAATCACAACCTCCTTAGAGGCATCCTCCTCTATATAAAACAAATGAGCGGTCGAACCTCCCTCTGGGCGAGGCATCGCCACTACAAACCGAGAGGTCCGTGACTACACGGTCAGTTCCAACGACTTACATTGGTCCCGTGCGAGGTGTTATTTCCTCTTACGGGGCCGTTTGGGGGCTGATTTGGGTTTTCACCTCAAACAGATTGTTTTTAAGCCTAATCTAGATATTTTCAAATTATCTTCGTATTCTCAAATCGGGAGTCTCGGGACTACGCGGTCAGTTCCTAAAAGTCACATTGGTCCCGTGCGATGTGTTCGTGTCTCTTACGGAGCCGTTTGGGGACTGGTTTGGGTTTTCACCCTCAAACGACTTGTTTTTAAGCCTAATCTAAATATTTTCAAATTATCGTCACATTCTCAAATCGGGAGACCCGGGACTACGCGATCTGTTCCTACAAGTCACATTGGTCCTGTACGAGGTGTTTGTGCCTCTTACCGGAATGTTTGGGGATTGATTTGGGTTTTCACCCTCAAACGTCTTGTTTTTAAGTCTAATATAGATATTTTGAAATTATCGTCAAATTCGCAAATCGGGAGACCCGTGACTACGCGGGGTGTTCCTACACGTCACATTCGTTTCGAACGAGGTGTTTGTGCTTCTTACGGGGCCGTTTGGGGACCGATTTGGGTTTGCACCCTTAAACGGCTTGTTTCTTAGCCTAATCTCTATATTTTCAAAGTATCATCATATTCTCAAACCGTGGCCCGTGACTACGTGGTCAGTTTACATTGGTCCCGTGAGGGGTGTTGTTGCTTCTTACGGGGCCGTTTGGGGGGGGTTGATTTGGGTTTTCACCGTCAAATGGCTTGTTTTTAAGCCTAAACTAGATATTTTGAAATTATTGTCATACTCTCAAATCGGGAGACCCGTGACTACGCGGTCATTTCCTACAAGTTAAATTTGTTGATTGTGAGGTGTTCGTGCCTCTTCCGGGGCCGTTTGGGGTTTGGTTTGGATTTTCACCCACAAACGGCATGTTTATAAGCCTAATCTATATATTTTCAAATTATCATCATATTCTCAAATCGGGAGACCCGTGACTATGCGGTCGGTTCTTACAAGTCGTATTGGTCTTCTGC
The DNA here is from genome assembly GCA_949130495.1 of Sambucus nigra. Taxonomy (NCBI): domain Eukaryota; kingdom Viridiplantae; phylum Streptophyta; class Magnoliopsida; order Dipsacales; family Adoxaceae; genus Sambucus; species Sambucus nigra. The sequence continues at coordinate 447,727 of CASBWL010000127.1, forward strand.
GATGTGTTCGTGTCTCTTATTGGGGCCGTTTGGGGGTTGATTAGGGTTTTCATACTCAGACGGCTTGTTTTTAAGCCTAATCTAGATATTTTCAAATTATAGTCATATTCTCAAAATGGGAGACCCGCGACTACGGGGTCAGTTCCTACAAGTCCCATTGGTCCTGCGCGAGGTGTTCGTGCCTCTTACGGGGTCGTTTGGGGACTAGTTTGGGTTTTCACACTCAAACGGCTTGCTTTAAAGCCTAAACTAGATATTTTATAATTATCGTCATATTCTCAAACCGGGTGACCCTCGACTACGCGGAGAGTTTCTACAAGTTACATTAGTCCCGTGCGAGGTGTTCGTGCCTCTTACGGGACCGTTTGGGGGTTGGTTAGGATTTTGACCCTTAAACGACATGTTTATAACCTAATCTAGATATTATCAAATTATCGTCATATTCTCAAATTGGAAACCCGTGAATACGTGGTCAGTTCCAACAAGTCGCATTGGTCTCGTGCGAGGTGTTCTGTCTCTTACGGGGGCCGTTTGAGGGTTGATTTGGGATTTTACCCTCAAACGGCCTGTAATATATACATATATATATATACGAGAGAGAAAGAGAAATGATAACGGGTCAGAGCCCAATAGTGTATATGATTTAAAAATTCATTTAGCAAGTATTTAAATTGATTACAGGCTAATGCAACAACATATTAGTGCGACACTCTCTTGAGAAATTCTCACCTCTCTTCTAATGTGCACACCTATCGCACTAACCTTCCCAATGGTCTATCTCGTCATATATCACACTATCTTTCCCCAATGATTTAACTTATCTTAGGTTATTCGCAGGATTTAAAATTCAACGATACAGTTGTTTGAAAAGAATATGTCAATTAGTATCCAAAGTTCTCGTTTTAACTTTATTAATTTATAAAGTTTTCCAGTGTCATATTATACTTTCTCAAAACAAGTATTACAATTTGAGTCATCAACCATGTCCTACACATCAAATCACAGTAGGCAGTTCCAGATTTCAGAATATATATATTAACTACTCGTAAAATATATATATCATAACAGCACCCCACATAAAAACTATGGTGCGGGCATACTCTGCTATCCAATCCCCGTATCAATCGTACTAAAGGGAATACAAGTTCGGAATCACTCTCGAACTGTATAAATACATACACAAACAATATTGAGGCGAAGCATAGTTTCCAAGTCCATGAGGTCAGTACATACCCTCACGTCTCTTAGGACCGTGACTACCGATTCGATAGCCTGTACTCTCGATAATGGGAAATGGTCCCACGTACCTCGGGGCCAATTTCCCTTTCTTCCCGAACCTCATCACTCCTTTCATAGGAGATACACGCAGTAACACTTGGTCCCCCACATTAAACTCCCGGAAGAACCATTTCGCATCGGCGTAGCTCTTGTCCTGGGCTACTCGAATGTGACTCCTAATCATCTCAATCCTCGCGGAGGTTTCCTGAAGTACCTCTGGTCCTAGCAACTTGTTATCCTCCACCTCGAGCCAACAAGTTGGAGAACGACAAGGCCGGCCATACAAAGCCTCAAATGGAGCCATACCAATCGTAAACTGATAAGAGTTATTATAAGCAAACTCTACCAGTGGAAGATGTGGCTCCCAACCTCCTCCAAAATCAAGAACACACATGCGTAGCATATCCTCTAACATCTGATTAGTACGCTCTGTCTGTCCATCTGTCTGTGGGTGATAAGTTGAACTCAACCTCAACTCAATACCCATAGCCTCCTGAAAGCTTTCCCAGAAACGTGACACGAAAATCTTGTCTCTATCTGACTTAATATTCAAAGGGAACCAATGTAATCTGACAATCTCAGAAATGAACAACTGAGCATACTGACCCGTGGTATAATCTGCCCGCACTGGCAGAAAATGAGCCACCTTGGTCAAACGGTCTACAATCACCCAGATAGAGTCGTGGCCCCGCTGTGATGTAGGCAACCCTGTAATAAAATCCATGGAAATACTCTGCCACTTCCACGCGGGTACTTCCAATGGCTGAAGCAATCCCGAAGGTTTCTGATGGTCCACCTTCACCAGCTGGCAGGTAGAACACTTGGACACGAACTCAGCAATGTCCTTCTTCATCCCACTCCACCAGTATTGCCTCCTCATATCTTGTTACATCTTATCTCCTCCAGGATGTACCGCAAATCGGGACCCGTGAGATTGGGTCATCACTGCATGACGCAATTCTGCCCCTTCTGGAACCACTAACCTCCCATTAAACCTCAAACCCCCATCAGAACTAACAGAATAGGACTCAGCACCCTCGGCTAAAAGTCGTACAATCTTCTCCTGGCAAAACGGGTCTGTGGTTTGGGCCTGTATTACCCTCGTAATAATCTCGGGTGTGACTGTCATAACAGATATGAAGGAACGGGCTACTGCGTCCTGGTGACCCAACTCCTTCCACTTCGCTTTCCAGACGTCCGCTACCTCATTTACCGGTCTACGGCTCAACGCATCAGCAACTACGCTGGCTTCCCCGGATGATACTGTATGTCGAACTGATAGTCCTTCACAAACTCTAACCATCTGCGCTGACGCATATTCAGCTCTCGCTGAGTGAACAGGTACTGCAGTGACTTGTGGTCTGTGAACAAACGGAACTTCTCCCCCAATAAATAGTGTCTCCATATCCGCAGTGCAAAAACGACCGCTGCTAACTCCAGGTCATGGGTGGGGTAATTCTTCTCATGCGGCTTAAGCTTGCGGGAGGCCAAAGCTATAGCCTTTTCTTCCTTCTGAAGTACTCCCCCAAGTCCCCGTAAAGAGGCATCGGTGTAAACCAGGTACTCCACACCCGGCTTCGGTAAAGCAAGGACTGGTGCTGAAGTAAGCTTGTTTTTCAGCTCGTCGAAAGCCAATTGACAAGCATCATCCCAAACATATGGTACCCCTTTGCGAGTCAGGTTCGTCAATAAACCCGCTATTTTGGAGAATCCCCGAATGAATCTCCTGTAGTATCCGGCTAACCCCAAGAAACTACGCACTTTCGTCGGTGTCGTGGGCTGTCCCCACTCCCTCACTGCTGACACTTTACTCGGGTCGACTGCTATCCCCTGCTCAGAAACAACATGCCCCAAGAACTGTACTTCTCGCAACCAGAATCCACACTTCTCGTACTTAGCATACAACTGATGCTCTCGTAAAGTCTGAAGAACCTGCCTCAAGTGCTCGGCATGCTCCTCCTCGGAGTGTGAATATATCAAAATGTCATCTATGAAGACGATGACAAACTGATCCAAGAACTCTCTAAATACTCGGTTCATTAAGTCCATGAACACGGCTGGAGCATTTGTGAGGCCGAATGGCATCACTCTGAACTCATAAGACCCTTATCTCGTCAAAAAGGCAGTCTTTGAAACATCCCGCTCTCTAATACGTAGCTGATGGTACCCCGACCTCAGATCTATCTTCGAAAAGAAAGTTGCTCCCCTCAGCTGGTCGAACAGATCATCGATTCGAGGCAACGGATACTTATTCCGTATCATGACCTTGTTCAACTCCCGGTAGTCCACACATAACCTCAGTGAACCATCTCTCTTCTTCACAAACAAGACTGGAGCGCCCCAAGGTGAGGTACTCTTGCGAATGAAGCCCTGACCTAACAGCTGCTCTATCTGATCTCGTAACTCTCGCATCTCCGCCGGAGCCATACGGTATGGAGCGCGTGCTATCAGTCTAGTATCTGGTAATAAGTCTATGACAAAGTCTATCTCTCGACTGGGGGGTAGGTCTGGTATCTCCTGGAATACATCGGAATACTCACGAACGACTGGGATCGAGTCTAAAGGAATCACAACCTCCTTAGAGGCATCCTCCTCTATATAATACAAATGAGCGGTCGAACCTCCCTCTGGGCGAGGCATCGCCACTACAAACATCTCTTGCCCCGGAATGGCAAAAACAATGCTCCCACCGAAGCAATCAATTATGGCTCTATAAGCTGCGAGCCAATCCATACCGTTTATAACATCGTGCTTATGCATATCTAAGACTAACATGTCTGCAGGTAATACCAAACTACCAATCTCTACCCCCACTCCCCGGCATATAAAGAAGATAAGCGACCCACTCCCCAGTGGTGAGTCTACACACGTCACTGTGCTCTCTGCTGTGGATAACAACCCTAAGGCCTTCGTAAAATGCGTAGTTATAAAACAATGCGTCGCCCCAGTATCAAACAAAACCCGACCCATAGTACCATGGATAGGAAACATACCCTCAATCGCGGGTGGTGCCTGTGGAGCTGCTGCCTGGTGGATGTTATAGACATGTCCGTACTGTAAATGCCCCTGCTGCACTGGAGCTACTGGAATGGCTGGTAGGGCTGGCACCCGGGCTGGAGCTGGGAGGGCAAGTGGAAAAAATGGTCTATGCGGCTCATTACGGGCACCCTGCCGCTGTGGGGCCCTATTACCCTCTGGGCAATCCTGGCACTTATGACCATGCTTGCCGCATACAAAACACCGGCCTCTGAAGTTACCTCCCCTCTGACCCTGCTGACCACGGCCCTGCTGGCCGTTACCTCCCCACCACTGGCCCTGTTGGCCCTGATTAGCACGCTGTTGGCCCTGTTGGCCCCGTTGATTAGGCTGGCACTGCCTATAACCCCCAAATCCCTGTCTAGAATCACCTGAACGGAATCGCTTAGCAGGGTCCCCCTGATGGGAACTCTGCTCGTGCTGACGAGTCTGTCCATGCGATGGTGCCCCACTAGCACTACTACCCCCGGTCCTGCCCTGCTGGCTGGACTCTCCTGCTCTCTTGCTTCGTTGCAGATGGAAGCGGTGGTCCTGGCAATGTAGTAACGCAGCATTGAGTACATCAGTGAAAGTACTCAGAGATAGATTCCCTATAAGATGCTGACGGATCCTCCAAGCTAACCCGTCCACAAACAACATAATTTTCTTACTCTTAGTAGGTGCCTCATCTGGCACTATGGTGAGAAGTCTCGTGAACTCATCCTCATACTCAGCAACGGTAGAGTTCTCCTATTTCAAATTCAGTAATTTCGGCCTCATCTCAGTCTGCACGGCTGGTGGAAAGTACTTGCGGTCAAACCGCTCCCAGAACGACTGAATAGGGATCGTGTCCCTCTCCTCCAAGGTGGTAGTGGACTCCCACCACTGCAAAGCGACCCCCAACAGCTTAAAGGAAGCCAATAACTGCATTTGCACGTCGATGCACTCATACATACGAAGATGCCGCTGGATGTCTTTCTTCCATTGGCTGATTGTGACGATATCTGAGCTACCAGAGAACTCAGGGGGATGCGCCTTTTGAAAAGCATCCCTAACCCTCTCCCATGCAGATGGAAGCTGCTGGCGCCACTGCCTGAATCTGGGGTGGAGCCTGCTGAACCACCTCTAGCGCGGCATTCACCGCCTGAGCAATAATGACGGCTACTTCATTAGCATTCATAGTGCCTTCTGCCGAAGCTGCTGGCTGCTCGGCCTGGGCACGCCTATCCTTCGGTGCACGTCTCGGAGGCATCTGAAACGTGAAGAAGTTTATTAGTCTACAGTCATTATCAAATCTCAAATAGCTGAAGACGTAACGTAAATGCAGAAATACAACAATCCTAAAAATAGGGCTCTATAGCAAAAACGTTAAGCTGAAAGCGAAAATAAGCCGTACAGATCCTATGGACACTAGAACATGATGCTCTGATACCACCTGTGACACCCCGCCTAATTAAATACCGGACGATCACTCCTTTATTAAATTAAAATCAAGGTGAACAGTTGGATCCTTCTTAGCATCACTGTCGTAAGAATAAATTTCCAATTTAAACACCCTAATTAATTAAGCTAAGTGTCAAAACCATTTTTAACATTCCTTTCAAATTTTATTTTTAAATTAATGACAACAATTTAATATATAACGAATCACACCACAAGTATATCGGAACCAATCAATCCAATAATTTAACATTCAACAACTGGCTACTAACAATAAAACTTAAAGTAAACCATCCAGAATATAATAAATCCCAAAGTGACAATCCTAGAAATAGATGAAGTATAATATCCAAATGACAACAGAATAATGGAAAGGGCGACACATGCCCCAATAATGAACATGCTAGGAGTAGAATCAAATGGATGAAGTCGTCTAAACAACAGGCCTGCAACTCCCACCTAAGCTGCAGCGCGTTCCTGCCAAAGGACCCATGCAAGACGCCCCTGTGGCTGGGCACCTGTAATATATACATATATATATACAAGAGAGAAAGAGAAATGGAAACGGGTCAGAGCCCGATAGTGTATATGATTTAAAAATTCGTTTAGCAAGTATTTAAATTGATTACAGGCTAATGCAACAACATATCAGTGCGACACTCTCTTGAGAAATTCTCACCTCTCTTCTAATGTGCACACCTATCGCACTAACCTTCCCAATGGTCTATCTCGTCATATATCACACTATCTTCCCCCAATGATTTAACTTATCTTAGGTTATTCGCAGGATTTAAAATTTAACGATACAGTTGTTTGAAAAGAATATTTCAATTAGTATCCAAAGTTCTCGTTTTAACTTTATTAATTTATAAAGTTTTCCAGTGTCATATTATACTTTCTCAAAACAAGTATTACAATTTGAGTCATCAACCATGTCCTACACATCAAATCACAATAGGCAGTTCCAGATTTCAGAATTTCATATATATATTAACTACTCGTAAAATATATATATCATAACAGCACCCCACATAAAAACTATGGTGCGGGCATACTCTGCTATCCGATCCCCGTATCAATCATACTAAAGGGAATACAAGTTTGGAATCACTCTCGAATTGTATAAATACATACACAAAAAATATTGAGGCGAAGCATAGTTTCAAAGTCCAAGAGGTCAGTACATACCCTCACGTCTCTTAGGACCGTGACTACCGATTCGATAGCCTGTACCTAGGATTTCTATCTTCAAGCGTACGAGTCAATATCCCCCATGAAGGCCCGTTCGAGATAAGACTGTCCCAGCGCGGTAACCTCAGGGATAGCAAGTAGCGCGGGCATGGTTTTCACAAGTATATAATATATGCATACACAATCATATAAATATACCACTTTTATTATATCAATTTAGGTTTATCCCATAACCCACATTCACAACATTTATCCTTATTTTCCCATCATTATTTATCAAGTATAATGGTTCGTTTCTAACTTTAATTCGAAGGGTTTTTCCAACTTACTACGTAACCCTCATGGACTCTATTCTTCCAAATGTACAATTCAGTAGGTATCCATTTATGTTCCAACGTAACTCTCTCTTACTTGTCTCTCCCCTTTAATATATACTTACATTGTCCCTTATGCAAAATATCCCAAAAATATAGATTTTGCCTTACATTAAAGGTCTCTTATTCATTAATGAATCTTACTGGTCATCATTATCTCCCAAAATATTTTAACAAGGATGTCTAAGGAGTTTTCTTCATTTCGAATCAATTCAACAATTTTAAAAGGGGAACTTAAGTCTGCCAGGAGGGGTCGATCGATCGAGGTTAGGGGCTCGATCGATCGAAGCTCTTGGCTCGATCGATCGATCAAACAGGTATTGTGATTTCTGTAGTTTTGCAGTTACGGGTTCTAACACATATCTTCATCCAAATTCAAGTTTTGCATTACCAAACGTCCAAAAATTTATACTACTAACATCCTAACATAATATTATGCATTTCCTACGTAAAACATGTCAATTTCCGTCACTAAACATGGATTAACAACCCACAATTCATATAAATAACAAGAACCCTAGATTTCTCTTAAACATGGTTCTAACAAATCTTTTCCAGAATTTCCTTCTCATAAAACATCATAATTTTGTGGTTTAATCCTCTACATGACAAAGGGTTTCCAGAATATCATATAAATCATCACTACATGAAAATTTCCCATCTCAAATTGGATTTTTCTTCCATAAATCTCATCCTAACTCTACACCAAAACTGGCGATTGGTCACGACCAAAATCCCTGACCAAAGCTGTGGGTCGCGGACTTGGGCCGTGACCATTTCTGGCGTGACCATTTTCGTGGGTGCGGCCCAAGTCCGTGACCAAAAAATGGTCACGGTCGAGAGGGGTCACGGCAGATGGTCGCGGACTTAGGCCGTGAGCCATGTCGTGACGGGGCGCGACCCTGATCCCTGACCCACAACCGTGACAAATTGGTCGCGGTCAAAGTCCGCGACCCACGACCGTGATAAAAAAATATAAAAAAAATTGGTCGCGGCCCTGATCCGTGACCCACAACCGTGACAAATTGGTCGCGGACTTTGGCCGCGACCCACTACCGTGACAAAAAAATAAAAATAAAATTGGTCGCGGCCCTATTCCGTGACCCATAACCTTGAGAAATTGGTCGCGGCCAAAGTCCGCGACCGTGACAAAAAAATAAAAAAAATTGGTCGCGGCCTTTATATGTGACCCACAATCGTGACAACGGCGACCCTTTACTCACTGGCAGGACAATGGCGATTTTGATTTGGTCACGGCTTAGGGCCGTGACACATAATGCGTGACCCTTTCCAGAAGCCTTGGTGTTTGAATGATGTATGGTCACGGCCTACAGCCGTGATCCATACCAACAAATGGTCACGGCCCAAGTCTGTGACCCATCCGCGACCAGTTTGGAGGGAATATTGGCGCCAAACTGGTCACGATCTGGTCACGGCCCAAGTCCGTGACCCATTATGGTTAGGGATTTAGTCCGTGACCACTTCCAGAGCATGGATAATTTAGTGTGGTAATAAAATTGGTCACGCCAAATATTGAGTGGGCCGTGACCCACTGGGCTTGACCATTCGCAGGATTTGGTGTAGTGTAATAATTCCTAAACTAATATGGATGATGCATCAACGAAATAAGCAAGATAAACACTTGCCTGGGATTTTCAGAAGTCTGGTTTGGTGCCGAAATTGGTGTGGTTGCGTTCCCCGTCTCGCGATCTATGCGTTGGCGGTGGCGGCGATGCAAACGGTTGAGTTTTGAGCCTTGGAATGCCTTGAGAGCTTTCTCCTCTCCTCTCCAATGGCCGTTCTAGTGTTTTGAGTTATCTAACCCTAGGAGATAACCTAAACATCTGATATAACCCCTTTAATTTTCGTGGGTTTAATTACCCAAAAATACAAAATGACTAAAATGCCCTCCCGGGGTACTAATTAGGCCTAAAAATGCCCCGAGACCCAAATCAAACCCCCGGGTATACTTTTCTAACTATCTCGACCCTTCCGAACGCGTTGGCGCACTCAAAATGACCATGCGAACGACTTATAAAATATTTACTTTTTATTTATCAAAATTTAGTCCCGACGCGACACGGGCGCGTCCCGACTCAAATTTCTAAAATTGTCATTTTATTCACTCGTGACATTTAACATGACCACTATTATATATTACTTTGCTCATTAGTAATATTCAACAAATTTTTCCATAATTACTAACTCTCATCACGTTAATAATTATAACATAATTAATTTCCGGATTTTTATTAAATAATTAATTCACATTAAATTTAATAAATCCCCAAATTAATATAGCATAAAAATACGGGGTATTACAAAATCTATTTTCAAATTATCATTATATTCTCAAATTGGGAGACCCGTGACTACGCGGTCAGTTCCTACAAGTCGCATTGGTCCTGCGCGAGGTGTTCGTGTCTCCTATTGGGGCCATTTGGGGGTTGATTTGGGTTTTCACCCTCAAACGGCATGTTTTTAAGCCTAATCTAGATATTTTCAAATTATCATCATATTCTCAAATCGGGGGACCCGTGACTACGCGATCAGTTCCTACAAGTCGCATTGATCCCGTGCGAGGTGTTCGTACCTCTTACGGGCCCGTATAGGGACTGGTTAAGATTTTCACCCTCAAACGGCATGTTTATAAGCCTAATCTAAATATTTTCAAATTATCATCATATTCTCAAATCCGGAGATCCGTGACTACGCGGTCCGTTCCTACAAGTCACATTGGTCCCGTGCGAGGTGTTCTTGCCTCTTACGGGGCTTTTTGGGGACTGGTTAGGGTTTTCACCCTCAAATGGTTTGTTTTTAAGCCTAATCTAGATATTTTCAAATTATAGTCATATTCTCAAACCGAGAGACCCACGACTACGTAGTCAGTTCCTACAAGTCCCATTGGTCCCGTGCGAGTTGTTCGTGCCTCTTAATGGGCCGTTTGGGTACTGGTTTGGGTTTCACCCATAAAAGGCTTGTTTATAATCCTAAATTAGATGTTTTCAAATTATCGTCATATTCTCAAATCGGGAGACCCGTGACTACGCGGTCAGTTCCTGCAAGTCGCATGGGTCCTGTGCGAGGTGTTCCTCTTACGGGGCCGTATAGGGACTGGTTTGAGTTTTTACCCTCAAACGTCTTGTTTTTAAGCCTAATCTAGATATTTTCATATTATCGTCATATTCTCAAATCGGGAGACCCACGATTACGCCGTCAGTTCCTACAAGTCCCATATGTCCCGTGCGAGGTGTTCGTGCCACTCAGGGGGCCGTTTGGGTCCTGGTTTGAGTTTTCACCCTCAAACGACATGTTTTTAAGCCTAAACTAGATATTTTAAAATTATCATCATATTCTCAAATCGGGAGACCCACGACGACTATGCGGTCATTTCCTACATGTTACGTTTGTTCCGTGTGAGGTGTTCGGGACTCTTCCGTGGCCGTTTGGGGGCTGGTTTTGATTTTCACCCACAAACGGCATGTTTATAAGCCTAATCTAGATATTTTCAAATTATCGTCCTATTCTCAAATTGGGAGACCCGTGACTACGCGGTCAGTTCCTACAAGTCGCATTAGTCCCGTGCGAGGTGTTCGTGTCTCTTACGAGGGCCGTTTGGGGGTTGATTTGGGTTTTCACCTTCAAACAACTTGTTTTTAAGCCTAATCTAGATATTTTCAAATTATCATCATATTCTCAAACCGGGAGACCCGCGACTATGCGGTCAGTTCCTACGAGTCCCATTGGTCCTGCGCGAGGTGTGATTGACTCTTACGAGGTCGTTTGGGAACTGGTTTGGGTATTCACCCTCAAACGGTTTGTTTTTAAGAATAAACTAGATAGTTTCAAATTATCGTCATATTCTCAAACCGGGTGACCCTCGACTACAAGGTCAGTTCCTACAAGTCCCATTGGTCCCGTGTGAGGTGTGATTGACTCTTACGGGGTCGTTTGGGGACTGGTTTGGATTTTCACCCTCAACCGGCTTGTTTTTAAGCCTAAACTAGATATTTTAAAATTATCGTCATATTCTCAAACCGGGAGACCCGCGACTACGCGCTCATTTCCTACAAGTTACATTTGTCCCGTGCGAGGTGTTCGTACCTCTTCCGGGGACGTTTGGGGGCTGGTTTCGATTTTCACCCTTAAACCGCATGTTTATAAGCCTAATCTAGATATTTTCAAATTATCCTCATATTCTCAAATCAGGGGATCCGGACTAAGTTCCTACAATATATTTGTCCCATGCGAGGTGTTTGTGCCTCTTCCGAGGCTGTTTGGGGGTTGGTTTAGATGTTCACCCTCAAACAGCATGTTTATAAGCCAAAGCCATTTTCAAATTATCGTCATATTCTCAAACTGGGAGACCCGCGACCACACAGTGAGTTCCTACAAGTCCCATTGGTCCCGTACGAGGTGTTTGTGCCTCTTTTGGGGGGTCGTTTAGGGACTGGTTTGGTTTTCACCCTCAATCGGCTTGTTTTTAAGCCATTTCTAGATATTTTCAAATTATCGTCATATTCTCAAATCGGGAGACCCGTGATAATGCGGTCTGTTGCTACAAGTCACATTGGTCCCGTGCGAGGAGTTCAGCTCTCTTATGGGGCCGTTTGGGGGCTGATTTGAATTTTCACCCTCAAACGGCTTGTTTGAAAGCCTAAACTAGATATTTTGAAATTATTGTCATATTCTCAAACCGTTAGACCCGCGACTACGTGGTCCTTTCCTACATGTTACATTTGTCCCGTGTGAGGTGTTCGTGCCTCTTTCGGGGGCGTTTGGTGGCTGGTTTTGATTTTCACCCACAAACGGCATGTTTATAAGCCTAAACTAGATATTTTCAAATTATCGTCATATTCTCAAATTGGGAGACCCGTGACTACGCGGTCCATCCCTACAAGTCGCATTAGTCCCGTACGAGGTGTTCGTGTCTCTTATTGGGGTCGTTTGGCGGTTGATTTCGGTTTTCAACCTCAAAAGGCTAGTTTTTAAGCCTAATCTAGATATTTTTAAAATATCATAATATTCTCAAACCGGAAGAATCGCGAATATGCGATCAGTTCCAATGAGTCCCATTGGTCCTGAGCGAGGTGTGGTTGACTCTTACGAGGTCATTTGGGGACTGGTTTGGGTTTTCACCCTCAAACGACTTGTTTTTAAGCCTAAACTAGATATTTTCAAATTATCATCATATTCTCAAATCGGGTGACCCTGGACTACGAGGTCAGTTCCTACAAGTTATATTTGCACCGTGCGAGGTGTTCGTGCCCCTTACGAGGGCCGTTTGGGGGTTGATTTGGGTTTTCACCCTCAAACGGCTTGTTTTGAAGCCTAATATAGATATTTTCAAATGATCGTCATATTCTGAAACCGGGAGACCCGCGACTACGTGGTGAGTTCCTACGAGTCCCATTGGTCCCGTGTGAGGTGTGATTACTCTTACATGGTCGTTTGGGGACTGGTTTGGTTTTCACCCTCAAACGACTTGTTTTTAAGCCTAAACTAGATATTTTAAAATTATCGTCATATTCTCAAACCGGGTGACCCTCGACTACGCGGTCAGTTCCAACAAGTTACATTGGTCCCGTGCGAGGTGTTCATGCATCTTTCGGGGAATTTTGGGGACTGGTTTCGGTTTCCCCCCTCAAATAGCTTGTTTTAAAGCCTAATCAAGATATTTTCAAACTATCGTTATATTCTCAAACCGGGACACCTGCGACTACGCAGTTATTTCCCACAACCCACTTCGGTCCCGCGCGAGGTGTTCGTGCCTCTTACGGGGACGTTTGGGGACTGGTTTGGGTTTTCACCCTCAAACGACCCATTTTTAAGCCTAATCTAAATATTTTCAAATGATCATCATATTCTAAAACCGGGAGACCCGCGACTCCGCGATCAGTCACTACAACTAACATTGCTCCCGCCCGCGGTGTTCGTACCTCTTACGGGGTCGTTTGGGGACTGGTTTGGGTTTTCACCCTTCAACGGCTTGTTTCTAAGCCGAATCTATAGATTTTCAAAGTATTGTCATATTCTCAAATTGAGAGGCCCATGAGTACGCGGTGAGTTGCTACAAGTCACTTTGGTCCCGTGCGAGGTGTTCGTGCCTCTTGAGGGTCCGTTTGGGGGCTGGTTTGTGTTTTCAACCTCAAATGGCTTGTTGTTAAGCCTAATCTAGATATTTTCAAATTATTATCATATTCTCAAACCGGGAGATCCGCGACTACGCGGTCAGGTCCAACGAAATGTATTTGTCCCGTGCGAGGTGTTCGTGCCTCTTACGGGGTCGTTTCGGCGTTGGTTTGTAGTTTCACCCTCGAATGGCTTGTTTTTAAGGCTAATCTAGATATTATCAAATTTTCGTCATAGTTTCAAACGGGTAGACCCGCGACTACTCGATCAGTTACTACAAGTCACATTGGTCCCATGCGAGGTGTTGGCTGTTTGAAGGCTGGTTTGGGTTTCACCCGCAAACGGCTTGTTTTTAAGCCTAATCAAGATATTTTCAAATTATTGTCACATTCTCAAGCCGGGGAGACCCGCGACTCTGCGGTCAGTTCCTACATGTTACATTTGTCCCGTGCGAGGTGTTCGTGCCTCTTCCTGGGCCGTTTCTGGGTTATTTTGCATTTTCACCCTCAAACTGCTTGCTTTTAAGCCTAATCTAGATATTATCACATTATCGTCATATTCTCAAATCGGGGGACCCGCGAGTACGCGGTCAGTTCCTACAAGTTACATTGGTCCCGTGCGAGGTGTTATTGCCTCTTACGGCGTCGTTTGGGGGCTGATATGGGTTTTTCCCCTTCAACGGCTTGTTTCTAAGCCGAATCTATAGATTTTCAAAGTGTCATCATATTCTCAAACTAAGAGGCTCGTGAGTACGCGGTCAATTCCTACAAGTCACATTGCTCCCGTGAGAGGTGTTATTGCCTCTTACGGGGTCGTTTGGGGGCTGATTTTGATTTCCGCCCTTCAAAAGCTTGTTTTTAAACCGAATCTATACATTACCAAAGTATCAGCATATTCTCAAACCGAGAGGCCCGTGACTACGCGGTCAGTTCCTACAAGTTACATTGGTCCCGTGCGAGGTGTTCGTGCCTCTTATGGGGCATTTTGGGGGCTGGTTTGGGTTTCCCCCTCAAATTGCTTGTTTTTAAGCCTAATCCAGATATTTTCAAACTATCGTCATATTCTCAAACCGGGACACCTGCGACTACGCGGTTATTTCCCACAAGTCACTTCGGTCCGGCGCGAGGTGTTCGTGCCTCTTACGGGGACGTTTGGGGACTGGTTTGGATTTTCACCCTCAAACGGCCCATTTTTAAACCTAATCTAAATATTTTCAAATGATCATCATATTCTGAAACCGGGAGACCCGCGACTCCGCGATCAGTCACTACAAGTAACATTGCTCCCGCCCGCGGTGTTCGTACGTCTTACGGGGTCGTTTGGGGGCTGATTTTGGTTTCCACCCTCCAAAGGCTTGTTTCTAAACCTAATCTATATATTATCAAAGTATCGGCATATTCTCAAACCGAGAGTCCTGTCAGTACGCGGTCAGTTGCTACAAGTCACTTTGGTCCCGTGCGAGGTGTTCGTGCCTCTTAAGGGTCCGTTTGGGGACTGGTTTGTAATTTTACCCTCAAACGGCTTGTTGTTAACCCTAATCTAGATATTTTCAAATTATTATCATATTCTCAAACCGGGAGATCCGCAACTACGCGGTTAGGTCCAACGAAATGTATTTATTGCGTGCGAGGTGTTCGTGCCTCTTACGGGGTCGTTTCGGCGTTGGTTTGGAGTTTCACCCTCGAACGACTTATTTTTAAGGCTAATCTAGATATTATCATATTTTCGTCATAGTTTCAAATGGGGCGACCCACGACTACGCGATCAGTTACTACAAGTCACATTGGTCCCATGTGAGGTGTTGGCCGTTTGGAGGCTCGTTTGGGTTTTCACCCGCAAACGGCTTGTTTTTAAGCCTAATCAAGATATTTTCAAATTATTTGTCACATTCTCAGACCTGGGAGACCCGCGACTCTGCGGTCTGTTCCTACATGTTACATATGTCCCGTGCGAGGTGATCGTGCCTCTTCCTGGACCGTTTCTGGGTTATTTTGCATTTTCACCCTCAAACGGCTTGCTTTTAAGCCTAATCTAGATATTATCACATTATCGTCATATTCTCCAATCGGGGGACCCGCGAGTACGCGGTCAGTTCCTACAAGTTACATTGGTCCCGTGCGAGGTGTTATTGCCTCTTACGGCGTCGTTTGGGGACTGATATGGGTTTTCCCCCTTCAACGGCTTGTTTCTAAGCCGAATCTATAGATTTTCAAAGTGTCGTCATATTCTCAAACTAAGAGGCTCGTGAGTACGCGGTCAATTCCTACAAGTCACATTGCTCCCGTGAGAGGTGTTATTGCCTCTTACGAGGTTGTTTGGGGGCTGATTTTGGTTTCCACCCTTCAAAGGCTTGTTTCTAAACCTAATCTATATATTATCAAAATATCAGCATATTCTCAAACCGAGAGGCCCGTGACTACGCGGTCAGTTCCTAAAAGTTACATTGGTCCCGTGCGAGGTGTACGTGCCTCTTACGGGGCATTTTAAGGGCTGGTTTGGGTTTCCCCCTCAAATAGCTTGTTTCTAAGCCTAATCAAGATATCTCCAAACTATCGTCATATTCTCAAACCGGGACACCTGCGACTACGCGGTTATTTCCCACAGGTCACTTCGTTCCGGCGCGAGGTGTTCGTGCCTCTTACGGGGACGTTTGGGGACTGGTTTGGGTTTTCATCCTCAAACGGGCCATTTTTAAGACTAATCTAAATATTTTCAAATGATCATCATATTTTAAAACCGGGAGACCCGCGACTCCGCGATCAGTCACTACAAGTAACATTGCTCCCGCCCGCGGTGTTCGTACGTCTTACGGGGTCGTTTGGGGACTGGTTTGGGTTTTCACCCTTCAACGGCTTGTTTCTATGCCGAATCTATAGATTTTCAAAGTATTTTCATATTCTCAAACCGAGAGGCCCGTGAGTACGCGGTCAGTTGCTACAAGTCACTTTGGTCCCGTGCGAGGTGTTCGTGCCTCTTAAGGGTCCGTTTGGGTACTGGTTTGTGTTTTTACCCTCAAACGACTTGTTGTTAAGCTTAATCTAGATATTTTCAAATTATTATCATATTCTCAAACCGGGAGATCCGCGACTACGCGGTCAGGTCCAACGAAATGTATTTGTCCCGTGCGAGGTGTTCGTGCCTCTTACGGGGTCGTTTTGGCATTGGTTTGGAGTTTCACCCTCGAACGGCTTGTTTTTAAGGCTAATCTAGATATTATAAAATTTTCGTCATAGTTTCAAACGGGGAGACCAGCGACTACACGATCAGTTACTACAAGTCACATTGGTCCCATGCGAGGTGTTGTCCGTTTCGAGGCTAGTTTGGGTTTTAACCCGCAAACGGCTTGTTTTTAAGCCTTATCAAGATATTTTCAAGTTATCATCACATTCTCAAACCCGGGAGACCCGCGACTCTGCGGTCAGTTCATACATGTTACATTTGTCCCGCGTGAGGTGTTCGTGCCTCTTCCTGGGCCGTTTCTGGGTTATTGTGGATTTTCACCCTCAAACGGTTTGCTTTTAAGCCTAATCTAGATATTATCACATTATCGTCATATTCTCAAATCGGGGGACCCGCGAGTACGCGATCAGTTCCTACAAGTTACATTGGTCCCGTGCGAGGTGTTATGGCCTCTTACGGCGTCGTTTGGGGGCTGATATGGGTTTTCCCCCTTCAACGGCTTGTTTCTAAGCCGAATCTATAGATTTTCAAAGTGTCGTCATATTCTCAAACTAAGAGGCCCGTGAGTACGCGGTCAATTCCTACAAGTCACATTGCTCCCGTGAGAGGTGTTATTGCCTCTTACGGGGTCGTTTGGGGGCTGATTTTGGTTTCCACACTTCAAAGGCTTTTTTCTAAACCTAATCTATATATTATCAAAATATAAGCATATTCTCAAACCGAGAGGCCCGTGACTACGCGATCAGTTCCTACAATTTACATTGGTCCAGTGCGAGGTGTTCGTGCCTCTTACGGGGAATTTTGGGGATTGGTTTGGGTTTTCCCCCTCAAATAGCTTTTTTTAAAGCCTAATCAAGATATTTTCAAACTATCGTCATATTCTCAAACCGGGACACCTGCGACTACGCGGTTATTTCCCACAAGTCACTTCGGTTCGGCGCGAGGTGTTCGTGCCTCTTACGGGGACGTTTGGGGACTGGTTTGGGTTTTCACCCTCAAACGGCCCATTTTTAAGCCTAATCTAAATATTTTCAAATGATCATCATATTCGAAAACCGAGAGACCCGCGACTCCGCGATCAGTCACTACGAGTAACATTGCTCCCGCTCGCGGTGGTCGTACGTCTTACGGGGTCATTTGGGGACTGGTTTGGGTTTTCACCCTTCAACGGCTTGTTTCTATTCGGAATCTATAGATTTTAAAAGTATCATCATATTCTCAAACCGAGAGGCCCGTGAGTACGCGGTCAGTTGCTACATGTCACTTTGGTTCCGTGCGAGGTGTTCGTGCCTCTTAAGGGACCGTTTGGGGACTGGTTTGTGTTTTTACCCTCAAACGGCTTGTTGTTAAGCCTAATCTAGATATTTTCAAATTATTATCATATTCTCAAATCGGGAGATCCGCGACTACGCGGTCAGGTCCAACAAAATGTATTTGTCCCGTGCGAGGTGTTCGTGCCTCTTACGGGGTCGTTTCGGCGTTGGTTTGGAGTTTCACCCTCGAACGACTTGTTTTTAAGGCTAATCTAGATATTATAAAATTTTCATCATAGTTTCAAACGGGGAGACCCGCGACTATCAGTTACTACAAGTCACATTGGTGCAATGCGAGGTGTTGGCCGTTTGGAGGCTGGTTTGGGTTTTCACCCGCAAACGGCTTGTTTTTAAGCCTTATCAAGATATTTTCAAATTATCTTCACATTCTCAAACCGGGGAGACCCGCGACTCTGCGGTCAGTTCCTACATGTTACATTTGTCCCGTGCGAGGTGTTCGTGCCTCTTCCTGGGCCGTTTCTGGGTTATTTTGCATTTTCACCCTCAAACGGCTTGCTTTTAAGCCTAATCTAGATATTATCACATTATCGTCATATTCTCCAATCAGGGGACCCCGCGAGTATGCGGTCAGTTCCTACAAGTTACATTGGTCCCGTGCGAGGTGTTATTGCCTCTTACGGCGTCGTTTGGGGGCTGATATGGGTTTTCCCCCTTCAACGGCTTGTTTCTAAGCCGAATCTATAGATTTTCAAAGTGTCGTCATATTCTCAAACTAAGAGGCTCGTGAGTACGCGGTCAATTCCTACAAGTCACATTGCTCCCGTGAGAGGTGTTATTGCCTCTTACGGGGTCGTTTGGGGGCTGATTTTGGTTTCCACCCTTCAAAGGCTTGTTTCTAAACCTAATCTATATATTATCACAATATCAGCATATTCTCAAACCGAGATGCCCGTGACTACGCGGTCAGTTCCTACAAGTTACATTGGTCCCGTACGAGGTGTTCGTGCCTCTTACGGTGCATTTTGGGGACTGGTTTGGGTTTTCCCCCTCAAATAGCTTTTTTTAAAGCCTAATCAAGATATTTTCAAACTATCGTCATATTCTCAAACCGGGACACCTGCGACTACGCGGTTATTTCCCACAACTCACTTCGGTCCGGCGCGAGGTGTTCGTGCCTCTTACGGGGACGTTTGGGGACTGGTTTGGGTTTTCACCCTCAAACGGCCCATTTTTAAGCCTAATCTAAATATTTTCAAATGATCATCATATTCTAAAACCGGGAGACCCGCGACTCCGCGATCAGTCACTACGAGTAACATTGCTCCCGCTCGCGGTGTTCGTACGTCTTACCGGGTCGTTTGGGGACTGGATTGGGTTTTCACCCTTCAACGGCTTGTTTCTATGCCGAATCTATAGATTTTCAAAGTATTGTCATATTCTCAAACCGAGAGGCCCGTGAGTACGCGGTCAGTTGCAACAAGTTACTTTGGTCCCGTGCGAGGTGTTCGTGCCTCTTAAGGGTCCGTTTGGGGACTGGTTTGTGTTTTTACCCTCAAACGGCTTGTTTTTTTTTTGGGAAATTGAATATATAAAGAAAAAACTTAGAATTTACAGAGGAGAAAACCTCAAAAGAAGAAAAAGGAGCCCCGGGGCATACCCCAAAGGCAAACAAACACCAAGACAGAAGCCTAACAAGACTAATCCTTAGAAAAGAATCCTATCTTCAGGAATGTTCCAGTACATACAAGCCATCCAGTTAGCATAACTCCTTCTGTCCTTTTTCCACGTAAGCACTTTTGCTCTAACCATGTTTTCAATGCCCTTCATAATGGAGTCATGGGAATTGGAGACATGCTATAGGGATACCCAGGATTTAAATAGTGAGGTGGATTTGGCTATTGTTAACCACTCTACGAAGACCCTATGTGATAAGATAAGATCCTTATCCTTTACTACTACTATCTACTGCATATGGTTGGAAAGGAATGCTAGATGCTTCACCTAATCTAGATATATTCAAATTATTATCATATTCTCAAACCGGGAGATCCGCGACTACGCGGTTAGGTCCAACGAAATGTATTTGTCCCGTGCGAGGTGTTCGTGCCTCTTACGGGGTCGTTTCGGCGTTGGTTTGGAGTTTCACCCTCGAACAACTTGTTTTTAAGGCTAATCTAGATATTATAAAATTTTCGTCATAGTTTCAAACGGGGAGACCCGTGACTACGCGATCAGTTACTACAAGTCACATTGGTCCCATGCGAGGTGTTGGCCGTTTGGAAGCTGGTTTGGGTTTTCACCCGCAAACGGCTTGTTTTTAAGCCTTATCAAGATATTTTCAAATTATCTTCACATTCTAAAACCGGGGAGACCCGCGACTCTGCGGTCAGTTCCTACATGTTACATTTGTCCCGTGCGGGGTGTTCGTACCTCTTCCTGGGCCGTTTCTGGGTTATTTTGCATTTTCACCCTCAAACGGCTTGCTTTTAAGCCTAATCTAGATATTATCACATTATTGTCATATTCTCCAATCAGGGGACCCCGCGAGTATGCGGTCAGTTCCTACAAGTTACATTGGTCCCGTGCGAGGTGTTATTGCCTCTTACGGCGTCGTTTGGGGGCAGATATGGGTTTTCCCCCTTCAACGGTTTGTTTCTAATCCGAATCTATAGATTTTCAAAGTGTCGTCATATTCTCAAACTAAGAGGCTCGTGAGTACGCGGTCAATTCCTACAAGTCACATTGCTCCCGTGAGAGGTGTTATTGCCTCTTACGGGGTCGTTTGGGGGCTGATTTTGATTTCCGCCCTTCAAAGGCTTGTTTCTAAACCTAATCTATATATTATCACAATATCAGCATATTCTCAAACCGAGAGGCCCGTGACTACGCGGTCAGTTCCTACAAGTTACATTGGTCCCGTACGAGGTGTTCGTGCCTCTTACGGGGCATTTTGGGGACTGGTTTGGGTTTTCCCCCTCAAATAGCTTTTTTTAAAGCCTAATCAAGATATTTTCAAACTATCGTCATATTCCCAAACCGGGACACCTGCGACTACGCGGTTATTTACCACAAGTCACTTCGGTCCGGCGCGAGGTGTTCGTGCCTCTTACGGGGACGTTTGGGGACTGGTTTGGGTTTTCACCCTCAAACGGCCCATTTTTAAGCCTAATCTAAATATTTTCAAATGATCATCATATTCTAAAATCGGGTGACTCGCGACTCCGCGATAAGTCACTACGAGTAACATTACTCCCGCTCGCGGTGTTCGTACGTCTTACGGGGTCGTTTGGGGACTGGTTTGGGTTTTCACCCTTCTACGGCTTGTTTCTATGCCGAATCTATAGATTTTCAAAGTATTGTCATATTCTCAAACTGAGAGGCCCGTGAGTACGCGGTCAGTTGCTACAAGTCACTTTGGTCCCGTGCGAGGTGTTCGTGCCTCTTAAGGGTCCGTTTGGGGACTGGTTTGTGTTTTTACCCTCAAACAGCTTGTCGTTAAGCCTAATCTAGATATTTTCAAATTATTATCATATTCTCAAACCGGGAGATCCGCGACTACGCGGTCAGGTCCACCGAAATGTATTTGTCCCGTGCGAGGTGTTCGTGCCTCTTACGGGGTCGTTTCGGCGTTGGTTTGGAGTTTCACCCTCGAACGACTTGTTTTTAAGGCTAATCTAGATATTATAAAATTTTCGTCATAGTTTCAAACGGGGAGACCCGCGACTATCAGTTACTACAAGTCACATTGGTGCAATGCGAGGTGTTGGCCGTTTGGAGGCTGGTTTGGGTTTTCACCCGCAAACGGCTTGTTTTTAAGCCTTATCAAGATATTTTCAAATTATCTTCACATTCTCAAACTGGGGAGACCCGCGACTCTGCGGTCAGTTCCTACAAGTTACATTGGTCCCGTGCGAGGTGTTCGTGCCTCTTACGGGGCATTTTAAGGGCTGGTTTGGGTTTCCCCCTCAAATAGCTTGTTTTTAAGCCTAATCAAGATATTTTCAAACTATCGTCATATTCTCAAACCGGGACACCTGTGACTACGCGATTATTTCCCACAAGTCACTTCGGTCCGGCGCGAGGTGTTCGTGCCTCTTACGGGGACGTTTGGGGACTGGTTTGGGTTTTCACTCTCAAACGGCCCATTTTTAAGACTAATCTAAATAATTTCAAATGATCATCATATTCTAAAACCGGGAGACCTGCGACTCCGCAATCAGTCACTACTAGTAACATTGCTCCCGCCAGCGGTGTTCGTACGTCTTACGGGGTCGTTTGGGGACTGGTTTGGGTTTTCATCCTTCAACGGCTTGTTTCTATGCCGAATCTATAGATTTTCAAAGGATTGTCATATTCTCAAACCGAGAGGCCCGTGAGTACGCGGTCAGTTGCTAAAGTCACTTTGGTCCCGTGCGAGGTGTTCGCCCCTCTTAAGGGTCCGTTTGGGGATTGGTTTGTGTTTTTACCCTCAAACGGCTTGTTGTTAAGCTTAATCTAGATATTTTCAAATTATTATCATATTCTCAAACCGGGAGATCCGCGACTACGCGGTCAGGTCCAACGAAATGTATTTGTCCCGTGCGAGGTGTCCGTGCCTCTTACGGGGTCGTTTCGGCGTTGGTTTGGAGTTTCACCCTCGAACGACTTGTTTTTAAGGCTAATCTAGATATTATAAAATTTTCGTCATAGTTTCAAATGGGGAGACCCGCGACTACGCGATCAGTTACTACAAGTCACATTGGTCCCATGCGAGGTGTTGGCCGTTTGGAGGCTGGTTTGGGTTTTCACCCGTAAACGGCTTGTTTTTAAGCCTTATCAAGATATTTTCAAATTATCTTCACATTCTAAAACCGGGGAGACCCGCGACTCTGCGGTCAGTTCCTACATGTTACATTTGTCCTGTGCGAGGTGTTCGTGCCTCTTCCTGGGCCGTTTCTGGGTTATTTTGTATTTTCACCCTCAAACGGCTTGCTTTTAAGCCTAATCTAGATATTATCACATTATCGTCATATTCTCAAATCGGGGGGACCCGCGAGTACGCGATCAGTTCCTGCAAGTTACATTGGTCCCGTGCAAGGTGTTATGGCCTCTTACGGCGTCGTTTGGGGGCTGATATGGGTTTTCCCCCCTTCAACGGCTTGTTTCTAAGCCGAATCTATAGATTTTCAAAGTGTCGTCATATTCTCAAACTAAGAGGCCCGTGAGTACGCGGTCAATTCCTACAAGTCACATTGCTCCCGTGAGAGGTGTTATTGCCTCTTACGGGGTCGTTTGGGGGCTGATTTTGGTTTCCACCCTTCAAAGGCTTGGTTCTAGACCTAATCTATATATTATCAAAGTATCAGCATATTCTCAAACCGAGAGGCCCGTGACTACGCGGTCAGTTCCTACAAGTTACATTGGTCCCGTGCGAGGTGTTCGTGCCTCTTACCGGGCATTTTGGGGACTGGTTTGGGTTTTCCCCCTCAAATAGCTTGTTTTTACAGCCTAATCAAGATATTTTCAAACTATCGTCATATTCTCAAACCGGGACACCTGCGACTACGCAGTTATTTCCCACAAGTCACTTCGGTCCGGCGCGAGGTGTTCGTGCCTCTTACGGGGACGTTTGGGGACAAGTTTGGGTTTTCACCCTCAAACGGCCCATTTTTAAGACTAATCTAAATATTTTCAAATGATCATCATATTCTAAAACCGGGAGACCCGCGACTCCGCAATCAGTCACTACTAGTAACATTGCTCCCGCCAGCGGTGTTTGTACGTCTTACGGGGTCGTTTGGGGACTGGTTTGGGTTTTCACCCTTCAACTGCTTGTTTCTATGCGGAATCTATAGATTTTAAAAGTATTGTCATATTCTCAAACCGAGAGGCCCGTGAGTACGCGGTCAGTTGCTACAAGTCACTTTGGTCCCGTGCGAGGTGTTCGTGCCTCTTAAGGGTCCGTTTGGGGACTGGTTTGTGTTTTTACCCTCAAACGGTTTGTTGTTAAGCTTAATCTTGATATTTTCAAATTATTATCATATTCTCAAACCGGGAGATCCGCGACTACGCGGTCAGGTCCAACGAAATGTATTTGTCCCGTACGAGGTGTTCGTGCCTCTTACGGGGTCGTTTCGGCGTTGGTTTGTAGTTTCACCCTCGAACGACTTGTTTTTAAGGCTAATCTAGATATTATAAAATTTTCATCATAGTATCAAACGGGGAGACCCGCGACTACGCGATCTGTTACTACAAGTCACATTGGTCCCATGCGAGGTGTTGGCCGTTTCGAGGCTGGTTTAGGTTTTCACCCGCAAACGGCATGTTTTTAAGCCTTATCAAGATATTTTCAAATTATCGTCACATTCTCAAACCGGGGAGACCCGCGACTCTGCGGTCAGTTCCTACATGTTACATTTGTCCCGTGCGAGGTGTTTGTGCCTCTTCCTGGGCCGTTTCTGGGTTATTTTGCATTTTCACCCTCAAACGGCTTGCTTTTAAGCCTAATCTAGATATGATCACATTATCGCCATATTCTCAAATCGGGGGACCCGCGAGTATGCGATCAGTTCCTACAAGTCACATTGGTCCCGTGCGAGGTGTTATGGCCTCTTACGGCGTCGTTTGGGGGCTGATATGGGTTTTCCCCCTTCAACGGCTTGTTTCTAAGCCGAATCTATAGATTTTCAAAGTGTCGTCATATTCTCAAACTAAGAGGCCCGTGAGTACGCGGTCAATTCCTACAAGTCACATTGCTCCCGTGAGAGGTGTTATTGCCTCTTACGGGGTCGTTTTGGGGCTGATTTTGGTTTCCACCCTTCAAAGGCTTGTTTCTAAACCTAATCTATATATTATCAAAGTATCAGCATATTCTCAAACCGAGAGGCCCGTATGCGGTCAGTTCCTACAAGTTACATTGGTCCCGTGCGAGGTGTTCGTGCCTCTTACGAGGCATTTTGGGGACTGGTTTGGGTTTTCCCTCTCAAATAGCTTGTTTTTAACGCCTAATCAAGATATTTTCAAACTATCGTCATATGCTCAAACCGGGACACCTGCGACTACGCGGTTATTTCCCACAAGTCACTTCGGTCCCGCGCGAGGTGTTCGTGCCTCTTACGGGGACGTTTGAAAATATCTAGATTAGGATTTAAAGCAAGCCGTTTGAGGGTGAAAACCCAAACCGGTCCACAAATGTCCCCGTAAGAGGCACGAACATCTCGCACCGGACCAATGTGACTTGTAGTAACTGATCGCGTAGTAGAGGGTTTCTCAGTTTGAGAATATGACGATAATTTGAAAATATCAAGATTAGGGTTAAAAACGAGCCGTTTGAGGGTGAAAACCCAAACCAGTCCCCAAACGGCCCCACAAGAGGCACGAACACATCGCACGGGACCAGTGTGACTAGTAGGAACTGACCGCGTAGTCGCGGGTCTCCCGGTTTGAGAATATGACGATAAGTTGAAAATACCTAGATTAGGCTTAAAAACAAGCCGTTTGAGGGTTAAAACGCAAACCAGTCCCCAAACGGCCCCATAAAAGGCACGAACACCTCGCACGAGACGAATGTGACATGTAGGGACTGACCGCGTAGTCGCGGGCCTCCCGATTTGAGAATATTATGATAATTTGCTAATATCTAGATTAGGATTAAAAACAAGCCGTTTGAGGCTCAAAATCTAAACCAACAACCAAACGGCCCCGGAAGAGCCACGAACACCTCGCACGGGAGAAATGTAACTTGTGTGAACTGGTCGTGTTGTCGCGGCTCTCCCGATTTGAGAATATGACGATAATTTTAAAATATCTAGATTGGGCTGAAAAACAAGCCGTTTGGGGGTGAAAACCCAAACCAGTCCCTAAACGGCCCCGTAAGAGGCACGAACACCTCGCTCGGGACCAATGTAACTTGTAGGAACTGACCGCGTATTCATGGGCGGAGGTTAGAGAATATGAGGATAATTTGAAAATATCTAGATTAGGCTTAAAAATAAACCGTTTGAGGGTGAAAACCCAAATCGGTCCCCAAATGTCCCCGAAAGAGGCACGAACACCTCGCACGGTACCATTGTGACTTGTAGTAACTGTCGCGTAGTCGCGGATCTCCCGATTTGAGTATATGACGATAATTTAAAATAACTAAATTAGGCTTAAAAACAAGCCGTTTGAGGGTGAAAACCCAAACCAGTTCCCAAACATCCCCGTAAGAGGCACGAACACCGCGCGCGGGACTAATGTGACTTGTAGGATCTGACCGCGTAGTCATGGGTCTCCCAATTTGAGAATATGATGATAATTTGACAATATCTAGATTAGGCTTAAAAACATGTAGTTTGAGTGTGAAAACCCAAACCAGTGGCCAAACGGGCCCATAAGAGGCACGAACACCTCGTAGTGGACCAATGCGACTTGTGGGAGCTCACCGCGTAGTCCCGGGCCTCTCGGTTTGAGAATATGATGACAGTTTGAAAGTATATATCTATATAGGCTTAGAAACAAGTAGTTGAAGGGTGGAAACCCAAATCAACCCCCAAACGACCCCGTAAGAGGCAATAACACCTCGCACGGGACTAGTGTAACTTATAGGAACTGATCGCGTAGTCGCAGGTCTCCCGGTTTGAGAATATGACGATAATTTGATAATATCTAGATTAGGCTTAAAACCCAGCCATTTGAGGGTGAAAACCCAAACCGGTTCCCAAACGCCCCCATAAGAGGCACGAAAACCTCGCATGGGACCAATGTGACTTGTTGGAACTAATCGCGTAGTCGCGGGACTCCCGGTTTGAGAATAATAGAATAATTTGAAAATATCTAGATTAGGCTTAAAAACAAGCGGTTCGAGGGTGAAAATCCAAACCAGTCCCCAAACGGCCCCGTTAGAGGCTCGACCACCTCGTACAGGACCAATGTGACTTGCAGGAACAGACGGCATAGTCGCGTCTCTCCCAATTTGTGAATATGACGATAATTTTAAAATATCTATATTGGGTTGAAAAACAAGCCGTTTGGGGGTGAAAACCCAAACCAGTCCCCAAACGGCCCCGTAAGAAGCACGAGCACCTCGCTCGGGACCAATGTAACTTGTAGGAACTGACTGCGTATTCATGGGTGGAGGTTAGAGAATATGAGGATAATTTGAAAATATCTAGACTAGGCTTAAAAATAAGCCGTTTGAGGGTGAAAACCCAAATCGGTCCACAAATGTCCCCGAAAGAGGCACGAACACCTTGCACGGGACCATTGTGACTTCTAGTAACTGTCGCGTAGTCGCGGGTCTCCCGGTTTGAGTATATGATGATAATTTGAAAATATCTAGATTAGGCTTAAAAACAAGCCGTTTGAGGGTAAAAACCCAAACTAGTTCCCAAACGTCCCCGTAAGAGGCACGAACACCTCGCGCGGGACCAATGTGACTTGTAGGAACTGACCGCGTAGTCATGGGTCTCGCAATCTGAGAATATGATGATAATTTTACAATATCTAGATTAGGCTTAAAAACATGCAGTTTGAGGGTGAAAACCCAAACCAGTCCCCAAACGGGCCCATAAGAGGCACGAACACCTCGAAGTGGACCAATGCGACTTGTGGGAACTGACCGCGTAGTCCCGGGCCTCTCATTTTAAGAATATGATTATAGTTTGAAAGTATATAGATTAGGCTTAGAAACAAGTAGTTGAAGGGTGGAAACCCAAATCAACCCCTAAACGACCTCGTAAGAGGCAATAACACCTCGCACGGGACTAATGTAACTTATAGGAACTGATCATGTAGTCGCGGGTCTCTCAGTTTGAGAATATGACGATAATTTGATAATATCTAGATTAGGCTTAAAAACAAGCCTTTTGAGGGTGAAAACCCAAACCGGTTCCCAAACGGCTCCATAAGAGGCACGAAAACCTCGCACGAGACCAATGTGACTTGTTGGAACTAATCGCGTAGTCGCGGGACTCCTGGTTCGAGAATATGAGAATAATTTGAAAATATCTAGATTAGGCTTAAAAGCAAGCCGTTTGAGGGTGAAAACGCAAACCGGTCCACAAATGTCCCCGTAAGAGGCATGAACATCTCGCACTGGACCAATGTGACTTGTAGTAACTGATCGCGTAGTCGCGGGTCTCTCAGTTTGAGAATATGACGATAATTTGAAAATATCTAGATTATTAGGCTTAAAAACAAGCCGTTTGAGGGTGAAAATCCAAACCGGTTCCCAAACGGCCCCATTAGAGGAACGAAAACCTCGAACAGGACCAATGTGACTTGTTGGAACTAATCGTGTAGTCGCGGGTCTCCCAGTTTGAGAATACGAGAATAATTTAAAAATATCTAGATTAGGCTTAAAAGCAAGCCGTTTGAGGGTGAAAACCCAAACCGGTCCACAAATGTCCCCGTAAGTGGCACGAACATCTCGCACCGGACCAATGTGACTTGTAGTAACTGATCGCGTAGTCGCGGGTCTCTCAGTTGGAGAATATGACGATAATTTGAAAATATGAAGATTAGTCTTAAAAACAAGCCGTTTGAGGGTGAAAACCGAAACCAGTCCCCAAACGGCACGAACACCTCGCTTGGGACCAGTGTGACTTGTAGGAACTGACCGCGTAATCGCGCGTCTCCCGGTTTGAGAATATGACGATAATTTGAAAATATCAAGATTAGGCTTAAAAACAAGCCGTTTGAGGATGAAAACCCAAACCAGTCCCCAAACGGCCCCACAAGAGGCACGAACACCTGGCGCTGGACCAGTGTGACTTGTAGGAACCGACCGCGTAGTCGCGGGTCTCCCGGTTTTAGAATATGACGATAATTTTAAAATATCTTGATTAGGCTTAAAAACAAGCCGTTTGAGGGTTAAAACCCAAACCAGTCCCTCGCTAGGGACCAATGTAACTTGTAGAAACTGATCGCGTTGTCATGGGTCTCCCGGTTGGAGAATATGAGGATTATTTGAAAATCTCTTGATTAGGCTTAAAAATAACCCGTATGAGGGTGAAAACACAAATCGGTCCCCAAATGCCCCCGTAAGAGGCACGAACACCTCGCACGGGACCAATGTGACTTGTAGTAACTGTCGCGTAGTCGCCGGTCTCCCGAGTTTAGTATATGACGATAATTTGAAAATATCTAGATTAGGCTTAAAAACAAGTCGTTTGAGGGTAAAAACCCAAACCAGTTCCCAAACGTCCCCGTAAGAGACACGAAAGCCTCCCGCGGGACCAATGTGACATGTAGGAACTGACCGCGTAGTCATGGGTCTCCCAATTTGGCAATATGATGATAATTTGACAATATCTAGATTAGGCTTAAAAACATGCAGTTTGAGGGTGAAAACCCAAACTAGTCCACAAACGGGACCATAAGAGGCACGAACACCTCGAAGTGGACCAATGGGACTTGTGGGAACTGACCGCGTAGTCCCGGGCCTTTCGTTTTGAGAATATGATTATAGTTTGATAGTATAGAGATTAGGCTTAGAAACATTCAAGGGTGGAAACCCAAATCAACCCCTAAACGACCCCGTAAGAGGCAACAACACCTCGCACGGGACTAATGTAACTAATAGGAACTGATCGTCTAGTCGCGGGTCTCCCTGTTTGAGAATATGAAGATAATTTGATAATATCTAGATTAGGCTTAAAAACAAGTCGTTTGAGGGTGAAAACCCAAACCGGTTCCCAAACGGCTCCATAAGAGGCATGAAAACCTCGCACGAGGCCAATGTGACTTGTTGGAACTAATCGCGTAGTCGCGGGACTCCCGATTTGAGAATATGAGAATAATTTGAAAATATCTAGATTAGGTTTAAAAGCAAGCCGTTTGAGGGTGAAAACTCAAACCGGTCCACAAATGTCCCCGTAAGAGGCACGAACATCTCGCACTGGACCAATGTGACTTGTAGTAACTGATCGCGTAGTCGTGGGTCTCTCAGTTTGAGAATATGATGATAATTTGAAAATATCAAGATTAGGCTTAAAAACTAGCCGTTTGAGGGTGAAAACCCAAACCAGAGGCACAAACACCTAACACGGGACCAGTGTGACTTGTAGGAACTGACCGCGTAATCGCGCGTCTCCCGGTTTGAGAATACGACGATAATTTGAAAATAACGAGACTGGGCTTAAAAACAAGCCGTTTGACGGTGAAAACCCGAACCGGTTCCCAAACGGCCCCATAAGAGGCACGAAAACCTCGAACGGGACCATTGTGACTTGTTGGAACTAATCGCGTAGTCGCGGGTCTCCCGGTTTTCAGAATATGAAAATAATTTGAAAATATCTAGCTTAGGATTAAAAGCAAGCCGTTTGAGGGTGAAAACCCAAACCAATCCTCAAATGTAGTAAGAGGCACGAACATCTCGCACCGGACCAATGTGACTTGTAGTAACTGATCGCATAGTCGCGGGTCTCTCAGTTTGAGAATATGACGATAATTTGAAAATATCAAGATTAGGCTTAAAAACAAGCCGTTTGAGGGTGAAAATCCAAACCGGTTCCCAAACGGCCCCATTAGAGGAACGAAAACCTCGAACAGGACCAATGTGACTTGTTGGAACTAATCGCGTAGTCGCGGGTCTCCCCGTTTGAGAATATGGCGATAATTTGAAAATATCTAGATTATGCTTAAAAACAAGCCGTTTGAGGGTAAAAACCCGAAACGGTTCCCAAACGGCCCCATAAGAGGCACGAAAACCTCGAACAGGACCAGTGTGACTTGTTGGAGCTGACCGCGTAGTCGCGGGTCTCCCGGTTTGAGAATATGAACATAATTTGAAAATATCTAGATTAGGATTAAAAGCAAGCCGTTTGAGGGTGAAAACCCAAACTGGTCCACAAATGTCCCTCTGTAAGAGGCACGAACATCTCGCACCAGACCAATGTGACTTGTAGCAACTGATCGCGTAGTCGCGGGTCTCTCAGTTTGAGAATATGACGATAATTTGAAAATATCAAGATTAGGCTTAAAAACAAGCCGTTTGAGGGTGAAAACCCAAACCAGTCCCCAAGCAGCCCCACAAGAGGCACGAAAACATCGCACGGGACCACTGTGACTTGTAGGAACTGACCGCGTAGTCGCGGGTCTCCAGGTTTGAGAATATGACGATAATTTGAAAATACCTAGATTAGGCTTAAAAACAAGCCGTTTGAGGGTGAAAACCCAAACCAGTCCCCAAATGGCCCCACAAGAGGCACGAACACCTCGCACGAGACCAATGTGACATGTAGGGACTGGACCGCGTAGTCGCGAGCCTCCCTATTTGAGAATATTATGATAATTTGCTAATATCTAGATTAGGATTAAAAACAAGCCGTTTGAGGCTCAAAATCTAAACCAGCTCCCAAACGGCCCCGAATGAGCCACGAACACCTCGCACGGGACAAATGTAACTTGTGTGAACTAGTTGTGTTGTCGCGGTCTCTCGGTTTGAGAATATGATGATAATTTGAAAATATCTAGATTAGGCTTAAAAACAAGCTGTTTGAGGGTGAAAACCCAAACCAGTCCCCAAACGGCCCCATAGAGGCACGAACACATCGCATGGGACCAATGTGACTTGTAGTAACTGATCGCGTAGTCGCGGGTCTCCCGGTTTGAGAATATGATGAAAATTTGAAAATATCTATATCAGGCTTAAAAACAAGCCGTTTGAGGGTGAAAACCAAAACCTGTCCCCAAACATGCCGAAAGAGGCACGAACACCTCGCACGGTAACATTTTGACTTGTAGTAACTGTTGCGTAGTCGCGGGTCTCCCGGTTTGAATATATGACGATAATTTGAAAATATCTAAATTAGGCTTAAAAACAAGCCGTTTCAGGGTAAAAACCCAAACCAGATCGCAAACGTTCCCGTAAGAGGCACGAACACCGCGCGCGGGACCAATGTGACTTGTAGGAACGGACCGCGTAGTCATGGGTCTCCCAATTTGAGAATATGATGATAATTTGACAATATCTAGATTGGGCTTAAAAACATGTAGTTTGAGGGTGAAAACCCAAACCAGTGGCCAAACGGGCCCATAAGAGGCACGAACACCTTGTAGTGGACTAATGCGACTTGTGGGAACTGACCGCGTTGTCCCGGGCATCTCGGTTTGAGAATATGATGATAGTTTGCAAGTATATAGATTAGGCTTAGAAACAAGTAGTTGAAGGGTGGAAACCCAAATCAACCCCCAAACGACCCCGTAAAAGTTGACACCTCGCACGGGACTAATGTAACTTATAGGAACTGATCGCGTAGTCGCGGGTCTCCCGGTTTGGGAATATGACGATTATTTTATAATATCTAGATTAGGCGTAAAAACAAACCATTTGAAGGTGAAAACCCAAACCGGTTCCCAAACAGCCCCATAAGAGGCACGAAAACCTCGCGGGGGACAAATGTGACTTGTTGGAACTAATCGCGTAGTCGCTGGACTCCCGGTTTGAGGATATGAGAATAATTTTAAAATATCTAGATTAGGCTTAAAAACAAGCGGTTTGAGGGTGAAAACCCAAACCAGTCCCCAAACGGCCCCGTTAGAGGCTCGGCCACCTCGTACAGGAACAGACCACATAGTCGCGGCTCTCCCGATTTGTCAATATGACGATAATTTTAAAATATCTAGATTGGGCTTAAAAACAAGTCGTTTGAGGGTGAAAACCCAAACCAGTCCCCAAACGACCCCATAAGAGGCAGAAAACACCTCGCTCGGGACCAATGTAACTTGTAGGAACTGATCGCGTAGTCATGGGTCTCCCGGTTAGAGAATATGAGGATAATTTGAAAATATCTAGATTAGGCTTAAAAATAAGTCGTTTGAGGGTGAAAACCCAAGTCGGTCCCCAAATGTCCCCGTAAGAGGCACGAACACCTCGCACGGGACCAATGTAACTTGTAGTAACTGTCGCGTAGTCGCGGGTCTCCCGATTTTAGTATATGACGATAATTTGAAAATATCTAGATTAGGCTTAAAAACAAGCCGTTTGAGGGTAAAAACCCAAACCAGTCCCCAAACGTTAAGAGGCACGAACACCTCGCGCGGGACCAATGTGACTTGTAGGAACTGACCGCGTAGTCATGGGCCTCCTAATTTGAGAATATGATGATAATTTGACAAAATCTAGATTAGACTTAAAAACATGCAGTTTGAGGATGAAAACCCAAACCAGTCCCCAAACGGGCCCATAAGAGGCACGAACACCTCGTAGTGGACCAATGAGACTTGTGGGAATCGACCGCGTAGTCCCGGGCCTCTCGTTTTGAGAATACGATTATAGTTTGAAAGTATATAGATTAGGCTTAGAAACAAGTAGTGGAAGGGTGGAAACCCAAATCAACCCCTAAACGACCCCGTAAGAGGCAATAACACCTTGCATGGGACTAATGTAACTTATAGGAACTGATCGTGTAGTCGCGGTTCTCCCGGTTTGAGAAAATGACGATAATTTGATAATATCTGGATTAGGCTTAAAAACAAGTCGTTTGAGGGTGAAAACCCAAACCGGTTCCCAAACGGCTCCATAAGAGGCGCGAAAACCTCGCACGAGATCAATGTGACTTGTTCGAACTAATAGCGTAGTCGCGGGACTCCCGGTTTGAGAATTTGAGAATAGTTTGAAAATATCTAGATTAGCCTTAAAAGCAAGCCGTTTGAGGGTGAAAACCCAAACCGGTCCACAAATGTCCTCGTAAGAGGCACGAACATCTTGCACTGGACCAATGTGACATGTAGTAACTGATCGCGTAGTCGCGGGTCTCTCAGTTTGAGAATATGACGATAATTTGAAAATATCAAGATTAGGCTTAAAAACTAGCCGTTTGAGGGTGAAAACCCAAACCAGTCCCCAAACGGGCCCACAAGAGGCACGAACACCTGGCGCGGGACCAGTGTGACTTGTAGGAACTGACCGCGTAGTCGCGGGTCTCCCGGTTTGGGAATATGATGATAATTTGAAAATATCTACATTAGGCTAAAAAACAAGCCGTTTGAGGGTGAAAACCCAAACCGGTTCCCAAACGGCCCCATAAGAGGCACGAAAACCTCGAACGGGACCAATGTGACTTGTTGGAACTAATCGCGTAGTCGCGGGTCTCCCGGTTTGAGAATATGAGAATAATTTGAAAATATCTAGATTAGGCTTAAAAGCAAGCCGTCCACAAATGTCTCCGTAAGAGGCACGAACATCTCGAACAGGACCAATGTGACTTGTAGTAACTGATCGCGTAGTCGCGGGTCTCTCAGTTTGAGAATATGACGATAATTTGAAAATATCAAGATTAGGCTTAAAAACTAGCCGTTTGAGGGTGAAAACCCAAACTAGTCCCCAAACGGCCCCACAAGAGGCACGAACACCTCGCATGGGACGAGTGTGACTTGTAGGAACTGACCGCGTAGTCGTCGGTTTCCCGTTTTGAGAATATGAGGATATTTTGAAAATACCTAGATTAGGCTTAAAAACAAGCCGTTTGAGGGTTAAAACATAAACCAGTCCCCAAACGGCCCCATAAAAGGCACGAACACCTCGCACGAGACAAATGTGACATGTAGGGGCTGACCGCGTAGTCGCGAGCCTCCCTATTTGAGAATATTATGATAATTTGCTAATATCTAGATTAGGATTAAAAACAAGGCGTTTGAGGCTCAAAATCTAAACCAGCTCGCAAACGGCCCCGGAAGAGCCACGAACACCTCGCACGGGACAAATGTAACTTGTGTGAACTGGTCGTGTCGTCGCGGGTCTCTTGGTTTGAGAATATGATGATAATTTGAAAATATCTAGATTAGGCTTAAAAACAAGTTGTTTGAGGGTGAAAACCCAAACCAGTCCCCAAACGGCCCCGTAAGAGGCACGAACAACTCGCATGGGACCAATGTGACTTGTAGTAACTGATCGCATAGTCACGGGTGTCCCGGTTTGAGAATATGATGAAAATTTGAAAATATCTATATCAGGCTTAAAAACAAGCCGTTTGAGGGTGAAAACCCAAACCAGTCCCCAAACGTCCCTGTAAGAGGCACGAACACCATGCATGGGACCAAAGTGACTTGTAGGAACTGATCGCCTAGTTTCGGGTCTTCCCGTTTGAGAATAAGACGATAATTTGAAAATATCTACATTAGCCTTAAAAACAAGCCGTTCGAGGTAGAAAACCCAAACCAGTCCCCAAATAACCCCATAAGAGGCTCACAAACCTCGCACGGAACCAATGTGACTTGTTGGAACTAATCGCGTTGTCGCGGGTGCCTCGGTTTGAGAATATGAGTATAATTTGAAAATATCTAGATTAAGCTTAAAAGCCAGCCGTTTGAGGGTGAAAACCCAAACCGGTCCACAAATGTCCCCGTAAGAGTCACGAACATCTCGCACCAGACCAATGTGACTTATTGTAACTGATCGTGTAGTTGCGGGTCTCTCAGTTTGAGAATATGACGATAATTTGAAAATATCAAGAGTAGGCATAAAAACAAGCCGTTTGAGGGTGAAAACCCAAACCAGTCCCCAAACGGCCCCACAAGAGGCACGAACGCCTCGTACGGGACCAGTGTGACTTGCAGGAACTGACCGCGTAGTCGCGGGTCTCCCGGTTTGAGAATATGACGATAATTTGAAAATATCTAGATTAGGCCTAAAAACAAGCCGTTTGAGGGTTAAAACCCAAACCAGCCCCCAAACGGCCCCGTAAAAGGCACGAACACCTCGAACGAGACCAATGAGACTTGTGGGAACTGACCAGTTTGAGAATATGACGATAATTTGAAAATATCTAGATTAGGTTTAAAAGCAAGCGGTTTGATGGTGAAAACCCAAACCAGTCCCCAAAATGTCCCGTTTGAAGGTCGGACTCCTCGCACAGGACCAATGTGACTTGTAG
Organism: Sambucus nigra; assembly: GCA_949130495.1. Taxonomy (NCBI): domain Eukaryota; kingdom Viridiplantae; phylum Streptophyta; class Magnoliopsida; order Dipsacales; family Adoxaceae; genus Sambucus; species Sambucus nigra. The sequence continues at coordinate 483,445 of CASBWL010000127.1, forward strand.
GAACCGACCGCATAGTCGCGGCTCTCCCGATTTGTGAATATGACGATAATTTTAAAATATCTAGAGTGGGCTGAAAAACAAGCCGTTTGAGGGTGAAAATCCGAACCAGACCCTAAACGGCCCTGTAAGAGTTACAAACACCTCGCTCGGGACCAATGTAACTTGTAGGAACTGACCGCGCAGTAATGGGTCTCCTAGTTTGAGAATATGAGGATAATTTGAAAATATCGAGATTAGGCTTAAAAATAAGCCGTTTGAGGGTGAAAACCCAAATCGGTCCAAAAATGTCCCCGTAAGAGGCACGAACACCTCACACGGGACCAATGTGACTTGTAGTAACTGTCGCGTAGTAAGGGGTCTCCCGGTTTTAGTATATGACGATAATTTGAAAATATCTAGATTAGGTTTAAAAATAAGCCGTTTGAGGGTAAAAACCCAAACCAGTTCCCAAACGTGAAAACCGCGCGCGGGACCAATGTGACTTGTAGGAACTGACCGCGTAGTCATGGGTCTCCCAATATGAGAATATGATGATAATTTGGCAATATCTAGATTAGCTTTAAAAACATGCAGTTTGAGGGTGAAAATCCAAACCAGTCCCTAAACGGGCCCGTAAGAGGCACGAACACCTCGTAGTGGACCAATGCGACTTGTGGCAACTGACCGCGTAGTCCCGAGCCTCTCGGTTTGAGAATATGATGATAGTTTGAAAGTAAATAGATTAGGCTTAGAAACAAGTAGTTGAAGGGTGGAAACCCAAATCAACCCCCAAACGACCCTGTAATAGGCAATAACACCTCGTACGGGACTAATGTAACTTATAGGAACTGATCGCGTAGTCGCGGGTCTCCCGATTTGAGAATATGACGATAATTTTATAATATCTAGATTAGGATTAAAAACAAGTCGTTTGAGGGTGAAAACCCAAACCGGTTCCCAAATGGCCCCACAAGAGGCACAAAAACCTCTCACGGCACCAATGTGACTTGTTGGAACTAATCGCGTAGTCGCGGGTCTCTCGTTTTGAGAATATTTGAATAATTTGAAAATATCTAGAATAGGCTTAAAAGCAGGCCGTTTGAGGGTGAGAACCCAAACCGGTTCACAAATGTCCCCGTAAGAGGCATGGACATCTCGTACCGGACCAATGTGACTTGTAGTAACTGATCACGTACTCACGGGTCTCTCAGCTTTAGAATATGATGATAATTTGAAAATATCAAGATTAGGCTTAAAAATAAGCCGTTTGAGGGTAAAAACCCGAACCAGTCTCCAAACGGCCCCACAAGAGGCACGAACACCTCGCACGGGACAAGTGTGACTTGTAGGAATTGACCGCGTAGTCGCGGATCTCCCATTTTGAGAATATGACGTAATTTGAAAATATCTAGATTAGACTTAAAAACAAGCCGTTTGAGGGTTAAAAGCCAAGCCGGTCCAGAAATGTCCCCGTAAGAGGCATGAACATCTCGCACCGGACCAATGTGACTTGTAGTAACTGATCGCGTAGTCGCGGGTCTCTCAGTTTGCGAATAAGATGATAATTTGAAAATATCAAGATTAGGCTTAAAAACAACCCTTTTGAGGGTGAAAACCCAAACCAGTCCTCAAACGGCCCCACAAGAGGCATGAACACCTCGCACGGGCCCAGTGTGACTTGTAGGAACTGAACGCGCCCGGTTTGAGAATATGACGATAATTTGAAAATATCTAGATTAGGCTAAAAAACAAGCCGTTTGAGAGTTAAAACCCAAACCAGTCCCCAAACGGCCCCATAAAAGGCACGAACACCTCGCACGAGACCAATGTGACATGTAGGGACTGACCGCGTAGTCGCGGCGGGACTCCCGATTTGAGAATATTATGATAATTTGCTAATATCTAGATTAGGATTAAAAAAATGTCATTTGAGGCTCAAAATCTAAACCAGCTCCCAAACGGCCCCGGAAGAGCCATGAACACCTCGCACGGGACAAATGTAACTTGTGTGAACTGGCCATGTTGTCGCGGGACTCTCGATTTGAGAATATGATGATAATTTGAAAATATCAAAATTAGGCTTAAAAATAAGTTGTTTGAGGGTGAAACCCAAACCAGTCCCCAAATGGCCCCGTAAGTGGCACGTACACCTCACATGGGACCTATGTGACTTGTTGGAACTAATCGCGTAGTCGCGGGTCTGCAGGTTTGAGAATATGCGAATAATTTGAAAATATCAAGATTAGGCTTAAAAGCAAGCCGTTTGAGGGTGAAAACCCAAACCAGTCCCCAAACGTCCCCGTAAGAGGCACGAACATCTCGCACCGGACCAATGTGACTTGTAGTAACTGATCGCGTAGTCGAACATCTCGCACCGGGTCTCTCAGTTTGAGAATATAATGATAATTTGAAAATATCAAGATTAGGCTTAAAAACGAGCCGTTTGAGGGTGAAAACCCAAACCAGTCCCCAAACGGCCCCACAAGAGGCACGAACACCTCGCACGGGACCAGTGTGACTTGTAGGAACTGACCGCTTAGTCGCGGGTCTCTCGGTTTTAGAATATGACGATAATTTTAAAATATCTTGATTAGGCTTAAAAACAAGCCGTTTGAGGGTTAAAACCCAAACCAGTCCCTCGCTCGGGACCAATGTAACTTGTAGGAACTGATCGCGTTGTCATGGGTCACCCGGCTGGAGAATATGAGGATAATTTGAAAGTCTCTAGATTAGGCTTAAAAATAACCCGTTTGAGGGTGAAAACCCAAATCGGTCCCCAAATGTCCCCGTAAGAGGCATGAACACCTCGCACGGGACCAATGTGACTTGTAGTAACTGTCGCGTAGTCGCTGGTATCCCGAGTTGAGTATATGACGATAATTTGAAAATATCTAGATTAGGATTAAAAACAAGCCGTTTGAGGGTAAAAACCCAAACCAGTTCCCAAACGTCCCCGTAAGAGGCACTAAAGCCTCCCGCGGGACCAATGTGACATGTAGGAACTGACCGCGTAGTCATGGGTCTCCCAATTTGGCAATATGATGATAATTTGACAATATCTAGATTAGGCTTAAAAACATGCAGTTTGAGGGTGAAAACCCAAACCAGTCCCCAAACGGGCCCCTAAGAGGCACGAACACCTCGAAGTGGACCAATGCGACTTGTGGGAACTGACCGCGTAGTCCCGGGCCTTTCGTTTTGAGAATATGATTATAGTTTGAAAGTATAGAGATTAGGCTTAGAAACAATTAGTTCAAGGGTGGAAACCCAAATCAACCACTAAACGACCCCGTAAGAGGCAATAACACCTCGCACGGGACTAATGTAACTTATAGGAGCTGATCGTGTAGTCGCGGGTCTCCCGGTTTGACAATATGACGATAATTTGATAATATCTAGGTTAGGCTTAAAAACAAGTAGTTTGAAGATGAAAACCCAAACCGGTTCCCAAACGGCTCCATAAGAGGCATGAAAACCTCGCACGAGGCCAATGTGACTTGTTGGAACTAATCGCGTAGTCGCGGGACTCCCGGTTTGAGAATATGAGAATAATTTGAAAATATCTAGATTAGGCTTAAAAGCAAGCCGTTTGAGGGTGAAAACTCAAACCGGTCCACAAATGTCCCCGTAAGAGGCACGAACATCTCGCACTGGACCAATGTGACTTGTAGTAACTGATCACGTAGTCGTGGGTCTCTCAGTTTGAGAATATGATGATAATTTGAAAATATCAAGATTAGGCTTAAAAACTAGCCGTTTGAGGGTGAAAACCCAAACCAGAGGCACAAACACCTAGCACGGGACCACTGTGACTTGTAGGAACTGACAGCGTAATCGCGCGTCTCCCGGTTTGAGAATATGACGATAATTTGAAAATAACGAGACTGGGCTTAAAAACAAGTCGTTTGAGGGTGAAAACCCGAACCGGTTCCCAAACGGCTCCATAAGAGGCGCGAAAACCTCGTACGAGACCAATGTGACTTGTTCGAACTAATCGCGTAGTCGCGGGACTCCCGATTTGAGAATATGAGAATAATTTGGAAATATCTAGATTAGACTTAAAAGCAAGCCGTTTGAGGGTGAAAACCCAAACCTGTCCACAAATGTCCCCGTAAGAGGCACGAACATTTCGCACTGGACCAATGTGACTTGTAATAACTGATCGCGTAGTCGCGGGTCTCTCAGTTTGATAATATGACGATAATTTGAAAATATCAATATTAGGCTTAAAACAAGCCGTTTGAGGGTGAAAACCCAAACCAGTCCCCAAACGGTCCCACAAGAGGCACGAACACCTGGCGCGGGACCAGTGTGTCTTGTAGGAACTGACCGCGTAGTCGCGGGTCTCCCGGTTCGAGAATATGACGATAATTTGAAAATATCTAGATTAGGCATAAAAACAAGCCGTTTGAGGGTGAAAACCCGAACCGATTCCCAAACGGCCCCATAAGAGGCACGAAAACCTCGAACGGGACCTATGTGACTTGTTGGAATTAATCACGTAGTCGCGGGTCTCCCGGTTTGAGAATATGAAAATAATTTGAAAATATCTAGATTAGGCTTAAAAGCAAGCCGTTTGAGGGTGAAAACCCAAACCGATCCACAAATGTCCCTCTGTAAGAGGCACGAACATCTCGCACCGGACCAATGTGACTTAGAGCAACTGATCACGTAGTCGCGGGTCTCTCAGTTTGAGAATATGACGATAATTTGAAAATATCAAGATTAGGCTTAAAAACAAGCCGTTTGAGGGTGAAAACCCAAACCAGTCGGCCCCGTAAGAGGCATGAAAACCTCGCTCGGGACCAATGTAACTTGTAGGAACTGACCGCGTATTCATGCGTCTCCCGGTTTGAGAATATGAGAATAATTTGGAAATATCTAGATTAGGCTTAAAAATAAGCCGTTTGAGGGTGAAAACCCAAATCGGTCCCCAAATGTCCCCGAAAGAGGCACGAACACCTCGCACGGGACCATTGTGACTTGTAGTAACTGTCGCATAGTCGCGGGTCTCCCGGTTTGAGTATATGACGATAATTTGAAAATATCAAAATTAGGCTTAAAAACAAGCCGTTTGAGGGTAAAAACCCAAACCAGATCCCAAACGTCCGCGCGCGGGACCAATGTGACTTGTAGGAACGGACCGCGTAGTCATGGGTCTCCCAATTTGTGAATATGATGATAATTTGACAATATCTAGATTAGGCTTAAAAAAATATAGTTTGAAAGTATATAGATTAGGCTTAGAAACAATTAGTTGAAGGGTGGAAACCCAAATCAACCCCCAAACGACCTCTTAAGAGTTGACACCTCGCACGGGACTAATGTAACTTATAGGAACTGATCGCGTAGTCGCGGGTCTCCCGGTTTGGGAATATGACGATAATTTGATAATATTTAGATTAGGCATAAAAACAAGTCGTTTGAGGGTGAAAACCCAAACCGGTTCCCAAACGGCTCCATAAGAGGCGCGAAAACCTCGCACGAGACCAATGTGACTTGTTCGAACTAATCGTTTTGTCACGGGTCTCTCGGTTTGAGAATATGATGATAATTTGAAAATATCTAGATTAGGCTTAAAAACAAGCTCTTTGAGGGTGAAAACCCAAACCTGTCCACCAACGTCCCCGTAAGAGGCAATAACACCTCGCATGGGACCAATGTGACTTATAGTAACTGATCGCGTAGTCGCGGGTCTCCCAGTTTGAGAATATGACGATGATTTGAAAATATCTATATCAGGCTTAAAAACAAGCCGTTTGAGGGTGAAAACAAAACCAGTTCCCAAACGTCCCTGTAAGAGGCACAAACACATTGCGCGTAGTTTTGGGTCTCCCCGTTTGAGAATATGACGATAATTTGAAAATATCAAGATTAGCCTTCAAAACAGGCCGTTTGAGGTTTAAAACCCAATCTAGTCCCCAAACGGCCCCGTAAGAGGCACGAAAACCTCGCACGGGACCAATGTGACTTGTTGGAACTAATCGCGTAGTCGCGGGTCTCCCGGTTTGAGAATATGAGAATAGTTTGAAAATATCTAGATTAGGCTTAAAAGCAAGCCGTTTAAGGGTGAAAACCCAAACCGGTCCACTAATGTCCCCGTTTGCGAATATGACGATAATTTCAAAATATAAAGATTAGGCTTAAAAACAAGCCGTTTGAGGGTGAAAACCCAGACCAGTCCCCAAACGGACCCACAAGAGGCACGAACACATCGCACGGGACCAGTGTGACTTGTAGGAACTGACCGCGTAGTCGCGGGTCTCCCGGTTTGAGAATATGACGATAATTTGAAAATATTTAGATTAGGCTTAAAAACAAGCCGTTTGAGGGTTAAAACCCAAACCAGTCCCCAAACGGCCCCATAAAAGGTACGAACACCTCGCACGAGACCAATGTGACATGTAGGAAGTGATCGCGTAGTCACGGGCCTCCCGATTTGAGAATATTATGATAAATTGCTAATATCTGGATTAGGATTAAAAACACGTCGGTTGAGGCTCAAAATCTAAACCCGCTGCCAAACGGCTCCGGAAGAGCCCGAACACCTCGCACGGAACAAATGTTACTTGTGTGAACTGGTCGTGTTATCGCGGGTCTCTCGGTTTGAGAATATGATGATAATTTGAAAATATCTATATTAGTCTTAAAAACAAGCTGTTTGAGGGTGAAACCCAAACCAGTCCCCAAACGGCCCCGTAAGAGGCAATAACACCTCGCATGGGACCGATGTGACTTATAGTAACTGATCGCGTAGTCGCGGGTCTCCCGGTTTCATAATATGACGAAAATTTGAAAATATCTATATCAGGCTTAAAAACAAGCCGTTTGAGGGTGAAAACCCAAACTAGTCCCCAAACGTCCCTGTAAGAGGCCCGAACACATTGCGCGGGACCAAAGTAACTTGTAGGAACTGATCGCGTAGTTTCGGGTCTCCCCGTTTGAGAATATGACGATAATTTGAAAATATCTAGATTAGTCTTAAAAACTCGCCGTTTGAGGTTGAAAACCCAAAACGGTTCCAAAACGGCCGCATAAGAGGCACGAAAACCTCGCACGGGACCAATGTGACTTGTTGGAACTAATCGCGTAGTCGCGGGACTCCCGGTTTGAGAATATGAGAATAATTTAAAAATATCTAGATTAGGCTTAAATTCTAAGCCGTTTGAGGGTGAAAACCCAAATCGGTCCACAAATGTCCCCGTAAGAGGTACGAACATCTCGCACCGGACCAATGTGACTTGTAGTAACTGATTGCGTTGTCGCGGGTCTCCCAGTTTGAGAATATGATGATAATTTGAAAATATCAAGATTAGGCTTAAAAATAAACCGTTTGAGGGTGAAAACCCAAACCAGTCCCCAAATGGCCCCACAAGAGGCACGAACACCTCGCACGGGACCAGTGTGACTTGTCGGAGTTGATCGCGTAGTCGGGGGTCTCCCGGTTTGAGAATATGACGATAATTTGAAAATATCCAGATTAGGCTTAAAAATAAGCCGTTTGAGGGTTAAAACCCAAACTAGTCACCAAACGACCCCATAAAAGGCACGATCACCTCGCACGAGTCCAATGTGACTTGTAGGAACAAACCGCGTAGTCGCGGGGCTCCCGATTTGAGAATATTATGATAATTTGATAATATCTAGATTAGGATTAAAAACAAGCCGTTTGAGGCTCAAAATCTAAACCAGCTCCCAAACGGCCCCGGAAGAGCGACGAACACCTCGCACGGGACAAATGTAACTTGTGTGAACTGACCGTGTTGTCGCGGGTCTCTCGGTTTGAGAATATGACTATAGTTTGAAAATATCTAGATTAGGCTTAACAACTCGCATGGGACCAATGTGACTTATAGTAACTGATCGAGTAGTCGCGGGTCTCCCGGTTTGAGAATATTAGAATAATTTGAAAATATCTAGATTAGGCTTAAAACAGGCCTTTTGAGGGTGAAAACCCAAATCGGTCCACAAATGTCCCCGTAAGAGGTACGAACATCTCGCACCGGACCAATGTGACTTGTAGTAACTGATTGCGTTGTCGCGGGTCTCCCAGTTTGAGAATATGATGATAATTTGAAAATATCAAGATTAGGCTTAAAAACAAACCGTTTGAGGGTGAAAACCCAAACCAGTCCCCAAACGGCCCCACAAGAGGCACGAACACCTCGCACGGGACCAGGGTGACTTGTCGGAGTTGATCGCGTAGTCGCGGGTCTCCCGGTTTGAGAATATGACGATAATTTGAAAATATCCAGATTAGGCTTAAAAATAAGCCGTTTGAGGGTTAAAACCCAAACTAGTCACCAAACGACCCCATAAAAGGCACGATCACCTCGCACGAGTCCAATGTGACTTGTAGGAACAAACCGCGTAGTCGCGGGGCTCCCGATTTGAGAATATTATGATAATTTGATAATATCTAGATTAGGATTAAAAACAAGCCGTTTGAGGCTCAAAATCTAAACCAGCTCCCAAACGGCCCCGGAAGAGCGACGAACACCTCGCACGGGACAAATGTAACTTGTGTGAACTGACCGTGTTGTCGCGGGTCTCTCGGTTTGAGAATATGACTATAGTTTGAAAATATCTAGATTAGGCTTAACAACTCGCATGGAACCAATGTGACTTATAGTAACTGATCGCGTAGTCGCGGGTCTCCCGGTTTGAGAATATGAAGAAAATTTGAAAATATCTATATCAGGCTTAAAAACAAGCCGTTTGAGGGTGAAAACCAAACCAGTCCCCAAACGGCCCTGTAAGAGGCACGAACACATTGCGCGGGACCAAAGTGACTTGTAGGAACTGACCGCGTAGTTTCGGGTCTCCCCGTTTGTGAATATGATGATAATTTTAAAATATCTAGATTAGTCTTAAAAACAGGCCGTTTGAGGTTGAAAACCCAAACCAGTCCCCAAACGGCCCTGTAAGAGGCACGAACACCTCGCTCGGGACCAATGTAACTTGTAGTAACTGATCGCGTAGTCGCGGGTCTCACAGTTTGAGAATATGACGATAATTTGAAAATATCTAGATTAGGCTTAAAAATAAGCCGTTTGAGGGTGAAAACCCAAATCGGTCCCCAAATGTCCCCGAAAGAGGCACGAACACCTCGCACGGGACCAGTGTGACTTCTAGTAACTGTCGCGGGTCTCCCGGTTTGAGTATATGATGGTAATTTGAAAATATCTAAATTTGGCTTAAAAACAAGTCGTTTGAGGGTAAAAACCCAACCCAGTCCCCAAACGTCCCCGTAAGAGGCACGAACACCGCGCACGAGACCAATGTGACTTGTAGGAATTGGTCGCGTAGTCATGGGTCTCCCAATTTGAGAATATGATGATAATTTAACAATATCTAGATTAGGCTTAAAAACATGTAATTTGAGGGTGAAAACCCAAACCTGCCCCCAAACGGGCCCATAAGAGGCACGAACACCTCGTAGTGGACCAATGCGACTTGTGGGAACTGACCGCGTAGTCCCGGGCCTCTCGGTTTGAGAATATGATGATAGTTTGAAAGTATATAGATTAGGCTTAGAAACAAGTAGTTGAAGGATGGAAACCCAAATCAACCCCCAAACGACCCCGTAAGAGGCAATAACACCTCGCATGGGACTAATGTAACTTATAGGAACTGATAACGTAGTCGCGGGTCTCCCGGTTTGAGAATATGACGATAATTTGATAATATCAAGATTAGGCTTAAAAACAAGCCGTTTGAAGGTGAAAACACAAACCGGTTCCAAAACGGGCCCATAAGAGGCACGAAAACCTCGCACGGGACCAATGTGACTTGTTGGAACTAATCGCGTAGTCGCGGTACTCCCGGTTTGAGAATATGAGAATAATTTGAAAATATCTAGATTAGGCATAAAAGCTAGCCGTTTGAGGGTGAAAACCCAAAACCGGTCCACAAATGTCCCCGTAAGAGGCACGAACATCTCGAACCGGACCAATGTGACTTGTAGTACCTGATCGCGTAGTGGCGGGTCTCTCAGTTTGAGAATATGACGATAATTTGAAAATATCAAGATTAGGCTTAAAAACAAGCCGTTTGAGGGTGAAAACCCAAACCGGTCCACAAATGTCCCCGTAAGAGGCACGAACATCTCGTACCGGACCAATGTAACTTGTAGTAACTGATCGCGTAGTCGCGGGTCTCTTAGTTTGAGAATATGACGATAATATGAAAATATCAAGATTAGGCTTAAAAACAAGCCGTTTGAGGGTGAAAACCCAAACTAGTCCCCAAACGGCCCCACAAGAGGCACGAACACCTCCCACGGGACCAGTGTGACTTGTAGGAACTAACCGCGTAGTCGCGGGTCTCCCGGTTTGAGAGTACGACGAAAATTTGATAATATCTAGATTAGGCTTAAAAATAAGCCGTTTGATGGTGAAAACCCAAACAGGTTCCAAAATGGCCCCATAAGAGGCACGAACACATCGCACGAGACCAATGTGACATGTAGGGACTGATCGCGTAGTCACGGGCCTCCCGATTATAGAATATTATGATAATTTGCTAATATCTAGATTAGCATTAAAAACAAGCCGTTTGAGGCTCAAAACCAGGTCCCAAACGGCCCCGGAAGAGCCCGAACACCTCGGACGGGACAAATGTAACTTGTGTGAACTGGCCGTGTTGTCGCGGGTCTCTTGGTTTGAGAATATGATGATAATTTGAAAATATCTATAATAGGCTTAAAAATAAGCTATTTGCCAGTCCCCAAACGGCCCCGAAAGAGGCAATAAGACCTCGCATGGGACCAATGTGACTTATAGTAACTGTTTGCGTAGTCGCCGGTCTCCCGGTTTGAGAATATGACGAAAATTTGAAAAAATCTATATCAAGCTTAAAAACAAGCCGTTTGAGGGTGAAAACCCAAACCAGTCCCCAAACGTCCCTGTAAGAGGCACGAACACCTTGCGCGGGACCAAAGTGACTTGGAGGAACTGTTCGCGTAGTTTCGGGCCTCCCCGTTTGAGAATATGACGATAATTTGAAAATATCTAGATTAGCGTTAAAAACAGGCCGTTTGAGGTTGAAAACCCGAACCAGACCCCAAACGGCCCCATAAGAGGCACGGAAACCTCGCACGGGACCAATGTGTCTTGTTGGAGCTAATCGCGTAGTCGCGGGTCTCCCGGTTTGAGAATATGAGAATAATTTAAAAATATCTAGATTAGGATTAAAAGCAAGCCGTTTGAGGGTGAAAAGCCAAACCGGTCCACAAATGTCCCCGTAAGAGGCACGAACATCTCGCACCGGAACAATGTGACTTGTAGTAACTTATTGTGTAGTCCCGGTTCTCTAAGTTTGAGAATATGACAATAATTTCAAGATTAGGTTTAAAAACAAGGCGTTTGAGGGTGAAAACCCAAACCAGTCCCCAAACGGCCCCACAAGAAGCACGAACACCTCGCACGGGACTAGTGTGACTTGTAGGAATTTACCGCGTAGTCACGGGTCTCCCGGTTTGAGAATATGACGATAATTTGAAAATATCTAGATTAGGCTTAAAAACAAGCCGTGTGAGGGTTAAAACCCAAACCAGTCCCCAAACGACCGCAAAAGGCACGAACACCTTGCACGAGTCCAATGTGACTTTTAGGAACAGACCGCGTAGTCGCGGGGCTCCCGATTTGAGAATATTATGATAATTTGATAATATCTAGATTAGGATTAAAAACAAGCCGTTTGAGGCTCAAAATCTAATCCAGCTCCCAAACGGCCCCGGAAGAGCCCGAACACCTCGCACGGGACAAATGTAACTTGTGTGAACTGACCATGTTGTCGCGGGTCTCTCGGTTTGAGAATATGATGATAATTTGAAAATATCTAGATAAGGCCTAAAAACAAGCTATTTGAGGGTGAAACCCAAACCAGTCCCCAAACGGCCCCGTAAGAGTCAATAACACCTCGCATGGGACCAATGTGACATATAGTAACTGATCGTGTAGACGCGGGTCTCCCAGTTTGAGAATATGACGAAAATTTGAAATATCTATATCAGGCTTAAAAATAAGCCATTTGAGGGTGAAAACCCAAACCAGTCCCCAAACGTCCTTGTAAGAGGCATGAACAGCTTGTTCGTGACCAAATTGACTTGTAGGAACTGATCGCGTAGTTTCGGGTCTCCCCATTTGAGAATATGATGAAAATTTAAAATGTCTAGATTAGTCTTAAAAACAGGCCGTTTGAGGTTGAAAACCCAAACAAGTCCCCAAACGGCCCCGTAAGAGACACGAACACCTCGCTCGGGACCAATGTGGCTTGTAGGAACTGACCAGTTTGAGAATATGACGATAATTTGAAAATATCTAGATTAGGCTTAAAAACAAGCGGTTTGAGGGTGAAACCCCAAACCAGTCCCCAAACGGCCCCGTCAAAGGCTCGGACACCTCCCATAGGACCAATGTGACTTGTAGGAACAGACTGCATAGTCGCAGCTCTCCCGATTTGTGAATATGAGGATAATTTTAAAATATCTTGATTGGGCTGAAAAACAAGCCGTTTGAGGGTGAAAACCCAAACCAGTCCCCAAACGGCCCCGTAAGAGGCACGAACACCTCGCTCGGGACCAATGTAACATGTAGGAATTGACCGCGTAGTCGCAGGTCTCCCGGTTTGAGAATATGACGATAATTTGAAAATATCTAGATTAGGCTTAAAAATAAGCCGTTTGAGGGTGAAAACCCAAATCGGTCCCCAAATGTCCCCGAAAAAGGCACGAACACCTCGCACGGGACCAATGTGACTTGTAGTAACTGTCGCGTAGTCGCGGGTCTCCCGGTTTGAGTATATGACGATAATTTGAAAATATCTAAATTAGGCTTAAAAACAAGCCGTTTGAGGGTAAAAACCCAACCCAGTTCCCAAACGTACCCGTAAGAGGCACGAACACCGCGCGTAGTGGACCAATGCGACTTGTGGGAATTGACCGCGTAGTCCCGGGCCTCTCGGTTTGAGAATATGATGATAGTTTGAAAGTATATAGATTAGGCTTAGAAACAAGTAGTTGAAGGATGGAAACCCAAATCAACCCCCAAACGGCCCCGTAAGAGGCAATAACACCTCGCATGGTACCAATGTGACTTATAGTAACTGATCCCGTAGTCGCGGGTCTCCCGGTTTGAGAATATGACGATAATTTGACAATATCAAGATTAGGCTTAAAAACAAGTCGTTTGAAGGTGAAAACCCAAACCGGTTCCAAAACAGGCCCATAAGAGGCACGAAAACCTCGCACGGGACCAATGTGACTTGTTGGAACTAATCGCGTAGTTGCGGGACTCCCGGTTTAAGAATATGAGAATAATTTGAAAATATCTAGATTGGGCTTAAAAGCTAGCCGTTTGAGGGTGAAAACCCAAAACCGGTCCACAAATGTCCCCGTAAGAGGCACGAACATCTCGCACCGGACCAATGTGACTTGTAGTAACTGATCGCGTAGTGGCGGATCTCTCAGTTTGAGAATATGATGATAATTTGAAAATATCAAGATTAGGCTTAAAAACAAGCCGTTTGAGGGTGAAAACCCAAACCGGTCCACAAATGTCCCCGTAAGAGGCACAAACATCTCGCACCGGACCAATGTGACTTGTAGTAGCTGATCGTGTAGTCGCGGGTCTCTCAGTTTGAGAATATGACGATAATTTCAAAATATCAAGATTAGGCTTTCAAACAAGCCTTTTGAGGTGAAAACCCAAACCATTCCCCAAACGGCCCCACAAGAGGCACGAACACCTCGCACGGGACCAGTGTGACTTGTAGCAACTGACCGCGTAGTCGCGGGTCTCCCGGTTTGAGAATATGACGATAATTTGAAAATATCTAGATTAGGCTTAAAAACAAGCCGTTTGAGGGTTAAAACCCAGACCAGTCCCCAAACGGCCCCATAAAAGGCACGAACACATAGCACGAGACCAATGTGACATGTAGGAACTGACCGCGCCGTCGTGGGCCTCCCGATTTGAGAATATTATGACAATTTGCTATATCTAGATTAGGATTAAAAACAAGCCGTTTGAGGCTCAAAATCTAAACTAGCTCCCAAACGGCCCCGGAAGAGCCACGAACACCTCGCACCGGACAAATGTAACTTTTGTGAACTGGTCGTGTAGTCGCGGGTCTCCCGGTTTGAGAATATGACGATAATTTGAAAATATCTAGATTAGGCTTAAAAACAAGCCGTTTGAAGGTTAACACCCAAACCTGTCCCCAAACGGCCCCATAAAAGGCAAGAACACCTCGCACGAGACCAATGTGACTTGTAGGAACTGACCGCGTAGTCGCGGGCCTCCCGATTTGAGAATATTATGGTAATTTGATAATATCTAGATTAGGATTAAAAATAAGTCGTTTGAGGCTCAAAATCTAAACCAGCTCCCAAACGGCCCCGGAAGAGACATGAACACCTCGCACGGGACAAATGTAACTTGTGTGAACTGACCGTGATGTCGTTGGTCTCTCGGTTTGAGAATGTGGTGATAATTTGAAAATATCTAGATTAGGCTTAAAAATAAGTCGTTTGAGGGTGAAACCCTAACCAGTCCCCAAACGGCCCCGTAAGAGGCAATAAGACCTCGCATGGGACCAATGTGACTTATAGTAACTGATCGCGTAGTCGCGGGTCTCCCGGTTTTAGAATATAACGAAAATTTGAAAATATCTGTATCAGGGTTAAAAACAAGCCGTTTGAGGGTGAAAACCCAAACCAGTCCCCTAACGTCCCTATAAGAGGCACGAACACATTGCGCGGGACCAAAGTGACTTGTAGGAACTGACCGCGTAGTTTCGGGTCTCCCCGTTTGAGAATATGATGATAATTTGAAAACATCTAGATTAGTCTTAAAAATAGTCCTTTTGAGGTTGAAAACCCAAACTAGACCCCAAACGGCCCCATAAGAGGCACGAAAACCTCCCATGGGTCCAATGTGAGTTTTTGGAACTAATCGCGTAGTCGCGGGTCTCTCGGTTTGAGAATATTAGAATAATTTGAAAATATCTAGATTAGGCTTAAAACAGGCCGTTTGAGGGTGAAAACCCAAATCGGTCCACAAATGTCCCCGTAAGAGGCACGATCATCTCGCACCGGACCAATGTGACTTGTAGTAACAGATCGCGTAGTCGCGGGTCTCTCAGTTTGAGAAGATGACGATAATTTGAAAATATCAATATTAGGCTTAATAACAATCCGTTTGAGGGTGAAAAACCATACCAGTACCCAAACGGCCCCACCAGAGGCACGAACACCTTGCACGGGACCAGTGTGACTTGTAGGAATTGACCGCGTAGTCGCGGGTTTCCCGGTTTGACAATATGACGATAATTTGAAAATATCTAGATTAGGCTTAAAAACAAGCCATTTGAGGGTTAAAACCCAAACCAGTCCCCAAACGGCCCCATAAAAGGTACGAACACCTCGCACGAGACCAATGTGACTTGTAGTAACAGACAGTGTTGTCGCGGGCCTCCCGATTTGAGAATATTATGATAATTTCATAATATCTAGATTAGGATTATAAACCAGCCGTTTGAGGCTCAAAATCTAAACCAGCTCCCAAACGGCCCCGGAAGAGCCACGAACACCTCGCACAGGACAAATGTAACTTGTGTGAACTGACCGTGTTGTCGTTGGTTTCTCGGTTTGAGAATATGATGATAATATGAAAATATCTAGATTAGGCTTAAAAACAAGCTGTTTGAGGGTGAAACCCAAACCAGTCCCCAAACGGCCTCGTAAGAGGCACGAACACCTCGCAAGGGACCAATGTGACTTGTAGGAACAGACCGGTTTGAGAATTTGACGATAATTTGAAAATATCTTGATTAGGCTTAAAAACAAGCGGTTTGAGGGTGAAACCCCAAACCAGACCCCAAACGGCCCCGTAAGAGGCACGAACACCTCGCTCGGGACCAATGTAACTTATAGGAACTGACCGCGTAGTCATGGGTCTCCCGGTTTGAGAATATGAGGATAATTTGAAAATATCTAGATTATGCTTAAAAATAAGCCGTTTGAGGGTGAAAACCCAAATCGGTCCCCAAATGTCCCCGAAAGAGGCACGAACACTTTGCACGGGACCATTGTGACTTGTAGTAACTGTCGCGTAGTCGCGGGTCTCCCGATTTGAGTATATGACGATAATTTAAAAATATCTAAATTAGGCTTAAAAACAAGCCGTTTGAGGGTAAAAACCCAAACCTGTTCCCAAACGTTCCCGTAAGAGGCACGAACATCGCGCACGGGACCAATGTGACTTGTAGGAACTGATTGCGTAGTCATGGGTCTCCTAATTTGAGAATATGATGACAATTTGACAATATCTAGATTAGGCTTAAAAACATGTAGTTTGAGGGTTAAAACCCAAACCAATCCCCAAACTCGTAGTGCACCAATGCGACTTCTGGGAACTGACCGCGTAGTCCCGGGCCTCTCGGTTTGAGAATATGATGATAGTTTGAAAGTATATAGATTAGGCTTAGAAACAAGTAGTTGAAGTGGAAACCCAGATCAACCCCCAAACGACCTCGTAAGAGGAAATAACACCTAATGTAACTTATAGGAACTGATCGCGTAGTCGCGGGTCTCCCGGTTTGAGAATAGGACAATAATTTGATAATATCTAGATTAGGCTTAAAAACAAGCCGTTTGAGGGTGAAAACCCAAATCGATCCACAAATGTCCCCGTAAGAGGCACGAACATCTCGCACCGGACTAATGTGACTTGTAATAACAGATCGCGTAGTCGCGGGTCTCTCAGTTTGAGAATATGACGATAATTTGAAAATATCAATATTAGGCTTAAAAACAATCCGTTTGAGGGTGAAAAACCAAACCAGTCCCCAAACGGCCCCACAAGAGGAACGAACACCTTGCACGAGACCCGTGTGACTTGTAGGAATTGACCGCGTAGTCGCGGGTCTCCCGGTTTGAGAATATGACGATATTTTGAAAATATCTAGATTTGGCTTAAAAACAAGACGTTTGAAGGTGAAAACCCAAATCGGTCCCCAAATGTCCCCGAAAGAGACACGAACACCTCGCACGGGACTAATGTGACTTGTAGTAACTGTCGCGTAGTCGCGGGCCTCCCGGTTTGAGTATATGACGATAATTTGAAAATATCTAAATTAGGCTTAAAAACAAGCCGTTTGAGGGTAAAAACCCAATCCAGTTTCCAAACTTACCTGTAAGAGGCACGAACACCGCGTACGGGACCAATGTGACTTGTAGGAACTGACCCCGTAGTCATCGGTCTCCCAATTTGAGAATAAGATGATTATTTGACAATATCTAGATTAGGCTTAAAAACATGTAGTTTGAGGGTGAAAACCCAAACCTATCCCCAAACGGGCCCATAAGAGTACGAAAACCTCGCATGGGACCAATGTGACTTTTTGGAACTAATCGCGTAGTCGCGGGTCTCCCGATTTGAGAATATTAGAATAATTATAAAATATCTAGATTAGGCTTAAAACAGGCCGTTTGAGGGTGAAAACCGAAATTGGTCCACAAATGTCCCCGTAAGAGGCACGAACATCTCGCACCGGACCAATGTGACTTGTAGTAAGAGATCGCGTAGTCGCGGGTCTCTCAGTTTGAGAATATGACGATAATTTGAAAATATCAATATTAGGCTTAAAAACAATCCGTTTGAGGGTGAAAAACCAAACCAGTACCCAAACGGCCCCACAAGAGGCACGAACACCTTGCACGGGACCAGTGTAACTTGTAGGAATTGACCGCGTAGTCGCGGGTTTCCCGGTTTGAGAATATGACGATAATTTGAAAATATCTAGATTAGGCTTAAAAACAAGCCATTTGAGGGTTAAAACCAAACCAGTCCCCAAACGGCGCCATAAAAGGCACGAACACCTCGCACGAGACCAATGTGACTTGTAGGAACAGACTGTGCGCCTCCCGATTTGAGAATATTATGATAATTTGATAATATCTAGATTTGGATTACAATCAAGCCGTTTGAGGCTCAAAATCTAAACCAGCTCCCAAACGGCCCCGGAAGAGCCACGAACACCTCGCACAGGACAAATGTAACTTGTGTGAACTGACCGTGTTGTCGCTGGTTTCTCGGTTTGAGAATATGATGATAATATGAAAATATCTAGATTAGGCTTAAAAACAAGCCGTTTGAGGGTGAAACCCAAACCAGTCCCCAAACGGCCTCGTAAGAGGCACGAACACCTCGCAAGGGACCAATGTGACTTGTAGTAACTGATCGCGTAGTCGCGAGTCTCCCGGGTTGAGAATATGATGAAAATTTGAAAATATCTATATCAGGCTTAAAAACAAGCCGTTTGAGGGTGAAAACCCAAACCAGTCCCCTAACGTCCTTGTAAGAGGCACGAACACCTTGTGTGGGACCAAAGTGACTTGTAGGAACTGACCGTGTAGTTTCGGGTCTCCCCGTTTGAGAATATGACGATAATTTGAAAAGATCTAGATTAGTCTTAAAAATAGGCCTTTTGAGGTTGAAAATCCAAACTAGACCCCAAACGGCCCCGTAAGAGTCACGAATACCTCGCACGGGACCATTGTGACTTGTAGGAACTAACCGGTTTGAGAATTTGACGATAATTTGAAAAAATCTTGATTAGGCTTAAAAACAAGCGGTTTGAGGGTGAACCCCCAAACCAGTCCCCAAATGGCCCCATAAGCGGCACGAACACCTCGCACAGGACCAATGTAACTTGTAGGAACTGACCGCGTAGTCATGGGTCTCCCGGTTTGAGAATATGAGGATAATTTGAAAATATCTGGATTAGGCTTAAAAATAAGCCGTTTGAGGGTGAAAACCCAAATCGGTCCCCAAATGTCCCCGAAAGAGGTACGAACACTTTGCACGGGACCATTGTGACTTGTAGTAACTGTCGCGTAGTCGCGGGTCTCCCAGTTTGAGTATATGACGATAATTTGAAAATATCTAAATTAGGCTTAAAAACAAGCCGTTTGTGGGTAAAACCCCAAACCAGTTCCCAAACGTTCCCGTAAGAGGCACGAACACCGCGCACGGGACCAATGTGACTTGTAGGAACTGACCGCGTAGTCATGGGTCTCCCAATTTGAGAATATGATGACAATTTGACAATATCTAGATTAGGCTTAAAAACATGTAGTTTGAGGGTTAAAACCCAAACCAATCCCCAAACTCGTAGTGGACCAATGCGACTTGTGGGAACTGACCGCGTAGTCCCGGGCCTCTCGGTTTGAGAATATGATGATAGTTTGAAAGTATATAGATTAGGCTTAGAAACAAGTAGTTGAAGTGGAAACCCAAATCAACCCCCAAACGACCCCGTAAGAGGCAATCACACCTAATGTAACTTATAGGAACTGATCGCGTAGTCGCGGGTCTCCCGGTTTGAGAATATGACGATAATTTGTTAATATCTAGATTAGGCTTAAAAACAAGCCGTTTGAGGGTGAAAACCCAAATCGGTCCACAAATGTCCCCATAAGAGGCACGGACATCTCGCACCGGACCAATGTGACTTGTAGTAACAGATCGCGTAGTTGCGGGTCTCTCAGTTTGAGAATATGACGATAATTTAAAAATATCAATATTAGGCTTAAAAACAATCCGTTTGAGGGTGAAAAACCAAACCAGTCCCCAAACGGCCCCACAAGAGGAACGAACACCTTGCACGAGACCAGTGTGACTTTTAGGAATTGACCGCGTAGTCGCGGGTCTCCCGTTTTGAGAATATGACGATAATTTGAAAATATCTAGATTTGGCTTAAAAACAAGCCGTTTGAGGGTTAAAACCCAAACCAGTCCCCAAACGGCCCCATAAAAGGCACGAACACCTCGCACGAGTCCAATGTGACATGTAGGGACTGACCGCGTAGTCACGGGCCTCCCGATTTGAGAATATTATGATAATTTGCTAATATCTAGATTAGGATTAAAAACAAGCCGTTTGAGGCTCAAAATCTAAACTAGCTCCCAAACGGCCCTGGAAGAGCCACGAACACCTCGCACGGGACAAATGTAACTTGTGTGAACTGGCCGTGTTGTCGCGGGTCTCTCGGTTTGAGAATATGATGATAATTTGAAAATATCTAGATTAGGCTTAAAAACAAGTTGTTTGAGGGTGAAAACCCAAACCTGTCCCCTAACGGCCACGCAAGAGGCACGAACACCTCGTATGGGAGCAATGTGACTTGTAATGACTGATCGCGTAGTCGCGGGTCTCCCGTTTTGAGAATATGATGAAAATTTTAAAATATCTATATGAGGCTTAAAAACATGCCGTTTGAGAGTGAAAACCCAAACCAGTCCCCAAACAACCCTGTAAGAGGCACGAACACCTTGCGCGGGACCAAAGTGACTTGTAGGAACTGGTCGCGTAGTTTCGGGTCTCCCCATTTTAGAATATGACGATAATTTGAAAATATCTACATTAGCCTTAAAAACAAGCCGTTTGTGGTTGAAAACCCAAGCCAGTCCCCAAACGGCCCCTTAAGAGGCACGAAAACCTCGCATGGGACCAATGTGACTTTTTGGAACTAATCGCGTTGTCGCGGGTCTCCCGGTTTGAGAATATCAGAATAATTTGAAAATATCTAGATTAGGATTAAAAGCAAGCCGTTTGAGGGTGAAAACAAAAATCGGTCGACAAATGTCCCCATAAGAGGCACGAACATCTCGCACCGGACCAATGTGACTTGTAGTGACTGATCGTGTAGTCGCGGGTCTCTCAGTTTCAGAATATGACAATAATTTGAACATATCAATATTAGGCTTAAAAACATGCCATTTGAGGGTGAAAACCCAAACCAATCCCCAAACGACCCCACATGAGGCACGAACACCTTGCACGGGACCAATGTGACTTGTAGGAATCGACCGCGTAGTCGCGGGTCTCTCGGTTTGAGAATAAGACGATAATTTGAAAATATCTAGATTAGGCTTAAACACAAGCCGTTTGAGGGTTAAAACCCAAACCAGTCCCCAAACGGGCCCATAAAAGGCAAGAACACCTCGCACGAGACCAATGTGACTTCTAGGAACTGACCGCGTAGTCGCGGGCCTCCCGATTTGAGAATAATATGATAATTTGATAATATCTAGATTAGGATTAAAAACAAACCGTTTGAGGCTCAAAATCTAAACCAGCTCCCAAACGGCCCCAGAAGAGCCATGAACACCTCGCACAGGACAAATGTAACTTGTGTGAACTGACCGTGTTGTCGCGGGTCTCTCGGTTTGAGAATATGATGATAGTTTGAAAATATCTAGATTAGGCTTAAAAACAAACTGTTTGAGGGTGAAACCCAAACCAGTCCCCAAACGGCCCCATAAGAGGCAATAAAACCTCGCATGGGACCAATGCGACTTATAGTAACTGATCGCGTAGTCGCGGGTCTCCCGTTTTGAGAATATGACGAAAATTTGAAAGTATCTACATCAGGCTAAAAAACATGCCCTTTGAGGGGGAAAACCCAAACTAGTCCCCAAACGTCCCTGTAAGAGGCACGAACACCTTGCGTGGGACCAAAGTTACTTGTAGGAACTGATCGCGTAGTTCCGGGTCTCCCCGTTTGAGAATATGACGATAATTCCAAAATATCTAGATTAGTCTTAAAAATAGGCCGTTTGAGGTTGAAAACCCAAACCAGTCCCCAAACGGGTCCGTAAGAGGCATGAAAACCTCGCACGGGACCAATGTGACTTGTTGGAACTAATCGCGTAGTCGCGAGTCTCCCGGTTTGAGAAAATTGGAATAATTTGAAAATATCGAGATTAGGCTTAAAAGCAAGCCGTTTGAGGGTGAAAACCCAAACCGGTCCACAAATGTCCCCGTAAGAGGCACGAACATCTCGGACCGGACCAATGTGACTTGTAGTAACTGATAGCGTAGTCGCGGGTCTCTCCGTTTGAGAATATGACGATAATTTGAAAATATCAATACTAGGCTTAAAAACAAGCCGTTTGAGGGTGAAAACCCAATCATTCCCCAAACGGCCCCACAAGAGGCACGAACACTTTGCACGGGACCAGTGTGACTTTTAGGAATTGACCGCGTAGTCGCGGGTCTCCCAGTTTGAGAATATTATGGTAATTTGATAATATCTATATTAGGATTAAAAACAAGCCGTTTGAGGCTAAAAATCTAAACCAGCTCCCAAACGGCCCCGGAAGAGCCACGAACACCTCGCACGGGACAAATGTAACTTGTGTGAACAGACCGTGTTGTCGCGGGTCTCTCGGTTTGAGAATATGATGATAGTTTGAAAATATCTAGATTAGGATTAAAAACAATTTGTTTGAGGGTGAAACCCAAACCAGTCCCCAAACGGCCCCGTAAGAGGCACGAACACCTCGCACGGGACCAATGTGACTTGTAGTAACTGATCGCGTAGTCGCGGGTCTCCCGGTTTGAGAATATGATGAAAATTTGAAAATATCTATATCATGCTTAAAAACAAGCCATTTGAGGGTGACAAACCAAACCAGTCCCCAAACGTCCCTGTAAGAGGCACGAACACCTTGCGCGGGACCAAAGTGACTTGGAGGAACTGTTCGCGTAGTTTCGGGCCTCCCCGTTTGAGAATATGGCGATAATTTGAAAATATCTAGATTAGCCTTAAAAACAGGCCGTTTGAGGTTGAAAACCCGAACCAGTCCCCAAACGGCCCCGTAAGAGGCATGAACACCTCGCACGGGACCAATGTGACTTGTAGTAACTGATCGCGTAGTCGCGGGTCTCCCGGTTTGAGAATATGATGAAAATTTGAAAATATCTATATCAGGCTTAAAAACAA
Organism: Sambucus nigra; assembly: GCA_949130495.1. NCBI lineage: Eukaryota > Viridiplantae > Streptophyta > Magnoliopsida > Dipsacales > Adoxaceae > Sambucus > Sambucus nigra. The sequence continues at coordinate 506,219 of CASBWL010000127.1, forward strand.
GCCATTTGAGGGTGAAAACCCAAACCACTCCCCAAACGTCCCTGTAAGAAGCACGAACACCTTGAGCGGGACCAAAGTGACTTGGAGGAACTGTTCGCGTAGTTTCGGGCCTCCCCGTTTGAGAATATGACGATAATTTGAAAATATCTAGATTAGCCTTAAAAAAAGGCCGTTTGAGGTTGAAAACCCGAACCAGACCCCAAACGGCCCCATAAGAGGCACGAAAACCTCGCACGGGACCAATGTGACTTGTTGGAGCTAATCGCGTAGTCGCGGGTCTCCCGGTTTGAGAATATGAGAATAATTTAAAAATATCTAGATTAGGATTAAAAGCAAGCCGTTTGAGGGTGAAAAGCCAAACCGGTCCACAAATGTCCCCGTAAGAGGCACGAACATCTCGCACCGGTCCAATGTGACTTGTAGTAACTGATCTTGTAGTCGCGGGTCTCTCCGTTTCAGAATATGACGATAATTTGAAAATATCAATATTAGGCTTAAAAACAAGCCGTTTGAGGGTGAAAACCCAAACCAATCCCCCAACGGCCCCACAAGAGGCACGAACACCTTGCACGGGACCAGTGTGACTTGTAGGAATTGACCGCGTAGTCGCGGGTCTCCCTGTTTGAGAATATGGCGATAGTTTGAAAATATCTAGATTAGGCTTAAAAACAAGCCGTGTGATGGTTAAAACCCAAACCAGTCCCCAAACGGCCCCATAAAAGGCAAGAACACCTCGCACGAGACCAGTGTGACTTGTAGGAACTAACCGCTTAGTCGCGGGCCTCCCGATTTGAGAATATTATGATAATTTGATAATATCTAGATTAGGATTAAAAACAAGCCGTTTGAGGCTCAAAATCTAAACCAGCACCCAAACGGCCACGAAAGAGCCACGAACACCTCACACGGGACTAATGTAACTTGTGTGAACTGACCGTGTTGTCGCGGGTCTCTCGGTTTGAGAATATGATGATAGTTTGAAAATATCTAGATTAGGCTTAAAAACAAGCTGTTTGAGGGTGAAACCCAAACCAGTCCCCAAACGGCCCTGTAAGAGGTAATAAAACCTCGCATGGGACCAATGTGACTTATAGTAACTGATCGCGTAGTCTCCCGGTTTGAGAATATGACGATAATTTGAAAATATCTAGATTAGGCTTAAAAACAAGCCGTTTCAGGGTTATAACCCAAGCCAGTCCCCAAACGGCCCCATATAAGGCAAGAACACCTCGCACAAGACCAATGTGACTTGTAGGAACTGACAACGTAGTCGCGGGCCTCCTGATTTGAGAATATTATGATAATTTGATAATATATGGATTAGGATTAAAAACAAGCCGCTTGAGGCTCAAAATCTAAACCAGCTCCCAAACGGCCCTGGAAGAGCCATGAACACCTCGCACGGGAGAAATGTAACTTGTGTGAACTGATCGTGTTGTCGCGGGTCTCTCGGTTTGAGAATATGATGATAGTGTCAAAATATCTAGATTAGGCTTAAAAACAAGTTGTTTGAGGGTGAAAACCCAAACCAGTCCCCAAACGGCCCCGCAAGAGGCACGAACACCTCGCATGGGAGTAATGTGACTTGTAGTAACTGATCGCGTAGTCGCGGGTCTCCCGTTTTTAGAATATGATGAAAATTTGAAAATATCTATATCAGGCTTAAAAACAAGCCATTTGAGGGTGAAAACCCAAACCAGTCCCCAAACGTCCCTGTAAGAGGCACGGACACCTTGCGCGGGACCAAAGTGACTTGTAGGAACTGATGGAGTAGTTTCGTGTCTCCCCGTTTGAGAATATGACGATAATTTGAAAATATATAGATTAGTCTTAAAAACAGGCCGTTTGAGGTTGAAAACCCAAACCAGTCCCCAAACGGCCCCATAAGAGGCACGAAAACCTCGCACGGAACCAATGTGACTTGTTGGAATTAATCGCGTAGTCGCGGGTCTCCCGGTTTGAGAATATGAGAATAATTTAAAAATATCTAGATTAGGATTAAAAGCAAGCCGTTTGAGGGTGAAAACCCAAACCGTTCCCAAATGTCCCCGTAAGAGGCACGAACATCTCGCATCGGACCAATGTGAGTAACTGATCGCGTAGTCGCGGGTCTCTCAGTTTGAGAATATGACAAAAATTTGAAAATATCAATATTAGGCTTAAAAACAAGCCGTTTGAGTGTGAAAACCCAAATCAGTCCCCAAACGGCCCCACAAGAGGCACAAACACCTTGCACGGGACCAGTGTGACTTGTAGGAATTGACCGCGTAGTCGCGGGTCTCCCGGTTTGAGAATATGACGAAAATTTGAAAATATCAATATCAAGCTTAAGAACAAGCCGTTTGAGGGTTAAAACCCAAACCAGTCCCCAAACGGCCCCATAAAAGGCAAGAACACCTCGCACGAGACCAATGCGACTTGTAGGAACTGACCGCATAGTCGCGGGCCTCCCGATTTGAGAATATTATGGTGTTTTGATAATATCTAGATTAGGATTAAAAACAAGCCGTTTGAGGCTCAAAATCTAAACCAGCACCCAAACGGCCACGAAAGAGCCACGAACACCTCACACGGGACTAATGTAACTTGTGTGAACTGACCGTGTTGTCGCGGGTCTATCGGTTTGAGAATATGATGATAGTTTGAAAATATCTAGATTAGGCTTAAAAACAAGCTGTTTGAGGGTGAAACCCAAACCAGTCCCCAAACGGCCCTGTAAGAGGTAATAAAACCTCGCATGGGACCAATGTGACTTATAGTAACTGATCGCGTAGTCTCCCGGTTTGAGAATATGACGATAATTTGAAAATATCTAGATTAGGCTTAAAAACAAGCCGTTTCAGGGTTATAACCCAAGCCAGTCCCCAAACGGCCCCATATAAGGCAAGAACACCTCGCACAAGACCAATGTGACTTGTAGGAACTGACAACGTAGTCGCGGGCCTCCTGATTTGAGAATATTATGATAATTTGATAATATATGGATTAGGATTAAAAACAAGCCGCTTGAGGCTCAAAATCTAAACCAGCTCCCAAACGGCCCTGGAAGAGCCATGAACACCTCGCACGGGAGAAATGTAACTTGTGTGAACTGATCGTGTTGTCGCGGGTCTCTCGGTTTGAGAATATGATGATAGTGTCAAAATATCTAGATTAGGCTTAAAAACAAGTTGTTTGAGGGTGAAAACCCAAACCAGTCCCCAAACGGCTCCGCAAGAGGCACGAACACCTCGCATGGGAGTAATGTGACTTGTAGTAACTGATCGCGTAGTCGCGGGTCTCCCGTTTTTAGAATATGATGAAAATTTGAAAATATTTATATCAGGCTTAAAAACAAGCCGTTTGAGGGTGAAAACCCAAACCAGTCCCCAAACGTCCCTGTAAGAGGCACGGACACCTTGCGCGGGACCAAAGTGACTTGTAGGAACTGATGGAGTAGTTTCGTGTCTCCCCATTTGAGAATATGACGATAATTTGAAAATATATAGATTAGTCTTAAAAACAGGCCGTTTGAGGTTGAAAACCCAAACCAGTCCCCAAACGGCCCCATAAGAGGCACGAAAACCTCGCACAGGACCAATGTGACTTGTTGGAACTAATCGCGTAGTCGCGGGTCTCCCGGTTTGAGAATATGAGAATAATTTAAAAATATCTAGATTAGGATTAAAAGCAAGCCGTTTGAGGGTGAAAACCCAAACCGTTCCCAAATGTCCCCGTAAGAGGCACGAACATCTCGCATCGGACCAATGTGAGTAACTGATCGCGTAGTCGCGGGTCTCTCAGTTTGAGAATATGACAAAAATTTGAAAATATCAATATTAGGCTTAAAAACAAGCCGTTTGAGTGTGAAAACCCAAATCAGTCCCCAAACGGCCCCACAAGAGGCACAAACACCTTGCACGGGACCAGTGTGACTTGTAGGAATTGACCGCATAGTCGCGGGTCTCCCGGTTTGAGAATATGACGAAAATTTGAAAATATCAATATCAAGCTTAAGAACAAGCCGTTTGAGGGTTAAAACCCAAACCAGTCCCCAAACGGCCCCATAAAAGGCAAGAACACCTCGCACGAGACCAATGCGACTTGTAGGAACTGACCGCATAGTCGCGGGCCTCCAGATTTGAGAATATTATGGTGTTTTGATAATATCTAGATTAGGATTAAAATCAAGCCATTTGAGGCTCAAAATCTAAACCAGCTCCCAAACGGCCCCGAAAGTGCCACGAACACCTCGCACGGGACAAATGTAACTTGTCTGAACTGACCGTGTTGTCGCGGGTCTCTCGGTTTGAGAATATGATGATAGTTTGAAAATATCTAGATTAGGCATAAAAACAAGCTGTTTGAGGGTGAAACCCAAACCAGTCCCCAAACGGCCCCGTAAGAGGCAATAAGACCTCGCATGAGACCAATGTGACTTATAGTAACTGTTTACGTAGTCGCGGGTCTCCCGATTTGAGAATATGACGAAAATTATAAAATATCTATATCAGGCTGAAAAACAAGCCGTTTGAGGCTGAAAACCCAAACCAGTCCCCAAACGTCCCTGTAAGAGGCACGAACACCTTGCGCGGGACCAAAGTGACTTGTAGGAACTGATCACGTAGTTTTGGGTCTCCCCGTTTGAGAATATGACGATAATTTGTTAATATCCAGATTAGTCTTAAAAACAGGCCGTTTGAGGTTGAAAACCCAACCCAGTCCCCAAACGGCCCCGTAAGAGGCACGAAAACTGGGCATGGGACCAATGTGACTTGTTGGAACTAATCGCGTAGTCGCGGGTCTCCCGGTTTGAGAATATTAGAATAATTTGAAAACATCTAGATTAGGCTTAAAACAGGCCGTTTGAGGGTGAAAATCCAAACCGGTCCACAAATGACCCTGTAAGAGGCACGAACATCTCGCACCGGACCGATGTGACTTGTAGTAACTGATCGCATAGTCGCGGGTCTCTCAGTTTGAGAATATGACGATAATTTGAAAATATCAATATTAGGCTTAAAAACAAGCCGTTTGAGGGTGAAAACCCAAACCAGTCCCCAAACGGCCCCAATAGAGGCACGAACACCTTTCACGGGACTAGTGTGACTTGTAGGAATTGACCGCGTAGTCGCGGGTCTCCGGGTTCGAGAATATGACGGTAATTTGAAAATATCTAGATTAGGCTTAAAAACAAGCCGTTTGAGGGTTAAAACCCAAACCAGTCCCCAAACGGCCCCATAAAAGGCACGAACACCTCGCAGGAGACCAATGTGACTTGTAGGAACAGACTGTGTAGTCGCGGGCCTCCCGATTTGAGAATATTGTGATAATTTCATAATATCTATTTTAGGATTAAAAACAAGCCGTTTGAGGCTCAAAATCTAAACCAGCTCCCAAACGGCCCCGGAAGAGCCACGAACACCTCCCACGGGACAAATGTAACTTGTGTGAACTGACCGTGTTCTTGCCGGTCTCTCGGTTTGAGAATATGATGATAATTTGAAAATATCTAGATTAGGCTTAAAAGCAAGCCGTTTGAGGGTGAAACCCAAACCAGTACCCAAACGGCCCCGTAAGTGGCACGAACACCTCGCATGGGACCAATGTGACTTGTAGTAAGTGATCGCGTAGTCGCGGGTCTAGCGGGTTGAGAATATGATGAAAATTTGAAAATATCAATATCAGGCTTAAAAACAAGCCGTTTGAGGGTGAAAACCCAAAGCAGTCCCCAAACGTCCCTGTAAGAGGCACGAACACCTTGCGCGGGACAAAAGTGACTTGTAGGAACTGACCGCGTAGTTTCGGGTCTCCGTGTTTGAGAATATGATGATAATTTGAAAACATCTAGATTAGTCTTAAAAACAGGCCATTTGAGGTTGAAAACCCAAACTAGTCCCCAAACGGCCCCGTAAGAGGCACGAACACCTCGCACGGGACCAATGTAACTTGTAGGAACTGACCGGTTTGAGAATTTGACCATAATTTCAAAATATCTAGATGAGGCTTAAAAACAAGCGGTTCTAGGGTGAAACCCCAAACCCAGTCCCCAAACGGCCCCGTAAGAGGCACGAACACCTCGCTCGGGACCAATGTAACTTGTAGGAACTGACCGCGTAGTCATGGGTCTCCCGGTTTGAGAATATGAGGATAATTTGAAAATATTTTGATTAGGCTTAAAAATAAGCCGTTTGAGGGTGAAAACCTAAATCGGTCCCCAAATGTCCCCGAAAGAGGCACGAACACCTCGCACGGGACCATGGTGACTTGTAGTAACTGTCGCGTAGTTGCGAGTCTCCCGGTTTGAGTATATGACGGAAATTTGAAAATATCTAAATTAGGCTTAAAAACAAGCCGTTTGAGGGTAAAAACCCAAACCAGTTCCCAAACGTCCCTTTAAGAGGCACGAACACCGCGCGCGGGACCAATGTGAGTTGTAGGAACTGACCGCGTAGTCATGGGTCTCCCAATTTCAGAATATGATGATAATTTGGCAATATCTACATTAGGCTTAAAAACATGTAGTTTGAGGGTGAAAACCCAAACCAGTCCCCAAACGGGCCCATAAGAGGCACGAACACCTCGTAGTGGACCAATGCGACTTGTGGGAACTGACCGCGTAGTCCCGGGCCTCTCGGTTTGAGAATATGATGATAGTTTGAAAGTATATAGATTAGGCTTAGAAACAAGTATTTGAAGTGGAAACCCAAATCAACCCCCAAACGACCCCGTAAGAGGCAATAACACCTCCCACGGGACTAATGTAACTTATAGGAACTGATCGCGTAGTCGCGGGTCTCCCGGTTTGAGAATATGACGATAATTTGATAATATCTAGATGAGGCTTAAAAACAAGTCGTTTGAGGGTGAAAACCCAAACCAGTCCCCAAACGGCCCCACAAGAGGCACGAACACCTTGCACGGGACGAGTGTGACTTGTAGGAATTGACCGCGTAGTCGCGGGTCTCCCGGTTTGAGAATATGATGATAATTTGAAAATATCTAGATTAGGCTTAAAAACAAGCCGTTTGAGGGTTAAAACCCAAACCAGTCCAAACGGCCCCATAAAAGGCACGAACTCCTCACACGAGACCAATGTGACATGTTGGAACTGACCGCGGAGTCGTGGGCCTCCCGATTTGAGAATATTATTATAATTTGCTAATATCTAGATTAAGATTAATAACAAACCGTTTGAGGCTCAAAATCTAAACTTGCTCCCAAACGGCCCCGGAAGAGCCACGAACACCTCGCACGGCTTGTAATTTATGGGGATTACCCAATTCTATTATGTACGACTAAGTGTTATGGTTTTGGTCTCTAGATGCTTGTTTCTAGTTGACCCTCTGGCCTTTTGGCTTTGTATATTGGTTCTCTGTTTCTAATACATTTAATTACTGGAAAAAAAAACACCTCGCACGGGACAAATGTAACTTGTGTGAACTGGCCATGTTGTAGCGGGTCTCTCGGTTTGAGAATATGATGATAATTTGAAAATATCTAGATTAGGCTTAAAAACAAGTTGTTTGAGGGTGAAAACCCAAACCAGTCCCCAAACGGCCTCGCAAGAGGCACGAACACCTCGCATGGGACTAATGTGACTTGTAGTAACTGATCGCGTAGTCGCAGGTCTCCCGTTTTGAGAATATGATGAAAATTTGAAAATATCTATATCAGGCTTAAAAACAAGCCGTTTGAGGGTGAAAACCCAAACCAGTCCCCAAACGTCTCTGTAAGAGGCACGGACACCTTGCGCGGCACCAAAGTGACTTGTAGGAACTGATCGCGTAGTTTCGGGTCTCCCCGTTTGAGAATATGACGATAATTTGAAAATATCTAGATTAGTCTTAAAAACAGGCCGTTTGAGGTTGAAAACCCAAACCAGTCCCCAAACGGCCCCATAAGAGGCACTAAAACCTTGCACGGGACCAATGTGACTTGTTGGAACTAATCGCGTAGTCGCGGGTCTCCCGGTTTGAGAATATGAGAATATTTTAAAAATATCTAGATTAGGATTAAAAGCAAGCCGTTTGAGGGTGAAAACCCAAACCGTTCCACAAAGTCCCCGTAAGAGGCACGAACATCTCGCACCGGACCAATGTGACTTGTAGTAACTGATCGTGTAGTCGCGGGTCTCTCAGTTTGAGAATATGACGATAATTTGAAAATATCAATATTAGCCTTAAAAACAAGCCGTTTGAGTGTGAAAACCCAAACCAGTCCCCAAACGGCCCCACAAGAGGCACAAACACCTTGCACGAGACCAGTTTGACTGGTAGGAATTGACCGCATAGTCGCGGGTCTCCCGGTTTGAGAATATAACGATAATTTGAAAATATCTAGATTAGGCTTAAAAACAAGCGGTTTGAGGGTTAAAACCCAAACCAGTCCCCAAACGGCCCCATAAAAGGCAAGAACACCTCGCACGAGACCAATGTGACTTGTAGGAACTGACCGCGTAGTCGCGGACCTCCCGATTTGAGAATATTATGGTAATTTGATAATATCTAGATTAGGATTAAAAACAAGCCGTTTGAGGCTCAAAATCTAAACCAGCTCCCAAACGGCCCCGGAAGAGCCACGAACACCTCGCACGGGACAAATGTAACTTGTGTGAACTGACCGTGTTGTCGCGGGTCTCTCGGTTTGAGAATATGATGATAGTTTGAAAATATCTAGATTAGGCTTAAAAACAAGTTGTTTGAGGGTGAAACCCAAACCAGTCCCCAAATGGCCCCGTAAGAGGCAATAAGACCTCGCATGGGACCAATGTGACTTATAGTAACTGTTTACGTAGTCGCGGGTCTCCCGATTTGACAGCGGGACCAATGTGAGTTGTAGGAACTGACCGCGTAGTCATGGGTCTCCCAATTTCAGAATATGATGATAATTTGACAATATCTACATTAGGCTTAAAAACATGTAGTTTGAGGGTGAAAACCCAAACCAGTCCCCAAACGGGCCCATAAGAGGCACGAACACCTCGTAGTGGACCAATGCGACTTGTGGGAACTGACCGCGTAGTCCCGGGCCTCTCGGTTTGAGAATATGATGATAGTTTGAAAGTATATAGATTAGGCTTAGAAACAAGTAGTTGAAGTGGAAACCCAAATCAACCCCCAAACGACCCCGTAAGAGGCAATAACACCTCCCACGGGACTCATGTAACTTATAGTAACTGTTTGCGTAGTCGCGGGTCTCCCGGTTTAAAAATATGACGAAAATTTGAAAATACCTTCATCAGGCTTAAAAACAAGCCGTTTGAGGCTGACAACCCAAACCAGTCCCCAGACGTCTCTGTAAGAGGCACGAACACCTTGCGCGGGACCAAAGTGACTTGTAGGAACTGATCACGTAGTTTTGGGTCTCCCCGTTTGAGAATATGACGATAATTTGTTAATATGTAGATTTGTCTTAAAAACAGGCCGTTTGAGGTTGAAAACCCAACCCAGTCCCCAAACGGCCACGTAAGAGGCACGAATACCGCGCGTGGGACCAATGTGACTTGTTGGAACTAATCGCGTAGTCGCGGGTCTCCCGGTTTGAGAATATTAGAATAATTTGAAAATATCTAGATTAGGCTTAAAATAGTCCGTTTGAGGGTGAAAACCCAAACCGGTCCACAAATGACCCCGTAAGAGGCACGAACTTCTCGCACCGGACCAATGTGACTTGTAGTAACTGATCGCGTAGTCGCGGGTCTCTCAGTTTGAGAATATGACGATAATTTGAAAATATCAATATTAGGCTTAAAAACAAGCCGTTTGAGAGTTAAAACCCAGACCAGTCCCCAAACGGCCCCATAAAAGGCACGAACACCTCACACGAGACCAATGTGACTTGTAGGAACAAACTGCGTAGTCGTGGGCCTCCCGATTTGAGAATATTATGATAATTTCATAATATCTAGATTAGGATTAAAAACAAGCCGTTTGAGGCTCAAAATCTAAACCAGCTCCCAAACGGCCCCGGAAGAGCCACGAACACCTCGCACGGGACAAATGTAACTTGTGTGAAGTGACTGTGTTGTTGCTGGTCCCTCAGTTTGAGAATATGATGATAATTTGAAAATATCTAGATTAGGCTTAAAAGCAAGCCGTTTGAGAGTGAAACCCAAACCAGTCCGCAAACGGCCCCGTAAGAGGCACGAACACCTCGCATCGGACCAATGTGACTTGTAGTAACTGATCGCGTAGTCGCGGGTCTCCCGGGTTGAGAATATGATGAAAATTTGAAAATATCAATATCAGGCTTAAAAACAAGCCGTTTGAGGGTGAAAACCCAAACCAATCCCCAAACGTCCCTGTAAGAGGCACGAACACCTTGCGCGGGACAAAAGTGACTTGTAGGAACTGACCGCGTAGTTTCGGGTCTCCCCGTTTGAGAATATGATGATAATTTGAAAACATCTAGATTAGTCTTAAAAACAGGCCGTTTGAGGTTGAAAACCCAAACTAGTCCTCAAACGGCCTCGTAAGAGGCACGAACACCTCGCACGGGACCAATGTGACTTGTTGGAATTGACCGGTTTGAGAATTTGACCATAATTTGAAAATATCTAGATTAGGCTTAAAAACAAGCGGTTCTAGGGTGAAACCCCAAACCAGTCCCCAAACGGCCCCGTAAGAGGCACGAACACCTCGCTCGGGACCAATGTAACTTGTAGGAACTGACCGCGTAGTCATGGGTCTCCCGGTTTGAGAATAAGAGGATAATTTGAAAATATCTTGATTAGGCTTAAAAATAAGCCGTTTGAGGGTGAAAACACAAATCGGTCCCCAAATGTCCCCGAAAGTGACACGAACACCTCGCACGGGACCAATGTGACTTGTAGTAACTGTCGTGTAGTCGCGGGTCTCCCGGTTTTGAGTATATGACGATAATTTGAAAATATCTAAATTAGGCTTAAAAACAAGCCGTTTGAGGGTAAAAACCCAAACCAGTTCCCAAGCGTCCCCGTAAGAGGCACGAACACCGCGTGCGGGACCAATGTGAGTTGTAGGAACTGACCGCGTAGTCATGGGTCTCCCAATTTGAGAATATGCTGAAAATTTGACAATATCTAGATTAGGCTTAAAAACATGTAGTTTGAGGGTGAAAACCCAAACCAGTCCCCAAACGCCATAAGAGGCGCCAACACCTCGTAGTGGACCAATGCGACTTGTGGGAACTGACCGCGTAGTCCCGGGCCTCTCGGTTTGAGAATATGATGATAGTTTGAAAGTGTATAGATTAGGCTTAGAAACGAGTAGTTGAAGTGGAAACCCAAATCAACCCCCAAATGACCCCGTAATAAGCAATAACACCTCCCACGGGACTAATGTAACTTATAGGAACTGATCGCGTAGTCCCGGTTTGAGAATATGACGGTAATTTGATAATATCTAGATTAGGCTTAAAAACAAGTCGTTTGAGGGTGAAAACCCAAACCAGTCCCCAAACGGCCCCATAAAAGGCACGAACACCTCGCACGAGACCAATGTGACATGTTGGAACTGGCCGCGTAGTCGTGGGCCTCCCAATTTGAGAATATTATGATAATTTGCTAATATCTAGATTAGGATTAAAAACAAGCCGTTTGAGGCTCAAAATCTAAACTAGCTCCCAAACGGCCCCGGAAGAGCCACGAACACCTCGCACGGCTTGTAATTTATGGGGATTACCCAATTTTATTATGTATGACTAAGTGTTGTGGTTTTGGTCTCTAGATGCTTGTTTCTAGTTGACCCTCTGGCCTTTTGGCTTTGTATATTGGTTCTCCGTTTCTAATACATTTAATTACCGGAAAAAAAACACCTCGTACGGGACAAATGTAACTTGTGTGAACTGGCCGTGTTGCCGCAGGTCTCTCGGTTTGAGAATATGATGATAATTTGAAAATATCTAGATTAGGCTTAAAAACAAGTCGTTTGAGGGTGAAAACCCAAACCAGTCCCCAAACGGCCTCGCAAGAGGCACGAACACCTCGCATGGGACTAATGTGACTTGTAGTAACTGATCGCGTAGTCGCAGGTCTCCCGTTTTGAGAATATGATGAAAATTTGAAAATATCTATATCAGGCTTAAAAATAAGCCGTTTGAGGGTGAAAACCCAAACCAGTCCCCAAACGTCTCTGTAAGAGGCACGGACACCTTGCGCGGCACCAAAGTGACTTGTAGGAACTGATCGCGTAGTTTTGGGTCTCCTCGTTTGAGAATATGACGATAATTTGAAAATATCTAGATTAGTCTTAAAAACAGGCCGTTTGAGGTTGAAAACCCAAACCAGTCCCCAAACGGCCCCATAAGAAGCACGAAAACCTCGCACGGGACCAATGTGACTTGTTGGAACTAATCGCGTAGTCGCGGGTCTCCCGGATTGAGAATTTGAAAATAATTTAAAAAAATCGAGATTAGGATTAAAAGCAAGTCGTTTGAGGGTGAAAACCTAAACCGGTCCACAAATGTCCCCGTAAGAGGTACGAACATCTCGTACCGGACCTATTTGACCAATTTGACTTCTAGTAACTTTTCGTGTAGTCGCAGGTCTCTCAGTATGAGAATATGACGATAATTTGAAAATATCAATATTAGGCTTAAAAACAAGCCGTTTGAGGGTGAAAACCCCAACCAATCCCCAAACGGCCCCACAAGAGGCACGAACACCTTGCACAGCCCCAGTGTGACTTGTTGGAATTGACCGCGTAGTTGCGGGTCTCCCGGTTTGAGAATATGACGATGATTTGAAAGTATCTAGATTAGGCTTAAAAACAAGCCGTTTGAGGGTTAAAACCCATGCCAGTCCCCAAACGGCCCCATAAAAGGCAAGAACACCTCGTACGAGACCAATGTGACTTGTAGGAACTGACCGCGTAGTCGCGGGCCTCCTGATTTGAGAATATTATGCTAATTTGATAATATCAAGATTAGGATTAAAAACAAGCCGTTTGAGGCTCAAAATCTAAACCAGCTCCCAAACGGCCCTGAAAGAGCCACGAACACCTCGCACAGGACAAATGTAACTTGTGTGAACTGATCGTGTTATCGCGGGTCTCTCGGTTTGAGAATATGATGATAATTTGAAAATATCTAGACTAGTCTTAAAAACATGCCGTTTGAGGTTGAAAATCCAAACCAGTCCCCAAACGGCCCCGCAAGAGGCACGAACACCTCGCATGGGACCAATGTGAATTATAGTAACTGATCGCGTAGCCGCGGGTTTCCCGGTTTGAGAATATGATGAAAATTTGAAAATATCTATATCAGGCTTAAGAACAAGCCGTTTGAGGTTGAAAACCCAGGCACGAACACCTTGTGCGGGACCAAAGTGACTTGTAGGAACTGATCGCGTAGTTTTGGGTCTCCCCATTTGAGAATATGACGATAATTTGAAAATATCTAGATTAGTCTTAAAAACAGGCTGTTTGAGGTTGAAAACCCAAACCAGTCCCCAAACGGCCCCTTAAGAGGCACGAAAACCTCGCATGGGACCAATGTGACTTGTTGGAACTAATCGCGTAGTCGCGGGGCTCCCGGTTTGAGAATATTATAATAATTTGAAAATATCTAGATTAGGCTTAAAACAGGTCGTTTGAGGGTGAAAACCCAAACCGGTCCACAAATGTCCCCGTAAGAGGCACGAACATCTCGCACCGGACCAATGTGACTTGTAGTAACTGATCGCGTAGTCGCGGGTCTCTCAGTTTGAGAATATGACGATAATTTGAAAATATCATTATTAGGCTTAAAAAACAAGCCGTTTGAGGGTGAAAACCCAAACCAGTCCCCAAACGGCCCCACAAGAGGCACGAACACCTTGCACGGGACCAGTGTGACTTGTAGGAATTGACCGCGTAGTCGCGGGTCTCTCGGTTCGAGAATATGACGATAATTTGAAAGTATCTAAATTAGGCTTAAATACAAGCTGTCTGAGGGTTAAAACCCAGACCAGTCCCCAAACGGCCCCATAAAAGGCACGAACACCTCGCACGAGACCAATGTGACTTGTAGGAATAGACTGCATAGTCGCGGGCCTCCCGATTTGAGAATATTATGATAATTTGATAATATCTAGATTAGGATTAAAAACAAGCCGTTTGTGGCTCAAACCCAGACCAGTCCCCAAACGGCCCCGGAAGAGCCACGAACACCTCGCACGGGACAAATGTAACTTGTGTGAACTGACCGTGTTGTCGCGGGTCTCTCGGTTCGAGAATATGATGATAATTTGAAAATATCTAGATTAGGCTTAAAAACATGCCATTTGAGGGTGAAACCCAAACCAGTCCCCAAATGGCCCCGTAAGAGGCACGAACACCTCGCATGGGACCAATGTGACTTGTAGTAACTGATCGCGTAGTCGCGGGTCTCCCGGGTTGAGAATATGATGAAAATTTAAAAATATCAATATTAGGCTTAAAAACAAGCCGTTTGAGGGTGAAAACCCAAACCAGTCCCCAAACGGCCCCGTAAGAGGCACGAACACCTCGCTTGGGACCAATGTAACAAGTAGGAACTAACCGCATCGTCATGGGTATCCCCGTTTGAGAATATGATGATAATTTGAAAATATCTAGATTAGCCTTAAAAACAGGCCGTTTGAGGTTGAAAACCCAAACCAGTCCCCAAACGGCTCCATAAGAGGCACGAAAACCTAGCACGGGACCAATGTGATTTGTTGGACCTAATCTCGTAGTCGCGGGTCTCCCGATTTGAGAATATGAGAATAATTTAAAAATACCTAGATTAGGATTAAAAGCAAGCCGTTTGAGGGTGAAAACCCAAACCCAAGAACACCTTGCGCGGGACCAAAGTGACTTGGAGGAACTGACCGCGTAGTTTCTGGTCTCCCCGTTTGAGAATATGACGATAATTTGAAAACATCTAGATTAGTATTAAAAACAGGCCGTTTGAGGTTGAAAACCCAAAGTAGTCCCCAAACGGCCCTGTAAGAGGCACGAACACCTCGCACGGGACCAATGTGACTTGTAGGAACTGACCGGTTTGAGAATTTGACGATAATTTGAAAATATCTAGATTAGGCTTAAAAACAAGCGGTTTGAGGGTGAAACCCCAAACAAGCCCCCAAACGGCCCCGTAAGAGGCACGAACACCTCGCTCGGGACCATTGTAACTTGTTGGAACTGACCGCGTAGTCATGGGTCTCCCGGTTTGAGAATATGAGGATAATTTGAAAATATCTAGATTAGGCTTAAAAATAAGCCGTTTGAGGGTGAAAACCCAAATTGGTCCCCAAATGTCCCCGAAAGAGGCACGAACGCCTCGCACGGGACCAATGTGACTTGTAGTAACTGTTGCGTAGTCGCGGGTCTCCCGGTTTGAGTATATGACCATAATTTGAAAATATCTAAATTAGGATTAAAAACAAGCCGTTTGAGGGTAGAAACCCAAACCAGTTCCCAAACGTCCCCGTAAGAGGCACGAACACCGCGCGCGGGACCAATGTGACTTGTAGGAACTGACCGCGTAGTCAGGGGTCTCTCAATTTGAGAATATGATGATAATTTGACAATATCTACATTAGGCTTAAAAACATGTAGTTTGAGGGTGAAAACCCAAACCAGTCCCCAAACGGGCCCATAAGAGGCACGAACACCTCGTAGTTGACAAATGCGACTTGTGGGAACTGACCGCGTAGTCCCGGGCCTCTCGGTTTAAGAATATGATGATAGTTTGAAAGTATATAGATTAGGCTTAGAAACAAGTAGTTGAAGTGGAAACCCAAATAAACCTCCAAACGACCCCGTAAGAGGCAATAACACCTCCCACGGGACTAATGTAACTTATAGGAACTGATCGCGTAGTCGCGGGTCTCCCGGTTTGAGAATATGACGATAATTTGATAATATATAGATTAGGCTTAAAAACAAGTCGTTTGAGGGTGAAAACCCAAACCAGTCCCCAAACGGCCCCACAAGAGGCACGAACACCTTGCACGGGACCAGTGTGACTTGTAGGAACTGACCGCGTTGTCGCGGGTCTCCCGATTTGAGAATATGATGATAATTTGAAAATATCTAGATTAGGCTTAAAAACAAGCCGTTTGAGGGTTAAAACCCAAACCAGTCCCCAAACGGCCCCATAAAAGGAAAGAACACCTCGCACGAGACCAATGTGACTTGTAGGAACTGACCGCGTAGTCGCGGGCCTCCCGATTTGAGAATTCTATGATAATTTGATAATATCATTAGGATTAAAAACAAGTCGTTTGAGGCTCAAAATCTAAACCAGCACCCAAACGGCCACGAAAGAGCCACGAACACCTCACACGGGACAAATGTAACTTGTGTGAACTGACCGTGTTGTCGCGGGTCTCTCGGTTTGAGAATATGATGATAGTTTGAAAATATCTAGATTAGGCTTAAAAACAAGCTGTTTGAGGGTGAAACCCAAACCAGTCCCCAAACGGCCCTGTAAGAGGTAATAAAACCTCGCATGGGACCAATGTGACTTATAGTAACTGATCGCGTAGTCGCGGGTCTCCCGGTTTGAGAATATGACAAAAATTTGAAAATATCTATATCAGTCTTAAAAACAAGCCATTTGAGGGTGAAAATCCAAACTAGTCCCCAAACGTCCCTGTAAGAGGCACGAACACCTTGCGTGGGGCCAAAGTGATTTGTAGGAACTGATCACGTAGTTTTGGGTCTCCCCATTTGAGAATATGATGATAATTTGTTAATATCTAGATTAGTCTTAAAAACAGGCCGTTTGAGGTTGAAAACCCAACCCAGTCCCCAAACGGCCCTATAAGAGGCACGAAAACCTCGCATGCGACCAATGTGACTTGCTGGAACTAATCGCGTAGTCGCGGGTCTACCGGTTTGAGAATATTAGAATAATTTAAAAAAATCTAGATTAGGCTTAAAACAGGCCATTTGAGGGTGAAAACCCAAACCGGTCCACAAATGTCCCCGTAAGAGGCACGCACATCTTGCACCGGACCAATGTGACTTGAAGTAACTAATCGCGTAGTCGCGGGTCTCTCAGTTTGAGAATATGACGATAATTTGAAAATATCAATATTAGGCTTAAAAACAAGCCGTATGAGGGTGAAAACCCAAACCAGTCCCCAAACGGCCCCACAAGAGGCACGAACACCTTGCACGAGACCAATGTGACTTGTAGGAACAGACTGCGTAGTCGCGGGCCTCTCCATTTGAGAATATGATAATTTGATAATATCTAGATTAGGATTAAAAACCAGCCGCTTGAGTCTCAAAATCTAAATCAGCTCCCAAACGGCCCCGAAAGAGCCACGAACACCTCGCACGGGACAAATGTAACTTGTGTTAACTAACCGTGATGTCGCTGGTCTCTCGGTTTGAGAATGTGATGATAATTTGAAAATATCTAGATTAGGCTTAAAAATAAGTCGTTTGAGGGTGAAACCCTAACCAGTCCCCAAACGGCCCCGTAAGAGGTACGAACACCTCGCATGGGACCAATGTGACTTGTAGTAACTGATCGCGTAGTCGCGGGTCTCCCGGTTTGAGAATATGATGAAAATTGGAAAATATCTATATCAGGCTTAAAAACAAGCCGTTTGAGGGTGAAAACCCAAACCAGTCCCCAAACGGCCCTGTAAGAGGCACGAACACATTGCGCGGGACCAAAGTGACTTGTAGGAACTGACCGCGTAGTTTCGGGTCTCCCCGTTTGTGAATATGATGATAATTTTAAAATATCTAGATTAGTCTTAAAAACAGGCCGTTTGAGGTTGAAAACCCAAACCAGTCCCCAAACGGCCCCGTAAGAGGCACGAACACCTCGCTCGGGACCAATGTAACTTGTAGTAACTGATCGCGTAGTCGCGGTTCTCTCAGTTTGAGAATATGACGATAATTTGAAAATATCTAGATTAGGCTTAAAAATAAGCCGTTTGAGGGTGAAAACCCAAATCGGTACCCAAATGTCCCCATAAAAGGAAAGAACACCTCGCACGAGACCAATGTGACTTGTAGGAACTGACCGCGTAGTCGCGGGCCTCCCGATTTGAGAATACTATGATAATTTGATAATATCATTAGGATTAAAAACAAGTCGTTTGAGGCTCAAAATCTAAACCAGCACCCAAACGGCCACGAAAGAGCCACGAACACCTCACACGGGACTAATGTAACTTGTGTGAACTGACCGTGTTGTCGCGGGTCTCTCGGTTTGAGAATATGATGATAGTTTGAAAATATCTAGATTAGGCTTAAAAACAAGCTGTTTGAGGGTGAAACCCAAACCAGTCCCCAAACGGCCCTGTAAGAGGTAATAAAACCTCGCATGGGACCAATGTGACTTATAGTAACTGATCGCGTAGTCGCGGGTCTCCCGGTTTGAGAATATGACAAAAATTTGAAAATATCTATATCAGTCTTAAAAACAAGCCGTTTGAGGGTGAAAATCCAAACCAGTCCCCAAACGTCCCTGTAAGAGGCACGAACACCTTGCGCGGGGCCAAAGTGATTTGTAGGAACTGATCACGTAGTTTTGGGTCTCCCCGTTTGAGAATATGATGATAATTTGTTAATATCTAGATTAGTCTTAAAAACAGGCCGTTTGAGGTTGAAAACCCAACCCAGTCCCCAAACGGCCCTATAAGAGGCACGAAAACCTCGCATGCGACCAATGTGACTTGCTGGAACTAATCGCGTAGTCGCGGGTCTACCGGTTTGAGAATATTAGAATAATTTAAAAAAATCTAGATTAGGCTTAAAACAGGCCATTTGAGGGTGAAAACCCAAACCGGTCCACAAATGTCCCCGTAAGAGGCACGCACATCTTGCACCGGACCAATGTGACTTGAAGTAACTAATCGCGTAGTCGCGGGTCTCTCAGTTTGAGAATATGACGATAATTTGAAAATATCAATATTAGGCTAAAAAACAAGCCGTTTGAGGGTGAAAACCCAAACCAGTCCCCAAACGGCCCCACAAGAGGCACGAACACCTTGCTCCAATGTGACTTGTAGGAACAGACTGCGTAGTCGCGGGCCTCTCCATTTGAGAATATGATAATTTGATAATATCTAGATTAGGATTAAAAACCAGCCGCTTGAGTCTCAAAATCTAAACCAGCTCCCAAACGGCTCCGAAAGAGCCACGAACACCTCGCACGGGACAAATGTAACTTGTGTTAACTGACCGTGATGTCGCTGGTCTCTCGGTTTGAGAATGTGATGATAATTTGAAAATATCTAGATTAGGCTTAAAAATAAGTCGTTTGAGGGTGAAACCCTAACCAGTCCCCAAACGGCCCCGTAAGAGGTACGAACACCTCGCATGGGACCAATGTGACTTGTAGTAACTGATCGCGTAGTCGCGGGTCTCCCGGTTTGAGAATATGATGAAAATTGGAAAATATCTATATCAGGCTTAAAAACAAGCCGTTTGAGGGTGAAAACCCAAACCAGTCCCCAAACGTCCCTGTAAGAGGCACGAACACCTTGCGCGGGACCAAAGTGACTTGTAGGAACTGACCGCGTAGTTTCGGGTCTCCCCGTTTGAGAATATGACGATAATTTGAAAACATCTAGATTAGTCTTAAAAACAGGCCATTTGAGGTTGAAAACCCAAACTAGTCCCCAAACGGCCCCGTAAGAGGCACGAATACCTCGCACGGGACCAATGTGACTTGTAGGAACTGACCGGTTTGAGAATATGACGATAATTTGAAAATATCTAGATTAGGCTTAAAAACAAGCGGTTTGAGGGAGAAACCCCAAACCAGTCCCCAAACGGCCCCGTCAGAGGCTCGGACACCTCGCACAGGACCAATGTGACTTGTAGGAACAGACTGCATAGTCGCGGCTCTCCGGATTTTGAATATGACGATAATTTTAAAATATCTAGATTAGGCGGAAAAACAAGCCGTTTGAGGGTGAAAACCCAAACCAGTCCCCAAACGGCCCCGTAAGAGGCACGAACACCTCGCACGGGACCAATGTGACTTGTAGGAACTGACCGGTTTGAGAATATGACGATAATTTGAAAATATCTAGATTAGGCTTAAAAACAAGCGGTTTGAGGGAGAAACCCCAAACCAGTTCCCAAACGGCCCCGTCAGAGGCTCGGACACCTCGCACAGGACCAATGTGACTTGTAGGAACAGACTGCATAGTCTCGACTCTCCCGATCTTGAATATGACGATAATTTGAAAATATTTAGATTGGGCTGAAAAACAAGCCGTTTGAGGGTTAAAACCCAAACTAGTCCCCAAACGGCCCCACAAAAGGCACGAACACCTCGCACGAGACCAATGTGACTTGTAGGAACAGACTGCGTAGTCGCGGGCCTCTCCATTTGAGAATATTATGATAATTTGATAATATCTAGATTAGGATTAAAAACCAGCCGCTTGAGTCTCAAAATCTAAACCAACTCCCAAACGGCCCCGGAAGAGCCACGAACACCTCGCACGGGACAAATGTAACTTGTGTTAACTGACCGTGATGTCGCTGGTCTCTCGGTTTGAGAATGTGATGATAATTTGAAAATATCTAGATTAGGCTTAAAAATAAGTCGTTTGAGGGTGAAACCCTAACCAGTCCCCAAACGGCCCCGTAAGAGGTACGAACACCTCGCATGGGATCAATGTGACTTGTAGGAACTGATCGCGTAGTCGCGGGTCTCCCGGTTTGAGAATATGATGAAAATTGGAAAATATCTATATCAGGCTTAAAAACAAGCCGTTTGAGGGTGAAAACCCAAACCAATCCCCAAACGTCCCTGTAAGAGGCACGAACACCTTGCGCGGGACAAAAGTGACTTGTAGGAACTGACCGCGTAGTTTCGGGTCTCCCCGTTTGAGAATATGACGATAATTTGAAAACATCTAGATTAGTCTTAAAAACAGGCCATTTGAGGTTGAAAACCCAAACTAGTCCCCAAACGGCCCCGTAAGAGGCACGAATACCTCGCACGGGACCAATGTGACTTGTAGGAACTGACCGGTTTGAGAATATGACGATAATTTGAAAATATCTAGATTAGGCTTAAAAACAAGCGGTTTGTGGGAGAAACCCCAAACCAGTCCCCAAACGGCCCCGTCAGAGGCTCGGACACCTCGCATAGGACCAATGTGACTTGTAGGAACAGACTGCATAGTCGCGGCTCTCCGGATTTTGAATATGACGATAATTTTAAAATATCTAGATTAGGCGGAAAAACAAGCCGTTTGAGGGTGAAAACCCAAACCAGTCCCCAAACGGCCCCGTAAGAGGCACGAGCACCTCGCACGGGACCAATGTGACTTGTAGGAACTGACCGGTTTGAGAATATGACGATAATTTGAAAATATCTAGATTAGGCTTAAAAACAAGCGGTTTGAGGGAGAAACCCCAAACCAGTTCCCAAACGGCCCCGTCAGAAGCTCGGACACCTCGCACAGGACCAATGTGACTTGTAGGAACAAACTGCATAGTCGCGACTCTCCCGATCTTGAATATGACGATAATTTAAAAATATCTAGATTGGGCTGAAAAACAAGCCGTTTGAGGGTGAAAACCCAAATCAGTCCCCAAACGGCCCCGTAAGAGGCACGAACACCTCGTTCGGGACCAATATAACTTGTAGGAACTGACCGCGTAGTCATGGGTCTCCCGGTTTGAGAATATGAGGATAATTTAAAAATATCTAGATTCGGCTTAAAAATAAGCCGTTTGAGGGTGAAAACCCAAATCGGTCCCCAAATGTCCCCGAAAGAGGCACAAACACCTCGCACGGGACCAATGTGACTTGTAGTAACTGTCGCATAGTCGCGGGTCTCCCGGTTTGAGTATATGACGATAATTTGAAAATATCTAAATTAGCCTTAAAATCAAGCCATTTGAGGGTAAAAACCCAAACCAGTTCCCAAACGTCCCCGTAAGAGGCACAAACACCGCGCGCGGGACCAATGTAACTTGTAGGAACTGACCGCGTAGTCATGGGTCTCCCAATTTGAGAATATTATGATAATCTGACAATATCTAGATTAGGCTTAAAAACATGTATTTTTAGGGTGAAAACACAAACCAGTCCACAAACGGGCCCATGAGAGGCACGAACACCTCGTAGTGGACCAATGCGACTTGTGGTTACTGATCGCGTAGTCCCGGGCCTCTCGGTTTGAGAATATGATGATAGTTTGAAAGTATATAGATTAGGCTTAGAAACAAGTAGTTGAAGTGGAAACCCAAATCAACCCCCAAACGACCCCGTAAGAGGCAATAACACCTCCCACGGGACTCATGTAACTTATAGGAAATGATATGTAGTGGCGGGTCTCCCGGTTTGAGAATATGACGATAATTTGATAATATCTAGATTAGGTTTAAAAACAAGCCGTTTGAGGTTGAAAACCCAAACCAATCCCCAAACGGCCCTACAAGAGGCACGAACACCTAGCACGGGACCAGTGTGACTTGTAGGAATTGACCGCGTAGTCGTGGGTCTCCCGGTTTGAGAATATGACGATAGTTTGAAAATATCTAGATTAGGCTTAAAAATATGCCGTTTGAGGGTTAAAACCCAAACCAGTCCCCAATCGGCCCCATAAAAGGCACGAACACCTCGTACGAGACCAATGTGACTTGTAGGAACAGACTGCGTAGTCACGGGCCTCCCGATTTGAGAATATTATGATAATTTGATAATATCTATATTTGGATTAAAAACAAGCCGTTTGAGGCTCAAAATCTGAACCAGTTACCAAACGGCCCCGGAAGAGCCACGAACACCTCGCACGGGACAAATGTAATTTGTGTGAACTGAACTTGTTGTCGCGGGTCTCTCGGTTTGAGAATATGATGATAGATCGAAAATATATAGATTATGCTTAAAAACAAGCCGTTTGAGGGTGAAACGCAAACCAGTCCCCAAACGGCCCCGTAAGAGGCACGAACACCTCGCATGGGACCAATGTGACTTGTAGTAACTGATCGCGTAGTCGCGGGTCTCCCAGGTTGAGAATATGATGAAAATTTGAAAATATCTATATCAGGCTTAAAAACAAGCGTTTGAGGGTGAAAACCCAAACCAGTCCCCAAACGTCCCTGTAAGAGGCACGAACACCTTGCGCGGGACCAAAGTGACTTGTAGGAACTGATCGCGTAGTTTCGGGTCTCCCCGTTTGAGAATATGACGATAATTTGAAAATATCTTGATTAGTCTTAAAAACAGGCCGTTTGAGGTTGAAAACCCAAACCAGTCCCCAAACAGCCCCATAAGAGGCACGAAAACCTCGCACGGGACCAATGTGACTTGTTGGAACTAATCGCGTAGTCGCAGGTCTCTCGGTTCGCGAATATGAGATTAATTTGAAAATATCTAGATTAGGATTAAAAGCAAGCCGTTTGAGGGTGAAAACCCAAACCGGTCCACAAATGTCCCCGTAAGAGGCACGAACATCTCGCACCGGACCAATGTGACTTGTAGTGACTGATCGTGTAGTCGCGGGTCTCTCAGTTTTAGAATATGACGATAATTTGAAAATATCAATATTAGGCTTAAAAACAAGCCGTTTGAGGGTGAAAACCCAAACCACTCCCCAAACGGCCCCACAAGAGGCACGAACACCTTGCACGGGACCAGTGTGACTTATTGGAATAGACCGCGTAGTCGCGGGTCTCCCGATTTGAGAATATGACGATAATTTGAAAATATCTAGATTAGGCTTAAAAACAAGCCGTTTGAGGGTTAAAACCCAAACCAGTCCCCAAACGGCCCCATAAAAGGCAAGAACACCTCGAACGAGACCAATGTGACTTGTAGGAACTGATCGCGTAGTCGCCGGCCACCCGATTTGAGAATATGATGATAATTTGATAATATCTAGATTAGGATTAAAAACAAGCCGTTTGAAGCTCAAAATCTAAACCAACTCCCAAACGGCCCCGGAAGAGCCACGAACACCTCGCACGGGACAAATGTAACTTGTGTGAACTGACCGTGTTATCGCGGGTCTCTCGGTTTCAGAATATGATGATAGTTTGTAAATATCTAGATTAGGCTTAAAAACAAGTTGTTTGAGGGTGAAACCCAAACCAGTCCCCAAACGGCCCCGTAAGAGGCAATAAAACGTCGCATGGGACCAATGTGACTTATAGTAACTGATCGCGTAGTCGCAGGTCTCCCGTTTTGAGAATATGACGAAAATTTGAAAATATCTACATCAGGCTTAAAAACAAGCCGTTTGAGGGTGAAAACCCAAACTAGTCCCCAAACGTCCCTGTAAGAGGCACGAACACCTTACGCGGGACCAAAGTGACTTGTAGGAACTGATCGCGTAGTTTTGGGTCTCCCCGTTTGAGAATATGACGATAGTTTGATAATATCTAGATTAGTCTTAAAAACAGTCTGTTTGACGTTGAAAACCCAAACCAGTCCCCAAACGGCCCCGTAAGAGGCATGAAAACCTCGCATGGGACCAATGTGACTTGTTGGAACTAATCGCGTAGTCGCGGGTCTCCCGGTTTGAGAATATGAGAATAATTTTAAAATATCTAGATTACGCTTAAAACAGGCCGTTTGAGTGTGAAAACCAAAACTGGTCCACAAATGTCCCCGTAAGAGGCACGAACATCTTGGACCGGACCAATGTGACTTGTAGTAACTGATCGCGTAGTCGCGAGTCTCTCAGTTTAAGAATATGACGATAATTTGAAAATATCAATATTAGGCTTAAAAACAAGCCGTTTGAGCGTGAAAACCCAACCAGTCCCCAAACGGCCCCACAAGAGGCACGAACACCTTGCACGAGACCAGTGTGACTTGTAGGAATTGACCGCGTAGTCGCGGGTCTCCCGGTTTGAGAATATGACGATAATTTGAAAATATCTAGATTTGGCTTAAAAACAAGCCGTTTGAGGGTTAAAACCTAAACCAGTCCCCAAACGGCCCCATAAAAGGCACGAACACCTCGCACGAGACCAATGTGACTTGTAGGAACTGACCGCGTACTCGCGGGCCTCCCGATTTGAGAATATAATGGTAATTTGATACAATCTAGATTAGGATTAAAAACAAGCCGTTTGAGGCTCAAAATCTAAACCAGTCCCCAAACGGCCCCATAAAAGGCACGAACACCTCGCACGAGACCAATGTGACTTGTAGGAACTGACCGCGTACTCGCGGGCCTCCCGATTTGAGAATATAATGGTAATTTGATACTATCTAGATTAGGATTAAAAACAAGCCGTTTGTGGCTCAAAATCTAAACCAGCTCCCAAACGGCCCCGGAAGAGCCACGAACACCTCGCACGGGACAAATGTAACTTGTGTGAACTGACCGTGTTGTCGCGGGTCTCTCGGTTTGAGAATATGATGATAGTTTCAAAATATCTAGATTAGGCTTAAAAACAAGCTGTTTGAGGGTGAAACCCAAACCAGTCCTCAAACGGCCCCGTAAGAGGCACGAACACCTCGCATGGGACCAATGTGACTTGTAGTAACCGATCGCGTAGTCGCGGGTCTCCCGGTTTGAGAATATGATGAAAATTTGAAAATATCTATATCAGGCTAAAAAACAAACCGTTTGAGGCTGAAAACCCAAACCAGTCCCCCAACGTCCCTGTAAGAGGCACGAACACCTTGCGCGGGACCAAAGTGACTTGTAGGAACTGATCGCGTAGTTTCGGTTCTCCCCATTTGAGAATATGACGATAATTTGAAAATATCTAGATTAGCCATAAAAACAGGCCGTTTGAGGTTGAAAACCCAAACCAGTCCCCAAACGGCCCCATAAGAGGCACGAAAACCTCGCACGGGAAGAATGTGAATTGTTGGACCTAATCGGGTAGTCGCGGGTCTCCCGGTGTGAGAATATGAGAATAATTTCAAAATATATAGATTATGATTAAAAGCAAGCCGTCCGAGGGTGAAAACCCAAACCGGTCCACAAATGTCCCCGTGAGAGGCACGAACATCTCGCACCGGACCAATGTGACTTGTAGTAACTGATCATGTAGTCGCGGGTCTCTCAGTTTGAAAATATGACGATAATTTGAAAATATCTATATTGGGCTTAAAAACAAGCCGTTTGAGGGTGAACACCCAAACCAATCCTCAAACGGCCCCACAAGAGGCACGAACACCTTGTACGGGACCAGTGTGACTTGTAGGAATTGAACGCGTAGTCGCGGGTCTATCGGTTCGAGAATATGACGATAATTTGAAAATATTTAAATAAGGCTTAAAAACAAGCCGTTTGAGGGTTAAAACCCAGACCAGTCCCCAAACGGCCCCATAAAAGGCACGAACACCTCGCACGAGACCAATGTGACTTGTAGGAACAGACTGCGTAGTCGCGGGCCTCCCGATTTGAGAATATTATGATAATTTGATAATATCTAGATTAGGATTAAAAACAAGCCGTTTGAGGCTCAAAATCTAAACCAGCACCCAAACCGCCCCAGAAGAGCCACGAACACCTCGCATGGGACAAATGTAACTTGTGTGAACTGACCGTGTTTTCGCGGGTCTCTCGGTTTGAGAATATGATGATAATTTGAAAATATCTAGATTAGGCTTAAAAACATGCTGTTTGAGGGTGAAACCCAAACCAGTCCCCAAACGGCCCCGTAAGAGGCACAAACACCTCGCTCGGGACCAATATAACAAGTAGGAACTGACCGCATAGTCATGGGTCTCCCCGTTTGAGAATATGACGATAATTTGAAAATATCTAGATTAGCCTTAAAAACAGGCCGTTTGAGGTTGAAAAACCAAACCAGTCCCCAAACGGCTCCATAAGAGGCACGAAAACCTCGCACGGGACCAATGTGACTTGTTGGACGTAATCGCGTAGTCGCGGGTCTCTTGGTTTGAGAATATGAGAATAATTTAAAAATATCTAGATTAGGATTAAAAGCAAGCCGTTTGAGGGTGAAAACCCAAACCCACGAAAACCATGCGCGGGACCCAAGTGATTTGGAGGAACTGACCGCGGAGTTTCGGGTCTCCCCGTTTGAGAATATGACGATAATTTGAAAACATCTAGATTAGTATTAAAAACAGGCCGTTTGAGGTTGAAAACCCAAACTAGTCCCCAAACGGCTCCGTAAGAGGCACGAACACCTCGCACGGGACCAATGTGACTTGTAGGAACTGACCGGTTTGAGAATTTGACGATAATTTGAAAAGATCTAGATTAGGCTTAAAAACAAGCGGTTTGAGGGTGAAACCCCAAACCAGCCCCCAAACGGCCCCGTAAGAGGCACGAACACCTCGCTCGGGACCAATGTAACTTGTTGGAACTGACCGCGTAGTCGTCTCCCGGTTTGAGAATATGAGGATAATTTGAAAATATCTAGATTAGGCTTAAAAATAAGCCGTTTGAGGGTGAAAACCCAAATCCGTCCCCAAATGTCCCCGAAAGAGGCACGAACGCCTCGCACGGGACCAATGTGACTTGTAGTAACTGTCGCGTAGTCGCGGGTCTCCCGGTTTGAGTATATGACGATAATTTGAAAATATCTAAATTAGGCTTAAAAACAAGTGAGGGTGAAAACCCAAACCAGTTCCCAAACGTCCCCGTAAGAGGCACGAACACCGCGCGCGGGACCAATGTGACTTGTAGGAACTGACCGCGTAGTCATGGTCTCCCAGTTTTAGAATATGATGATAATTTGACAATATCTAGATTAGGCTTAAAAACATGTAGTTTGAGGGTGAAAACACAAACCAGTTCATAAACGGGCCCATGAGAAGCACGAACACCTCGTAGTGGACCACTGCGATTTGTGGGAAGTGACCGCGTAGTCCCGGACCTCTCAGTTTGAAAATATGATGATAGTTTGAAAGTATATAGATTAGGCTTAGAAACAAGTAGTTGAAGTGGAAACCCAAATCAATCGCCAAACGACCCCCGTAAGAGGCAATAACACCTCCCACTGGACTAATGTAACTTATAGGAACTGATCGCGTAGTCGCGGGTCTCCCGGTTTGAGAATATGACGATAATTTGATAATATCTAGATTAGGCTTAAAAACAAGCCGTTTGAGGGTGAAAACCCAAACCAGTCCCAAAACGTCCCCACAAGAGGCACGAACACCTCGCACGGGACCAGTGTGACTTGCAGGAACTGATCGCGTAGTCGCGGGTCTCTCGGTTTGAGAATGTGACGATAATTTGAAAATATCTATATTAGGCTTAAAAACAAGCCGTTTGAGGGCTAAAACCCAAACCAGTCCCCAAACGGCCCCGTAAAAGGCACGAACACCTCGCACGAGACCAATGTGACTTGTAGGGACTCACCGCGTAGTCGTGGGCCTCCCGATTTGAGAATATTATGATAATTTGCTAATATCTAGATTAGGATTAAAAACAAGCCGTATGAGGCTCAAAATCTAAACCATCTCCCAAACGGCCTCGGAAGAACCACGAACACCTCGCACGGGACAAATGTAACTTTTGTGAACTGGTCGTGTTGTCGCGGGTCTCCCGGTTTGAGAATATGAGGATAATTTGAAAATATCTAGATTAGGCTTAAAAACAAGCCGTTTGAGGGTTAAAACCCAGACCAGTCCCCAAACGGCCCCATAAAAGGCACGAACACCTCGCACGAGACCAATGTGACTTGTAGGAACAAACTGCGAAGTCGCGGGCCTCCCGATTTGAGAATATTATGATAATTTGATAATATCTAGATTAGGATTAAAAACAAGTTATTTGAGGCTCAAAATCCAAACCAGCTCCCAAACGGCCCTGGAAGAGCCACGAACACCTTGCACGGGACAATTGAAACTTGTGTGAACTGACCATGTTGTCGCTGGTCTCTCGGTTTGAGAATATGATGATAATTTGAAAATTTCTAGATTAGGCTTAAAAACAAGCCGTTTGAAGGTGAAACCCAAACCAGTCACCAAACGGCCCCGTAAGAGGCACGAACACCTCGCATGGGACCAATGTGACTTGTAGTAACTGATCGCGTAGTCGCGGGTCTCCTCGGTTGAGAATATGATGAAAATTTGAAAATATGTATATCAGGCTTAAAAACAAGCCGTTTGAGGGTTAAAACCCAAACCAATCCCCAAACGTCCTTGTAAGAGGCACGAACACCTCGCACGGGACAAATGTAGCTTGTGTGAACTGGTCGTGTAGTCGCGGGTCTCTCGGTTTGAGAATATGATGATAATTTGAAAATATCTAGATTAGGCTTAAAAACAAGCAGTTTGATGGTGAAACCCAAACCAGTACCCAAACGGCCCTGTAAGAAGCAATAAAACCTCGCATGGGACCAATGTGACTTATAGTAACTGATCGTGTAGTCGCGGGTCTCCCGGTTTGAGAATATGACGAAAATTTGAAAATATCTATATCAGGCTTAAAAACAAGTCGTTTGAGGGTGAAAATCCAAACCAGTCCCCAAACGTCCCTGGAAGAGACACCTTGCGCGGGACCAAAGTGACTTGTAGGAACTGGTCGCGTAGTTTCGGGTCTCCCCATTTGAGAATATGATGATAATTTGAAAATATTTAGATTAGCCTTAAAAACAGGCCGTTTGAGGTTGAAAACCCAAACCGGCCCCCAAACGGCTCCATAAGAGGCACGAAAACCTCGCACGGGACCAATGTGACTTGTTGGAACTAATCGCGTAGTCGAGTCTCCCGGTTTGAGAATATGAGAATAATTTGAGAATATCTAGATTAGGATTAAAAGTAAGCCGTTTGAGGGTGAAAACCCAAACCGGTCCACAAATGTCCCCGTAAGAGGCACGAACATCTCGCACCGGACCAATGTGACTTGTAGTGACTGATCATGTAGTCGCGGGTCTCTCAGTTTGAGATTATGACGATAATTTGAAAATATCAATATTAGGCATAAAAACAAGCCATTTGAGGGTGAAAACCCAAACCACTCCCCAAACGGCCCCACAAGAGGCACGAACACCTTGCACGGGACCAGTGTGACTTGTTGGAATAGACCGCGTAGTCGCGGGTCTCTCGATTTGAGAATATGACAATAATTTGAAAATATCTAGATTAGGCTTAAAAACAAGCCGTTTGAGGGTTAAAACCCAAACCAGTCCCCAAACGGCCCCATAAAAGGCAAGAACACCTCGCACGAGACCAATGTGACTTGTAGGAACTGACCGCGTAGTCGCCGGCCTCCCGATTTGAGAATATGATGATAATTTGATAATATCTAGATTAGGATTAAAAACAAGCCGTTTGAAGCTCAAAATCTAAACCAGCTCCCAAACGGCCCCGGAAGAGCCACGAACACCTCGCACCGGACAAATGTAACTTGTGTGAACTGACCGTGTTGTCGCGGGTCTCTCAGTTTTAGAATATGATGATAGTTCGTAAATATCTAGATTAGGCTTAAAAACAAGTTGTTTGAGGGTGAAACCCAAACTAGTACCAAACGGCCCCGTAAGAGGCAATAAGACCTCGTATGGGA
Source organism: Sambucus nigra (assembly GCA_949130495.1). NCBI lineage: Eukaryota > Viridiplantae > Streptophyta > Magnoliopsida > Dipsacales > Adoxaceae > Sambucus > Sambucus nigra. The sequence continues at coordinate 536,571 of CASBWL010000127.1, forward strand.
CCAATGTGATTTATAGTAACTGATCGCGTAGTAGCGGGTCTCCCGGCTTGAGAATATGACGAAAATTTGAAAATATCTATATCAGGCTTAAAAACAAGCCGTTTGAGGGTGAAAACCCAAACTAGTCCCCAAACGTCCCTGTAAGAGGCACGAACACCTTGCGCGGGACCAAAGTGACTTGTAGGAACTGATCGCGTAGTTTCGGGTCTCCCCATTTGAGAATATGACGATAATTTGAAAATATCTAGATTAGTCTTAAAAACAGTCTGTTTGACGTTGAAAACCCAAACCAGTCCCCAAACGGCCTCGTAAGAGGCATGAAAACCTCGCATGGGACCAATGTGACCTGTTGGAACTAATCGTGTAGTCGCGGGTCTCCCGGTTTGAGAATAGTAGAATAATTTTAAAATATCTTGATTACGCTTAAAACAGGCCGTTTGAGTGTGAAAACCCAAACCGGTCCACAAATGTCCCCGTAAGAGGCACGAACATCTCGGACCGGACCAATGTGACTTGTAGTAACTGATTGCGTAGTCGCGGGTCTCTCAGTTTAAGAATATGACGATAATTTGAAAATATCAATATTAGGCTTAAAAACAAGCCGTTTGAGCGTGAAAACCCAACCAGTCCCCAAACGGCCCCACAAGAGGCACGAACACGTTGCACGAGACAAGTGTGACTTGTAGGAATTGACGGCGTAGTCGCGGGCCTCCCGGTTTGAGAATATGACGATAATTTGAAAATATCTAGATTAGGCTTAAAAACAAGCCGTTTGAGGGTTAAAACCCTTATCAGTCCCCAAACGGCCCCATAAAAGGCACGAACACCTCGCACGAGACCAATGTGACTTGTAGGAACTGACCGCGTACTTGCGGGCCTCCCGATTTGAGAATATAATGGTAATTTGATACTATCTAGATTAGGATTAAAAACAAGCCTTGAGGCTCAAAATCTAAACCAGCTCCCAAACGGCACCGGAAGAGCCACGAACACCTCGCACGGGACTGGTGATGTCGCTGGTCTCTCGGTTTGAGAATATGATGATAATTTGAAAATATCTAGATTAGGCTTGAAAACAAGCCGTTTGAGGGTGAAACCCTAACCAGTCCCCAAACGGCCCCGTAAGAGGCACGAACACCTCGCAAGGGACCAATGTGACTTGTAGTAACTAATCGCCTAGTCGCGGGTCTCCCGGTTTGAGAATATGATGAAAATTTGAAAATATCTATATCAGGCTTAAAAACAAGCCTTTGAGGGTGAAAACCCAAACGTCCCTGTAAGAGGCACGAACACCTTGCGCGGGACTAAAGTGACTTGTAGGAACTGACCACGTAGTTTCGGGTCTCCCCGTTTGAGAATATGACGATAATTTGAAAATATCTAGATTAGTCTTAAAAACATGTAGTTTGAGGGTGAAAACCAAAACCACTCCCCAAACGGGCCCATAAGAGGCACGAACACCTCGTAGTGGACCAATGCGACTTGTGGTTATTGATCGCGTAGTCCCGGGCCTCTCGGTTTGATAATATGATGATAGTTTGAAAGTATATAGATTAGGCTTAGAAACAAGTAGTTGAAGTGGAAACCCAAATCAACCCCCAAACGACCCCGTAAGAGGCAATAACACCTCCCACGGAACTAATGTAACTTATAGGAACTGATCGCGTAGTCGCGGGTCTCCCGGTTTGAGAATATGACGATAATTTGATAATATCTAGATTAGGCATAAAAATAAGCCGTTTGAGGGTGAAAACCCAAACTAATCCCCAAACGGCCCTACAAGAGGCACGAACAACTTGCACGGGACCAGTGTGACTTGTAGGAATTGACCGCATAGTCGTGGGTCTCCCGGTTTGAGAATATGACGATAATTTGAAAATATCTAGATTAGGCTTAAAAACAAGCTGTTGGAGGTTTAAAACCCAAACCAGTCCCCAATCGGCCCCACAAAAGGAACGAACACCTCGCACGAGACCATTGTGACATGTAGGAACTGACCGCGTAGTCACGGGCCTCCCGATTTGAGAATATTATGATAATTTGCTAATATCTAGATTAGGATTAAAAACAAGACGTTTGAGGCTCAAAATCTAAACTAGCTCCCAAACGGTCCCGGAAGAGCCACGAACACCTCGCACGCGACAAATGTAACTTGTGTGAACTGATCGTGTTGTCGCGGGTCTCTCGGTTTGAGAATATGATGATAGTTTGAAAATATCTAGATTAGGCTTAAAAATAAGCTGTTTGAGGGTGAAACCCAAACCAGTCCCCAAACGGCCCCGTAAGAGGCAATAAGACCTCGCATGGGACCAATGTGACTTATAGTAACTGATCGCGTAGCCGCGGGTCTCTCGGTTTGAGAATATGACGAAAATTTGAAAATATCTATATCAGGCTTAAGAACAAGCCGTTTGAGGCTGAAAACCCAAACCAGTCCCCAAACGTCCCTGTAAGAGGCACGAACACCTTGCGCGGGACCAAAGTGACTTGTAGTAACTGATCGGATAGTTTTGAATCTCCCCGTTTGAGAATATGACGATAATTTGAAAATATCTAGATTAGTCTTAAAAACAGGCCGTTTGAGGTTGAAAACCCAAACCAGTCACCAAACGGCCCCGTAAGAGGCACGAAAACTTCGCATGGGACCAATGTGACTTATTGGAACTAATCGCGTAGTCGCGGGTCTCTCGGTTTGGGAATATTAGAATAATTTGAAATATCTAGATTAGGCTTAAAACAGGCCGTTTGAGGTGAAAACCCAAACCGGTCCACAAATGTCCCCGTAAGAGGCACGAACATCTCGCACCGGACCAATGTGACTTGTACTAACTGATCGCGTAGTTGCGGGTCTCTTAGATTGAGAATATGACGATAATTTGAAAATATCAATATTAGGCTTAAAAATAAGCCGTTTGAGGGTGAAAACCCAAACCAGTTCCCAAATGGCCCCACAAGAGGCACGAACACCTTGCACGGGACCAGTGTGACTTATAGGAATTGACCGCGTAGTCGCGGGTCTCTCGGTTCGAGAATATAACGATAATTTGGAAATATCTAAATGAGGCTTAAAAACAAGCCGTTTGAGGGTTAAAACCCAGACCAGTCCCCAAACGGCCCCATAAAAGGCACGAACACCTCGCACGAGACCAATGTGACTTGTAGGAACAGACTGTGTAGTCGCGGGCCTCCCGATTTGGGAATATTATGATAATTTGATAATATCTAGATTAGGATTAAAAACAAGCCGTTTGAGGCTCAAAATCTAAACCAGCACCCAAACGGCCCCGGAAGAGCCACGAACACCTTGCATGGGACAAATGTAACTTGTGTGAGCTGACCGTGTTGTCGCGGGTCTCTCGGTTAGAGAATATGATGATAATTTGAAAATATCTAGATTAGGCTTAAAAACATGCCGTTTGAGGGTGAAACCCAAACCAGTCCCCAAACGGCCCCGTAAGAGGCACGAACACCTCGCATGGGACCAATGTGACTTGTAGTGACTGATCGCGTAGTCGCGGGTCTCCCGGGTTGAGAATATGATGAAAATTTGAAAATATCAATATCAGGCTTAAAATTAAGCCGTTTGAGGGTGAAAACCCAAACCAGTCCCCAAACGGCCCCGCAAGAGGCACGAACACCTCGCTCGGGACCAATATAACAAGTAGGAACTGACCGCATAGTCATGGGTCTCCCTGTTTGAGAATATGACGATAATTTGAAAATATCTAGATTAGCCTTAAAAACAGGCCGTTTGAGGTTGAAAAACCAAACCAGTCCCCAAACGGCTCCATAAGAGGCACGAAAACCTCGCACGGGACCAATGTGACTTGTTGGACGTAATCGCGTAGTCGCGGGTCTCTTGGTTTGAGAATATGAGAATAATTTAAAAATATCTAGATTAGGATTAAAAGCAAGCCGTTTGAGGGTGAAAACCCAAACCCACGAAAACCATGCGCGGGACCCAAGTGATTTGGAGGAACTGACCGCGGAGTTTCGGGTCTCCCCGTTTGAGAATATGACGATAATTTGAAAACATCTAGATTAGTATTAAAAACAGGCCGTTTGAGGTTGAAAACCCAAACTAGTCCCCAAACGGCTCCGTAAGAGGCACGAACACCTCGCACGGGACCAATGTGACTTGTAGGAACTGACCGGTTTGAGAATTTGACGATAATTTGACCATATCTAGATTAGGCTTAAAAACAAGCGGTTTGAGGGTGAAACCCCAAACCAGCCCCCAAACGGCCCCGTAAGAGGCACGAACACCTCGCTCGGGACCAATGTAACTTGTTGGAACTGACCGCATAGTCATGGGTCTCCCGGTTTGAGAATATGAGGATAATTTGAAAATATCTAGATTAGGCTTAAAAATAAGCCGTTTGAGGGTGAAAACCCAAATCGGTCCCCAAATGTCCCCGAAAGAGGCACGAACGCCTCCTTGGGACCAATGTAACTTGTAGTAACTGTCGCGTAGTCGCGGGTGTCCCGGTTTGAGTATCTGACGATAATTTGAAAATATCTAAATTAGGCTTAAAAACAAGCCGTTTGAGGGTAAAAACCCAAACCAGTTCCCAAACGTCCCCGTAAGAGGCATGAACACCGCGCGCGGGACCAATGTGACTTGTAGGAACTGACCGCGTAGTCAAGGTCTAATAGTTTGAGAATATGATGATAATTTGACAATATCTAGATTAGGCTTAAAAACATGTAGTTTGAGAGTGAAAACACAAACCCGTCCACAAACGGGCCCATGAGAGGCACGAACACCTCGTAGTGGACCACTGCGATTTGTGGGAAGTGACCGCGTAGTCCCGGACCTCTCTGTTTGAGAATATGATGATAGTTTGAAAGTATATAGATTAGGCTTAGAAACAAGTAGTTGAAGTGGAAACCCAAATCAACCGCCAAACGACCCCGTAAGAGGCAAAAACACCTCCCACGGGACTAATGTAACTTATAGGAACTGATCGCGTACTCGCGGGTCTCCCGGTTTGAGAATATGACGATAATTTGAGTATATCTAGATTAGGCTTAAAAACAAGCCGTTTGAGGCTGAAAACCCAAACGAGTCCCAAAACGTCCCCACAAGAGGCACGAACACCTCGCACGGGACCAGTGTGACTTGCAGGAACTGACCGCGTAGTCGCGGGTCTCTCGATTTGAGAATATGATGATAATTTGAAAATATCTATATTAGGCTTAAAAACAAGCCGTTTGAGGGTTAAAACCCAAACCAGTCCCCAAACGGCTCCGTAAAAGGCACGAGCTCCTCGACGAGACCAATGTGACTTGTAGGACTCACCGCGTAGTCGTGGGCCCCCCGATATGAGAATATTATTATAATTTGCTAACATCTAGATTAGGATTAAAAACAAGCCGTATGAGGCTCAAAATCTAAACCAGCTCCCAAACGGCCCCGGAAGAACCACGAACACCTCGCACGGGACAAATGTAACTTTTGTGAACTGGTCATGTTGTCGCGGGTCTCCCGGTTTGAGAATATGAGGATAATTTGAAAATATCTAGATTAGACTTAAAAACAAGCCGTTTGAGGGTTAAAACCCAGACCAGTCCTCGAACGGCCCCATAAAAGGCACGAACACCTCGCACGAGACCAATGTGACTTGTAGGAACTGACCGCGTAGTCGCGGGCCTCCCGATTTGAGAATATTATTATAATTTGATAATATCTTGATTAGGTTTAAAAACAAGCCGTTTGAGGCTCAAAATCTAAACAAGCTCCCAAACGGCCCCGGAAGAGCCTCGAACACCTCGCACGGGACAAATGTAACTTGTGTGAACTGACCGTGTTGTCGCGGGTCTCTCGGTTTGAGAATATGATGATAGTTTGAAAATATCTAGATTAGGCTTAAAAACAAGCTGTTTGACGGTGAAACCCAATCCAGTCCCCAAACGGCCCCGTAAGAGGCACGAACACCTCGCATGGGACCAATGTGACTTGTAGTAACTGATCGTGTAGTCGCGGGTCTCCTCGGCTGAGAATATGATGAAAATTTGAAAATATCTATATCAGGCTTAAAAACAAGCCGTTTGAGGGTGAAAACCCAAACCAGTCCCCAAACGTCCTTGTAAGAGGCACGAACACCTCGCATGGGACAAATGTAGCTCCTGTGAACTGGTCGTGTAGTCGCGGGTCTCTCGGTTTGAGAATATGATGATAATTTGAAAATATCTAGATTAGTCTTAAAAACAGGTCGTTTGAGCTTGAAAACCCAAACCAGTGCCCAAACGGCCCCGCAAGAGGCACGAACACCACGCATGAGACCAATGTGGCTTGTAGTAACTGATCGCGTAGTCGCGGGTCTCCCATTTTGAGAATATGACCAAAATTTGAAAATATCTATATCAGGCTTAAAAACAAGCCGTTTGAGGGTGAAAAGCCAAACCAGTCCCCAAACGTCCCTGTAAGAGGCACGAACACCTTGCGCAGGAGCAAAATGACTTGTAGGAACTGATCGCGTAGTTTCAGGTCTCCCCGTTTGAGAATATGACGATAATTTGAAAATATCTAGATTTACGTTAAAAACATGCCGTTTGAGGTTGAAAACCCAAACCAGTCCCCAAACGGCCCCATAAGAGGCACGAAAACCTCGGACGGGACCAATGTGACTTGTTGGAACTAATCGCGTAGTCGCGGGTCTCCCGGTTTGAGAATATGTGAATAATTTGAAAATATCTAGATTAGTATTAAAAAGCAAGCCATTTGAGGGTGAAAACCAACACCGGTCCACAAATGTCCCCGTAAGAGGCACGAACAACTCGCACCGGACCAATGTGACTTGTAGTGACTGATCGCGTAGTCGCGGGTCTCTCAGTTTGAGAATATGACGATAATTTGAAAATATCAATATTAGGCTTAAAAACAAGCCATTTGAGGGTGAAACCCCAAACTAGTCCCCAAACGGCCCCACAAGAGGCACGAACACCTTGCACGGGACCAGTGTGACTTGTAGGAATTGACCGCGTAGTCGCGGGTCTCTCGGTTTGAGAATATGACGATAACTTGAAAATATCTAGATTAGGCTTAAAAACAAGCCGTTTGAGGGATAAAACCCAAACCAGTCCCCAAACGGCCCGATAAAAGGCAAGAACACCTCGCACGAGACCAATGTGACTTGTAGGAATTGACCGCGTAGTCGCGGGCCTCCCGTTTTGAGAATATTATGATAATTTGATAATATCTATATTCGGATTAAAAACAAGTCGTTTGAGGCTCAAAATCTAAACCAGCTCCCAAACGGCCCCGAAAGAGCCACGAACACCTCGCACGGGACTAATGTAACTTGTGTGAACTGACCGTGTTGTCGCGGGTCTCTCGGTTTGAGAATAAGACGATAGTTTGCAAATATCTAGATTAGGCTTAAAAACAAGCTGTTTGAGGGTGAAACCCAAACCAGTCCCCAAACGGCCCTGTAAGAGGCAATAAAACCTCGCATGGGACCAATGTGACTTATAGTAACTGATCGCGTAGTCGCGGGTCTCCCGGTTTGAGAATATGACGAAAATTTGAAAATATCTATATCAGGCTTAAAAACAAGCCGTTTGAGGGTGAAAATCCATACCTGTCCCCAAACGTCCCTGTAAGTGGCACGAACACCTTACGCGGGACCAAAGTGACTTGTAGGAAATGATCGCGTAGTTTCGGGTCTCCCCGTTTGAGAATATGATGATAATTTGAAAATATCTAGATTAGTCTTAAAAACAGGCCGTTTGAGGTTGAAAACCCAAACTAGTCCCCAAACGGCCCCGTAAGACGCACGAAAACCTCGTAGGGGACAAATGTGACTTGTTGGAACTAATCGCGTAGTCGCGGGTCTCCCGGTTTGAAAATATTAGAATAATTTAAAAAAATCTCGATTAGGCTTAAAACAGGCCATTTGAGGGTGAAAACCCAAACCGGTCCACAAATGTCCCCGTAAGAGGGACGGACATCTCGCACCGGACCAATGTGACTTGTAGTAACTGATCGCGTAGTCGCAGGTCTCTTAGTTTGAGAATATGACGATAATTTGAAAATATCAATATTAGGCTTAAAAATAAGCCGTTTGAGGGTGAAAACCCAAACCAGTCGCCAAACGGACCCACAAGAGGCACGAACACCTTGCACGGGACCAGTGTGACTTGTAGGAATTGACCGCGTAGTCGCGGGTCTCCCGGTTTGAGAATATGACGATAATTTGAAAATATCTAGATTAGGCTTAAAAACATGTCGTTTGAGGGTTAAAACCCAAACCAGTCCCCAAACGGCCCCATAAAAGGCACGAACACCTCGCACAAGACCAATGTGACTTGTAGGAACAGACTGCGTAGTCGCGGGCCTCTTAATTTGAGAATATTATGATAATTTGATAATATCTAGATTAGGATTAAAAGCAAGCCGTTTGAGGCTCAAAATCTAAACCAGCTCCCAAACGGCACCGGAAGAGCCACGAACACCTCGCACGGGACTGGTGATGTCGCTGGTCTCTCGGTTTGAGAATATGATGATAATTTGAAAATATCTAGATTAGGCTTGAAAACAAGCCGTTTGAGGGTGAAACCCTAACCAGTCCCCAAACGGCCCCGTAAGAGGCACGAACACCTCGCAAGGGACCAATGTGACTTGTAGTAACTAATCGCCTAGTCGCGGGTCTCCCGGTTTGAGAATATGATGAAAATTTGAAAATATCTATATCAGGCTTAAAAACAAGCCTTTGAGGGTGAAAACCCAAACGTCCCTGTAAGAGGCACGAACACCTTGCGCGGGACTAAAGTGACTTGTAGGAACTGACCACGTAGTTTCGGGTCTCCCCGTTTGAGAATATGACGATAATTTGAAAATATCTAGATTAGTCTTAAAAACATGTAGTTTGAGGGTGAAAACCAAAACCACTCCCCAAACGGGCCCATAAGAGGCACGAACACCTCGTAGTGGACCAATGCGACTTGTGGTTATTGATCGCGTAGTCCCGGGCCTCTCGGTTTGATAATATGATGATAGTTTGAAAGTATATAGATTAGGCTTAGAAACAAGTAGTTGAAGTGGAAACCCAAATCAACCCCCAAACGACCCCGTAAGAGGCAATAACACCTCCCACGGAACTAATGTAACTTATAGGAACTGATCGCGTAGTCGCGGGTCTCCCGGTTTGAGAATATGACGATAATTTGATAATATCTAGATTAGGCATAAAAATAAGCCGTTTGAGGGTGAAAACCCAAACTAATCCCCAAACGGCCCTACAAGAGGCACGAACAACTTGCACGGGACCAGTGTGACTTGTAGGAATTGACCGCGTAGTCGTGGGTCTCCCGGTTTGAGAATATGACGATAATTTGAAAATATCTAGATTAGGCTTAAAAACAAGCCGTTGGAGGTTTAAAACCCAAACCAGTCCCCAATCGGCCCCATAAAAGGAACGAACACCTCGCACGAGACCATTGTGACATGTAGGAACTGACCGCGTAGTCACGGGCCTCCCGATTTGAGAATATTATGATAATTTGCTAATATCTAGATTAGGATTAAAAACAAGACGTTTGAGGCTCAAAATCTAAACTAGCTCCCAAACGGTCCCGGAAGAGCCACGAACACCTCGCACGCGACAAATGTAACTTGTGTGAACTGATCGTGTTGTCGCGGGTCTCTCGGTTTGAGAATATGATGATAGTTTGAAAATATCTAGATTAGGCTTAAAAACAAGCTGTTTGAGGGTGAAACCCAAACCAGTCCCCAAACGGCCCCGTAAGAGGCAATAAGACCTCGCATGGGACCAATGTGACTTATAGTAACTGATCGCGTAGCCGCGGGTCTCTCGGTTTGAGAATATGGCGAAAATTTGAAAATATCTATATCAGGCTTAAAAACAAGCCGTTTGAGGGTGAAAACCCAAACTAGTCCCCAAACGTCCCTGTAAGAGGCACGAACACCTTGCGCGGGACCAAAGTGACTTGTAGGAACTGATCGCGTAGTTTCGGGTCTCCCCATTTGAGAATATGACGATAATTTGAAAATATCTAGATTAGTCTTAAAAACAGTCTGTTTGACGTTGAAAACCCAAACCAGTCCCCAAACGGCCTCGTAAGAGGCATGAAAACCTCGCATGGGACCAATGTGACCTGTTGGAACTAATCGTGTAGTCGCGGGTCTCCCGGTTTGAGAATAGTAGAATAATTTTAAAATATCTTGATTACGCTTAAAACAGGCCGTTTGAGTGTGAAAACCCAAACCGGTCAACAAATGTCCCCGTAAGAGGCACGAACATCTCGGACCGGACCAATGTGACTTGTAGTAACTGATTGCGTAGTCGCGGGTCTCTCAGTTTAAGAATATGACGATAATTTGAAAATATCAATATTAGGCTTAAAAACAAGCCGTTTGAGCGTGAAAACCCAACCAGTCCCCGAACGGCCCCACAAGAGGCACGAACACGTTGCACGAGACAAGTGTGACTTGTAGGAATTGATGGCGTAGTCGCGGGCCTCCCGGTTTGAGAATATGACGATAATTTGAAAATATCTAGATTAGGCTTAAAAACAAGCCGTTTGAGGGTTAAAACCCTTATCAGTCCCCAAACGGCCCCATAAAAGGCACGAACACCTCGCACGAGACCAATGTGACTTGTAGGAACTGACCGCGTACTTGCGGGCCTCCCGATTTGAGAATATAATGGTAATTTGATACTATCTAGATTAGGATTAAAAACAAGCCTTGAGGCTCAAAATCTAAACCAGCTCCCAAACGGCACCGGAAGAGCCACGAACACCTCGCACGGGACTGGTGATGTCGCTGGTCTCTCGGTTTGAGAATATGATGATAATTTGAAAATATCTAGATTAGGCTTGAAAACAAGCCGTTTGAGGGTGAAACCCTAACCAGTCCCCAAACGGCCCCGTAAGAGGCACGAACACCTCGCAAGGGACCAATGTGACTTGTAGTAACTAATCGCCTAGTCGCGGGTCTCCCGGTTTGAGAATATGATGAAAATTTGAAAATATCTATATCAGGCTTAAAAACAAGCCTTTGAGGGTGAAAACCCAAACGTCCCTGTAAGAGGCATGAACACCTTGCGCGGGACTAAAGTGACTTGTAGGAACTGACCACGTAGTTTCGGGTCTCCCCGTTTGAGAATATGACGATAATTTGAAAATATCTAGATTAGTCTTAAAAACATGTAGTTTGAGGGTGAAAACCAAAACCACTCCCCAAACGGGCCCATAAGAGGCACGAACACCTCGTAGTGGACCAATGCGACTTGTGGTTATTGATCGCGTAGTCCCGGGCCTCTCGGTTTGATAATATGATGATAGTTTGAAAGTATATAGATTAGGCTTAGAAACAAGTAGTTGAAGTGGAAACCCAAATCAACCCCCAAACGACCCCGTAAGAGGCAATAACACCTCCCACGGAACTAATGTAACTTATAGGAACTGATCGCGTAGTCGCGGGTCTCCCGGTTTGAGAATATGACGATAATTTGATAATATCTAGATTAGGCATAAAAATAAGCCGTTTGAGGGTGAAAACCCAAACTAATCCCCAAACGGCCCTACAAGAGGCACGAACAACTTGCACGGGACCAGTGTGACTTGTAGGAATTGACCGCGTAGTCGTGGGTCTCCCGGTTTGAGAATATGACGATAATTTGAAAATATCTAGATTAGGCTTAAAAACAAGCCGTTGGAGGTTTAAAACCCAAACCAGTCCCCAATCGGCCCCATAAAAGGAACGAACACCTCGCACGAGACCATTGTGACATGTAGGAACTGACCGCGTAGTCACGGGCCTCCCGATTTGAGAATATTATGATAATTTGCTAATATCTAGATTAGGATTAAAAACAAGACGTTTGAGGCTCAAAATCTAAACTAGCTCCCAAACGGTCCCGGAAGAGCCACGAACACTTCGCACGGGACAAATGTAACTTGTGTGAACTGGTCCTTTTGTCGCGGGTCTCTCGGTTTGAGAATATGATGATAATTTGAAAATATCTAGATTAGGCTTAAAAACAAGTTGTTTGAGGGTGAAAACCAAAACCAGTCCCCAAACGGCCCCGCAAGAGGCACGAACACCTCGCATGGGACCAAAGTGACTTGTAGTAACTGAGCACGTTGTCGCGGGTCTCCCGTTTTGAGAATATGACGAAAATTTGAAAATATCTATATCAGGCTTAAAAACAAGCCGTTTGAGGGTGAAAACCCAAACCAGTCCCGAAACGTCCCTGTAAGAGGCACGAACAGCTTGCGCGGGACCAAAGTGACTTGTAGGAACTAATCGCGTAGTTTCGGTTCTCTCCATTTGAGAATATGACGATAATTTGAAAATATCTAGATTAGCCTTAAAAACAGGCCGTGTGAGGTTGAAAACCCAAACCAATCCCGAAACGGCCCCATAAGAGGCACGAAAACCTCGCAGGAACCAATGTGACTTGTTGGAACTAATCGCGTAGTCACGGGTCTCCCGGTTTGAGAATATGAGAATAATTTGAAAATATCTAGATTAGGATTAAAAGCAAGCAGTTTGAGGGTGAAAACCCAAACCAGTCCCCAAACGTCCCTGTAAGAGGCACGAACAGCTTGTGCGGGAGCAAAGTGACTTGTAGGAACTGATCGCGTAGTTTCGGGTCTCCCCGTTTGAGAATATGACGATAATTTGAAAATATCTAGATTTGCCTTAAAAACAGGTCGTTTGAGGTTGAAAACCCAAACCAGTCCCCAAACGGCCCCATAAGAGGCACGAAAACCTCGCACGGGACCAATGTGACTTGTTGGAACTAATCGCATAGTCGCGGGTCTCCCGGTTTGAGAATATGAGAATAATTTGAAAATATCTAGATTAGGATTAAAAGCAAGCCGTTTGAGAGTGAAAACCCAAACCGGTCCACAAATGTCCCCGTAAGAGGCACGAACATCTCGCACCGGACCAATGTGACTTGTAGTGACTGATCGTGTAGTCGCGGGTCTCTCAGTTTGAGAATATGACGATAATTTGAAAATATCAATATTAGGCTTAAAAACAAGTCGTTTGAGGGTGAAACCCCAAACTAGTCCCCAAACGTTCCCACAAGAGGCACGAACACCTTGCACGGGACTAGTGTGACTTGTAGGAATTGACCGCGTAGTCGCGGGTCTCCCGGTTTGAGAATATGACGATAACTTGAAAATATCTAGATCAGGCTTAAAAACAAGCCGTTTGAGGGTTAAAACCCAAACCAGTCCCCTAACGGCCCCATAAAAGGCAAGAACACCCCGCACGAGACCAATGTGACTTGTAGGAACTGACCGCGTAGTCGCGGGCCTCCCGATTTGAGAATATTATTATAATTTGATAATATCTAGATTAGGATTAAAAACAAGCCGTTTGAGGCTCAAAATCTAAACAAGCTCCCAAACGGCCCCGAAAGAGCCTCGAACACCTCGCACGGGTCAAATGTAACTTGTGTGAACTGACCGTGTTGTCGCGAGTCTCTCGGTTTGAGAATATGAGGATAGTTTGAAAATATCTAGATTAGGCTTAAAAACAAGCTGTTTGACGGTGAAACCCAAACCAGTCCCCAAACGGCCCCGTAAGAGGCACGAACACCTCGCATGGGACCAATGTGACTTGTTGTAACTGATCGCGTAGTCGCGGGTCTCCCCGGTTGAGAATATGATGAAAATTTGAAAATATCTATATCAGGCTTAAAAACAAGACGTTTGAGGGTGAAAACCCAAACCAGTCCCCAAACGTCCTAGTAAGAGGCACGAACACCTCGCATGGGACAACTGTAGCTCCTGTGAACTGGTCGTGTAGTCGCGGGTCTCTCGGTTTGAGAATATGATGATAATTTGAAAATATCTAGATTAGTCTTAAAAACAGGTCGTTTGAGCTTGAAAACCCAAACCAGTGCCCAAACGGCCCCACAAGAGGCACGAACACCTCGCATGAGACCAATGTGGCTTGTAGTAACTGATCGCGTAGTCGCGGGTCTCCCATTTTGAGAATATGACCAAAATTTGAAAATATCTATATCAGGCTTAAAAACAAGCCGTTTGAGGGTGAAAACCCAAACCAGTCCCCAAACGTCCCTGTAAGAGGCACGAACACCTTGCGCAGGAGCAAAGTGACTTGTAGGAACTGATCGCGTAGTTTCAGGTCTCCCCGTTTGAGAATATGTCGATAATTTGAAAATATCTAGATTTGCCTTAAAAACAGGCCGTTTGAGGTTGAAAACCCAAACCAGTCCCCAAACGGCCCCATAAGGGCACGAAAACCTCGCACGGGACCAATGTGACTTGTTGGAACTAATCGCGTAGTCGTGGGTCTCCCGGTTTGAGAATATGTGAATAATTTGAAATATCTAGATTAGGATTAAAAAGCAAGCCGTTTGAGGGTGAAAACCAACACCGGTCCACAAATGTCCCCGTAAGAGGCACGAACATCTCGCACCGGACCAATGTGACTTGTAGTGACTGATCGTGTAGTCACGGGTCCATCAGTTTGAGAATATGATGATAATTCAAAATATTAATATTAGGCTTAAAAACAAGCCATTTGAGGGTGAAAACCCAAACCAGTCCCCAAACGGCCCCACAAGAGGCACGAACACCTTGCACGGGACCAGTGTGACTTGTAGGAATTGACCGCGTAGTCGCGGTTCTCTCGGTTTGAGAATATGACGATAATTTGAAAATATCTAGATTAGGCTTAAAAACAAGCCGTTTGAGGGATAAAACCCAAACCAGTCCCCAAATGGCCCGATAAAAGGCAAGAACACCTCGCACGAGACAAATGTGACTTGTAGGAATTGACCGCGTAGTCGCGGGCCTCCCGTTTTGAGAATATTATGATAATTTGATAATATCTAGATTAGGATTAAAAACAAGTCGTTTGAGGCTCAAAATCTAAACCAGCTCCCAAACGGCCCCGAAAGAGCCACGAACACCTCGCATGGGACTAATGTAACTTGTGTGAACTGACCGTGTTGTCGCGGGTCCCTCGGTTTGAGAATATGACGATAGTTTGCAAATATCTAGATTAGGCTTAAAAACAAGCTGTTTGAGGGTGAAACCCAAACCAGTCCCCAAATGACCCTGTAAGAGGCAATAAAACCTCGCATGGGACCAATGTGACTTATAGTAACTGATCGCGTAGTCGCGGGTCTCCCGGTTTGAGAATATGACAAAAATTTGAAAATATCTATATCAGGCTTAAAAACAAGCCGTTTGAGGGTGAAAATCCAAACCAGTCCCCAAACGTCCCTGTAAGAGGCACGAACACCTTGCGCGGGACCAAAGTGACTTGTAGGAAATGATCGCGTAGTTTCGGGTCTCCCTGTTTGAAAATATGATGATAATTTGAAAATATCTAGATTAGTCTTAAAAACAGGCCGTTTGAGGTTGAAAACCCAAACTAGTCCCCAAACGGCCCCGTAAGAGGCACGAAAACCTCGCAGGGGACCAATGTGACTTGTTGGAACTAATCGCGTAGTTGCGGGTCTCCCGGTTTGAGAATATTAGAATAATTTAAAAAAATCTAGATTAGGCTTAAAACAGGCAATTTGAGGGTGAAAACCCAAACCGGTCCACAAATGTCCCCGTAAGTGGCACGGACATCTCGCACCGAACCAATGTGACTTGTAGTAACTGATCGCGTAGTCGCGGGTCTCTCAGTTTGAGAATATGACGATAATTGGAAAATATCAATATTAGTCTTAAAAATAAGCCGTTTGAGGGTGAAAACCCAAACCAGTCGCCAAACGGACCCACAAGAGGCACGAACACCTTGCACGGGACCAGTGTGACTTGTAGGAATATGATCGCGTAGTCGCGGGTCTCCCGGTTTAAGAATATGACGATAATTTGAAAATATCTAGATTAGGCTTAAAAACATGTCGTTTGAGGATTAAAACCCAAACCAGTCCCCAAACGGCCCCATAAAAGGCACGAACACCTCGCACGAGACCAATGTGACTTGTAGGAACAGACATCGTAGTCGCGGGCCTCTCAATTTGAGAATATTATGATAATTTGATAATATCTAGATTAGGATTAAAAGCAAGCCGTTTGATGCTCAAAATCTAAACCAGCTCCCAAACGGCCCCGGAAGAGCCACGAACACCTCGCACGGGACTGGTGATGTCGCTGGTGTCTCGGTTTGAGAATATGATGATAATTTGAAAATATCTAGATTAGGCTTAAAAACAAGGCGTTTGACTGTGAAACCCTAACCAGTCCCCAAACGGCCTCGTAAGAGGCACGAACACCTCGCAAGGGACCAATGTGACTTGTAGTAACTAATCGCCTAGTCGCGGGTCTCCCGGTTTGAGAATATGATGAAAATTTGAAAATATCTATATCAGGTTTAAAAACAAGCCGTTTGAGGGTGAAAACCCAAACGTCCCTGTAAGAGGCACGAACACCTTGCGCGGGACCAAAGTAACTTGTAGGAACTGACCACGTAGTTTCGGGTCTCCCCGTTTGAGAATATGACGATAATTTGAAAATATCTAGATTAGTCTTAAAAACATGTAGTTTGAGGGTGAAAACCAAAACCAGTCCCCAAACGGGCCCATAAGAGGCACGAACACCTCGTAGTGGACCAATGCGACTTGTGGTTATTGATCGCGTAGTCCCGGGCCTCTCGGTTTGATAATATGATGATAGTTTGAAAGTATATAGATTAGGCTTAGAAACAAGTAGTTGAAGTGGAAACACAAATCAGTCCCCAAACGGCCCCATAAAAGGCACGAACACCTCGCACGAGACCAATGTGACTTGTAGGAACAGACTGCGTAGTCGCGGGCCTCTCAATTTGAGAATATTATGATAATTTGATAAAATCTAGATTAGGATTAAAAGCAAGCCGTTTGAGGCTCAAAATCTAAACCAGCTCCCAAACGGCCCTGGAAGAGCCACGAACACCTCGCACGGGACTGGTGATGTCGCTGGTCTCTCGGTTTGAGAATATGATGATAATTTTAAAATATCTAGATTAGGCTTACAAACAAGCTGTTTGAGGGTGAAACCCTAACCAGTCCCCGAACAGCCCCGTAAGAGGCACGAACACCTCGCAAGGGACCAATGTGACTTGTAGTAACTAATCGCCTAGTCGCGGGTCTCCCGGTTTGAGAATATGATGAAAATTTGAAAATATGTATATCAGGCTTAAAAACAAGCCGTTTGAGGGTGAAAACCCAAACCAGTCCCCAAACGTCCCTGTAAGAGGCACGAACACCTTGCGCGGGACCAAAGTGACTTGTAGGAACTGACCACGTAGTTTCGGGTCTCCCCGTTTGAGAATATGACGATAATTTGAAAATATCTAGTTTAGTCTTAAAAACATGTAGTTTGAGGGTGAAAACCAAAACCAGTCCCCAAACGGGCCCATAAGAGGCACGAACACCTCGTAGTGGACCAATACGACTTGTGGTTATTGATAGCGTAGTCCCGGGCCTCTCGGTTTGAGAATATGATGATAGTTTGAAAGTATATAGATTAGGCTTAGAAACAAGTAGTTGAAGTGGAAACCCAAATCAACCCCCAAACGACCCCGTAAGAGGAAATAACACCTCCCACGGGACTAATGTAACTTATAGGAACTGATCACGTAGTCGCGGGTCTCCCGGTTTGAGAATATGACGATAATTTGATAATATCTTGATTAGGCATAAAAACAAGCCGTTTGAGGGTGAAAACCCAAACTAATCCCCAAACGGCCCTACAAGAGGCACGAACACCTTGCACGGGACCATTGTGACTTGTAGGAATTGACCGCGTAGTCGTGGGTCTCCCGGTTTGAGAATATGATGATAATTTGAAAATATCTAGATTAGGCTTAAAAACAAGCCGTTTGAGGGTTAAAACCCAAACCAGTCCCCAATCGGCCCCATAAAAGGAACGAACACCTCGCACGAGACCAATGTGACATGTAGGAACTGACCGCGTAGTCGCGGGCCTCCCGATTTGAGAATATTATGATAATTTGCTAATATCTAGATTAGGATTAAAAACAAGACGTTTGAGGCTCAAAATCTAAACTAGCTCCCAAACGGTCCCGGAAGAGCCACGAACACTTCGCACGGGACAAATGTAACTTGTGTGAACTGGCCGTTTTGTCGCGGGTCTCTCGGTTTGAGAATATGATGATAATTTGAAAATATCTAGATTAGGCTTAAAAACAAGTTGTTTGAGGGTGAAAACCCAAACCAGTCCCCAAACGGCCCCGCAAGAGGCACGAACACCTCGCATGGGACCAAAGTGACTTGTAGTAACTGAGCGCGTAGTCGTGGGTCTCCCGTTTTGAGAATATGACGAAAATTTGAAAATATCTATATCAGGCTTAAAAACAAGCCGTTTGAGGGTGAAAACCCAAACCAGTCCCGAAACGTCCCTGTAAGAGGCACGAACAGCTTGCGCAGGACCAAAGTGACTTTTAGGAACTAATCTCGTAGTTTCGGTTCTCCCCATTTGAGAATATGACGATAATTTGAAAATATCTAGATTAGCCTTAGAAACAGGCCGTCTGTGGTTGAAAACCCAAACCAGTCCCGAAACGGCCCCATAAGAGGCACGAAAACCTCGCAGGGACCAATGTGACTTGTTGGAACTAATCGCGGTGTCGCGGGTCTCCCGGTTTGAGAATATGAGAATAATTTGAAAATATCTAGATTAGGATTAAAAGCAAGCAGTTTGATGGTGAAAACCCAAACCAGTCCCCAAACGTCCCTGTAAGAGGCACGAACAGCTTGCGCGGGACCAAAGTGACTTGTAGGAACTAATCGCGTAGTTTCGGTTCTCCCCGTTTGAGAATATGACGATAAATTGAAAATATCTAGATTAGCCTTAAAAACAGGCCGTCTAAGGTTGAAAACCCAAACCAGTCCCGAAACGGCCCCATAAGAGGCACGAAAACCTCGCAG
Source organism: Sambucus nigra (assembly GCA_949130495.1). NCBI lineage: Eukaryota > Viridiplantae > Streptophyta > Magnoliopsida > Dipsacales > Adoxaceae > Sambucus > Sambucus nigra. Next base: position 555,470 of record CASBWL010000127.1, read on the forward strand.
GGACCAATGTGACTTGTTAGAACTAATCACGTAGTCGCGGGTCTCCCGTTTTGAGAATATGAGAATAATTTGAAAATATCTAGATTAGGATTAAAAGCAAGCAGTTTGAGGGTGAAAACCCAAACCAGTCCCCAAACGTCCCTGTAAGAGGCACGAACAGCTTGCGCGGGAGCAAAGTGACTTGTAGGAACTAATCGCGTAGTTTCGGTTCTCCCCGTTTGAGAATATGACGATAATTTGAAAATATCTAGATTTGCCTTAAAAACAGGTCGTTTGAGGTTGAAAACCCAAACCAGTCCCCAAACGGCCCCATGAGAGGCACGAAAACCTCGCACGGGACCAATGTGACTTGTTGGAACTAATCGCATAGTCGCGGGTCTCCCGGTTTGAGAATATGAGAATAATTTGAAAATATCTAGATTAGGATTAAAAGCAAGCCGTTTGAGGGTGAAAACCCAAACCGGTCCACAAATGTCCCCGTAAGAGGCAGAACATCTCGCACCGGACCAATGTGACTTGTAGTGACTGATCGTGTAGTCGCGGGTCTCTCAGTTTGAGAATATGACGATAATTTGAAAATATCAATATTAGGCTTAAAAACAAGCCATTTGAGGGTGAAACCCCAAACTAGTCCCCAAACGGTCCCACAAGAGGCACGAACACCTTGCACGGGACCAGTGTGACTTGTAGGAATTGACCGCGTAGTCGCGGGTCTCCCGGTTTGAGAATATGACGATAACTTGAAAATATCTAGATCAGGCTTAAAAACAAGCCGTTTGAGGGTTAAAACCCAAACCAGTCCCCAAACGGCCCCATAAAAGGCAAGAACACCCCGCACGACACCAATGTGACTTGTAGGAACTGACCGCGTAGTCGCGGGCCTCCCGATTTGAGAATATTATTATAATTTGATAATATCTAGATTAGGATTAAAAACAAGCCGTTTGAGGCTCAAAATCTAAACAAGCTCCCAAACGGCCCTGGAAGAGCCTCGAACAGCTCGCACGGGACAAATGTAACTTCTGTGAACTGACCATGTTGTCGCGGGTCTCTCGGTTTGAGAATATGATGATAGTTTGAAAATATCTAGATTAGGCTTAAAACCAAGCTGTTTGACGGTGAAACCCAAACCAATCCCCAAACGGCCCCGTAAGAGGCAATAAAACCTCACATGGGACCAATGTGACTTATAGTAACTGATCGCGTAGTCGCGGGTCTCCCGGTTTGAGAATATGACGAAAATTTGAAAATATCTATATCAGGCTTAAAAACAAGCCGTTTGAGGGTGAAAACCCAAACCAGTCCCCAAACGTCCTTGTAAGAGGCACGAACACCTCGCATGGGACAAATGTAGCTCCTGTGAACTGGTCGTGTAGTCGCGGGTCTCTCGGTTTGAGAATATGATGATAATTTGAAAATATCTAGATTAGTCTTAAAAACATGTCGTTTGAGCTTGAAAACCCAAACCAGTGCCCAAACGGCCCCGCAAGAGGCACGAACACCTCGCATGAGACCAATGTGGCTTGTAGTAACTGATCGCGTAGTCGCGGGTCTCCCATTTTGAGAATATGACCAAAATTTGAAAATATCTATATCAGGCTTAAAAACAAGCCATTTGCGGGTGAAAACCCAAACCAGTCCCCAAACGTCCCTGTAAGAGGCACGAACACCTTGCGCAGGAGCAAAGTGACTTGTAGGAAATGATCGCGTAGTTTCAGGTCTCCCCGTTTGAGAATATGACGATAATTTGAAAATATCTAGATTTGCCTTAAAAACAGGCCGTTTGAGGTTAAAAACCCAAACCAGTCCCTAAACGGCCCCATAAGAGGCACGAAAACCTCGCACGGGACCCATGTGACTTGTTGAAACTAATCGCGTAGTCGCGGGTCTCCCGGTTTGAGAATATGTGAATAATTTTAAAATATCTAGAATAGGAGTAAAAAGCAAGCCGTTTGAGGGTGAAAACCAACACCGGTCCACAAATGTCCCCGTAAGAGGCACGAACATCTCGCACCGGACCAATGTGACTTGTAGTGACTGATCGTGTAGTCGCGGGTCCATCAGTTTGAGAATATGATGATAATTGAAAATATCAATATTAGGCTTAAAAACAAGCCATTTGAGAGTGAAAACCCAAACCAGTCCCCAAACGGCCCCACAAGAGGTACGAACACCTTGCACGGGACCAGTGTGACTTGTAGGAATTGACCGCGTAGTCGCGGGTCTCTCGGTTTGAGAATATGACGATAATTTGAAAATATCTAGATTAGGCTTAAAAACAAGCCGTTTGAGGGATAAAACCCAAACCAGTCCCCAAACGGCCCGATAAAAGGCAAGAACACCTCGTACGAGACCAATGTGACTTGTAGGAATTGACCGCGTAGTCGCGGGCCTCCCGTTTTGAGAATATTATGATAATTTGATAATATCTAGATTAGGATTAAAAACAAGTCGTTTGAGGCTCAAAATCTAAACCAGCTCCCAAACGGCCCCGAAAGAGCCACGAACAAATCGCACGGGACTAATGTAACTTGTGTGAACTGACCGTGTTGTCGCGGGTCTCTCGGTTTGAGAATATGACGATAGTTTGCAAATATCTAGATTAGGCTTAAAAACAAGCTGTTTGAGGGTGAAACCCAAACCAGTCCCCAAACGGCCCTGTAAGAGGCAATAAAACCTCGCATGGGACCAATGTGACTTATAGTAACTGATCGCGTAGTCGCGGGTCTCCCGGTTTGAGAATATGATGAAAATTTGAAAATATCTATATCAGGCTTAAAAACAAGCCGTTTGAGGGTGAAAATCCAAACTAGTCCCCAAACGTCCCTGTAAGAGGCACGAACACCTTGCGCGGGACCAAAGTGACTTGTAGGAAATGATCGCGTAGTTTCGGGTCTCCCCGTTTGAGAATATGATGATAATTTGAAAATATCTAGATTAGTCTTAAAAACAGGCCGTTTGAGGTTGAAAACCCAAACTAGTCCCCAAACGGCCCAGTAAGAGGCACGAAAACCTCGCAGGGGACCAATGTGACTTGTTGGAACTAATCGCGTAGTCGCGGGTCTCCCGGTTTGAGAATATTAGAATAATTTGAAAATCTCTAGATTAGGCTTAAAACAGGCGGTTTGAGGGTGAAAACCCAAACTGGTCCACAAATGTCCCCGTAAGAGGCACGAACATCTCGGACCGGACCAATGTGACTTGTAGGAACTGATCGTTTTGTCGCGGGTCTCTCAGTTTGAGAATATGACGATAATTTGAAAATATCAATATTAGGCTTAAAAAGAAGCCATTTGAGGGTGAAAACCCAAACCAGTCCCCAAACGGCCCTACAAGAGGCACGAACACCTTGCACGGGACCAGTGTGACTTGATTGACCGCGTAGTCACGGGTCTCCCGATTTCAGAATATGACGATAATTTGAAAATATCTAGATTAGGCTTAAAAACAAGTCGTTTGAGGGTTAAAACCTAAACCAGTCCCCAAACGGCCCCATAAAAGGCACGAACACCTTCCATGAGACCAATGTGACTTGTAGGAACAGACTGCGTAGTCGCGGGCCTCCCGATTTGAGAATATTATGATATAATTTGATAATATCTTGATTAGGATTAAAAACAAGCCGTTTGAGGCTCAAAATCTAAACCAGCTCCCAAACGGCCCCGGAAGAGCCACGAATCACACGGGACAAATGTAACTTGTGTGAACTGACCGTGTTGTCGTTGGTCTCTCGGTTTGAGAATATGATGATAATGTGAAAATATCTAGATTAGGCTTAAAAACAAGCCCTTTGATGGTGAAACCCAAAGCAGTACCGAAACGGCCCCACGAACACCTCGCATGGGACCAATGTGACTTGTAGTAACTGATCGCGTAGTCGCGGGCCTCCCGGTTTGAGAATATGATGAAAATTTGAAAATTTCTATATCAGGCGAAAAAACAAGCCGTTTGAGGGTGAAAACCCAAACCAGTCCCCAAACGTCCCTGTAAGAGGCACGAACACCTTGCGCGGGACCAAAGTGACTATAGGAACTGATCACGTAGTTTCGGTTCTCCCCGTTTGAGAATATGACGATAAATTGAAAATATCTAGATTAGCCTTAAAAACAGGCCGTTTGAGGTTGAAAACCCAAACCGGCCCCCAAACGGCTCCATCAGCGGCACGAAAACCTCGCACGGGACCAATGTGACTTGTTGGAACTAATCGCGTAGTCGCGGGTCTCCCGGTTTGAGAATATGGGAATAATTTGAAAATATCTTGATTAGGATTAAAAGCAAGCCGTTTGAGGGTGAAAACCCAAACCGGTCCACAAATGTCCCCGTAAGAGGCATGAACATCTCGCACGGACCAATGTGACTCTTAGTGACTGATCGTGTAGTCGCGGGTTTCTCAGTTTGCGAATATGACGATAATTTGAAAATATCAATATTAGGCTTAAAAACAATCCGTTTGAGTGTGAAAACCCAAACCAGTCCCCAAACGGCCCCACAATAGGCACGAACACCTTGCACGGGACCAGTGTGACTTGTAGGAATTGACCGCGTAGTCGCGGGTCTCTCGGTTTGAGAATATGACGATAATTTGAAAATATCTAGATTAGGCTTAAAAACAAGCCGTTTCAGGGTTATAACCCAAGCCAGTCCCCAAACGGCCCCATTAAAGGCAAGAACACCTCGCACGAGACCAATGTGACTTGTAGGAACTGACAACGTAGTCGCGGGCCTCCTGATTTGAGAATATTATGATAATTTGATAATATATAGATTAGGATTAAAAACAAGCCGCTTGAGGCTCAAAATCTAAACCAGCTCCCAAACGGCCCTCGAAGAGCCACGAACACCTCGCACGGGACTAATGTAACTTGTGTGAACTGACCGTGTTGTCGCGGGTCTCTCGGTTTGAGAATATGATGATAGTTTGAAAATATTTAGATTAGGCTTAAAAACAAGCTGTTTGAGGGTGAAACCCAAGCCAGTCCCCAAACGGCCCTGTAAGAGGGAATAACACCTCACACGGGACAAATGTAACTTGTGTGAACTGACCGTGTTGTCGCTGGTCTCTCGGTTTGACAATATGATGATAATTTGAAAATATCTAGATTAGGCCTAAAAACAAGCCCTTTGAAGGTGAAACCCAAACCAGTACCCAAACGGCCCTGTAAGAGGCACGAACACCTCGCATGGGACTAATGTGACTTGTAATTGATCGCGTAGTCGCGGGTCTCCCGGTTTGAGAATATGATGAAAATTTGAAAATATCTATATCAGGCTTAAAAACAAGCCGTTTGAGGGTGAAAACCCAAACCAGTCCCCAAACGTCCCTGTAAGAGGCACGAACACCTTGCGCGGGTTCAAACTGACTAGTAGGAACTGACCGCGTAGTTTCGGGTCTCCCCGTTTGAGAATATGACGATAATTTGAAAACATCTAGATTTATCTTAAAAACAGGCCGTTTGAGGTTGAAAACCCAAACTAGTCCCCAAACGGCCCCGTAAGAGGCACGAACACCTCGCACGGGACCAATGTGACTTGTAGGAATTGACCGGTTTGAGAATATGGGGATAATTTGAAAATATCTAGATTAGGCTTAAAAACAAGCCGTTTGAGGGTTAAAACCCAAACCAGTCCCCAAACGGCCCCATAAAAGGCACGAACACCTCGCACGAGACCAATGTGACTTGTAGGAACAGACTGCGTAGTCACGGGCCTCCCGATTTGAGAATATTATGATAATTTGATAATATCTAGATTAGGATTGAAAACAAGCCGTTTGAGGTTCAAAATCTAAACCAGCTCCCAAACGGCCCCGGAAGAGCCACGAACACCTCACACGGGACAAATGTAACTTGTGTTAACTGACCGTGTTGTCGCCGGTCTCTCGGTTTGAGAATATGATGATAATTTGAAAATATCTAGATTCGGCTTAAAAATAAGCCGTTTGAGGGTGAAACCCAAACCAGTCCCCAAACGACCCCGTGAGAGGCACGAACACCTCGCATGGGACCAATGTGACTTGTAATAACTGATCGCGTAGTCGCGGGTCTCCCGTTTTGAGAATATGACGACAATTTTAAAATATCTATATCAGGCTTAAAAACAAGCCATTTGAGGGTGAAAACCCAAACCAGCCCCCAAACGTCCCTATAAGAGGCACGAACACCTTGCGCAGGACCAATGTGACTTGTAGGAACTGAGAATGCAGTTTTGGTTCTCCCCGTTTTAGAATATGACAATAATTTGAAAATATCTAGATTAGCCTTAAAAATAGGCCGTTTGAGGTTGAAAACCCAAACCAGTTCCCAAACGGCCCCATAAGAGGCACGAAAACCTCGCACGGGACCAATGTGACTTGTTGGAACTAATCGCGTAGTCGCGGGTCTCCCGGTTTCAGAATATGAGAATAATTTGAAAATATCTAGATTAGGATTAAAAGCAAGCCGTTTGAGGGTGAAAACCCAAACCGGTCCACAAATGTCCCCGTAAGAGGCACGAACATCTCACACTGGACCAATGTGACTTGTAGTGACTGATCGTGTAGTCGCAGGTCTCTCAGTTTGAGTATATGACGATAATTTGAAAATATCTAAATTAGGCATAAAAACAAGCCGTTTGAGGGTAAAAACCCAACCCAGTTCCCAAACGTCCCCGTAAGAGGCACGAACACCGCGCGCGGGACCAATGTGACTTGTAGGAACTGACCGCGTAGTCATGGGTCTCCCAATTTGAGAATATGATGATAATTTGACAATATCTAGATTAGGCCTAAAACATGTAGTTTGAGGGTGAAAACCCAAACCAGTCCCCAAACGGGCCCATGAGAGGCACGAACACCTCGTAGTGGACCAATGCGACTTGTGGGAACTGACCGCGTAGTCCCGGACCTCTCGGTTTGAGAATATGATGATAGTTTGAAAGTATATAGATTCAGCTTTAAAACAAGTAGTTGAAGTGGAAACCCAAATCAACCCCCAAACGACCCCGTAAGAGGCAATAACACCTCCCACGGGACTAATGTAACTTATAGGAACTGATCGCGTAGTCGCGGGTCTCCCGGTTTGAGAATATGACGATAATTTGATAATATCTAGATTAGGTTTAAAAACAAGTCGTTTGAGGGTGAAAACGCAAACTAGTCCCAAAACGGCCCCACAAGAGGCACGAACACCTCGCACGGGACTAGTGTGACTTGCAGGAACTGACCGCGTAGTCGCGGGTCTCTCGATTTGAGAATATGACGATAATTTGAAAATATCTAGATTAGGCTTAAAAACAAGCCGTTTGAGGGTTAAAACCCAAACCAGTCCCCAAACGGCCCCGTAAAAGGCACGAGCACCTCGCACGAGACCAATGTGACTTGTAGGGACTGACCGCGTAGTCATGGGCCTCTCGATTTGTGAATATTATGATAATTTGCTAATATCTAGATTAGGATTAAAAACAAGACGTATGAGGCTCAAAATCTAAACCAGCTCCCAAACGGCCCCAGAAGAGCCACGAACACCTCGCACGGGACAAATGTAACTTTTGTGAACTGGTCGTGTTGTCGCGGGTCTCCCGGTTTGAGAATATGACGATAATTTGAAAATATCTAGATTAGGCTTAAAAACAAGCCGTTTGAGGGTTAAAAGCCAAACCAGTCCCCAAACGACCCCATAAAAGGCACGAACACCTCGCACGAGACCAATGTGACTAGTAGGAACTGACTGCGTAGTAGCGGGCCTCTCGATTTGAGAGTATGACGACACTTTTAAAATATATAGAATAGTCTTAGAAACAAGCCGTTGAAGGGGGAAAACCCAAACCGGTCCACAAATGTCCTCGTAAGAGGCACGGACATCTCGCACCGGACCAATGTGACTTGTAGTAACTGATCGCGTAGTCGCGGATCTCTCAGTTTGAGAATATGACGATAATTTCAAAATATCAAGATTAGGCTTAAAAATAAGCCGTTTGAGGGTGAAAACCCAACCCAGTCCTCAAACGGACCCACAAGAGGCACGAACACCTCGCACGGGACAAGAGTAGTCACGTGTCCCCCGATTTGAGAATATAACGATAATTTGAAAATATCTAGATTAGGCATAAAAACAAACCGTTTGAGGGTTAAAATCCAAACAAGTCATCAAACGGCCCCATAAAAGGCACGAACACCTCGCACGAGACCAATGTGACTTGTAGGAACTGACCGCGTAGTCGCGGGCCTCCCGATTTGAGAATATTATGATAATTTGATAATATCTAGATTAGGCATAAAAACAAGCCGTTGGAGTCTCAAAATTTAAACCTGTCCCCAAACGGCCCTATAAAAGGCACGAACACCTCGCACGAGACCAATGTGACTTGTAGGAACTGACCGCGTAGTCGCGGGCCTCCCGATTTGAGAATATTATGATAATTTGATAATATCTAAATTAGGATTAAAAATAAGCCGTTTGAGTCTCAAAATCTAAACCAGCTCCCAAACGGCCCCGGAAGAGCCACGAACACCTCGCACGGGACAAATGTAACTTTTTTTTTTTGGCAAAATTATGAATATTATAACCAGAAACAATCAACGGAACAAATTAGAGGAAAAAAATCTCAACCCTCCAGAGGGGCATACCCCAACTAGAAAACCAAATCAACAAAGGACAAGGACCAAACAAGCCCTAAATCGATCCTACTCCAGAGTACTCTCTGATATACCCAGTTCATGCAAGCCATCCAGTTGACGTAGCTTCTTCTCCCCTTCCCCCAAGTCATGACTCTAGCCCTCACCAGTATTTTTCTTCGTCTTCTTGTGAAGTCTATTATTTCTCTCCAACCACAGGCAGTAGTACGCAGATGAAAAGGAAATGCATCTGATACGGTTATATAACTTAGGCCCCCCATAGTTGGAGATAGCAACTTGCATCTCCCCATCCCAGTCTCTAGCCTCCCTATACTCCTGGTTCCTGAACCTCACTTCCTCCCAGACCTCCCTGGCCACCTGGCACTCGTTGAACAGATGAGAGCAAGTCTCCTCCCCGTTGGAGCAGCTTCAGCAAAGGTTGTTATCAACGATCCCCCAGCTGAAGAGCTTATTCTTCGTTTGCAAAGCATCCCTACAAACCAGCCAAAGAATGAAGGCACACTTGGGGATACTGTTCTTCTTCCAAACTAAGTTATGCCAGGTGGTGGGAGGGAGACCCGGACTCAAAGCCTCATAAGCCGAACTAATTGTGAACCCACGTGGCCTGGGGACCCAAACCACCTCGTCCGTGGTATCAAGCCTAATACTCGGTAACTCCGCATTCTTTTTCTCAAGAAGTTCCACAGTAATAGTAAAGGGCCACCTCCATCCACTCTCAGCAATGTAATCAGCCACCAACGCCTTGTGGTTGCTAGCAGCGTCATAAATAACCCTGTCCCCATAGAGGGGGTGCAGAGGCCCTAAGGGGTGCCAGTTATCATGCCATAGGAATGTCCCGCTGCCATTGCCAATAATGCACTTGATGAGAGGCCTGGTTAAATGTCTAAGTTGCATCATTTTCCTCCAACTCCATGTAGTGTCATTAGCAATATCGATAGCCCACAAGCTCCTCCTTTTAAATTTGTAAACATTGCACCATTTGACCCACAAACCATCCTTCTTGCTGCTGAGGTTCCAAAGGAGCTTCATAATGGCAGCTTCATTCCATCTCTCAATGTTTTTTATTCCCAACCCCCCCCCCCCCCTCTTCAAGTTTACAGGACAGGTCCTTCCAAGCCACCTTTGCTTCCGAGTGTTTCAAATCGGGCCCAGTCCATAAGAAGTCCTTCATATGCTGCTCGATACTAAGGATAACTCTTTTAGGCAGGATGAACAGACTAGACCAGTACATCTGGATACCGAAGAGAACAGACTTAATGAGCTGAAGACGACCAGCGTAGCTGAGAAACCGATTGGTCCAACACTTAATCTTAGCAATCCTCATTCTTGAGTCTCGTAGTAATGAGGGGCACACCAAGGTACTGGAATGGAGGCCTACTGTGAGCGAACCCTAGCATACTACCAATCTGAATAATCCCACCCTCGTCAATGCCGGAAGAGTAGAAACTGCTCTTGTTAGGGTTAGGCAGGAGCCCCGAGATGCTACAGAAATCCACAAGCACTTTCTTAGCAACCGAACAGGAGGCAAAGCCCCCCCCCATTAAGAATAATCAGGTCGTCAACAAAACATAAGTGGTGAAGACCAATCTCCTTACACCTCGGGTGGAAGGTAAAAGCCGGGTCAGTGCTAGCCTTGTCCATTATGCAAGAGAAGGTGTCCATAATTAGGAGAAATAGATAGGGTGAGAGAGGGTCACCCTGTCTTAACCCCCTCCTTCCCTCGAAGAACCCATGCAGATAGCCATTCATACTGATGGAGAACCTGTTCGTCGTGCAGCACTCCATAACCCACCCAACAAAACTAGATGGGAAGCCCAAGTGGTCCAACAGTTTGACCAGAAAGTCCCAACTCACAGTGTCATAAGCCTTTAAGAGGTCAATCTTCAAAGTGCATCTGGGGGGTTAAGCCCCCTGTGGTAGTTCCTCATAACCTCCAGCAGCAGAAGGATATTATCAGAAATTGATCTCCCTTTCACAAACGCAGCCTGATTCGGACTAATGATGTTGGGGAGAAGAGGCTTGATTCTATTGGCAAGAACCTTAGAGATACACTTATAAATAGTGTTACAACAAGAAATAGGCCGAAAATCATGCATCCCATTGGGAGTGGAAACCTTTGGAATGAGGGCCAAGGCCGTGAAATTCCACTGACGGGGCATGTAACAACTCCTAAAGAAGAATTTGATGGCCAACGTGACATCACTCCCAACCACATCCCAATTCTCTTTAAAGAAATGCGCATTGAACCCATCAGGACCAGGAGACTTTTCCGACCCAATAGCAAACATGGCCCCCTTAATTTCTTCATCGCTGAACGGCCTAGTCAAAGCCGCTTTGTCTTCATCTGTTATTCTCTTGCAAACATTCGCATTAAGAAGAGGAGCAGGGTCCTCACAGGTACTGCTACTGCCAAGAAGGTTACTAAAATACTCAACTGCAATATTATCCACATTATGGGTTCCTTCCACTCTGTTACCATTCTCGTCATTAACACTCACGATCTTTCTTATGGCTCTAGCCTGGTTAGCCTTCTTGTGGAAGAAGGTGTTGTTACCGTCACCCAGCTGAAGCCATCTAACCCTGGACTGCTGCTTAAAGAAAGACTCCTCCGCATTACGAAGCTACAAGTAAATGGATAGCTTGAGCTTCTCCTCCCTCTGTATGCTGGTATTACCCCCGTCAGAATCTAGCCTTGATTGAACTTTGTCCAGCTGATCTTTGGCTTCTTTGACTCTCAATGAAAGATGGTTGAAGAATCTTTTGTTGAACCCTTTAAGTTTAACCTTTAGAATTTTCATCTTCTTGCTTAATCTAGTCATGGGGTTTCCCTGCACCCTTTCGTTCCACGCATCGATAAGAATCTCCTTAAAATCTGCATGGGACATCCAAAAGTTGAAGAATTTGAAAGGCTTGGGACCTCTAGGCTCATCATGGGAAAGAATCACAATGATTGGACAATGATCCGATACACCGTGAGGTAACACAGTTGCTTGGGAATCAGGAAACCCCGCGTTTCAAGCATCATTCATAAGAACTCTATCCAGTCAAGATTGGATATTATCCTCACCCTCCTGTTTCATCCAGACGGATATCGTAGATACATTGGTTAAAAACATCCGTTGCATCCTCATCAATGCCATGCAACCCCTTCTTCTCATCATGGGATCTTACCACATTAAAGTCCCCCCCATTAGCACCCAAGGTTGGTCGTTGACAACTACATTGTTGGATCTCAGAAAATCCCATAGAGAGAGTCTACTACCCGGAAGGTTTTCTCCATAAATAAAGGTAGCCCAAAAGCTAGCATTCCTCCCCCTTATCTCCACCTTACACAGCATGGCTTGGGGGTGATATTGAACCAACTTCACAGTGACGCTACCCGAATTCCACCCCACCAAGACCCTAGCAACGCCTCCTCCACTAGGACAATTGTCAATGTACTCCCAGTTAAAAAAGCAGTTACTCGTAACCATATTCAAATTATTAAATCTAACTTTGGACTCTAGTAAACACACCAAGTCAAGCTGGTGGTCTCTAATAATCTTATTCACTTCCCGCTGTTTGTGAGGGGAATTAAGCCCTCTAATATTCCAAGACCCTAACTTGACCATTTGGTTCTATTCCCCTTCCCTTTCTTCCTGCTTCTATTCCCAGCATGCCCCATACAAATCATCTCCCCTTTCTGTTTATTGACAAGCTCGTCAACAGCTAGAACTCTTCTGGCAAGGGCGTTTGGCTCAGGAGTAGTCTCGCTCTCCAAGTCTTGTTCCAAAGCCATAAATGCATTAACAAGAGGTAGGCCAACATGAGGCATCTGAATGCAAGGTTCCGCTGCCTGGACATATACCTTACGTTGGTCAATGGGTTCAGGGGTAACCTCACCTTCTTCCTCTGGGACCATAGCTTCGTCCACATAACTAGACCAGAAGTCATTAGGTTCCTGAGAGTCCGGAGTAGCTTTGTGGGCTTCTCTGGACCCCTCCCCTCCATCAATAACTCTAGCTCCAGACGTTTCCCCCATCTCAAAGGCCCCTTGAGGTTTGGATGTGCACTTCCTGCTGACCATCTTCCAATCGGCGTCCACTTGAGCCCGCGCTTTCGCAGCATCATTAGGGGTAGTCTGAGTACTCTTAGTTACCCTAGACTTGGTGTATTTATTAAGCGTGTGCCCAAACTCAAGGCAGTGAGGGCATGAAGGTGGCTTATCTTGGTATTCAATACGCACAGGAGCAAAGGTTCTGTCTTCCATGACAACGTTGAAACTGTCTGCGTAGGTTTCCTTAGCTTCTACCTCAACACAGATTCGCGCAAACGAAATTCAATTCATCTCTTCTGTGATGGCGTCAGCGTACAATGGAAGACCCACCGAACTTGCGACGTAACTAAGTCCCTCCTCAGTCCAAAGCTGGACTGGGATATCATGTAACTTAACCCATATGGGTATTTTCTTTGCGCTTTCTTTGCAGAAGACGAAGTTGGGTTGCCACTTTTTCAGCATGATGGTCATGCCGGCAAAATGCCATGGCCCATTATCTAGAACCTCATCCCTATGGAAAGGGTCATCAAAACTGAAAAAGAAAAAGCCATTATCGTGAGCCAATACCTTAGTCAGTCCAAACTTGCTCCACATCCAAACTTTCAGGGCCATTTGAGTGCTGGTTTGGATGTTCACCCTCAAACGGCATGTTTATAAGCCAAAACAATTTTAGAATTATGGTCATATTTCCAAATCGGGAGACCCGCGACTACGCAGTCAGAGCCTATAAGTCCCACTAGTCCCGTACGAGGTGTTCGTGCTTCTTTCAGGGCCGTTTGGAGATTGGTTTTGGTTTTCACCCTCAAACGACTTATTTTTAAGCTTATTCAAGATATCTTCAAATTATCGTCATATTCTCAAATCGGGAGACCCCTGATTATGCAGTCAGTTCCTACAAGTCACATTGGTCCCGTGCGAGGTGTTCAAGTCTCTTACGGGGCCGTTTGGGGGCTAATTTGGGTTTTCACTCTCAAACGGCTTGTTTTGAAGCCAAAACTAGATATTTTAAAATTATCTTCGTATTCTCAAAATCGGTGATCCGCGACTACGCGATCAGCTCCTACAAGTTCATCTGTCCCGTACGAGGTGTTCGTGCCTCTTTCGGGCCCGTTTGGGAGCTGGTTTGGATTTTCACCCTCAAACGGCTTGTTTTTAAGCCTAAACTAAATGTTTTCAAATTATCGTCATATTCTCAAACCGGGAGACCTGCGACTACGCGGACAGTTCCTACAAGTGACATTTGTCCCGTGCGAGGTGTTCGTGCCCCTTCCAGGGCCGTTTGGGGGCTGGTTTCGTTTTTCACCCTCAAACGACATGTTTATAAGCCTAATCTCGATATTTTCAAATTATCGTCATATTCTCAAATCGGGAGACTCGTGACTACGCGGTCAGTTTCTACCAGTCGCATTTGTCCCGTGTGAGGTGACCGTGCCTCTTCCGGGGCTGGTTTGGATTTTCACCCACAAACGGCATGTTAATAATAAGGCTAATCTAGAAATTTTCAAATTATCGTCATATTCGAAAATCGGGAGACCCGTGACTACGCTGTCAGTTCCTACAAGTCGCATTGGTCCCGTGCGAGGTGTTCGTATCTCTTACGGGGGTCGTTTGGGGGTTGATTTGGGTTTTCACCCTCAAATGGCTTGTTTTTAAGCCTAATCTAGATATTTTAAAATTATCGTGATATTCTCAAACCGGGAGACCCGCGACTATGCGGTCAGTTCCTACAAGTCCCATTGGTCCCATGCGAGGTGTTATTGCCTCTTTCGGGGTCGTTTGGGGATTGGTTTGGGTTTTCACCCTTCAACGGCTTGTTTTAAAGCCTAAACTAGATATTTTCAAATTATCGTCATTCTCTCAAACCGGGTGACCCGCGACTATGCGGTCAGTTCTTACAAGTTACATATGTCCCGTACGAGGTGTTATTACCTCTTTCAGGGCCGCTTGGGGGCTGGTTTTTATTTCAACCTTTTAACGACTTGTTTCTAAGCCAAATCTATATATTTTCAAAGTTTCGTCATATTCGCAAACCGAGTGGCCAGTAACTAACGCAGCCCATTCTTGCGATCTACATTGGTCCCATGCGATGTGTTATTGCCTCTTACGGGGCCGTTTGGGGGCTGATTTGGGTTTTCTCCCTCAAACGGCTTGTTTTTAAGCCTAATCTATATATTTTCAAATTATCATGATATTCTCAACCCGGGAGACCCGCGACTATGCGGTCAGTTCCTACAAGTCCCATTGGTCTCATGCGAGGTGTTATTGCCTCTTTCGGGGTCGTTTGGGGATTGGTTTGGGTTTTCACCCTCCAACGGCTTGTTTTAAAGCCTAAACTAGATATTTTCAAATTATCGTCATACTCTCAAACCGGGTGACCCGCGACTATGCGGTCAGTTCTTGCAAGTTACATATGTCCCGTACGAGGTGTTATTACCTCTTTCAGGGCCGCTTGGGGGCTGGTTTTTATTTCCACCTTTTAACGGCTTGTTTCCAAGCCAAATCTATATATTTTCAAAATTTCGTCATATTCGCAAACCGAGTGGCCAGTAACTAACGCAGCCCATTCTTGCGATCTACATTGGTCCCGTGTGATGTGTTATTGCCTCTTACGGGGTCGTTTGGGATCTGATTTGGGTTTTCACCCTCAAACGGCTTGTTTTTAAGTCGAATCTAGATATTTTTAAATTATTGTCCTATTCTAAAATCGGGAGACCCGTGACTACGCGGTCAGTTCCTACAAGTCACATTGGTCCCGTGCGAGGTGTTCATGTCTCTTATGGGGCCGTTTGGGGGCTGATTTGGGATTTCACCCTCAAACGGCTTGTTTTTAAGCCAAAACAAGATATTTTCAAATTATCGTCCTATTCTCAAACCGAGTGACCCGCGACTACACGGTCAATTCCTACAAGTTACATATGCCCCGTGCGAGGTGTTATTGCCTCTTTCGGGGACGTTTAGGAGTTGGTTTGTATTTCCACCCTTCAACGGCTTGTTTCTAAGCCTAATCTATATATTTTCAAAGTTTCGTCATATTCTCAAACCGAGAGGCCCATGACTAATGCAGTCAGTTCCTGCGACTTACATTGGTCCCGTGCGAGTTGTTATTCCCTCTTACGGTGCCGTTTGGGGGCTGATGGCTTGTTTTTAAGCCCAATCTATATATTTTCAAATTATCGTCATGTTCTCAAACCGGGAGGCCCGCGATCATACGGTCAGTTCCTACAGTCCTAGTGGTCACGTCCGAGGTGTTTGGGAACTGGTTTGGGTTTTCACCCTGAAACGGCTTGTGTTTTAAGCCTAAACTTGATATTTTCAAATTATCGTAATATTCTCAAACCGGGAGACCCGCGACTACGCGGACAGGTCCTACATGTGACATCTGTCCCGTGCGAGGTGTTCGTGCCTCTTCCGGGGCCGTTTGTTGGCTAGTTCGGTTTTTCACCCACAAACGGTACGTTTATAAGCCTAATCTAGATATTTTCAAATTATCATCATATTCTCATATTGAGTGACCCGTTACTACACGGTAAGTTTTTACAAGTTGCATTGGTCCCGTGCGAGGTGATCGTGCCTCTTAAGGGGCCGTATTGGGAATGTTTTAGGTTTTCACCCTCAAACGACTTGTTTTTAAGCCTAATCTTGATATTTTCAAATTATTGTCATATTCTCAAACCGGGAGAGCCGCGACTACGCGATCAGTTCCTACATGTCCCATTGGTGCTGTGCGAGGTGTACGTGCATCTTACGGGGCCGTTTGGGGACTGGTTTGGGTTTTCACCCTCAAACGACTTGTTTTTATGCCTAAACTAGATATTTTCAAATTATCATCATATTCTCAAACCGGGAGACCCGCGACTACGCAGTCAGTTTCTACAAGTCCCATTGGTCTCGTGCTAGGTGTTCGTACCTCTTACGGGCCCGTTTTGGAACTGGTTTGAGTTTTCACCTTCAAACGGCTTGTTTTTAAGACTAAACCCGATATTTTCAAATTATCGTCATATTCTCAAATCGGGAGACCCGCGACTATGCGGTCAGTTCCTACAAGTTACATTTGTCTGGTGTGATGTGTTCGTGCCTCTTTCAGGGCCATTTGAGTGCTGGTTTGGATGTTCACCCTCAAACGGCATGTTTATAAGCCAAAACTATTTTAAAATTATGGTCATATTTCCAAATCGGGAGACCCGCGACTACGCAGTCAGTTCCTATAAGTCCCACTAGTCTCGTACGAGGTGTTCGTGCCTCTTTTAGGGCCGTTTGGAGATTGGTTTTGGTTTTCACCCTCAAACGACTTATTTTTAAGCTTATTCAAGATATCTTCAAATTATCGTCATATTCTCAAACCGGGAGACCCCTGATTACGCAGTCAGTTCCTACAAGTCACATTAGTCCCGTGCGAGGTGTTCAAGTCTCTTACGGGGCCGTTTGAGGGCCAATTTGGGTTTTCACTCTCAAACGGCTTGTTTTGAATCCAAAACTAGATATTTTAAAATTATCTTCGTATTCTCAAAATCGGTGACCCGCGACTACGCGATCAGCTCCTACAAGTTCATCTGTCCCGTACGAGGTGTTCGTGCCTCTTTCGGTCCCGTTTGATTGCTGGATTGGATTTTCACCCTCAAACGGCTTGTTTTTAAGCCTAAACTAGATGTTTTCAAATTATCGTCATATTCTCAAACCGGGAGACCTGCGACTACACGGACAGTTCCTACAAGTGACATTTGTCCCGTGCGAGGTGTTCGTGCCTCTTCCGGGGCCGTTTGGGGGCTAGTTTCGTTTTTCACCCTCAAACGACATGTTTATAAGCCTAATCTCGATATTTTCAAATAATCGTCATATTCTCAAATCGGGAGACCCGTGACTACGCGGCCAGTTTCTACCAGTCACATTGGCCCGTGCGAGGTGTTCGTGTCTCTTACGGGGACGTATGGGGACTGGTTTGGGTTATCACCCTCAAACGGCTTGTCTTTAAGCCTAATCTAGATATTTTCAAATTATCGTCATATTCTCAAACGGGGAGCCCGCGACTACGCGGTCAGTTCCTACAAGTTCCATTTGTCCCGTGTGAGGTGTCCGTGCCTCTTCCGGGGCTGGTTTGGATTTTCACCCACAAACGGCATGTTAATAAGTCTAATCTAGAAATTTTCAAATTATCGTCATATTCGAAAATCGGGAGACCCGTGACTACGCTGTCAGTTCCTACAAGTCGCATTGGTCCCGTGCGAGGGGTTCGTATCTCTTACGGGGGTCGTTTGGGGGTTGATTTGGATTTTCACCCTCAAATGGCTTGTTTTTAAGCCTAATCTAGATATTTTCAAATTATCGTGATATTCACAAACCGAGAGACCCGCGACTATGCGGTCTGTTCCCACAAGTCCCATTGGTCCCATGCGAGGTGTTATTGCCTCTTTCGGGGTCGTTTGGGGATTGGTTTGGGTTTTCACCCTCCAACGACTTGTTTTAAAGCCTAAACTAGATATTTTCAAATTACCGTCATACTCTCAAACCGGGTGACCCGCGACTATGCGGTCAGTTCTTACAAGTTACATATGTCTCGTACGAGGTGTTATTACCTCTTTCAGGGCCGCTTGGGGGCTAGTTTTTATTTCCACCATTTAACGGCTTGTTTCTAAGCCAAATCTATATATTTTCAAAGTTTCGTCATATTCGCAAACCGAGTGGCCAGTAACTAACGCAGCCCATTCTTGCGATCTACATTGGTCCCGTGCGATGTGTTATTGCCTCTTACGGGGCCGTTTGGGGGCTGATTTGGGTTTTCACCCTCAAACGGCTTGTTTTTAAGTCGAATCTAGATATTTTTAATTATCGTCCTATTCTAAAATCGGGAGACCCGTGACTACGCGGTCAGTTCCTACAAGTCACATTGGTCCCGTGCGAGGTGTTCATGTCTCTTATGGGGCCGTTGGGGGGCGGATTTGGGATTTCACCCTCAAACGGCTTGTTTTTAAGCCAAAACAAGATATTTTCAAATTATCGTCCTATTCTCAAAACGGGTGACCCGCGACTACGCGATCAATTCCTACATGTTACATATGCCCCGTGCGAGGTGTTATTGCCTCTTTCGGGGACGTTTAGGGGTTGGTTTGTATTTCCACCCTTCAACGGCTTGTTTCTAAGCCTAATCTATATATTTTCAAAGTTTCGTCATATTCTCAAACCGAGAGGCCCGTGACTAACGCAGTCAGTTCCTGCGACTTACAATGGTCCCGTGCGAGATGTTATTGCCTCTTACGGTGCCGTTTGGGGGCTGATTTGGGTTTTCACTCTCAAACGGCTTGTTTTTAAGCCCAATCTATATATTTTCAAATTATCGTAATGTTCTCAAACCGGGAGGCCCGCGACCATGCGGTCAGTTCCTACAGTCCTAGTGGTCACGTCCGAGGTGTTCGTGCCTCTTACGGGGCCGTTTGGGAACAGGTTTGGGTTTTCACCATGAAACGGCTTGTGTTTTAAGCCTAAACTTGATATTTTCAAATTATCGTAATATTCTCAAACCGGGAGACCCGCGACTACGCAGACAGTTCCTACAAGTGACATCTGTCCCGTGCGAGGTGTTCGTGCCTCTTCCGGGCCGTTTGTCGGCTAGTTTTGTTTTTCACCCACAAATGGTAGGTTTATAAGCCTAATCTAGATATTTTCAAATTATCATCATATTCTCATATTGGGTGACCCGTTACTACACGGTAAGTTTCTACAAGTTGCATTGGTCCCGTGCGAGGTGTTCGTGCCTGTTACGGGGCCGGGCCGTATTGGGACTGGTTTGCGTTTTCACCCTCAAACGACTTGTTTTTAAGCCTAATCTTGATATTTAGAAATTATCATCATATTCTCAAACCGGGAGACCCGCGACTACGCGATCAGTTCCTACATGTCCCATTGGTGCCGTGCGAGGTGTACGTGCATCTTACGGGGCCGTTTGGGGACTGGTTTGGGTTTTCACCCTCAAACGACTTGTTTTTAAGCCTAAACTAGATAATTTCAAATTATCGTCATATTCTCAAATCGGGAGACCTGCGACTACGCGGACAGTTCCTACAAGTGACATTTGTCCCGTGCGAGGTGTTCGTGCCTTTTCCGGGGCCGTTTGGGGGCTTGTTTCGTTTTTCACCCTCAAACGACAAGTTTATCAGCCTAATCTCGATATTTTCAAATTATCATCATATTCTCAAATCGGGAGACCCGTGACTACGCGGTCAGTTTCTACCAGTCGCATTGGCCCGTGCAAGGTGTTCGTGCCTCTTACGGGGACGTATGGGGACTGGTTAGGGTTTTCACCCTCAAACGGCTTGTTTTTAAGCCTAATCTAGATATTTTCAAATAATCGTCATATTCTCCAACGGGGAGACCCACGACTACGCGGTCAGTTCCTACAAGTTCCATTTGTCCCGTGTGAGGTGTCCATGCCTCTTCCGGGGCTGGTTTGGATTTTCACCAACAAACGGCATTTTAATAAGCCTAATCTAGAAATTTTCAAATTATCGTCATATTCGAAAATCGGGAGACCCGTGACTACGCTGTCAATTCCTACAAGTCGCATTGGTCCCGTGCGAGGTGTTCGTATCTCTTACGGGGGCCGTTTGGAGGTTGATTTGGGTTTCCACCCTCAAATGGCTTGTTTTTAAGCCTAATCTAGATATTTTCAAATTATCGTGATATTCTCAAACCGAGAAACCCGCGACTATGCGGTCAGTTCCTATAAGTCCCATTGGTCCCATGCGAGGTGTTATTGCCTCTTTCGGGGTCGTTTGGGGATTGGTTTGGGTTTTCACCCTCCAACGGCTTGTTTTAAAGCCTAAACTAGATATTTTCAAATTATCGTCATACACTCAAACCGGGTGACCCGCGACTATGCGATCAGTTCTTACAAGTTACATACGTCCCGTACGAGGTGTTATTACCTCTTTGAGGGCCGCTTGTGGGCTGGTTTTTATTTCCACCTTTTAACGGCTTGTTTCTAAGCCAAATCTATATATTTTCAAAGTTACGTCATATTCGCAAACCGAGTGGCCAGTAACTAACGCAGCCAATTCTTGCGATCTACATTGGTCCCGTACGATGTGTTATTGCCTCTTACGGGGCCGTTTGGGGGCTGATTTGGGTTTTCACCCTCAAACGGCTTGTTTTTAAGTCGAATCTAGATATTTTTAAATTATCGTCCTATTCTAAAATCGGGAGACCCGTGACTACGCGGTCAGTTCCTACAAGTCACATTGGTCCCGTGCGAGGTGTTCATGTCTCTTATGGGGCCGTTTGGGGGCTGATTTGGGATTTCAACCTCAAACGGCTTGTTTTTAAGCCAAAACAAGTTATTTTCAAATTATCGTCCTATTCTCAAACCGGGTGACCCGCGACTACGCGGTCAATTCCTACAAGTTACATATGCCCCGTGCGAGGTATTATTGCCTCTTTCGGGGACGTTTAGGGGTTGGTTTGTATTTCCACCCTTCAACGGCTTGTTTCTAAGCCTAATCTATATATTTTCAAAGTTTCGTCATATTCTCAAACCGAGAGGCCCGTGACTAACGCAGTCAGTTCCTGCGACTTACATTGGTCCCGTGCGAGGTGTTATTGCCTCTTACGGTGCCGTTTGGGGGCTGATTTGGGTTTTCACCCTCAAACGGCTTGTTTTTAAGCCCAATCTATATATTTTCAAATTATCGTCATGTTCTCAAACAGGGAGGCCCGTGACTACGCGGTCAGTTCCTACATGTCCCATTGGTGCCGTGCGAGGTGTTTGTGCATCTTACGGGGCCACTTGGGGACTGGTTTGGGTTTTCACCCTCAAACGACTTGTTTTTAAGCCTAAACTAGATATTTTCAAATTATCATCATATTCTCAAACTGGGAGACCCGCGACTACGCAGTCAGTTTCTACAAGTCCCATTGGTCCCGTGCTAGGTGTTCGTACCTCTTACGGGCCCGTTTTGGAACTGGTTTGGGTTTTCACCTTCAAACAACTTATTTTTAAGCGTAAACCCGATATTTTCAAATTATCATCATATTCTCAAACCGGGAGACCCGCGACTATGCGGTCAGTTCCTACAAGTTACATTTGTCTCGTGTGATGTGTTCGTGCCTCTTTCAGGGCCATTTGAGTGCTGGTTTGGATGTTCACCCTCAAACGGCATGTTTATAAGCCAAAACTATTTTAAATTATTGTCATATTTCCAAATCGGGAGACCCGCGACTACGCAGTCAGTTCCTATAAGTCCCACTAGTCCCGTACGAGGTGTTCGTACCTCTTTCAGGGCCGTTTGGAGATTGGTTTTGGTTTTCACCCTCAAACGGCTTATTTTTAAGCTTATTCAAGATATTTTCAAATTATCGTCATTTTCTCAAATCGGGAGACCCCTGATTATGCAGTCAGTTCCTACAAGTCACATTGGTCCCTTGCGAGGTGTTCAAGTCTCTTACGGGGCCGTTTGGGGGCTAATTTGGGTTTTCACTCTCAAACGGCTTGTTTTGAAGCCAAAACTAGATATTTTAAAATTATCTTCGTATTCTCAAAATCGGTGACCCGCGACTACGCGATCAGCTCCTACAAGTTCATCTGTCCCGTACGAGGTGTTCGTGCCTCTTTCGGGCACGTTTGGGAGCTGGTTTGGATTTTCACCCTCAAACGGCTTGTTTTTAAGCCTAAACTAGATGTTTTCAAATTATCGTCATATTCTCAAACCGGGAGACCTGCGACTACGCGGACAGTTCCTACAAGTGACATCTGTCCCGTGCGAGGTGTTCGTGCCTCTTCCGGGGCTGGTTTCGTTTCTCACCCTCAAACGACATGTTAATAAGCCTACTCTCGATATTTTCAAATTATCGTCATATTCTCAAATCGGGAGACACGTGACTACGCGGTCAGTTTCTACAAGTCGCATTGGCCCGTGCGAGGTGTTCGTATCTCTTACGAGGGCCGTTTGGGGGTTGATTTGGGTTTTCACCCTCAAATGGCTTGTTTTGAAGCCTAATCTAGATATTTTCAAATTATCGTGATATTCTCAAACCGGGAGACCCGTGGTTAGGCTCGGTTGACTTTGTCAACGCTACTAAGGACCGGGGCGAGCGAAATTCAGTAGAGGCTCGAAGAGGGGTTTACTCAGCGAAGGTCCGAAGGCGGCTTTGCTATCCATCCTACTATACCACCGAAGGGCGGCAGGCAAAGCTGCAAGGAGATAGTGCGGCTTTCTTTGTTCTCATGGCAGAGTGAGGCGCGCTATCCATTCGCCAATAGAACCGGCTTTTAGTGAAGATCCGCTCATATGCTGCACTGCATGAGGGGCGGCAAAAGGGGGCTTTGCTCATGAGTTAGCGGTCAAGCGAAAAAGGACCTGCTGGCTTCTTTTCTTTCCGGAGCAGAGCTGCCTTGCTCGTAGCTCCCTATTGATATAAAAGGGGATGAAATGAAGGGTGAAAGAAAAATAAGAAGCAAGTCTTGAGGGAGTAAAGAGCCACCGTTAGATGGTTCTGCGCCAAGTGCGATCGATTGTCCTTCCTTTCTTTATATATTGAACTACCGTAACTCCACTCAACCAACAAAGTCAATTCAATACTCAAAGTTGAGTTACCATACAAACTCAATATCTATAAAAACAAAGGGGGAAGACTTTTTACTGAAGCCGACTATGCGGTCAGTTCCTACAAGTACCATTGGTCCCATGCGAGGTGTTATTGCCTCTTTCGGGGTCGTTTGGGGATTGATTTGGGTTTTCACCCTCCAACGGCTTGTTTTAAAGCCTAAACTAGATATTTTCAAATTATCGTCATACTCTCAAACCGGGTGACCCGCGACTATGCGGTCAGTTCTTACAAGTTACATATGTCCCGTACGAGGTGTTATTACCTCTTTCAGGGCCGCTTGGGGGCTGGTTTTTATTTCAACCTTTTAACGGCTTGTTTCTAAACCAAATCTATATATTTTCAAAGTTTCGTCATATTCGCAAATTGAGTGGCCAGTAACTAACGCAGCCCATTCTTGCGATCTACATTGGTCTCGTGCGATGGGTTATTGCCTCTTACGGGGCCGTTTGGGGGCTGATTTGGGTTTTCACCCTCAAACGGCTTGTTTTTAAGTCGAATCTAGATATTTTTAAATTATCGTCCTATTCTAAAATCGGGAGACCCGTGACTACGCGGTCAGTTCCTACAAGTCGCATTGGTCCCGTGCAAGGTGTTCATGTCTCTTATGGGGCCGTTTGGGGGCTGATTTGGGATTTCACCCTCAAACGGCTTGTTTTTAAGCCAAAACAAGATATTTTCAAATTATCGTCCTATTCTCAAACCGGGTGACCCGCGACTACACGGTCAATTCCTACAAGTTACATATGCCCCGTGCGAGGTGTTATTGCCTCTTTCGGGGACGTTTAGGGATTGGCTTGTATTTCCTCCCTTCAACGGCTTGTTTCTAAGCCTAACCTATATATTTTCAAGGTTTCGTCATATTCTCAAACCGAGAGGCCCGTGACTAACGCAGTCAGTTCCTGCGACTTACATTGGTCCCGTGTGAGTTGTTATTGCCTCTTACGGTGCCGTTTGGGGGCTGATTTGGGTTTTCACCCTCAAATGGCTTGTTTTTAAGCCCAATCTATATATTTTCAAATTATCGTCATGTTCTCAAACCGAGAGACCCGCGACCATGCGGTCAGTTCCTACAGTCCTAGTGGTCACGTCCGAGGTGTTCGTGCCTCTTACGGGGCCGTTTGGGAACTGGTTTGCGTTTTCACCCTGAAACGGCTTGTGTTTTAAGCCTAAACTTGATATTTTCAAATTATCGTAATATTGTCAAACCGGGAGACCCGCGACTCCGCGGACAGTTCCTACAAGTGACATCTGTCCCGTGCGAGGTGTTCGTGCCTCTTACAGGGCCGTCTGTCGGCTAGTTTGGTTTTTCACCCACAAACGGTACGTTTATAAGCCTAATCTAGATATTTTCAAATTATCATCATATTCTCATATTGGGTGACCCGTTACTACATGGTAAGTTTCTACAAGTTGCATTGGTCCCGTGCGAGGTGTTCGTGCCTCTTACGGGGCCGTATTGGGACTGGTTTGGGTTTTCACCCTCAAACGACTTGTTTTTAAGCCTAATCTTGATATTTTAAAATTATCATCATATTACCCGCGACTACGCGGTCAGTTCCTACATGTCCCATTGGTGCCGTGCGAGGTGTTTGTGCATCTTACGGGGCCGCTTGGGGACTGGTTTGGGTTTTCACCCTCAAACGACTTGTTTTTAAGCCTAAACTAGATATTTTCAAATTATCATCATATTCTCAAACCGGGAGACCCGCGACTACGCAGTCAGTTTCTACAAGTCCCATTGGTCCCGTGCTAGGTGTTCGTACCTCTTACGGGCCCGTTTTGGAACTGGTTTGGGTTTTCACCTTCAAACAGCTTATTTTTAAGCCTAAACCCGATATTTTCAAATTATCGTCATATTCTCAAACCGGGAGACCCGCGACTATGCGGTCAGTTCCTACAAGTTACATTTGTCTCGTGTGATGTGTTCGTGCCTCTTTCAGGGCCATTTGAGTGCTGGTTTGGATGTTCACCCTCAAACGGCATGTTTATAAGCCAAAACTATTTTAAAATTATTGTCATATTTCCAAATCGGGAGACCCGCGACTACGCAGTCAGTTCCTATAAGTCCCACTAGTCCCGTACGAAGTGTTCGTGCCTCTTTCTGGGCCGTTTGGAGATCGGTTTTGGTTTTCACCCTCAAACGGCTTATTTTTAAGCTTATTCAAGATATTTTCAAATTATCGTCATATTCTCAAATCGGGAGACTCCTGATTATGCAGTCAGTTCCTACAAGTCACATTGGTCCCGTGCGAGGTGTTCAAGTCTCTTACGGGGCCGTTTGGGGGCTAATTTGGGTTTTCACTCTCAAACGGCTTGTTTTGAAGCCAAAACTAGATATTTTAAAATTATCTTCGTATTCTCAAAATCGGTGACCCGCGACTACGCGATCAGCTCCTACAAGTTCATCTGTCCCGTACGAGGTGTTCGTGCCTCTTTCGGGCACGTTTGGGAGCTGGTTTGGATTTTCACCCTCAAACGGCTTGTTTTTAAGCCTAAACTAGATGTTTTCAAATTATCGTCATATTCTCAAACCGGGAGACCTGCGACTACGCGGACAGTTCCTACAAGTGACATCTGTCCCGTGCGAGGTGTTCGTGCCTCTTACAGGGCCGTCTGTCGGCTAGTTTGGTTTTTCACCCACAAACGGTACGTTTATAAGCCTAGTCTAGATATTTTCAAATTATCATCATATTCTCATATTGGGTGACCCGTTACTACATGGTAAGTTTCTACAAGTTGCATTGGTCCCGTGCGAGGTGTTCGTGCCTCTTACGGGGCCGTATTGGGACTGGTTTGGGTTTTCACGCTCAAACGACTTGTTTTTAAGCCTAATCTTGATATTTTAAAATTATCGTCATATTACCCGCGACTACGCGGTCAGTTCCTACATGTCCCATTGGTGCCGTGCGAGGTGTTTGTGCATCTTACGGGGCCCCTTGGGGACTGGTTTGGGTTTTCACCCTCAAACGACTTGTTTTTAAGCCTAAACTAGATATTTTCAAATTATCATCATATTCTCAAACCGGGAGACCCGCGACGACGCAGTCAGTTTCTACAAGTCCCATTGGTCCCGTGCTAGGTGTTCGTACCTCTTACGGGCCCGTTTTGGAACTGGTTTGGGTTTTCACCGTCAAACAGCTTATTTTTAAGCCTAAACCCGATATTTTCAAATTATCGTCATATTCTCAAACCGGGAGACCCGCGACTATGCGGTCAGTTCCTACAAGTTACATTTGTCTCGTGTGATGTGTTCGTGCCTCTTTCAGGGCCATTTGAGTGCTTGTTTGGATGTTCACCCTCAAACGACATGTTTATAAGCCAAAACTATTTTAAAATTATTGTCATATTTCCAAATCGGGAGACCCGCGACTACGCAGTCAGTTCCTATAAGTCCCACTAGTCCCGTACGAGGTGTTCGTACCTCTTTTAGGGCCGTTTGGAGATTGGTTTTGGTTTTCACCCTCAAACGGCTTATTTTTAAGCTTATTCAACATATTTTCAAATTATCGTCATATTCTCAAATCGGGAGACCCCTGATTACGCTGTCAGTTCCTACGAGTCACATTGGTCCCGTGCGAGGTGTTCAAGTCTCTTACGGGGCCGTTTGGGGGCTAATATGGGTTTTCACTCTCAAACGGCTTGTTTTGAAGCCAAAACTAGATATTTTAAAATTATCTTCGTATTCTCAAAATCGGTGACCCGCGACTACGCGATCAGCTCCTACAAGTTCATCTGTCCCGTACGAGGTGTTCATGCCTCTTTCGGGCCCGTTTGGGAGATGGTTTGGATTTTCACCCTCAAACGGCTTGTTTTTAAGCCTAAACTAGATGTTTTCAAATTATCGTCATATTCTCAAACCAGGAGACCTGCGACTACGCGGACAGTTCCTACAAGTGACATTTGTCCCGTGCGAGGTGTTCGTGCCTCTTCCGGGGCTGGTTTCGTTTCTCACCCTCAAACGACATGTTTATAAGCCTAATCTCGATATTTTCAAATTATCGTCATACTCTCAAATCGGGAGACCCGTGACTACGCGGTCAGTTTCTACAAGTCGCATTGGTCCGTGCGAGGTGTTCGTGCCTCTTACGGGGACGTATGGGGACTGGTTTGGGTTTTCTTCCTCAAACGGCTTGTTTTTAAGCCTAATCTAGATATTTTCAAATTATCATCATATGCTCAAACGGGGAGACCCGCGACTACGCGGTCAGTTCTACAAGTTCCATTTGTCCCGTGTGAGGTGTTCGTGCCTCTTCCGGGGCTGGTTTGGATTTTCACCCACAAACGGCATGTTAATAAGCCTAATCTAGAAATGTTCAAATTATCGTCATGTTCGAAAATCGGGAGACCCGTCACTTCGCTGTCAGTTCCTACAAGTCGCATTGGTCCCGTGCGAGGTGTTCGTATCTCTTACGAGGGCCGTTTGGGGTTGATTTGGGTTTTCACCCTCAAATGGCTTGTTTTTAAGCCTAATCTAGATATTTTCAAATTATCGTGATATTCTCAAACCGGGAGACCCGCGACTATGCGGTCAGTTCCTATAAGTCCCATTGGTCCCATACGAGGTGTTATTGCCTCTTTCGGGGTCGTTTGGGGATTGGTTTGGGTTTTCACCCTCCAACGGCTTGTTTTAAAGCCTAAACTAGATATTTTCAAATTATCGTCATACTCTCAAACCGGGTGACCCGCGACTATGCGGTCAGTTCTTACAAGTTACATATGTCCCGTACGAGGTGTTATTACCTCTTTCAGGGCCGCTTGGGGGCTGGTTTTTATTTCAACCTTTTAACGGCTTGTTTCTAAGCCAAATCTATATATTTTAAAAGTTTCGTCATATTCGCAAACTGAGTGGCTAGTAACTAACGCAGCCCATTCTTGCGATCTACATTGGTCCCGTGCGATGTGTTATTGCCTCTTACGGGGCCGTTTGGAGGCTGATTTGGGTTTTCACCCTCAAACGGCTTGTTTTTAAGTCGAATCTAGATATTTTTAAATTATCATCCTATTCTAAAATTGGGAGACCCGTGACTAAGCGGTCAATTCCTACATGTCACATTGGTCCCGTGCAAGGTGTTCATGTCTCTTATGGGGCCGTTTGGGGGCTGATTTGGGATTTCACCCTCAAACGGCTTGTTTTTGAGCCAAAACAAGATATTTTCAAATTATCGTCCTATTTTCATACCGGGTGACCCGCGACTACGCGGTCAATTCCTACAAGTTACATATGTCCCGTGCGAGGTGTTATTGCCTCTTTCGGGGACGTTTAGGGGTTGGTTTGTATTTATACCCTTCAACGGCTTGTTTCTAAGCCTAATCTGTATATTTTCAAAGTTTCGTCATATTCTCAAACCGAGAGGCCCGTGACTAACGCAGTCAGTTCCTGCGACTTACATTGGTCCCGTGCGAGTTGTTATTGCCTCTTACGGTGCCGTTTGGGGGCTGATTTGGGTTTTCACCCTCAAACGGCTTGTTTTTAAGCCCAATCTATATATTTTCAAATTATCGTCATGTTCTCAAACCGGGAGGCCCGCGACCATGCGGTCCGTTCCTACCGCCTAGTGGTCACGTCCGAGGTGTTCGTGCCTCTTACGGGGCCGTTTGGGAACTGGTTTTCGTTTTCACCCTGAAACAGCTTGTGTTTTAAGCCTAAACTTGATATTTTCAAATTATCGTAATATTATCAAACCGGGAGACCCGCGACTACGCGGACAGTTCCTACAAGTGACATCTGTCCCGTGCGAGGTGTTCGGGCCTCTTCCGGGGCCGTTTGTCGGCTAGTTTGGTTTTTCACCCACATACGGTACGTTTATAAGCCTAATCTAGATATTTTCAAATTATCATCATATTCTCATATTGGATGACCCGTTACTACATGGTAAGTTTCTACAAGTTGCATTGGTCCCGTGCGAGGTGTTCGTGCCTCTTACGGAGCCGTATTGGGACTGGTTTGGGTTTTCACCCTCAAACGACTTGTTTTTAAGCCTAATCTTGATATTTTCAAATTATCGTCATATTACTCGCGACAACGCGATCAGTTCCTACATGTCCCATTGGTGTCGTGCGAGGTGTTCGTGCATCTTACAGGGCCGTTTTGGAACTGGTTTGGGTTTTCACCTTCAAACGACTTTTTTTTCATCCTAAACTAGATATTTTCAAATTATCATCATATTCTCAAACCGGGAGACCCGCGACTACGTAGTCAGTTTCTACAAGTCCCATTGGTCATGTGCTAGGTGTTCGTACCTCTTACGGGCCCGTTTTGGAACTGGTTTGGGTTTTCACCTTCAAACGGCTTGTTTTTAAGCCTAAACCCGATATTTTCAAATTATCGTCATATTCTCAAACCGGGAGACCCGCGACTATGCGGTCAGTTCCTACAAGTTACATTTGTCTCGTGTGATGTGTTCGTGCCTCTTTCAGGGCCATTTGAGTGCTGGTTTGGATGTTCACCCTCAAACGGCATGTTTACAAACCAAAACTATTTTAAAATTATGGTCATATTTCCAAATCGGGAGACCCGCGACTACGCAGTCAGTTCCTATAAGTCCCACTTGTCCCGTACGAGGTGTTGGTGCCTCTTTCAGGGCCGTTTCGAGATTGGTTTTTGTTTTCACCCTCAAACGGCTTATTTTTTAAGCTTATTCAAGATATTTTCAAATTATCGTCATGTTCTCAAATCGGGAGACCCTTGATTACGCAGCCATTCCCTACAGGTCACATTGGTCCCGTGCGAGGTGTTCAAGTCTCTTACGGGGCCGTTTGGGGGCTAATTTGGGTTTTCACTCTCAAACGGCTTGTTTTGAAGCCAAAACTAGATATTTTAAAATTATCTTCGTATTCTCAAAATCGGTGACCCGCGACTACGCGATCAGCTCCTACAAGTTCATCTGTCCCGTACGAGGTGTTCGTGCCTCTTTCGGGCCCGTTTGGGAGCTGGTTTGGATTTTCACCCTCAAACGGCTTGTTTTTAAGCCTAAACTAGATGTTTTCAAATTATCGTCATATTCTCAAACCGGGAGACCTGCGACTACGCGGACAGTTCCTAAAAGTGACATTTGTCCCGTGCGAGGTGTTCGTGCCTCTTCCGGGGCCGTTTGGGGGCTGGTTTCGTTTTTCACCCTCAAACGACATGTTTATAAGCCTAATCTCGATATTTTCAAATTATCGTCATACTCTCAAATCGGGAGACCCGTGACTACGCGGTCAGTTTCTACCAGTCGCATTGGCCCGTGCGAGGTGTTCGTGCCTCTTACGGGGACGTATGGGGACTGGTTTGGGTTTTCACCCTCAAACGGCTTGTTTTTAAGCCTAATATATATATTTTCAAATTATCATCATATTCTCAAACGGGGAGACCTGCGACTACGCGGTCAGTTCCTACAAGTTCCATTTGTCCCGTGTGAGGTGTCCGTGCCTCTTCCGGGGCTGGTTTGGATTTTCACCCACAAAAGGCATGTTAATAAGCCTAATCTAGAAATTTTCAAATTATCGTCATATTCAAAAATCGGGAGACCCATGACTACGCTGTCAGTTCCTACAAGTCGCATTGGTCCCGTGCGAGGTGTTCGTATCTCTTACGGGGTCCGTTTGGGTGTTGATTTGGGTTTTCACCCTCAAATGGCTTGTTTTTAAGTCGAATCTAGATATTTTTAAATTATCGTCCTATTCTTAAATCGGGAGACCCGTGACTACGCGGTCAGTTCCTACAAGTCACATTGGTCCCGTGCGAGGTGTTCATGTCTCTTATGGGGCCGTTTGGGGGCTGATTTGGGATTTCACCCTCAAACGGCTTGTTTTTAAGCCAAAATAAGATATTTTCAAATTATCGTCCTATTCTCAAACAGGCTGACCCGCGACTACGCGGTCAATTCCTGCAAGTTACATATGCCCCGTACGAGGTGTTATTGCCTCTTTCGGGGACGATTAGGGATTGGTTTGTATTTCCACCCTTCAACGGCTTGTTTATAAGCCTAACCTATATATTTTCAAAGTTTCATCATATTCTCAAACCGAGAGGCCCGTGACTAACGCAGTCAGTTCCTGCGACTTACATTGGTCCCGTGCGAGTTGTTATTGCCTCTTACGGTGTCGTTTGGGGGCTGATTTGGGTTTTCACCCTCAAACGGCTTGTTTTTAAGCCCAATCTATATATTTTCAAATTATCGTCATGTTCTCAAACCAGGAGGCCCGCGACCATGCGGTCAGTTCCTACAGTCCTAGTGGTCACGTCCGAGGTGTTCGTGCCTCTTACGGGGCCGTTTGGGAACTGGTTTGCGTTTTCACCCTGAAACGGCTTGTGTTTTAAGCCTAAACTTGATATTTTCAAATTGTCGTAATATTCTCAAACCGGGAGACCCGCGACTACGCGGACAATTCCTACAAGTGACATCTGTCCCGTGCGAGGTGTTCGTGCCTCTTCCGGGGCCGTTTGTCGGCTATTTTGGTTTTTCACCCACAAACGGTACGTTTATAAGCCTAATCTAGATATTTTCAAATTATCATCATATTCTCATATTGGGTCTACACGGTAAGTTTCTCCAAGTTGCATTGGTCCCGTGCGAGGTGTTCGTGCCTCTTACGGGGCCGTATTGGGACTAGTTTGGGTTTTCACCCTCAAACGACTTTTTTTTAAGCCTAATCTTTATATTTTCAAATTATCGTCATATTACCCGCGACTACGCGATCAGTTCCTACATGTCCCATTGGTGCCGTGCGAGGTGTTCGTGCGTCTTACGGGGCCGTTTGGGGACTGGTTTGGGTTTTCACCCTCAAACGACTTGTTTTTAAGGCTAAACTAGATATTTTCAAATTATCATCATATTCTCAAACCGGGAGACCCGCGACTACGCAGTCAGTTTCTACAAGTCCCATTGGTCCCGTGCTAGGTGTTCGTACCTCTTACGGGCCCGTTTTGGAACTGGTTTGGGTTTTCACCTTCAAACGGCTTGTTTTTAAGCCTAAACCAGATATTTTCAAATTATCGTCATATTCTCAAACCGGGAGACCCGCGACTATGCGGTCAGTTCCTACAAGTTACATTTGTCTCGTGTGATGTGTTCGTGCCTCTTTCAGGGCCATTTGAGTGCTGGTTTGGATGTTCACCCTCAAACGGGAAGTTTATAAGCCAAAACTATTTTAAAATTATGGTCATATTTCCAAATCGGGACTCCCGCGACTACGCAGTCAGTTCCTATAAGTCCCACTAGTCCCGTCAAGGTGTTCGTGCCTCTTTCAGGGCCGTTTGGAGATTGGTTTTGGTTTTCACCCTCAAACGGCTTATATTTAAGCTTATTCAAGATATTTTCAAATTATCGTCATATTCTCAAATCGGGAGACCCCTGATTACGCAGTCAGTTCCTACAAGTCACATTGGTCCCGTGCGAGGTGTTCAAGTCTCTTACGGGGCCGTTTGGGGGATAATTTGGGTTTTCACTCTCAAACGGCTTGTTTTGAAGCCAAAACTAGATATTTTAAAATTATCTTCGTATTCTCAAAATTGGTGACCCGCGACTACGCGATCAGCTCCTACAAGTTCATCTGTCCCGTACGAGCTGTTCGTGCCTCTTTCGGGCGCGTTTGGGAGCTGGTTTTGATTTTCACCCACAAACGACTTGTTTTTTAAGCCTAAACTAGATGTTTTCAAATTATCGTCATATTCTCAAATCGGGAGACCTGCGATTACGCGGACAGTTCCTACAAGTGACATTTGTCTCGTGCGAGGTGTTCGTGCCTCTTCCGGGGCCGTTTGGGGGCTGGTTTCGTTTCTCACCCTCAAACGACATGTTTATAAGCCTAATCTCGATATTTTCAAATTATCGTCATATTCTCAAATCGGGAGACCCGTGACTACGCGGTCAGTTTCTACCAGTCGCATTGGCCCGTGCGAGGTGTTCGTGCCTCTTACGGGGACGTATGGGGACTGGTTTGGGTTTTCACCCTCAAACGGCTTGTTTTTAAGCCTAATCTAGATATTTTCAAATTATCGTCATATTCTCAAACGGGGAGACCCGCGACTACGCGGTCAGTTCCTTTAAGTTCCATTTGTCCCGACTGAGGTGTCCGTGCCTCTTCCGGGGCTGGTTTGGATTTTCACCCACAAACGGCATGTTAATAAGCCTAATCCAAAAATTTCCTTATTATCGTCATATTCAAAAATCGGGAGACCCGTGACTACGCTGTCAGTTCCTACAAGTCGCATTGGTCCCGTGCGAGGTGTTCGTATCTCTTACGGGGGCCGTTTGGGGGTTGATTTGGGTTTTCACCCTCAAATGGCTTGTTTTTAAGCCTAATCTAGATATTTTCAAATTATCGTCATACTCTCAAACCGGGTGACCCGCGACTATGCGGTCAGTTCTTACAAGTTACATATGTCCCGTACGAGGTGTTATTACCTCTTTCAGGGCCGCTTGGGGGCTGGTTTTTATTTCCACCATTTAACGGCTTGTTTCTAAGCCAAATCTATATATTTTCAATGTTTCGTCATATTCGCAAACCGAGTGGCCAGTAACTAACGCAGCCCATTCTTGCGATCTACATTGGTCCCGTGCGATGTGTTATTATTGCCTCTTACGGGGCCGTTTGGGGGCTGATTTGGGTTTTCACCCTCAAACAGCTTGTTTTTAAGTCGAATCTAGATATTTTTAATTTGTCGTCCTATTCTAAAATCGGGAGACCCGTGACTACACGGTCAGTTCCTACAAGTCACATTGGTCCCGTGCGAGGTGTTCATGTCTCTTATGGGGCCGTTTGGGGGCTGATTTGGGATTTCAACCTCAAACGGCTTGTTTTTAATCCAAAACAAGATATTTTAAAATTATCGTCCTATTCTCAAACCGGGTGACCCGCGACTACGCGGTCAATTCCTACAAGTTACATATGCCCCGTGCGAGGTATTATTGCCTCTTTCGGGGACGTTTAGGGGTTGGTTTATATTTCCACCCTTCAACGGCTTGTTTCTAAGCCTAATCTATATATTTTCAAAGTTTCGTCATATTCTCAAACCGAGAGGCCCGTGACTAACGCAGTCAATTCCTGCGACTTACATTGGTCCCGTGCGAGTTGTTATTGCCTCTTACGGTGCCGTTTGGGGGCTGATTTGGGTTTTCACCCTCAAACGGCTTGTTTTTAAACCCAATCTATATATTTTAAAATTATCGTCATGTTCTCAAACCGGGAGGCCCGCGACCATGCGGTCAGTTCCTACAGTCCTAGTGGTCACGTCCGAGGTGTTCGTGCCTCTTACGGGGCTGTTTGGGAACAGGTTTGCATTTTCACCCTGAAACGGCTTGTGTTTTAAGCCTAAACTTGATATTTTCAAATTATCGTAATATTCTCAAACCGGGAGACCGGCGACTACGCGGACAGTTCCTACAAGTGACATCTGTCCCGTGCGAGGTGTTCGTGCCTCTTCCGGGGCGTTTGTCGGCTAGTTTGGTTTTTCACCCACAAAAGGTACGTTTATAAGCCTAATCTAGATATTTTCAAATTATCATCATATTCTCATATTAGGTGACCCGTTACTACACGGTAAGTTTCTACAAGTTGCATTGGTCCCGTGCGAGGTGTTCGTGCCTCTTACGGGGCCGTATTGAGACTGGTTTGGGTTTTCACCCTCAAACGACTTCTTTTTAAGCCTAATCTTGATATTTTCAAATTATCGTCATATTACCCGCGACTACGCGATCAGTTCCTATATGTCCCATTGGTGCCGTGCGAGGTGTTCGTGCATCTTACGGGGCCGTTTGGGGACTGGTTTGGGTTTTCACCCTCAGACGACTTGTTTTTAAGCCTAAACTAGATATTTTCAAATTATCATCATATTCTCAAACTGGGAGACCCGCGACTACGCAGTCAGTTTCTACAAGTCCCATTGGTCCCGTGCTAGGTGTTCGTACCTCTTACGGGCCCGTTTTGGAACTGGTTTGGGTTTTCAACTTCGAACGGCTTGTTTTTAAGCCTAAACCCGATATTTTCAAATTATCGTCATATTCTCAATCCGGGAGAGTTCCTACAAGTTACATTTGTCTCGTGTGATGTGTTCGTGCCTCTTTCAGGGCATTTGAGTGTTGGTTTGGATGTTCACCCTCAAACGGCATGTTTATAAGCCAAAACTATTTTAAAATTATGGTCATATTTCCAAATCGGGAGACCCGCGACTACGCAGTCAGTTCCTATAAGTCCCACTAGTCCCGTACGAGGTGTTCGTGCCTCTTTCAGGGCCGTTTGGAGATTGGTTTTGGTTTTCACCCTCAAACGACTTATTTTTAAGCTTATTCAAGATATTTTCAAATTATCGTCATATTCTCAAATCGGGAGACCCCTGATTACGCTGTCAGTTCCTACAAGTCACATTGGTCCCGTGCGAGGTGTTCAAGTCTCTTACGGGGCCGTTTGGAGGCTAATTTTGGTTTTCACTCTCAAACGGCTTGTTTTGAAGCCAAAACTAGATATTTTAAAATTATCTTCGTATTCTCAAAATCGGTGACCCGCGACTACGCGATCAGCTCCTACAAGTTCATCTGTCCCGTACGAGGTGTTCGTGCCTCTTTCGGGCCCGTTTGGGAGTTGGTTTGGACTTTCACCCTCAAACGGCTTGTTTTTAAGCCTAAACTAGATGTTTTCAAATTATCGTCATATTCTCAAACCGGGAGACCTGCGACTACGCGGACAGTTCCTACAAGTGACATTTGTCCCGTGCGAGGTGTTCGTGCCTCTTCCGGGGCCGTTTGGGGGCTGGTTTCGTTTCTCACCCTCAAACGACATGTTTATAAGCCAAATCTCGATATTTTCAAATTATGGTCATATTCTCAAATCGGGAGACCCGTGACTACGCGGTCAGTTTCTACCAGTCGCATTGGCCCGTGCGAGGTGTTCGTGCCTCTCACGGGGACGTATGGGGACTGGTTTGGGTTTTCACCCTCAAACGGCTTGTTTTTAAGCCTAATCTAGATATTTTCAAATTATCGTCATATCCTCAAACGGGGAGACCCGCGACTACGCGGTCAGTTCCTACAAGTTCCATTTGTCCCGTGTGAGGTGCCCGTGCCTCTTCCGGGGCGGGTTTGGATTTTCACCCACAAACGGCATGTTAATAATCCTAATCTAGAAATTTTCAAATTATCGTCATATTCGAAAATCGGGAGACCCGTGACTACGCTGTCTGTTCCTACAAGTCGCATTGATCCCGTGCGAGGTGTTTGTATCTCTTACGGGGGCCGTTTGGGGGTTGATGTGGGTTTTCATCCTCAAATGGCTTATTTTTAAGCCTAATCTAGATATTTTCAAATTATCGTGATATTCTCAAACCGGGAGACCCGCGACTATGCGATCAGTTCCTATAAGTCCCATTGGTCCCATGCGAGGTGTTATTGCCTCTTTCGGCGTCGTTTGGGGATTAGTTTGGGTTTTCACCCTCCAACGGCTTGTTTTAAAGCCTAAACTAGATATTTTCAAATTATCGTCATACACTCAAACCGGGTGACCCGCGACTATGCGATCAGTTCTTACAAGTTACATACGTCCCGTACGAGGTGTTATTACCTCTTTTAGGGCCGCTTGTGGGCTGGTTTTTATTTCCACTTTTTAACGGCTTGTTTCTAAGCCAAATCTATATATTTTCAAAGTTACGTCATATTCGCAAACCGAGTGGCCAGTAACTAACGCAGCCAATTCTTGCGATCTACATTGGTCCCGTACGATGTGTTATTGCCTCTTACGGGGCCGTTTGGGGGCTGATTTGGGTTTTCACCCTCAAACGGCTAGTTTTTAAGTCGAATCTAGATATTTTTAAATTATCGTCCTATTCTAAAATCGGGAGACCCGTGACTACACGGTCAGTTCCTACTAGTCACATTGGTCCCGTGCGAGGTGTTCATGTCTCTTATGGGGCCGTTTGGGGGCTGATTTTGGATTTCAACCTCAAACGGCTTGTTTTTAAGCCAAAACAAGTTATTTTCAAATTATCGTCCTATTCTCAAACCGGGTGACCCGCGACTACGCGGTCAATTCCTACATGTTACATATGCCCCGTGCGAGGTATTATTGCCTCTTTCGGGGACGTTTAGGGGTTGGTTTGTATTTCCACCCTTCAACGGCTTGTTTCTAAGCCTAATCTATATATTTTCAAAGTTTCGTCATATTCTCAAACCGAGAGGCCCGTGACTAACGCAGTCAGTTCCTACGACTTACATTGGTCCCGTGCGAGTTGTTATTGCCTCTTACGGTGTCGTTTGGGGGCTGATTTGGGTTTTCACCCTCAAACGGCTTGTTTTTAAGCCCAATCTATATATTTTCAAATTATTGTCATGTTCTCAAACCGAGAGGCCCGCGACCATGCGGTCAGTTCCTACAGTCCTAGTGGTCACGTCCGAGGTGTTCGTGCCTCTTACGGGGCCGTTTGGGAACTGGTTTGCGTTTTCACCCTGAAACGGCTTGTGTTTTAAGCCTAAACTTGATATTTTCAAATTATCGTAATATTCTCAAACCGGGAGACCCGCGACTATGTGAACAGTTCCTACAAGTGACATTTGTCCCGTGCGAGGTGTTCGTGCCTCTTCCGGGGCCGTTTGTCGGCTAGTTTGGTTTTTCACCCACAAACGGTACGTTTATAAGCCTAATCTAGATATTTTCAAATTATCATCATATTCTCATATTGGGTGACCCGTTACTACATGGTAAGTTTCTACAAGTTGCGTTGGTCCCGTGCGAGGTGTTCGTGCCTCTTACGGGGCCGTATTGGGACTGGTTTGGGTTTTCACCCTCAAACGACTTGTTTTTAAGCCTAATCTTGATATTTACAAATTATCGTCATATTCTCAAACCGGGAGACCCGCGACTACGCGATCAGTTCCTACATGTCCCATTGGTGCCGTGCGAGGTGTTTGTGCATCTTACGGGGCCGTTTGGGGACTGGTTTGGGTTTTCACCCTCAAACGACTTGTTTTTAAGCCTAAACTAGATATTTTCAAATTATCATCATATTCTCAAACCGGGAGACCCGCGACTACGCAGTCAGTTTCTACAAGTCCCATTGGTCCCGTGCTAGGTGTTCGTACCTCTTACGGGCCCGTTTTGGAACTGGTTTGGGTTTTCACCTTCAAACAGCTTATTTTTAAGCCTAAACCCGATATTTTCAAATTATCGTCATATTCTCAAACCGGGAGACCCGCGACTATACGGTCAGTTCCTACAAGTTACATTTGTCTCGTGTGATGTGTTCGTGCCTCTTTCAGGGCCATTTGAGTGCTGGTTTGGATGTTCACCCTCAAACGGCATGTTTATAAGCCAAAACTATTTTAAAATTATTGTCATATTTCCAAATCGGGAGACCCGCGACTACGCTGTCAGTTCCTATAAGTCCCACTAGTCCCGTACGAGGTGTTCGTGCCTCTTTCAGGGCCGTTTGGAGATTGGTTTTGGTTTTCACCCTCAAACGGCTTATTTTTAAGCTTATTCAACATATTTTCAAATTATCGTCATATTCTCAAATCGGGAGACCCCTGATTATGCAGTCAGTTCCTACAAGTCACATTGGTCCCGTGCGAGGTGTTCAAGTCTCTTACGGGGCCGTTTGGGGGCTAATTTGGGTTTTCACTCTCAAACGGCTTGTTTTGAAGCCAAAACTAGATATTTTAAAATTATCTTCGTATTCTCAAAATCGGTGATCCGCGACTACGCGATCAGCTCCTACAAGTTCATCTGTCCCGTACGAGGTGTTCATGCCTCTTTCGGGCACGTTTGGGAGCTGGTTTGGATTTTCACCCTCAAACGGCTTGTTTTTAAGCCTAAACTAGATGTTTTCAAATTATCGTCATATTCTCAAACCGGGAGACCTGCGACTACGCGGACAGTTCCTACAAGTGACATTTGTCCCGTGCGAGGTGTTCGTGCCTCTTCCGGGGCCGTTTGGGGGCTGGTTTCGTTTCTCACCCTCAAACGACATGTTTATAAGCCTAATCTCGATATTTTCAAATTATCGTCATATTCTCAAATCGGGAGACCCGTGACTACGCGGTCAGTTTCTACCAGTCGCATTGGCCCGTGCGAGGTGTTCGTGCCTCTTACGGGGACGTATGGGGACTGGTTTCGTTTCTCACCATCAAACGACATGTTTATAAGCCTAATCTCGTTATTTTCAAATTATCATCATATTCTCAAATCGGGAGACCCGTGACTACGCGGTCAGTTTCTACCAGTCGCATTGGCCCGTGCGAGGTGTTCGTGCCTCTTACGGGGACGTATGGGGACTGGTTTGGTTTTCACCCTCAAACGGCTTGTTTTTAAGCCTAATCTAGATATTTTCAAATTATCGTCATATTCTCAAACGGGGAGACCCGCGACTACGCGGTCAGTTCCTTTAAGTTCCATTTGTCCCGACTGAGGTGTCCGTGCCTCTTCCGG
This sequence comes from Sambucus nigra, assembly GCA_949130495.1. NCBI lineage: Eukaryota > Viridiplantae > Streptophyta > Magnoliopsida > Dipsacales > Adoxaceae > Sambucus > Sambucus nigra. The sequence continues at coordinate 595,105 of CASBWL010000127.1, forward strand.
GGCTGGTTTGGATTTTCACCCACAAACGGCATGTTAATAAGCCTAATCCAAAAATTTCCTTATTATCGTCATATTCAAAAATCGGGAGACCCGTGACTACGCTGTCTGTTCCTACAAGTCGCATTGGTCCCGTACGAGGTGTTCGTATCTCTTACGGGGACCGTTTGGGGGTTGATTTGGGTTTTCACCCTCAAATGGCTTGTTTTTAAGCCTAATCTACGTATTTTCAAATTATCGTGATATTCTCAAACCGGGAGACCCGCGACTATGCGGTCAGTTCTTACAAGTTACATATGTCCCGTACGAGGTGTTATTACCTCTTTTAGGGCCGCTTGGGGGCTGGTTTTTATTTCAACCTTTTAACGGCTTGTTTCTAAGCCAAATCTATATATTTTCAATGTTTCGTCATATTCGCAAACCGAGTGGCCAGTAACTAACGCAGCCCATTCTTGCGATCTACATTGGTCCCGTGCGATGTGTTATTATTGCCTCTTACGGGGCCGTTTGGGGGCTGATTTGGGTTTTCACCCTCAAACAGCTTGTTTTTAAGTCGAATCTAGATATTTTTAAATTGTCGTCCTATTCTAAAATCGGGAGACCCGTGACTACGGGGTCAGTTCCTACAAGTCACATTGGTCCCGTGCGAGGTGTCTCTTATGGGGCCGTTTGGGGGCTGATTTGGGATTTCAACCTCAAACGGCTTGTTTTTAAGCCAAAACAAGATATTTTAAAATTATCGTCCTATTCTCAAACCGGGTGACCCGCGACTACGCGGTCAATTCCTACAAGTTACATATGCCCCGTGCGAGGTATTATTGCCTCTTTCGGGGACGTTTAGGGGTTGGTTTGTATTTCCACCCTTCAACGGCTTGTTTCTAAGCCTAATCTATATATTTTCAAAGTTTCGTCATATTCTCAAACCGAGAGGCCCGTGACTAACGCAGTCAATTCCTGCGACTTACATTGGTCCCGTGCGAGTTGTTATTGCCTCTTACGGTGCCGTTTGGGGGCTAATTTGGGTTTTCACCCTCAAACGGCTTGTTTTTAAACCCAATCTATATATTTTAAAATTATCGTCATGTTCTCAAACCGGGAGGCCCGCGACCATGCGGTCAGTTCCTACAGTCCTAGTGGTCACGTCCGAGGTGTTCGTGCCTCTTACGGGGCTGTTTGGGAACTGGTTTGCGTTTTCACCCTGAAACGGCTTGTGTTTTAAGCCTAAACTTGATATTTTCAAATTATCGTAATATTCTCAAACCGGGAGATCGACGACTACGCGGACAGTTCCTACAAGTGACGTCTGTCCCGTGCGAGGTGTTCGTGCCTCTTCCGGGGCGTTTGTCGGCTAGTTTGGTTTTTCACCCACAAACGGTACGTTTATAAGCCTAATCTAGATATTTTCAAATTATCATCATATTCTCATATTAGGTGACCCGTTACTACACGGTAAGTTTCTACAAGTAGCATTGGTCCCGTGCGAGGTGTTCGTGCCTCTTACGGGGCCGTATTGGGATTGGTTTGGGTTTTCACCCTCAAACGACTTCTTTTTAAGCCTAATCTTGATATTTTCAAATTATCGTCATATTACCCGCGACTACGCGATCAGTTCCTACATGTCCCATTGGTGCCGTGCGAGGTGTTCGTGCATCTTACGGGGCCGTTTGGGGACTGGTTTGGGTTTTCACCCTCGACGACTTGTTTTTAAGCCTAAACAAGATATTTTCAAATTATCATCATATTCTCAAACCGGGAGACCCGCGACTACGCAGTCAGTTTCTACAAGTCCCATTGGTCCCGTGCTAGGTGTTCGTACCTCTTACGGGCTCGCTTTGGAACTGGTTTGGGTTTTCAACTTCAAACGGCTTGTTTTTAAGCCTAAACCCGATATTTTCAAATTATCGTCATATTCTCAATCCGGGAGACCCGCGACTATGCGGTCAGTTCCTACAAGTTACATTTGTCTCGTGTGATGTGTTCGTGCCTCTTTCAAGGCCATTTGAGTGTTGGTTTGGATGTTCACCCTCAAACGGCATGTTTATAAGCCAAAACTATTTTAAAATTATGGTCATATTTCCAAATCGGGAGACCCGCGACTATGCTGTCAGTTCCTATAAGTCCCACTAGTCCCGTACGAGGTGTTCGTGCCTCTTTCAGGGCCGTTTGGAGATTGGTTTTGGTTTTCACCCTCAAACGGATTATTTTTAAGCTTATTCAAGATATTTTCAAATTATCATCATATTCTCAAATCGGGAGACCCCTGATTACGCTGTCAGTTCCTACAAGTCACATTGGTCCCGTGCGAGGTGTTCAAGTCTCTTACGGGGCCGTTTGGGGGCTAATTTGGGTTTTCACTCTCAAACGGCTTGTTTTGAATCCAAAACTAGATATTTTAAAATTATCTTCGTATTCTCAAAATCGGTGACCCGCGACTACGCGATCAGCTCCTACAATTTCATCTGTCCCGTACGAGGTGTTCGTGCCTCTTTCGGGCCCGTTTGGGAGCTGGTTTGGATTTTCACCCTCAAACGGCTTGTTTTTAAGCCTAAACTAGATGTTTTCAAATTATCGTCATATTCTTAAACCGGGAGGCCTGCGACTACGCGGACAGTTCCTACAAGTGACATTTGTCCCGTGCGAGGTGTCCGTGCCTCTTCCGGGGCCGTTTGGGGGCTGGTGTCATTTCTCACCCTCAAACACATGTTTATAAACCTAATCTCGATATTTTCAAATTATCGTCATATTCTCAAATCGCGAGACCCGTGACTACTCGGTCAGTTTCTACCAGTCGCATTGGCCCGTGCGAGGTGTTCATGCCTCTTACGGGGACGTATGGGGACTGGTTTGGGTTTTCACCCTCAAACGGCTTGTTTTTAAGCCTAATCTAGATATTTTCAAATTATCGTCATATTCTCAAACGGGGAGACCCGCGACTACGCGGTCAGTTCCTTTAAGTTCCATTTGTCCCGACTGAGGTGTCCGTGCATCTTCCGGGGCTGGTTTGGATTTTCACCCACAAACGACATGTTAATAAGCCTAATCTAGAAATTTTCAAATTATCTTCATATTCGAAAATCGGGAGACCTGCCGTGACTACGCTGTCAGTTCCTACAACTCGCATTGATCCCGTGCGAGGTGTTCGTATCTCTTACGGGGGCCGTTTGGGGGTTGATTTGGGTTTTCACCCTCAAATGGCTTGTTTTTAAGCCTAATCTAGATATTTTCAAATCATCGTGATATTCTCAAACCGGGAGACCCGCGACGATGCGGTCAGTTCCTACAAGTCCCATTGGTCCCATGCGAGGTGTTATTGCCTCTTTCGGGGTCGTTTGGGGATTGGTTTGGGTTTTCACCCTCCAACGGCTTGTTTTAAAGCCTAAACTAGATATTTTCAAATTATCGTCATTTTCTCATAGGTGAGCCGCGACTATGCGGTCAGTTCTTACAAGTTACATATGTCCCGTACGAGGTGTTATTACCGCTTTCAGGGCCGCTTGGGGGCTGGTTTTTATTTCAACCTTTTAACGGCTTGTTTCTAAGCCAAATCTATATATTTTCAAAGTTTCATCATATTCGCAAACCGAGTGGCCAGTAACTAACGCAGCCCATTCTTACGATCTACATTGGTCCCGTGCGATGTGTTATTGCCTCTTACGGGGCCGTTTGGGGGCTGATTTGGGTTTTCACCCTCAAACGGCTTGTTTTTAAGTCGAATCTAGATATTTATAAATTATCGTCCTATTCTTAAATCGGGAGACCCGTGACTACGCGGTCAGTCCCTACAAGTCACATTGGTCCCGTACGAGGTGTTCATGTCTCTTATGGAGCCGTTTGGGGGCTGATTTGGGATTTCACCCTCAAACGGCTTGTTTTTAAGCCAAAACAAGATATTTTCAAATTATCGTCCTATTCTCAAACCGGGTGACCCGCGACTACGCGGTCAATTCCTACAAGTTACATATGCCCCGTGCGAGGTGTTATTGCCTCTTTCGGGGACTTTAGGGGTTGGTTTGTATTTCCACCCTTCAACGGCTTGTTTCTAAGTCTAATCTATATATTTTCAAAGTTTCGTCATATTCTCAAACCGAGAGGCCCGTGACTAACGCAGTCAGTACCTGCGACTTACATTGGTTCCGTGCGAGTTGTTATTGCCTCTTATGGTGCCGTTTGGGGGCTGATTTGGGTTTTCACCCTCAAACGGCTTGTTTTTAAGCCCAATCTATATATTTTCAAATTATCGTCATGTTCTCAAACCGGGAGGCCCGCGACCATGCGGTCAGTTCCTACAGTCCTAGTGGTCACGTCCGAGGTGTTCGTGCCTCTTACGGGGCCGTTTGGGAACTGGTTTGCGTTTTCACCCTGAAACGGCTTGTGTTTTAAGCCTAAACTTGATATTTTCAAATTATCATAATATTCTCAAACCGGGAGACCCGCGACTACGCAGACAGTTCCTACAAGTGACATCTGTCCCGTGCGAGGTGTTCGTGCCTCTTCCGGGGCCGTTTGTCGGCTAGTTTTGTTTTTCACCCACAAACGGTACGTTTATAAGCCTAATCTAGATATTTTCAAATTATCATCATATTCTCATATTGGGTCTACACGGTAAGTTTCTACAAGTTGCATTGGTCCCGTGCGAGGTGTTCGTTCCTCTTACGGGGCCGTATTGGGACTGGTTTGGGTTTTCACCCTCAAACGACTTGTTTTTAAGCCTAATCTTGATATTTTCAAATTATCGTCATATTACCCGCGACTACGCGATCAGTTCCTACATGTCCCATTGGTGCCGTGCGAGGTGTTCGTGCATCTTACTGGGCCGTTTGGGGACTGGTTTGGGTTTTCACCCTCAAACGACTTGTTTGTAAGCCTAAACTAGATATTTTCAAATTATCATGATATTCTCAAACCGGGAGACCCGCGACAACGGAGTCAGTTTTTACAAGTCCCATTGGTCCCGTGCTAGGTGTTCGTACCTCTTACGGGCTCGCTTTGGAACTGGTTTGGGTTTTCACCTTCAAACGGCTTGTTTTTAAGCCTAAACCCGATATTTTCAAATTATCGTCATATTCTCAAACCGGGAGACCCGCGACTATGCGGTCAGTTCCTACAAGTTACATTTGTCTCGTGTGATGTGTTCGTGCCTCTTTCAGGGCCATTTGAGTGCTGGTTTGGATGTTCACCCTCAAACGGCATGTTTATAAGCCAAAACTATTTTAAAATTATGGTCATATTTCCAAATCGGGAGACCCGCGACTACACAGTCAGTTCCTATAAGTCCCACTAGTCCCGTACGAGGTGTTCGTGCCTCTTTCAGGGCCGTTTGGAGATTGGTTTTGGTTTTCACCCTCAAACGGCTTATTTTTAAGCTTTTTCAAGATATTTTCAAATTATCGTCATATTCTCAAATCGGGAGACCCCTGATTACGCAGTCAGTTCCTACAAGTCACATTGGTCCCGTGCGAGGTGTTCAAGTCTCTTACGGGGCCGTTCGGGGGCTAATTTGGGTTTTCACTCTCAAACGGCTTGTTTTGAAGCCAAAACTAGATATTTTAAAATTATCTTCGTATTCTCAAAATCGGTGACCCGCGACTACGCGATCAGCTCCTACAAGTTCATCTGTCCCGTACGAGGTGTTCGTGCCTCTTTCGGGCCCGTTTGGGAGCTGGTTTGGATTTTCACCCTCAAACGGCTTGTTTTTAAGCCTAAACTAGATGTTTTCAAATTATCGTCACATTCTCAAACCGGGAGACCAGCGACTACGCGGACAGTTCCTACAAGTGACATTTGTCCCGTGCGAGGTGTTCGTGCCTCTTCCGGGGCCGTTTGGGGGCTGGTTTCGTTTCTCACCCTCAAACGACATGTTTATAAGCCTAATCTCGATATTTTCAAATTATCGTCATATTCTCAAATCGGGAGACCCGTGACTACGCGGTCAGTTTCTACCAGTCGCATTGGCCCGTGCGAGGTGTTCGTGCCTCTTACGGGGACGTATGGGGACTGGTTTGGGTTTTCACCCTCAAACGGCTTGTTTTTAAGCCTAATCTAGATATTTTTAAATTATCGTCATATTCTCAAACGGGGTGACCCGCGACTACGAGGTCAGTTCCTAAAAGTTCCATTTGTCCCGTGTGAGGTGTCCGTGCCTCTTCCGGGACTGGTTTGGATTTTCACCCACAAACGGCATGTTAATAAGCCTAATCTAGAAATTTTCAAATTATCGTCATATTCGAAAATCGGGAGACCTGTGACTACGCTGTCAGTTCCTACAAGTCGCATTGGTCCCGTGCGAGGTGTTCGTATCTCTTACGGGGGCCGTTTGGGGATTGATTTGGGTTTTCACCCTCAAATGGCTTGTTTTTAAGCCTAATCTAGATATTTTCAAATTATCATGATATTCTCAAACCGGGAGACCCGCGACTATGCGGTCAGTTCCTACAAGTCCCATTGGTCCCATGCGAGGTGTTATTGCCTCTTTAGGGGTCGTTTGGGGATTGGTTTGGGTTTTCACCCTCCAACGGCTTGTTTTAAAGCCTAAACTAGATATTTTCAAATTATCGTCATACTCTCAAACCGGGTGACCCGCGACTATGCGGTCAGTTCTTACAAGTTACATATGTCCCGTGCGAGGTGTTATTACCTCTTTCAGGGCCGCTTGGGGGCTGGTTTTTATTTCCACCTTTTAACGGCTTGTTTCTAAGCCAAATCTATATATTTTCAAAGTTTCGTCATATTCGCAAACCGAGTGGCCAGTAACTAACGCAGCCCATTCTTGCGATCTACATTGGTCCCGTGCGATGTGTTATTGCCTCTTACGGGGCCGTTTGGGGGCTGATTTGGGTTTTCACCCTCAAACGGCTTGTTTTTAAGTCGAATCTGGATATTTTTAAACTATCGTCCTATTCTAAAATCGGGAGACCCGTGACTACGCGGTCAGTTCCTACAAGTCACATTGGTCCCGTGCGTGGTGTTCATGTCTCTTATGGGGCCGTTTGGGGGCTGATTTGGGATTTCACCCTCAAACGACTTGTTTTTAAGCCAAAACAAGATATATTCGTCCTATTCTCAAACCGGGTGACCCGCGACTACGTGGTCAATCCCTACAAGTTACATATGCCCCGTGCGAGGTGTTATTGCCTCTTTCGGGGACGTTTAGGGGTTGGTTTGTTTTCACCCTTCAACGGCTTGTTTCTAAGCCTAATCTATATATTTTCAAAGTTTCATCATATTCTCAAACCGAGAGGCCCGTGACTAACGCAGTCAGTTCCTGCGACTTACATTGGACCCGTGCGAGTTGTTATTGCCTCTTACGGTGCCGTTTGGGGGCTGATTTGGGTTTTCACCCTCAAACGGCTTGTTTTTAAGCCCAATCTATGTAATTTCAAATTATCTTCATGTTCTCAAACCGGGAGGCCCGCGACCATGGGGTCAGTTCCTACAGTCCTAGTGGTCACGTCCGAGGTGTTCGTGCCTCTTACGGGGCCGTTTGGGAACTGGTTTACGTTTTCACCCTGAAACGGCTTGTGTTTTAAGCCTAAACTTAATGTTTTCAAATTATCGTAATATTCTCAAACCGGGAGACCCGCGACTACGCGGACAGTTCCTACAAGTGACATCTGTCCCGTGCGAGGTGTTCGTGCCTCTTCCGGGGCCGTTTGTCGGCTAGTTTGGTTTTTCACCCACAAACGGTACGTTTATAAACCTAATCTAGATAATTTTAAATTATCATCATGTTCTCATATTGGGTGACCCGTTACTACACGGTAATCTACAAGTTGCATTGGTCCCGTGCGAGGTGTTCGTGCCTATTACGGGGCCGTATTGGGACTGGTTTGGGTTTTCACCCTCAAACGACTTGTTTTTAAGCCTAATCTTGATATTTTCAAATTATCGTCATATTACCCGCGACTACACGATCAGTTCCTACATGTCCCATTGGTGCCGTGCGAGGTGTTCGTGCATCTTACGGGGCCGTTTGGGGACTGGTTTGAGTTTTCACCCTCAAACGACTTGTTTTTAAGCCTAAACTAGATATTTTCAAATTATCATCATATTCTCAAACCGGGAGACCCGCGACTACGCAGTCAGTTTCTACAAGTCCCATTGGTCCCGTGCTAGGTGTTCGTACCTCTGACGGGCCCGTTTTGGAACTGGTTTGGGTTTTCACCTTCAAACGGCTTGTTTTTAAGCCTAAACCCGATATTTTCAAATTATCGTCATATTCTCAAACAGGGAGACCCGCGCGACTATACGGTCAGTTCCTGCAAGTTACATTTGTCTCGTGTGATGTGTTCGTGCCTCTTTCAGGGCCATTTGAGTGCTGGTTTGGATGTTCACCCTCAAACGGCATGTTATAAGCCAAAACTATTTTAAAATTATGGTCATATTTCCAAATCGGGAGACTCGCGACTACGCAGTCAGTTCCCATAAGTCCCACTAGTCCCGTACGAGGTGTTCGTTCCTCTTTCAGGGCCGTTTGGAGATTGGTTTAGGTTTTCACCCTCAAACGGCTTATTTTTAAGCTTATTCAAGATATTTTCAAATTATCGTCATATTCTCAAATCGGGAGACCCCTGATTACACAGTCAGTTCCTACAAGTCACATTGGTCCCGTGCGAGGTGTTCAAGTCTCTTACGGGGCCGTTTGGGGGCTAATTTGGGTTTTCACTCTCAAACGGCTTGTTTTGAATCCAAAACTAGATATTTTAAAATTATCTTCGTATTCTCAAAATCGGTGACCCGCGATTACGCGATCAGCTCCTACAATTTCATCTGTCCCGTACGAGGTGTTCGTGCCTCTTTCGGGCCCGTTTGGGAGCTGGTTGGGATTTTCACCCTCAAACGGCTTGTTTTTAAGCCTAAACTAGATGTTTTCAAATTATCGTCATATTCTTAAACCGGGAGGCCTGCGACTACGCGGACAGTTCCTACAAGTGACATTTGTCCCGTGCGAGGTGTCCGTGCCTCTTCCGGGGCCGTTTGGGGGCTGGTGTCGTTTCTCACCCTCAAACACATGTTTATAATCCTAATCTCGATATTTTCAAATTATCGTCATATTCTCAAATCGGGAGACCCGTGACTACGCGGTCAGTTTCTACCAGTCGTATTGGCCCGTGCGAGGTGTTCGTGCCTCTTACGGGGACGTATGGGGACTGGTTTGGGTTTTCACCCTCAAACGGCTTGTTTTTAAGCCTAATCTAGATATTTTCAAATTATCGTCATATTCTCAAATGGGGAGACCCGCGACTACGCGGTCAGTTCCTACAAGTTCCATTTGTCTCGTGTGAGGTGTCCGTGCCTCTTCCGGGGCTGGTTTGGATTTTCACCCACAAACGACATGTTGATAAGCCTAATCTAGTAATTTTCAAATTATCGTCATATTCGAAAATCGGGAGACCCGTGACTACGCTGTCAGTTCCTACAAGTCGCATTGGTCCCGTGCGAGGTGTTCGTATCTCTTACGGGGGCCGTTTGTGGGTTGATTTGGGTTTTCACCCTCAAATGGCATGTTTTTAAGCCTAATCTAGATATTTTCAAATCATCGTGATATTCTCAAACCGGGAGACCCGCGACTATGCGGTCAGTTCCTAGAAGTCCCATTGGTCCCATGCGAGGTGTTATTGCCTCTTTCAGGGTCGTTTGGGGATTGGTTTGGGTTTTCACCCTCCAACGGCTTGTTTTTTAGCCTAAACTAGATATTTTCAAATTATCGTCATACTCTCAAACCGGGTGACCCGCGATTATGCGGTTAGTTCTTACAAGTTACATATGTCCCGTACGAGGTGTTATTACCTCTTTCAGGGCCGCTTGGGGGATGGTTTTTATTTCCACCTTTTAACGGCTTGTTTCTAAGCCAAATCTTTATATTTTCAAAGTTTCGTCATATTCGCAAACCGAGTGGCCAGTAACTAACGCAGCCCATTCTTGCGATCTACATTGGTCCCGTGCGATGTGTTATTGCCTCTTACGGGGCCGTTTGGGTGCTGATTTGGGTTTTCACCCTCAAACGGCTTGTTTTTAAGTCGAATCTAGATATTTTTAAATTATCGTCCTATTCTAAAATCGGGAGACCCGTGACTACGCGGTCAGTTCCTACAAGTCACATTGGTCCCGTGCGAGGTGTTCATGTCTCTTATGGGGCCGTTTGGGGGCTGATTTGGGATTTCACCCTCAAACGGCTTGTTTTTAAGCCAAAACAAGATATTTTCAAATTATCGTCCTATTCTCAAACCGGGTGACCCGCGACTACGCGGTCAATTCCTACAAGTTACATATTCCCCGTGCGAGGTGTTATTGCCTCTTTGGGGGACGTTTAGGGGTTGGTTTGTATTTCCACCCTTCAACGGCTTGTTTCTAAGCCTAATCTATATATTTTCAAAGTTTCGTCATATTCTCAAACCGAGAGGCCCGTGACTAACACAGTCAGTTCCTGCGACTTACATTGGTCCCGTGCGAGTTGTTATTGCCTCTTACGGTGCCGTCTGGGGGCTGATTTGGGTTTTCACCCTCAAACGGCTTGTTTTTAAGCCCAATCTATATATTTTCAAATTATCGTCATGTTCTCAAACCGGGAGGCCCGCGACCATGCGGTCAGTTCCTACAGTCCTAGTGGTCACATTCGAGGTGGTCGTGCCTCTTACGGGACCGTTTGGGAACTGGTTTGCGTTTTCACCCTGAAACGGCTTGTGTTTTAAGCCTAAACTTGATATTTTCAAATTATCGTAATATTCTCAAACAGGGAGACCCGCGACTACGCGGACAGTTCCTACAAGTGACATTTGTCCCGTGCGAGGTGTTCGTGCCTCTTCCGGGGCCGTTTATCGGCTAGTTTGGTTTTTCACCCACAAACGGTACGTTTATAAACCTAATCTAGATATTTTCAAATTATCATCATATTCTCATATTGGGTGACCCGTTACTACACGGTAAGTTTCTACAAGTTGCATTGGTCCCGTGCGAGGTGTTCGTGCCTCTTACGGGGCTGTATTGGGACTGGTTTGGGTTTTCACCCTCAAACGACTTATTTTTAAGCCTAATCTTGATATTTTCAAATTATCGTCATATTACCCGCGACTACACGATCAGTTCCTACATGTCCCATTGGTGCCGTGCGAGGTGTTCGTGCATCTTACGGGGCCGTTTGGGGAATGGTTTGGGTTTTCACCCTCAAAGGACTTGTTTTTAAGCCTAAACTAGATATTTTCAAATTATCATCATATTCTCAAACCGGGAGACCCGCGACTACGCAGTCAGTTTCTACAAGTCCCATTGGTCCCGTACTAGGTGTTCGTACCTCTTACGGGCCCGTTTTGGAACTGGTTTGGGTTTTCACCTTCAAACGGCTTGTTTTTAAGCCTAAACCAAATATTTTCAAATTATCGTCATATTCTCAAACCGGGAGACCCGCGACTATGCCGTCAGTTCCTACAAGTTACATTTGTCTCGTGTGATGTGTTCGTGCCTCTTTCAGGGCCATTTGAGTGCTGGTTTGGATGTTCACCCTCAAACAGCATGTTATAAGCCAAAACTATTTTAAAATTATGGTCATATTTCCAAATCGGGAGACCCGCGACTACGCAGTTAGTTCCTATAAGTCCCACTAGTCCCGTACGAGGTGTTCGTGTCTCTTTCAGGGCCGTTTGGAGATTGGTTTTGGTTTTCACCCTGAAACGGCTTATTTTTAAGCTTATTCAAGATATTTTCAAATTATCATCATATTCTCAAATCGGGAGACCCCTGATTACGCAGTCAGTTCCTACAAGTCACATTGGTCCCGTGCGAGGTGTTCAAGTCTCTTACGGGGCCGTTTGGGGGCTAATTTGGGTTTTCACTCTCAAACGGCTTGTTTTGAAGCCAAAACTAGATATTTTAAAATTATCTTCGTATTCTCAAAATCGGTGACCCGCGACTACGCGATCAGCTCCTACAAGTTCATTTGTCCCGTACGAGGTGTTCGTGCCTCTTTCGGGCCCGTTTGGGAGCTGGTTTGGATTTTCACCCTCAAACGGCTTGTTTTTAAGCCTAAACTAGATGTTTTAAAATTATCGTCATATTCTCAAACCGGGAGACCTGCGACTACGCGGACAGTTCCTACAAGTGACATTTGTCCCGTGTGAGGTGTTCGTGCCTCTTCCGGGGCCGTTTGGGGGCTGGTTTCGTTTCTCATCCTCAAACGACATGTTTATAAGCCTAATATCGATATTTTGAAATTATCGTCATATTCTCAAATCGGGAGACCCGTGACTACGCAGTCAGTTTCTACCAGTCGCATTGGCCCGTGCGAGGTGTTCGTGCCTCTTACGGGGACGTATGGGGACTGGTTTGGGTTTTCACCCTCAAACGGCTTGTTTTTAATCCTAATCTAGATATTTTCAAATTATCGTCATATTCTCAAACGGGGAGACCCGCGACTACGCGGTCAGTTCCTACAAGTTCCATTTGTCCCGTGAGAGGTGTCCGTTCCTCTTCCGGGGCTGGTTTGGATTTTCACCCACAAATGGCATGTTAATAAGCCTAATCTAGAAATTTTCAAATTATCGTCATATTCGAAAATCGGGAGACCCGCCGTGACTACGCTGTCAGTTCCTACAAGTCGCATTGGTCCCGTACGAGGTGTTCGTATCTCTTACGGGGGCCATTTGGGGGTTGATTTGGGTTTTCACCTTCAAATGTCTTGTTTTTATGCCTAATCTAGATATTTTCAAATTATCGTGATATTCTCAAACCGGGAGACCCTCGAGTATGCGGTCACTTCCTACAAGTCCCATTGGTCCCATGCGAGGTGTTATTGCCTCTTTCGGGGTCGTTTGGGGATTGGTTTGGGTTTTCACCCTCCAACGGCTTGCTTTAAAGCCTAAACTAGATATTTTCAAATTATCGTCATACTCTCAAACCGGGTGACCCGCGACTATGCGGTCAGTTCTTACAAGTTACATATGTCCCGTACGACGTGTTATTACCTCTTTCAGGGCCGCTTGGGGGCTGGTTTTTATTTCCACATTTTAACGGCTTGTTTCTAAGCCAAATCTATATATTTTCAAAGTTTCGTCATATTCGCAAACCGAGTGGCCAATAACTAACGCAGTCCATTCTTGCGATCTACATTGGTCCCGTGCGATGTGTTATTGCCTCTTACGGGGCCGTTTGGGGGCTAATTTGGGTTTTCACCCTCAAACGGCTTGTTTTTAAGTCGAATCTAGATATTTTTAAATTATCGTCCTATTCTAAAATCGGGAGACCTACAAGTCACATTGGTCCCGTGCGAGGTTTTCATGTCTCTTATGGGGCCGTTTGGGGGCTGATTTGGGATTTCACCCTCAAACGGCTTGTTTTTAAGCCAAAACAAGATATTTTCAAATTATCGTCCTATTCTCAAACCGGGTGACCCGCGACTACGCGGTCAATTCCTAAATCGGGACGTTTAGGGGTTGGTTTGTATTTCCACCCTTCAACGGCTTGTTTCTAAGCCTAATCTATATATTTTCAAAGTTTCATCATATTCTCAAACCGAGAGGCCCGTGACTAACGCAGTCAGTTCCTGCGACTTACATTGGTCCCGTGCGAGTTGTTATTGCCTCTTACGGTGCCGTTTGGGGGCTGATTTGGGTTTTCACCCTCAAACGGCTTGTTTTTAAGCCCAATCTATATATTTTCAAATTATCGTCATGTTCTCAAACCGGGAGGCCCGCGACCATGCGGTCAGTTCCTACAGTCCTAGTGGTCACATTCGAGGTGTTCGTGCCTCTTACGGGGCCGTTTGGGAACTGGTTTGCGTTTTCACCCTGAAACGGCTTGTGTTTTAAGCCTAAACTTGATATTTTCAAATTATCGTAATATTCTCAAACCGGGAGACCCGCGACTACGCGGACAGTTCCTACAAGTGACATCTGTCCCGTGCGAGGTGTTCGTGCCTCTTCCGGGGCCGTTTCTCGGCTAGTTTGGTTTTTCACCCACAAACGGTACGTTTATAAACCTAATCTAGATATTTTTAAATTATCATCATGTTCTCATATTGGGTGACCCGTTACTACACGGTAATCTACAAGTTGCATTGGTCCCGTGCGAGGTGTTCGTGCCTATTACGGGGCCGTATTGGGATTGGTTTGGGTTTGCACCCTCAAACGACTTGTTTTTAAGCCTAATCTTGATATTTTCAAATTATCGTCATATTACCCGCGACTACACGATCAGTTCCTACATGTCCCATTGGTGCCGTGCGAGGTGTTCGTGCATCTTACGGGGCCGTTTGGGGAATGGTTTGGGTTTTCACCCTCAAAGGACTTGTTTTTAAACCTAAACTAGATATTTTCAAATTATCATCATATTCTCAAACCGGGAGACCCGCGACTACGCAGTCAGTTTCTACAAGTCCCATTGGTCCCGTACTAGGTGTTCGTACCTCTTACGGGCCCGTTTTGGAACTGGTTTGGGTTTTCACCTTCAAACGGCTTGTTTTTAAGCCTAAACCAAATATTTTCAAATTATCGTCATATTCTCAAACCGGGAGACCCGCGACTATGCGGTCAGTTCCTACAAGTTACATTTGTCTCGTGTGATGTGTTCGTGCCTCTTTCTGGGCCATTTGAGTGCTGGTTTGGATGATCACCCTCAAACGGCATGTTATAAGCCAAAACTATTTTAAAATTATGGTCATATTTCCAAATCGGGAGACCCGCGACTACGCAGTTAGTTCCTATAAGTCCCACTAGTCCCGTACGAGGTGTTCGTGCCGCTTTCAGGGCCGTTTGGAGATTGGTTTTGGTTTTCACCCTCAAACGGCTTATTTTTAAGCTTATTCAAGATATTTTCAAATTATCGTCATATTCTCAAATCGGGAGACCCCTGATTACGCAGTCAGTTCCTACAAGTCACATTGGTCCCGTGCGAGGTGTTCAAGTCTCTTACGGGGCCGTTTGGGGGCTAATTTGGGTTTTCACTCTCAAACGGCTTGTTTTGAAGTCAAAACTAGATATTTTAAAATTATCTTCGTATTCTCAAAATCGGTGACCCGCGACTACGCGATCAGCTCCTACAAGTTCATCTGTCCCGTACGAGGTGTTCGTGCCTCTTTCGGGCCCGTTTGGGAGCTGGTTTGGATTTTCATCCTCAAACGGCTTGTTTTTAAGCCTAAACTAGATGTTTTCAAATTATCGTCATATTCTCAAACCGGGAGACCTGCGACTACTCGGGCAGTTCCGACAAATGACATTTGTCCAGTGTGAGGTGTTCGTGCCTCTTCCGGGGCCGTTTGGGGGCTGGTTTCGTTTCTCAGCCTCAAACGACATGTTTATAAGCCTAATATCGATATTTTGAAATTATCGTCATATTCTCAAATCGGGAGACCCGTGACTACGCAGTCAGTTTCTACCAGTCGCATTGGCCCGTGCGAGGTGTTCGTGCCTCTTACGGGGACGTATGGGGACTGGTTTGGGTTTTCACCCTCAAACGGCTTGTTTTCAAGCCTAATCTAGATATTTTCAAATTATCATTATATTCTCAAACGGGGAGACCCGCGACTACGCGGTCAGTTCCTACAAGTTCCATTTGTCCCGTGTGAGGTGTCCGTGCCTCTTCCGGGGCTGGTTTGGATTTTCACCCACAAACGGCATCTTAATAAGCCTAATCTAGAAATTTTCAAATTATCGTCATATTCGAAAATCGGGAGACCCGCCGTGACTACGCTGTCAGTTCCTACAAGTCGCATTGGTCCCGTGCGAGGTGTTCGTATCTCTTACGGGGGCCGTTTGGGGGTTGATTTGGGTTTTCACCCTCAAATGGCTTGTTTTTAAGCCTAATCTAGGTATTTTCAAATTATCGTGATATTCTCAAACCGGGAGACCCGCGACTATGCGGTCAGTTCCTACAAGTCCCATTGGTCCCATGCGAGGTGTTATTGCCTCTTTCGGGGTCGTTTGGGGATTGGTTTGGGTTTTCACCCTCCAACGGCTTGTTTTAAAGCCTAAACTAGATATTTTCAAATTATCATCATACTCTCAAACCGGGTGACCCGCGACTATGCGGTCAGTTCTTACAAGTTACATATGTCCCGTATGAGGTGTTATTACCTCTTTCAGGGCCGCTTGGGGGCTGGTTTTTATTTCCACCTTTTAACGGCTTGTTTCTAAGCCAAATCTATTTTTTTTTTTTTTGGGAAAGATTGAGTATATAAAAAAACTAACAATTTATAGAGGAAAAAACCTTAACAAAAGAAAAAGAACCCAGGGCATACCCCAAAGGCAAACAAAACAACAAGAAGAGCCAAAAACTAGACTAATCCTTAGTACAGAAGACTATCTTCAGGAATGTTCCAGTACATACAAGCCATCCAGTTTGCATAGTTCCTTCTGTCCTTTTTCCAAGTAAGCACTTTTGCTCGAACCATGTTTTCAATGCCCTTCACAATGGAGTCAAGGGAATTGGAGACATGCTTGAAGCATCTAGCATTCCTTTCCATCCAAATGCAGTAGATAGTAGTAGTAAAGGATAAGGATCTTATCTTATCGCATAGAGTCTTCGTAGAGTGGTTAATAGTAGCCTTATCCAACTCACTATTTAAATCCAGGGTATCCCTATAGCATTGGTTTCTTAGCCACACCTCTTGCCATATACTTTTACTAAGGCTGCACTGAGTGAACAAGTGGTTATATGTCTCCCTCTCATTCCCACATAACTCACACAGGTCATCCATAGAAACCCCCCACTCATGTAGATTAACTTTAGTGTTGATGGCCCTCCTAACCACCAACCAGGTAATGAAAGAGCATTTAGGGATGCATACCTTACTCCACACAAACTTGCTCCAGTTAACCATAGGCTTATGTGCCTTTAAAAGATCCCAAGCAGAAGCTATGGTGAACTTCCCATTATTAGAGGGCAGCCACACAACATTATCATTTGCATCCTGAATAGTAGGAAGAATAGCATTCTTAACTTCATTCAGCTCCCAAGTCACAGTTGAAGGCCATCTCCACTCCAAGTGGTGGATAAAATCAGAAACTTTTGCTTTTAGATTACTAGCAGAGTCATACACAATGTTTCCCCCATATAAGGGGTGCAGCGGGCCATTAGGGTGCCAATTATCAAACCACAGAAAAGCATGATTTCCATTCCCAATGATGGTCTTTATTTTGCTTCTAAACTTCTCTCTGCTCTTGAGGATTTTCCTCCAGCTCCATGATGAATCATTTGGGATACTCAGAGCCCAGATGCTCCTTCCCTTGATCTTATAAATGTTGCACCATTTGATCCATAGGCTGTCCTTCTTACTGCATAGATTCCACAAGTGCTTAGCCATAGCTGCTCTGTTCCAAGTCTCTAGACACTTGATATTTAGCCCCCCCTCATCCAGAGATACACAAATATCCTTCCAATCAACTTTTGCCCCTTTGCTATTAGCCTCATCCCCTTTCCATAAGTAATTCCTCATAATCTGCTCAATTTTTTTAATGATGCTCTTGGGCAGGATAAAAATGCTTGCCCAATACACTTGGATGCTGAAAATCACAGTCTTCACAAGGAGGAGCCTACCTGCAAAACTCAGGAATTTATTAGTCCAACATCTGGTTCTCATAGTTATCCTTTCCACCAAGTGAGAGCAATCCTCCTTCTTCAACCTAGTTGTGATGAGAGGAACCCCCAGATATTTGAAAGGAGGGGAGCTGTGCTGTATTCCCAGAATAGAGGAGATCTCCTGAATCCCATCCACATTAACCCCAGCAGTGAAGAGGCTGCTCTTCTCCATGTTGTGCCATAAGCCCAGTTAAAGAGCTAAAATTTGATATGGCCTCCTTCACAATGCTGCAAGACACCCTGTCCCCACCAGCAAAAACTATCAGATCATCAGCAAAACTAAGGTGGGTTAGGGCCATCTCCTTGCACCTGGGGTGATAACTGAACAGGTCTGATTCAGCAGCTTTAGAAATAATCCCTGAGAAAGCCTCCATCACTAGCAGGAAAAGATATGGAGAGAGAGGGTCTCCCTGCCTGAGCCCTCTATTCCCATGAAAAAACCCATTCAGTTCCCCATTCAGATTAATGGAGAACCTGGTAGTAGTCACACACTTGGAGATCCACCCAATGACTTTGGGGGGGAAGCCAACATGAGTCAATAGCTGCATCAGGAAGTCCCAGCTCACTGTATCATAGGCTTTAAGAATATCTATCTTAATTGCACATCTAGGAGGGTTAGAGTCCCTATGATAATTTCTCATTAACTCTTGTAATAGCAGGATGTTATCAGCTATGGATCTGCCTTCAACAAAGGCAGCCTGATTATTACTAATGAGGTCTGGCATCATCTTCTTAAGCCTGCAAGTAATAACTTTGGAGATGCACTTGTACAAGGTGTTGCAGCACGATATAGGTCTGAAATCCCTCATACTTCTAGGGGCTGTAACCTTAGGAATCAAAGCCAGGCTGGTACAGTTCCACTGGTTGAAGAAACTCCCATTATCGAAAAAGAATTTTATAGCCTCACACACCTCTTCCCCAACAAGCTGCCAATTCATTTTAAAGAAATAACTGTTAAAGCCATCCGGACCAGGGGCCTTGTCAGACCCAATTCCAAACATTGCCTCTTTGATTTCATCATGTGTGACCTCTTTCTCCAATAACTCAGCTTGATTAGAGGTGAGTTTATTCTTAATCACCTCCCCCAAAACAGTGTTAGCATCAATACATCGCGACCTATTCCCTAACAAGTTCCCAAAAAATTTCACAGCTTCTCCAGCCACCTGCTCTTTCCCTTCAATGCACAAAATTTTCCTTCTAGCCACATTTTGATTTACTTTCTTATGAAAGAAAGTATTATTTTGGTCTCCCAGCTGCAGCCACTTAACTCTAGCCTTCTGTCTAAGGAATGACTCCTCCTCATTCCTAAGCTTAGCATATTTGATTCTCATCGCCTTAGCAGCATCCTGCTTCTCCCTATTAGCACCATCTCTGTCCAGTTCACTTTGGATAGCATCAAGCTTAGACTTGGAATCAACAACCATTGCTGAAATCTTGTTAAAGAACTTCCTATTAAAGTGCTTCAAAGAGGCCTTGACTCTATTCAGCTTCTTGAAGAGCTTCTGCATTGGGTTCCCATCCACATCAACATCCCAAGCTTCAATGATAGTAGGCATAAACTCATCGTGATTCATCATGAAGTTGAAGAACTTGAATGGCTTAGGTCTCCAAGTAATAGTGTTATCCATAATGGTGATAATGGGACTGTGGTCCGAAAATCCACAAGGAAGGGTAATAGCTTGTGAATTAGGGAAGAGAGCAGCCCACCTATCATTGTGTATGACTCTATCAATCCTCGATTGAACATTATTGTCACCCCTCTGATTCCTATTCCAGGTGAACCATAACCCACTATTGACCATATTATCCGCATTTAGCTCATTCAAACAATCATTAAACTCCTCAGCAGCAGCTCTGTCAATACCCAATACTCCCATTTTTTCCTCCTGGCATCTGACCACATTAAAATCCCCCATTAGTATCCAAGGCCCATCATTAACCACCAATTTATTTTCTCTAAGGAAAGTCCAAAGGCATCTCCTCTGCTCAGGAAGGTTTTCCCCATATATGAAGGTAGCATGGAAGGAGTAGCTGGTACCAATGATATTTACAAGGCAGAACAGGGCCTGTCTATGAGTGTAGATCACTTCAATCTTCAGAATATTTGGGTTCCAGCCCACAATCATTCTAGCCACACCCCCATCCATGGGGCAATTATGGATATACTCCCAATGATAGAAGCAAGAACTTTTAATAGTCTCCATATTGTTCCTTCTAATCTTAGTTTCCACAAGACTGATAAGGTCTAATCTATAATCCTTTATTAGTTTAACCACCTCCACCTGCTTATGGGGAGCATTAAGGCCCCTTATATTCCATGTACCCATTCTGGTCATCTAAACTTCTTAACTTTGTTACCTGTTTTCTTCTTCCCTTTCTTGTTACTCCCAGGTAACTCATTGCCTCCACCTTTTTCTCCTCCCCTTTCCAGCCCCTTGTCAAGTTCATCAACTGCCTTAATCTTAAGAACCAAGCCAGCTGGTGCAGGAGTTGACATTAGAGGATCTTCATTCTCAGTCTCCAAAATATCAAATGGATTAGGGGAATTTATGCTCTTATCCCCTTCTTCTAACACTGGCTTAGTAACTACCTCAGGCTGCCCTGCTACTGGATCATTCCTGGCATTAGGAACTAGATTGATCCCTTCCTCGGCCTGAACTTCTTTTGGTTTTGTTGCCCTCTTGTCATTATGATTCTTATTGGTTGTGTATTGCACTTGGGTCCATTCCTCTTCTAAGGCCTTCTGAATCTCAGTCTGACTTTTGAAAGGATACTTCATCTCTTTGTTGTTAGTTGCCACCCATGCCTTCTTGGCCTTCTGACAATTGAGGAGATCATGACCAAAAATGCCACATTTGATACACGATGGAGGTTTTTCTTGGTACTCAACTGCAACCACAGCAATGGACCCATCCTCCATTTTAATATCAATGGTCCTTGGGTATTCTCCCATGACTTTTAACTCAACACATATCCTAGCAAAACTGATTTTTTGCATTCCTTCAGTTATAGTATCAGCATACATTGGTATTCCAACTGAGCTAGCCACATAGCTCAGCCCCTCCACTGTCCATAACTGGACAAGAATGTCATGAAATTTGACCCAAACAGGAATCACATAAGTTGAGTCTTTGCTGAAAGAGAAGTTTGGAGCCCATTTTTGGATGATAATTGGGTTCCCCACAAAATGCCATGGGCCATTGTCAATTACCTCATCCCTCATATTAGCATTATCAAACATAAAGAAATAGAAACCATTGTTGTGACCCACAATCTGTTTGAGGCCAAACTTGTTCCATAACTTATGTGCTACATTGCAAACTAAGGTGTAAGGTAATTTCCTTCCCAGAAAGCAACCCACCATGCTATTTTCCCATTTAGCATATCCATTTGCTGCTATCTCCACTGGAGGGGCCACAGTGATCCTGTTATCAGAAATAGAGGGGGGATGATATGTGAGTCGAAGCTTGGGGCATCTTTTATTGGCAACAACATCCTTCCAAGATTTCTCCACAGCTACGTTCTTGGGGGAGCATGGAATAGGTCCACTACCATTACAATCCCCTGCTTCTTGCCTTATCTCTCTCTTATCTCCATCCCCAGTATTGGTGGAGTCCTTGCTTTCGTTTATGGCTCTTCCATGTTGCAGTACATCCTCATATGAGAACCCTTTATGCTTCATGAATTCCTTCTACATCTCTACAATCTTAGAGTCCTGAATCGTATCTTCTAAGGCAACAAATTGTCCCTCTTCATTTTCTTCCTTGTCAATTGAATCTTGAATATCAATCGGACCAGACTCCATTCCCAGGCCGCTATCTTGATTGGTGGGAAATCTCACTGCATCAAAAGGAACAAATCTAGCAATTTCCAAAGGGGAGGTACGCCTCTGGGAGTTCCCATCCGTGTGCGAGGACGTTTGGGAAGGGATAGGGTTACGAGCCCACCCACCACGAATGGCCGGAGGTAGTTTGTTCATGGTAGCCTATAGGTTAAGGTGGCCGGAGGTAGATTGGTAGGGTAAGGCGGTGGTAGTTTTAGGGTTGTGTTTGGTTGATGTTTTTTTAGAGAGAAGCGGGAGCATTTTTGTAGAGTTGGGAGTGTGAAAAGAATTAGCCAAATCTATATATTTTCAAAGTTTCGTCATATTCGCAAATCGAGTGGCCAATAACTAACGCAGCCCATTCTTGCGATCTACATTGGTCCCATGCGATGTGTTATTGCCTCTTACGGGGCCGTTTGGGGGCTAATTTGGGTTTTCACCCTCAAACGGCTTGTTTTTAAGTCGAATCTAGATATTTTTAAATTATCGTCCTATTCTAAAATCGGGAGACCCGAGACTACGCGGTCAGTTCCTACAAGTCACATTGGTCCCGTGCGAGGTGTTCATGTCTCTTATGGGGCCGTTTGGGGGCTGATTTGGGATTTCACCCTCAAACGGCTTGTTTTTAAGCCAAAACAAGATATTTTCAAATTATCATCCTATTCTCAAACCGGGTGACCCGCGACTACGCGGTCAATTCCTAAACCGGGACGTTTAGGGGTTGGTTTGTATTTCCACGCTTCAACGGCTTGTTTCTAAGCCTAATCTATATATTTTCAAAGTTTCGTCATATTCTCAAACCGAGAGGCCCGTGACTAACGCAGTCAGTTCCTGCGACTTACATTGGTTCCGTGCGAGTTGTTATTGCCTCTTATGGTGCCGTTTGGGGGCTGATTTGGGTTTTCACCCTCAAACGGCTTGTTTTTAAGCCCAATCTATATATTTTCAAATTATCATCATGTTCTCAAACCGGGAGGCCCGCGACCATGCGGTCAGTTCCTACAGTCTTAGTGGTCACATTCGAGGTGTTCGTGCCTCTTACGGGGCCGTTTGGGAACTGGTTTGCGTTTTCACCCTGAAACGGCTTGTGTTTTAAGCCTAAACTTGATATTTTCAAATTATCGTAATATTCTCAAACCGGGAGACCCGCGACTACGCGGACAGTTCCTACAAGTGACATCTGTCCCGTGCGAGGTGTTCGTGACTCTTCCGGGGCCGTTTGTCGGCTAGTTTGGTTTTTCACCCACAAACGGTACGTTTATAAGCCTAATCTAGATATTTTCAAATTATCATCATATTCTCATATTGGGTGACCCGTTACTACACGGTAAGTTTCTACAAGTTGCATTGGTCCCGTGCGAGGTGTTCGTGCCTCTTACGGGGCTGTATTGGGACTGGTTTGGGTTTTCACCCTTAAACGACTTGTTTTTAAGCCTAATCTTGATATTTTCAAATTATCGTCATATTACCCGCGACTACACGATCAGTTCCTACATGTCCCATTGGTGCCGTGCAAGGTGTTCGTGCATCTTACGGGGCCGTTTGGGGAATGGTTTGGGTTTTCACCCTCAAAGGACTTGTTTTTAAGCCTAAACTAGATATTTTCAAATTATCATCATATTCTCAAACCGGGAGACCCGCGACTACGCAGTCAGTTTCTACAAGTCCCATTGGTCCCGTGCTAGGTGTTCGTACCTCTTACGGGCCCGTTTTGGAACTGGTTTGGGTTTTCACCTTCAAACAGCTTATTTTTAAGCCTAAACCCGATATTTTCAAATTATCGTCATATTCTCAAACCGGGAGACCCGCGACTTTGCGGTCAGTTCCTACAAGTTACATTTGTCTCGTGTGATGTGTTCGTGCCTCTTTCAGGGCCATTTGAGTGCTGGTTTGGATGTTCACCCTCAAACGGCATGTTTATAAGCCAAAACTATTTTAAAATTATTGTCATATTTCCAAATCGGGAGACCCGCGACTACGCAGTCAGTTCCTATAAGTCCCACTAGTCCCGTACGAGGTGTTCGTGCCTCTTTCAGGGCCGTTTGGAGATTGGTTTTGGTTTTCACCCTCAAACGGCTTATTTTTAAGCTTATTCAACATATTTTCAAATTATCGTCATATTCTCAAATCGGGAGACCCCTGATCATGTAGTCAGTTCCTACAAGTCACATTGGTCCCGTGCGAGGTGTTCAAGTCTCTTACGGGGCCGTTTGGGGGCTAATTTGGGTTTTCACTCTCAAACGGCTTGTTTTGAAGCCAAAACTAGATATTTTAAAATTATCTTCGTATTCTCAAAATTGGTGATCCGCGACTACGCGATCAGCTCCTACAAGTTCATCTGTCCCGTACGAGGTGTTCATGCCTCTTTCGGGCACGTTTGGGAGCTGGTTTGGATTTTCACCCTCAAACGGCTTGTTTTTAAGCCTAAACTAGATGTTTTCAAATTATCGTCATATTCTCAAACCGGGAGACCTGCGACTACGCGGACAGTTCCTACAAGTGACATTTGTCCCGTGCGAGGTGTTCGTGCCTCTTCCGGGGCCGTTTGGGGGCTGGTTTCGTTTCTCACCCTCAAACGACATGTTTATAAGCCTAATCTCGATATTTTCAAATTATCGTCATATTCTCAAATCGGGAGACCCGTGACTACGCGGTCAGTTTCTACCCGTCGCATTGGCCCGTGCGAGGTGTTCGTGCCTCTTACGGGGACGTATGGGGACTGGTTTCGTTTCTCACCCTCAAACGACATGTTTATAAGCCTAATCTCGATATTTTCAAATTATCATCATATTCTCAAATCGGGAGACCCGTGACTACGCGGTTAGTTTCTAACAGTCGCATTGGCCCGTGCGAGGTGTTCGTGCCTCTTACGGGGACGTATGGGGACTGGTTTGGGTTTTCACCCTCAAACGGCTTGTTTTTAAGCCTAACCTAGATATTTTCAAATTATCGTCATATTCTCAAACGGGGAGACCCGCGACTACGCGGTCAGTTCCTTTAAGTTCCATTTGTCCCGACTGAGGTGTCCGTGCCTCTTCCGGGGCTGGTTTGGATTTTCACCCACAAACGGCATGTTAATAAGCCTAATCCAAAAATTTCCTTATTATCGTCATATTCAAAAATCGGGAGACCCGTGACTACGCTGTCAGTTCCTATAAGTCGCATTGGTACCGTGCGAGGTGTTCGTATCTCTTACGGGGGCCGTTTGGGGGTTGATTTGGGTTTTCACCCTCAAATGGCTTGTTTTTAAGCCTAATCTAGATATTTTCAAATTATCGTGATATTCTCAAACCGGGAGACCCGCGACTATGCGGTCAGTTCCCACAAGTCCCATTGGTCCCATGCGAGGTGTTATTGCCTCTTTAGGGGTCGTTTGGGGATTGGTTTGGGTTTTCACCCTCCAACGGCTTGTTTTAAAGCCTAAACTAGATATTTTCAAATTATCGTCATACTCTCAAACCGGGTGACCCGCGACTATGCGGTCAGTTCTTACAAGTTACATATGTCCCGTGCGAGGTGTTATTACCTCTTACGGGGCCGTTTGGGGGCTGATTTGGGTTTTCACCCTCAAACAGCTTGTTTTTAAGTCGAATCTAGATATTTTTAAATTGTCGTCATATTCTAAAATCGGGAGACCCGTGACTACGTGGTCAGTTCCTACAAGTCACATTGGTCCCGTGCGAGGTGTCTCTTATGGGGCCGTTTGGGGGCTGATTTGGGATTTCAACCTCAAACGGCTTGTTTTTAAGCCAAAACAAGATATTTTAAAATTATCGTCCTATTCTCAAACCGGGTGACCCGCGACTACACGGTCAATTCCTACAAGTTACATATGCCCCGTGCGAGGTATTATTGCCTCTTTCGGGGACGTTTAGGGGTTGGTTTGTATTTCCACCCTTCAACGGCTTGTTTCTAAGCC
Organism: Sambucus nigra; assembly: GCA_949130495.1. Taxonomy (NCBI): domain Eukaryota; kingdom Viridiplantae; phylum Streptophyta; class Magnoliopsida; order Dipsacales; family Adoxaceae; genus Sambucus; species Sambucus nigra. The sequence continues at coordinate 620,406 of CASBWL010000127.1, forward strand.
TAATCTATATATTTTCAAAGTTTCGTCATATTCTCAAACCGAGAGGCCCGTGACTAACGCAGTCAATTCCTGCGACTTACATTGGTCCCGTGCGAGTTGTTATTGCCTCTTACGGTGCCGTTTGGGGGCTGATTTGGGTTTTCACCCTCAAACGGCTTGTTTTTAAACCCAATCTATATATTTTAAAATTATCGTCATGTTCTCAAACCGGGAGGCCCGCGACCATGCGGTCAGTTCCTACAGTCCTAGTGGTCACGTCCGAGGTGTTCGTGCCTCTTACGGGGCTGTTTGGGAACTGGTTTGCGTTTTCACCCTGAAACGGCTTGTGTTTTAAGCCTAAACTTGATATTTTCAAATTATCGTAATATTCTCAAACCGGGAGACCGACGACTACGCGGACAGTTCCTACAAGTGACGTCTGTCCCGTGCGAGGTGTTCGTGCCTCTTCCGGGGCGTTTGTCGGCTAGTTTGGTTTTTCACCCACAAACGGTACGTTTATAAGCCTAATCTAGATATTTTCAAATTATCATCATATTCTCATATTAGGTGACCCGTTACTACACGGTAAGTTTCTACAAGTAGCATTGGTCCCGTGCGAGGTGTTTGTGCCTCTTACGGGGCCGTATTGGGACTGGTTTGGGTTTTCACCCTCAAACGACTTCTTTTTAAGCCTAATCTTGATATTTTCAAATTATCGTCATATTACCCGCGACTACGCGATCAGTTCCTACATGTCCCATTGGTGCCGTGCGAGGTGTTCGTGCATCTTACAGGGCCGTTTGGGGACTGGTTTGGGTTTTCACCCTCAGACGACTTGTTTTTAAGCCTAAACAAGATATTTTCAAATTATCATCATATTCTCAAACCGGGAGACCCGCGACTACGCAGTCAGTTTCTACAAGTCCCATTGGTCCCGTGCTAGGTGTTCGTACCTCTCACGGGCTCGTTTTGGAACTGGTTTGGGTTTTCAACTTCAAACGGCTTGTTTTTAAGCCTAAACCCGATATTTTCAAATTATCGTCATATTCTCAATCCGGGAGACCAACGACTATGCGGTCAGTTCCTACAAGTTACATTTGTCTCGTGTGATGTGTTCGTGCCTCTTTCAAGGCCATTTGAGTGTTGGTTTGGATGTTCACCCTCAAACGGCATGTTTATAAGCCAAAACTATTTTAAAATTATGGTCATATTTCCAAATCGGGAGACCCGCGACTACGCAGTCAGTTCCTATAAGTCCCACTAGTCCCGTACGAGGTGTTCGTGCCTCTTTCAGGGCCGTTTGGAGATTGGTTTTGGTTTTCACCCTCAAACGGCTTATTTTTAAGCTTATTCAAGATATTTTCAAATTATCGTCATATTCTCAAATCGGGAGACCCCTGATTACGCTGTCAGTTCCTACAAGTCACATTGGTCCCGTGCGAGGTGTTCAAGTCTCTTACGGGGCCGTTTGGGGGCTAATTTGGGTTTTCACTCTCAAACGGCTTGTTTTGAAGCCAAAACTAGATATTTTAAAATTATCTTCGTATTCTCAAAATCGGTGACCCGCGACTACGCGATCAGCTCCTACAAGTTCATCTTTCCCGTACGAGGTGTTCGTGCCTCTTTCGGGCCCGTTTGGGAGCTGGTTTGGATTTTCACCCTCAAACGGCTTGTTTTTAAGCCTAAACTAGATGTTTTCAAATTATCGTCATATTCTCAAACCGGGAGACCTGCGACTACGCGGACAGTTCCTACAAGTGACATTTGTCCCGTGCGAGGTGTTCGTGCCTCTTCCGGGGCCGTTTGGGGGCTGGTTTCGTTTCTCACCCTCAAACGACATGTTTATAAGCCTAATCTCGATATTTTCAAATTATGGTCATATTCTCAAATCGGGAGACCCGTGACTACGAGGTCAGTTTCTACCAGTCGCATTGGCCCGTGCGAGGTGTTCGTGCCTCTCACGGGGACGTATGGGGACTGGTTTGGGTTTTCACCCTCAAACGGCTTGTTTTTAAGCCTAATCTAGATATTTTCAAATTATCGTCATATCCTCAAACGGGGAGACCCGCGACTACGCGGTCAGTTCCTACAAGTTCCATTTGTCCCGTGTGAGGTGCCCGTGCCTCTTCCGGGGCGGGTTTGGATTTTCACCCACAAACGGCATGTTAATAAGCCTAATCTAGAAATTTTCAAATTATCGTCATCTTCGAAAATTGGGAGACCCGTGACTACGCTGTCAGTTCCTACAAGTCGCATTGATCCCGTGCGAGGTGTTTGTATCTCTTACGGGGGCCGTTTGGGGGTTGATTTGGGTTTTCACCCTCAAATGGCTTATTTTTAAGCCTAATCTAGATATTTTCAAATTATCGTGATATTCTCAAACCGGGAGACCCGCGACTATGCGGTCAGTTCCTACAAGTCCCATTGGTCCCATGCGAGGTGTTATTGCCTCTTTCGGGGTCGTTTGGGGATTGGTTTGGGTTTTCACCCTCCAACGGCTTGTTTTAAAGCCTAAACTAGATATTTTCAAATTATCGTCATACTCTCAAACCGGGTGACCCGCGACTATGCGGTCAGTTCTTACAAGTTACATATGTCCCGTACGAGGTGTTATTACCTCTTTCAGGGCCGCTTGGGGGCTGGTTTTTATTTCAACCTTTTAACGGCTTGTTTCTATGCCAAATCTATATGTTTTCAAAGTTTCGTCATATTCGCAAAGCGAGTGGCCAGTAACTAACGCAACCCATTCTTGCGATCTACATTGGTCCCGTGAGATGTGTTATTGCCTCTTACGGGGCCGTTTGGGGGCTGATTTGGGTTTTCACCCTCAAACGGCTTGTTTTTAAGTCGAATCTAGATATTTTTAAATTATCGTCCTATTCTAAAATCGGGAGACCCGTGACTACGCGGTCAGTTCCTACAAGTCACATTGGTCCCGTGCGAGGTGTTCATGTCTCTTATGGGGCCATTTGGGGGCTGATTTAGGATTTCACCCTCAAACGGCTTGTTTTTAAGCCAAAACAAGATATTTTCAAATTATCGTCCTATTCTCAAACCGGGTGACCCGCGACTACGCGGTCAATCCCTACAAGTTACATATGCCCCGTGCGAGGTGTTATTGCCTCTTTCGAGGACGTTTAGAGGTTGGTTTGTATTTCCACGCTTCAACGGCTTGTTTCTAAGCCTAATCTATATATTTTCAAGTTTCGTCATATTCTCAAACCGAGAGGCCCGTGACTACGCAGTCAATTCCTGCGACTTACATTGGTCCCGTGCGAGTTGTTATTGCCTCTTACGGTGCCGTTTGGGGGCTGATTTGGGTTTTCACCCTCAAACGGCTCGTTTTTAAACCCAATCTATATATTTTAAAATTATCGTCATGTTCTCAAACCGGGAGGCCCGCGACCATGCGGTCAGTTCCTACAGTCCTAGTGGTCACGTCCAAGGTGTTCGTGCCTCTTACGGGGCTGTTTGGGAACTGGTTTGCGTTTTCACCCTGAAACGGCTTGTGTTTTAAGCCTAAACTTGATATTTTCAAATTATCGTAATATTCTCAAACCGGGAGACCGGCGACTACGCGGACAATTCCTACAAGTGACATCTGTCCCGTGCGAGGTGTTCGTGCCTCTTCCGGGGCGTTTGTTGGCTAGTTTGGTTTTTCACCCACAAACGGTACGTTTATAAGCCTAATCTAGATATTTTCAAATTATCATCATATTCTCATATTAGGTGACCCGTTACTACACGGTAAGTTTCTACAAGTTGCATTGGTCCCGTGCGAGGTGTTCGTGCCTCTTACGGGGCCGTATTGGGACTGGTTTGGGTTTTCACCCTCAAATGACTTCTTTTTAAGCCTAATCTTGATATTTTCAAATTATCGTCATATTACCCGCGACTACGCGATCAGTTCCTACATGTCCCATTGGTGCCGTGCAAGGTGTTCGTGCATCTTACGGGGCCGTTTGGGGAATGGTTTGGGTTTTCACCCTCAAAGGACTTGTTTTTAAGCCTAAACTATATATTTTCAAATTATCATCATATTCTCAAACCGGGAGACCCGCGACTACGCAGTCAGTTTCTACAAGTCCCATTGGTCCCGTGCTAGGTGTTCGTACCTCTTACGGGCCCGTTTTGGAACTGGTTTGGGTTTTCAACTTCAAACGGCTTGTTTTTAAGCCTAAACCCGATATTTTCAAATTATCGTTCAATTCTCAATCCGGGAGACCCGCGACTATGCGGTCAGTTCCTACAAGTTACATTTGTCTCTTGTGATGTGTTCGTGCCTCTTTCAGGGCCATTTGAGTGCTGGTTTGGATGTTCACCCTCAAACGGCATGTTTATAAGCCAAAACTATTTTAAAATTATGGTCATATTTCCAAATTGGGAGACCCGCGACTACGCAGTTAGTTCCTATAAGTCCCACTAGTCCCATACGAGGTGTTCGTGCCTCTTTCAGGGCCGTTTGGAGATTGGTTTTGGTTTTCACCCTCAAACGGCTTATTTTTAAGCATATTCAAGATATTTTCAAATTATCGTCATATTCTCAAATCGGGAGACCCCTGATTACGCTGTCAGTTCCTACAAGTCACATTGGTCCCGTGCGAGGTGTTCAAGTCTCTTACGGGGCCGTTTGGGGGATAATTTGGGTTTTCACTCTCAAACGGCTTGTTTTGAAGCCAAAACTAGATATTTTAAAATTATCTTCGTATTCTCAAAATCGGTGACCCGCGACTACGCGATCAGCTCCTACAAGTTCATCTGTCCCGTACGAGGTGTTCGTGCCTCTTTCGGGCCCGTTTGGGAGCTGGTTTGGATTTTCACCCTCAAACGGCTTGTTTTTAAGCCTAAACTTGATGTTTTCAAATTATCGTCATATTCTCAAACCGGGAGACCTGCGACTACGCGGGCAGTTCCGACAAGTGACATTTGTCCCGTGTGAGGTGTTCGTGCCTCTTCCGGGGCCGTTTGGGGGCTGGTTTCGTTTCTCAGCCTCAAACGACATGTTTATAAACCTGATATCGATATTTTGAAATTATCGTCATATTCTCAAATCGGGAAACCCGTGACTACGCAGTCAGTTTCTACCAGTCGCATTGGCCCGTGCGAGGTGTTCGTGCCTCTTACGGGGACGTATGGGGACTGGTTTGGGTTTTCACCCTCAAACGGCTTGTTTTTAAGCCTAATCTAGATATTTTCAAATTATCATCATATTCTCAAACGGGGAGACCCGCGACTACGCGATCAGTTCCTACAAGTTCCATTTGTCCCGTGTGAGGTGTCCGTGCCTCTTCCGGGGCTGGTTTGGATTTTCACCCACAAACGGCATGTTAATAAGCCTAATCTTGAAATTTTCAAATTATCGTCATATTCGAAAATCGGGAGACCCGCCGTGACTACGCTGTCAGTTCCTACAAGTCGCATTGGTCCCGTGCGAGGTGTTCGTATCTCTTACGGGGGCCGTTTGGGGGTTGATTTGGGTTTTCACCCTCAAATGGCTTGTTTTTAAGCCTAATCTAGGTATTTTCAAATTATCGTGATATTCTCAAACCGGGAGACCCGCGACTATGCGGTCAGTTCCTACAAGTCCCATTGGTCCCATGCGAGGTGTTATTGCCTCTTTCGGGGTCGTTTGGGGATTGGTTTGGGTTTTCACCCTCCAACGGCTTGTTTTAAAGCCTAAACTAGATATTTTCAAATTATCATCATACTCTCAAACCGGGTGACCCGCGACTATGCGGTCAGTTCTTACAAGTTACATATGTCCCGTACGAGGTGTTATTACCTCTTTCAGGGCCGCTTAGGGGCTGGTTTTTATTTCCACCTTTTAACGGCTTGTTTCTAAGCCAAATCTATTTTTTTTTTTTGGGAAAGATTGAGTATATAAAAAAACTAACAATTTATAGAGGAAAAAACCTTAACAAAAGAAAAAGAACCCAGGGCATACCCCAAAGGCAAACAAAACAACAAGAAGAGCCAAAAACTAGACTAATCCTTAGTACAGAAGACTATCTTCAGGAATGTTCCAGTACATACAAGCCATCCAGTTTGCATAGTTCCTTCTGTCCTTTTTCCAAGTAAGCACTTTTGCTCGAACCATGTTTTCAATGCCCTTCACAATGGAGTCAAGGGAATTGGAGACATGCTTGAAGCATCTAGCATTCCTTTCCATCCAAATGCAGTAGATAGTAGTAGTAAAGGATAAGGATCTTATCTTATCGCATAGAGTCTTCGTAGAGTGGTTAATAGTAGCCTTATCCAACTCACTATTTAAATCCAGGGTATCCCTATAGCATTGGTTTCTTAGCCACACCTCTTGCCATATACTTTTACTAAGGCTGCACTGAGTGAACAAGTGGTTATATGTCTCCCTCTCATTCCCACATAACTCACACAGGTCATCCATAGAAACCCCCCACTCATGTAGATTAACTTTAGTGTTGATGGCCCTCCTAACCACCAACCAGGTAATGAAAGAGCATTTAGGGATGCATACCTTACTCCACACAAACTTGCTCCAGTTAACCATAGGCTTATGTGCCTTTAAAAGATCCCAAGCAGAAGCTATGGTGAACTTCCCATTATTAGAGGGCAGCCACACAACATTATCATTTGCATCCTGAATAGTAGGAAGAATAGCATTCTTAACTTCATTCAGCTCCCAAGTCACAGTTGAAGGCCATCTCCACTCCAAGTGGTGGATAAAATCAGAAACTTTTGCTTTTAGATTACTAGCAGAGTCATACACAATGTTTCCCCCATATAAGGGGTGCAGCGGGCCATTAGGGTGCCAATTATCAAACCACAGAAAAGCATGATTTCCATTCCCAATGATGGTCTTTATTTTGCTTCTAAACTTCTCTCTGCTCTTGAGGATTTTCCTCCAGCTCCATGATGAATCATTTGGGATACTCAGAGCCCAGATGCTCCTTCCCTTGATCTTATAAATGTTGCACCATTTGATCCATAGGCTGTCCTTCTTACTGCATAGATTCCACAAGTGCTTAGCCATAGCTGCTCTGTTCCAAGTCTCTAGACACTTGATATTTAGCCCCCCCTCATCCAGAGATACACAAATATCCTTCCAATCAACTTTTGCCCCTTTGCTATTAGCCTCATCCCCTTTCCATAAGTAATTCCTCATAATCTGCTCAATTTTTTTAATGATGCTCTTGGGCAGGATAAAAATGCTTGCCCAATACACTTGGATGCTGAAAATCACAGTCTTCACAAGGAGGAGCCTACCTGCAAAACTCAGGAATTTATTAGTCCAACATCTGGTTCTCATAGTTATCCTTTCCACCAAGTGAGAGCAATCCTCCTTCTTCAACCTAGTTGTGATGAGAGGAACCCCCAGATATTTGAAAGGAGGGGAGCTGTGCTGTATTCCCAGAATAGAGGAGATCTCCTGAATCCCATCCACATTAACCCCAGCAGTGAAGAGGCTGCTCTTCTCCATGTTGTGCCATAAGCCCAGTTAAAGAGCTAAAATTTGATATGGCCTCCTTCACAATGCTGCAAGACACCCTGTCCCCACCAGCAAAAACTATCAGATCATCAGCAAAACTAAGGTGGGTTAGGGCCATCTCCTTGCACCTGGGGTGATAACTGAACAGGTCTGATTCAGCAGCTTTAGAAATAATCCCTGAGAAAGCCTCCATCACTAGCAGGAAAAGATATGGAGAGAGAGGGTCTCCCTGCCTGAGCCCTCTATTCCCATGAAAAAACCCATTCAGTTCCCCATTCAGATTAATGGAGAACCTGGTAGTAGTCACACACTTGGAGATCCACCCAATGACTTTGGGGGGGAAGCCAACATGAGTCAATAGCTGCATCAGGAAGTCCCAGCTCACTGTATCATAGGCTTTAAGAATATCTATCTTAATTGCACATCTAGGAGGGTTAGAGTCCCTATGATAATTTCTCATTAACTCTTGTAATAGCAGGATGTTATCAGCTATGGATCTGCCTTCAACAAAGGCAGCCTGATTATTACTAATGAGGTCTGGCATCATCTTCTTAAGCCTGCAAGTAATAACTTTGGAGATGCACTTGTACAAGGTGTTGCAGCACGATATAGGTCTGAAATCCCTCATACTTCTAGGGGCTGTAACCTTAGGAATCAAAGCCAGGCTGGTACAGTTCCACTGGTTGAAGAAACTCCCATTATCGAAAAAGAATTTTATAGCCTCACACACCTCTTCCCCAACAAGCTGCCAATTCATTTTAAAGAAATAACTGTTAAAGCCATCCGGACCAGGGGCCTTGTCAGACCCAATTCCAAACATTGCCTCTTTGATTTCATCATGTGTGACCTCTTTCTCCAATAACTCAGCTTGATTAGAGGTGAGTTTATTCTTAATCACCTCCCCCAAAACAGTGTTAGCATCAATACATCGCGACCTATTCCCTAACAAGTTCCCAAAAAATTTCACAGCTTCTCCAGCCACCTGCTCTTTCCCTTCAATGCACAAAATTTTCCTTCTAGCCACATTTTGATTTACTTTCTTATGAAAGAAAGTATTATTTTGGTCTCCCAGCTGCAGCCACTTAACTCTAGCCTTCTGTCTAAGGAATGACTCCTCCTCATTCCTAAGCTTAGCATATTTGATTCTCATCGCCTTAGCAGCATCCTGCTTCTCCCTATTAGCACCATCTCTGTCCAGTTCACTTTGGATAGCATCAAGCTTAGACTTGGAATCAACAACCATTGCTGAAATCTTGTTAAAGAACTTCCTATTAAAGTGCTTCAAAGAGGCCTTGACTCTATTCAGCTTCTTGAAGAGCTTCTGCATTGGGTTCCCATCCACATCAACATCCCAAGCTTCAATGATAGTAGGCATAAACTCATCGTGATTCATCATGAAGTTGAAGAACTTGAATGGCTTAGGTCTCCAAGTAATAGTGTTATCCATAATGGTGATAATGGGACTGTGGTCCGAAAATCCACAAGGAAGGGTAATAGCTTGTGAATTAGGGAAGAGAGCAGCCCACCTATCATTGTGTATGACTCTATCAATCCTCGATTGAACATTATTGTCACCCCTCTGATTCCTATTCCAGGTGAACCATAACCCACTATTGACCATATTATCCGCATTTAGCTCATTCAAACAATCATTAAACTCCTCAGCAGCAGCTCTGTCAATACCCAATACTCCCATTTTTTCCTCCTGGCATCTGACCACATTAAAATCCCCCATTAGTATCCAAGGCCCATCATTAACCACCAATTTATTTTCTCTAAGGAAAGTCCAAAGGCATCTCCTCTGCTCAGGAAGGTTTTCCCCATATATGAAGGTAGCATGGAAGGAGTAGCTGGTACCAATGATATTTACAAGGCAGAACAGGGCCTGTCTATGAGTGTAGATCACTTCAATCTTCAGAATATTTGGGTTCCAGCCCACAATCACTCTAGCCACACCCCCATCCGTGGGGCAATTATGGATATACTCCCAATGATAGAAGCAAGAACTTTTAATAGTCTCCATATTGTTCCTTCTAATCTTAGTTTCCACAAGACTGATAAGGTCTAATCTATTATCCTTTATTAGTTTAACCACCTCCACCTGCTTATGGGGAGCCTTAAGGCCCCTTATATTCCATGTACCCATTCTGGTCATCTAAACTTCTTAACTTTGTTACCTGTTTTCTTCTTCCCTTTCTTGTTACTCCCAGGTAACTCATTGCCTCCACCTTTTTCTCCTCCCCTTTCCAGCCCCTTGTCAAGTTCATCAACTGCCTTAATCTTAAGAACCAAGCCAGCTGGTGCAGGAGTTGACATTAGAGGATCTTCATTCTCAGTCTCCAAAATATCAAATGGATTAGGGGAATTTATGCTCTTATCCCCTTCTTCTAACACTGGCTTAGTAACTACCTCAGGCTGCCCTGCTACTGGATCATTCCTGGCATTAGGAACTAGATTGATCCCTTCCTCGGCCTGAACTTCTTTTGGTTTTGTTGCCCTCTTGTCATTATGATTCTTATTGGTTGTGTATTGCACTTGGGTCCATTCCTCTTCTAAGGCCTTCTGAATCTCAGTCTGACTTTTGAAAGGATACTTCATCTCTTTGTTGTTAGTTGCCACCCATGCCTTCTTGGCCTTCTGACAATTGAGGAGATCATGACCAAAAATGCCACATTTGATACACGATGGAGGTTTTTCTTGGTACTCAACTGCAACCACAGCAATGGACCCATCCTCCATTTTAATATCAATGGTCCTTGGGTATTCTCCCATGACTTTTAACTCAACACATATCCTAGCAAAACTGATTTTCTGCATTCCTTCAGTTATAGTATCAGCATACATTGGTATTCCAACTGAGCTAGCCACATAGCTCAGCCCCTCCACTGTCCATAACTGGACAAGAATGTCATGAAATTTGACCCAAACAGGAATCACATAAGTTGAGTCTTTGCTGAAAGAGAAGTTTGGAGCCCATTTTTGGATGATAATTGGGTTCCCCACAAAATGCCATGGGCCATTGTCAATTACCTCATCCCTCATATTAGCATTATCAAACATAAAGAAATAGAAACCATTGTTGTGACCCACAATCTGTTTGAGGCCAAACTTGTTCCATAACTTATGTGCTACATTGCAAACTAAGGTGTAAGGTAATTTCCTTCCCAGAAAGCAACCCACCATGCTATTTTCCCATTTAGCATATCCATTTGCTGCTATCTCCACTGGAGGGGCCACAGTGATCCTGTTATCAGAAATAGAGGGGGGATGATATGTGAGTCGAAGCTTGGGGCATCTTTTATTGGCAACAACATCCTTCCAAGATTTCTCCACAGCTACGTTCTTGGGGGAGCATGGAATAGGTCCACTACCATTACAATCCCCTGCTTCTTGCCTTATCTCTCTCTTATCTCCATCCCCAGTATTGGTGGAGTCCTTGCTTTCGTTTATGGCTCTTCCATGTTGCAGTACATCCTCATATGAGAACCCTTTATGCTTCATGAATTCCTTCTACATCTCTACAATCTTAGAGTCCTGAATCGTATCTTCTAAGGCAACAAATTGTCCCTCTTCATTTTCTTCCTTGTCAATTGAATCTTGAATATCAATCGGACCAGACTCCATTCCCAGGCCGCTATCTTGATTGGTGGGAAATCTCACTGCATCAAAAGGAACAAATCTAGCAATTTCCAAAGGGGAGGTACGCCTCTGGGAGTTCCCATCCGTGTGCGAGGACGTTTGGGAAGGGATAGGGTTACGAGCCCACCCACCACGAATGGCCGGAGGTAGTTTGTTCATGGTAGCCTATAGGTTAAGGTGGCCGGAGGTAGATTGGTAGGGTAAGGCGGTGGTAGTTTTAGGGTTGTGTTTGGTTGATGTTTTTTTAGAGAGAAGCGGGAGCATTTTTGTAGAGTTGGGAGTGTGAAAAGAATTAGCCAAATCTATATATTTTCAAAGTTTCGTCATATTCGCAAATCGAGTGGCCAATAACTAACGCAGCCCATTCTTGCGATCTACATTGGTCCCATGCGATGTGTTATTGCCTCTTACGGGGCCGTTTGGGGGCTAATTTGGGTTTTCACCCTCAAACGGCTTGTTTTTAAGTCGAATCTAGATATTTTTAAATTATCGTCCTATTCTAAAATCGGGAGACCCGAGACTACGCGGTCAGTTCCTACAAGTCACATTGGTCCCGTGCGAGGTGTTCATGTCTCTTATGGGGCCGTTTGGGGGCTGATTTGGGATTTCACCCTCAAACGGCTTGTTTTTAAGCCAAAACAAGATATTTTCAAATTATCATCCTATTCTCAAACCGGGTGACCCGCGACTACGCGGTCAATTCCTAAACCGGGACGTTTAGGGGTTGGTTTGTATTTCCACGCTTCAACGGCTTGTTTCTAAGCCTAATCTATATATTTTCAAAGTTTCGTCATATTCTCAAACCGAGAGGCCCGTGACTAACGCAGTCAGTTCCTGCGACTTACATTGGTTCCGTGCGAGTTGTTATTGCCTCTTATGGTGCCGTTTGGGGGCTGATTTGGGTTTTCACCCTCAAACGGCTTGTTTTTAAGCCCAATCTATATATTTTCAAATTATCATCATGTTCTCAAACCGGGAGGCCCGCGACCATGCGGTCAGTTCCTACAGTCTTAGTGGTCACATTCGAGGTGTTCGTGCCTCTTACGGGGCCGTTTGGGAACTGGTTTGCGTTTTCACCCTGAAACGGCTTGTGTTTTAAGCCTAAACTTGATATTTTCAAATTATCGTAATATTCTCAAACCGGGAGACCCGCGACTACGCGGACAGTTCCTACAAGTGACATCTGTCCCGTGCGAGGTGTTCGTGACTCTTCCGGGGCCGTTTGTCGGCTAGTTTGGTTTTTCACCCACAAACGGTACGTTTATAAGCCTAATCTAGATATTTTCAAATTATCATCATATTCTCATATTGGGTGACCCGTTACTACACGGTAAGTTTCTACAAGTTGCATTGGTCCCGTGCGAGGTGTTCGTGCCTCTTACGGGGCTGTATTGGGACTGGTTTGGGTTTTCACCCTTAAACGACTTGTTTTTAAGCCTAATCTTGATATTTTCAAATTATCGTCATATTACCCGCGACTACACGATCAGTTCCTACATGTCCCATTGGTGCCGTGCAAGGTGTTCGTGCATCTTACGGGGCCGTTTGGGGAATGGTTTGGGTTTTCACCCTCAAAGGACTTGTTTTTAAGCCTAAACTAGATATTTTCAAATTATCATCATATTCTCAAACCGGGAGACCCGCGACTACGCAGTCAGTTTCTACAAGTCCCATTGGTCCCGTGCTAGGTGTTCGTACCTCTTACGGGCCCGTTTTGGAACTGGTTTGGGTTTTCACCTTCAAACAGCTTATTTTTAAGCCTAAACCCGATATTTTCAAATTATCGTCATATTCTCAAACCGGGAGACCCGCGACTTTGCGGTCAGTTCCTACAAGTTACATTTGTCTCGTGTGATGTGTTCGTGCCTCTTTCAGGGCCATTTGAGTGCTGGTTTGGATGTTCACCCTCAAACGGCATGTTTATAAGCCAAAACTATTTTAAAATTATTGTCATATTTCCAAATCGGGAGACCCGCGACTACGCAGTCACTTCCTATAAGTCCCACTAGTCCCGTACGAGGTGTTCGTGCCTCTTTCAGGGCCGTTTGGAGATTGGTTTTGGTTTTCACCCTCAAACGGCTTATTTTTAAGCTTATTCAACATATTTTCAAATTATCGTCATATTCTCAAATCGGGAGACCCCTGATCATGTAGTCAGTTCCTACAAGTCACATTGGTCCCGTGCGAGGTGTTCAAGTCTCTTACGGGGCCGTTTGGGGGCTAATTTGGGTTTTCACTCTCAAACGGCTTGTTTTGAAGCCAAAACTAGATATTTTAAAATTATCTTCGTATTCTCAAAATTGGTGATCCGCGACTACGCGATCAGCTCCTACAAGTTCATCTGTCCCGTACGAGGTGTTCATGCCTCTTTCGGGCACGTTTGGGAGCTGGTTTGGATTTTCACCCTCAAACGGCTTGTTTTTAAGCCTAAACTAGATGTTTTCAAATTATCGTCATATTCTCAAACCGGGAGACCTGCGACTACGCGGACAGTTCCTACAAGTGACATTTGTCCCGTGCGAGGTGTTCGTGCCTCTTCCGGGGCCGTTTGGGGGCTGGTTTCGTTTCTCACCCTCAAACGACATGTTTATAAGCCTAATCTCGATATTTTCAAATTATCGTCATATTCTCAAATCGGGAGACCCGTGACTACGCGGTCAGTTTCTACCCGTCGCATTGGCCCGTGCGAGGTGTTCGTGCCTCTTACGGGGACGTATGGGGACTGGTTTCGTTTCTCACCCTCAAACGACATGTTTATAAGCCTAATCTCGATATTTTCAAATTATCATCATATTCTCAAATCGGGAGACCCGTGACTACGCGGTTAGTTTCTAACAGTCGCATTGGCCCGTGCGAGGTGTTCGTGCCTCTTACGGGGACGTATGGGGACTGGTTTGGGTTTTCACCCTCAAACGGCTTGTTTTTAAGCCTAACCTAGATATTTTCAAATTATCGTCATATTCTCAAACGGGGAGACCCGCGACTACGCGGTCAGTTCCTTTAAGTTCCATTTGTCCCGACTGAGGTGTCCGTGCCTCTTCCGGGGCTGGTTTGGATTTTCACCCACAAACGCCATGTTAATAAGCCTAATCCAAAAATTTCCTTATTATCGTCATATTCAAAAATCGGGAGACCCGTGACTACGCTGTCAGTTCCTATAAGTCGCATTGGTACCGTGCGAGGTGTTCGTATCTCTTACGGGGGCCGTTTGGGGGTTGATTTGGGTTTTCACCCTCAAATGGCTTGTTTTTAAGCCTAATCTAGATATTTTCAAATTATCGTGATATTCTCAAACCGGGAGACCCGCGACTATGCGGTCAGTTCCCACAAGTCCCATTGGTCCCATGCGAGGTGTTATTGCCTCTTTAGGGGTCGTTTGGGGATTGGTTTGGGTTTTCACCCTCCAACGGCTTGTTTTAAAGCCTAAACTAGATATTTTCAAATTATCGTCATACTCTCAAACCGGGTGACCCGCGACTATGCGGTCAGTTCTTACAAGTTACATATGTCCCGTGCGAGGTGTTATTACCTCTTACGGGGCCGTTTGGGGGCTGATTTGGGTTTTCACCCTCAAACAGCTTGTTTTTAAGTCGAATCTAGATATTTTTAAATTGTCGTCATATTCTAAAATCGGGAGACCCGTGACTACGTGGTCAGTTCCTACAAGTCACATTGGTCCCGTGCGAGGTGTCTCTTATGGGGCCGTTTGGGGGCTGATTTGGGATTTCAACCTCAAACGGCTTGTTTTTAAGCCAAAACAAGATATTTTAAAATTATCGTCCTATTCTCAAACCGGGTGACCCGCGACTACACGGTCAATTCCTACAAGTTACATATGCCCCGTGCGAGGTATTATTGCCTCTTTCGGGGACGTTTAGGGGTTGGTTTGTATTTCCACCCTTCAACGGCTTGTTTCTAAGCCTAATCTATATATTTTCAAAGTTTCGTCATATTCTCAAACCGAGAGGCCCGTGACTAACGCAGTCAATTCCTGCGACTTACATTGGTCCCGTGCGAGTTGTTATTGCCTCTTACGGTGCCGTTTGGGGGCTGATTTGGGTTTTCACCCTCAAACGGCTTGTTTTTAAACCCAATCTATATATTTTAAAATTATCGTCATGTTCTCAAACCGGGAGGCCCGCGACCATGCGGTCAGTTCCTACAGTCCTAGTGGTCACGTCCGAGGTGTTCGTGCCTCTTACGGGGCTGTTTGGGAACTGGTTTGCGTTTTCACCCTGAAACGGCTTGTGTTTTAAGCCTAAACTTGATATTTTCAAATTATCGTAATATTCTCAAACCGGGAGACCGACGACTACGCGGACAGTTCCTACAAGTGACGTCTGTCCCGTGCGAGGTGTTCGTGCCTCTTCCGGGGCGTTTGTCGGCTAGTTTGGTTTTTCACCCACAAACGGTACGTTTATAAGCCTAATCTAGATATTTTCAAATTATCATCATATTCTCATATTAGGTGACCCGTTACTACACGGTAAGTTTCTACAAGTAGCATTGGTCCCGTGCGAGGTGTTTGTGCCTCTTACGGGGCCGTATTGGGACTGGTTTGGGTTTTCACCCTCAAACGACTTCTTTTTAAGCCTAATCTTGATATTTTCAAATTATCGTCATATTACCCGCGACTACGCGATCAGTTCCTACATGTCCCATTGGTGCCGTGCGAGGTGTTCGTGCATCTTACAGGGCCGTTTGGGGACTGGTTTGGGTTTTCACCCTCAGACGACTTGTTTTTAAGCCTAAACAAGATATTTTCAAATTATCATCATATTCTCAAACCGGGAGACCCGCGACTACGCAGTCAGTTTCTACAAGTCCCATTGGTCCCGTGCTAGGTGTTCGTACCTCTTACGGGCTCGTTTTGGAACTGGTTTGGGTTTTCAACTTCAAACGGCTTGTTTTTAAGCCTAAACCCGATATTTTCAAATTATCGTCATATTCTCAATCCGGGAGACCAACGACTATGCGGTCAGTTCCTACAAGTTACATTTGTCTCGTGTGATGTGTTCGTGCCTCTTTCAAGGCCATTTGAGTGTTGGTTTGGATGTTCACCCTCAAACGGCATGTTTATAAGCCAAAACTATTTTAAAATTATGGTCATATTTCCAAATCGGGAGACCCGCGACTACGCAGTCAGTTCCTATAAGTCCCACTAGTCCCGTACGAGGTGTTCGTGCCTCTTTCAGGGCCGTTTGGAGATTGGTTTTGGTTTTCACCCTCAAACGGCTTATTTTTAAGCTTATTCAAGATATTTTCAAATTATCGTCATATTCTCAAATCGGGAGACCCCTGATTACGCTGTCAGTTCCTACAAGTCACATTGGTCCCGTGCGAGGTGTTCAAGTCTCTTACGGGGCCGTTTGGGGGCTAATTTGGGTTTTCACTCTCAAACGGCTTGTTTTGAAGCCAAAACTAGATATTTTAAAATTATCTTCGTATTCTCAAAATCGGTGACCCGCGACTACGCGATCAGCTCCTACAAGTTCATCTGTCCCGTACGAGGTGTTCGTGCCTCTTTCGGGCCCGTCTGGGAGCTGGTTTGGATTTTCACCCTCAAACGGCTTGTTTTTAAGCCTAAACTAGATGTTTTCAAATTATCGTCATATTCTCAAACCGGGAGACCTGCGACTACGCGGACAGTTCCTACAAGTGACATTTGTCCCGTGCGAGGTGTTCGTGCCTCTTCCGGGGCCGTTTGGGGGCTGGTTTCGTTTCTCACCCTCAAACGACATGTTTATAAGCCTAATCTCGATATTTTCAAATTATGGTCATATTCTCAAATCGGGAGACCCGTGACTACGAGGTCAGTTTCTACCAGTCGCATTGGCCCGTGCGAGGTGTTCGTGCCTCTCACGGGGACGTATGGGGACTGGTTTGGGTTTTCACCCTCAAACGGCTTGTTTTTAAGCCTAATCTAGATATTTTCAAATTATCGTCATATCCTCAAACGGGGAGACCCGCGACTACGCGGTCAGTTCCTACAAGTTCCATTTGTCCCGTGTGAGGTGCCCGTGCCTCTTCCGGGGCGGGTTTGGATTTTCACCCACAAACGGCATGTTAATAAGCCTAATCTAGAAATTTTCAAATTATCGTCATCTTCGAAAATTGGGAGACCCGTGACTACGCTGTCAGTTCCTACAAGTCGCATTGATCCCGTGCGAGGTGTTTGTATCTCTTACGGGGGCCGTTTGGGGGTTGATTTGGGTTTTCACCCTCAAATGGCTTATTTTTAAGCCTAATCTAGATATTTTCAAATTATCGTGATATTCTCAAACCGGGAGACCCGCGACTATGCGGTCAGTTCCTACAAGTCCCATTGGTCCCATGCGAGGTGTTATTGCCTCTTTCGGGGTCGTTTGGGGATTGGTTTGGGTTTTCACCCTCCAACGGCTTGTTTTAAAGCCTAAACTAGATATTTTCAAATTATCGTCATACTCTCAAACCGGGTGACCCGCGACTATGCGGTCAGTTCTTACAAGTTACATATGTCCCGTACGAGGTGTTATTACCTCTTTCAGGGCCGCTTGGGGGCTGGTTTTTATTTCAACCTTTTAACGGCTTGTTTCTATGCCAAATCTATATGTTTTCAAAGTTTCGTCATATTCGCAAAGCGAGTGGCCAGTAACTAACGCAACCCATTCTTGCGATCTACATTGGTCCCGTGAGATGTGTTATTGCCTCTTACGGGGCCGTTTGGGGGCTGATTTGGGTTTTCACCCTCAAACGGCTTGTTTTTAAGTCGAATCTAGATATTTTTAAATTATCGTCCTATTCTAAAATCGGGAGACCCGTGACTACGCGGTCAGTTCCTACAAGTCACATTGGTCCCGTGCGAGGTGTTCATGTCTCTTATGGGGCCATTTGGGGGCTGATTTAGGATTTCACCCTCAAACGGCTTGTTTTTAAGCCAAAACAAGATATTTTCAAATTATCGTCCTATTCTCAAACCGGGTGACCCGCGACTACGCGGTCAATCCCTACAAGTTACATATGCCCCGTGCGAGGTGTTATTGCCTCTTTCGAGGACGTTTAGAGGTTGGTTTGTATTTCCACGCTTCAACGGCTTGTTTCTAAGCCTAATCTATATATTTTCAAGTTTCGTCATATTCTCAAACCGAGAGGCCCGTGACTACGCAGTCAATTCCTGCGACTTACATTGGTCCCGTGCGAGTTGTTATTGCCTCTTACGGTGCCGTTTGGGGGCTGATTTGGGTTTTCACCCTCAAACGGCTCGTTTTTAAACCCAATCTATATATTTTAAAATTATCGTCATGTTCTCAAACCGGGAGGCCCGCGACCATGCGGTCAGTTCCTACAGTCCTAGTGGTCACGTCCAAGGTGTTCGTGCCTCTTACGGGGCTGTTTGGGAACTGGTTTGCGTTTTCACCCTGAAACGGCTTGTGTTTTAAGCCTAAACTTGATATTTTCAAATTATCGTAATATTCTCAAACCGGGAGACCGGCGACTACGCGGACAATTCCTACAAGTGACATCTGTCCCGTGCGAGGTGTTCGTGCCTCTTCCGGGGCGTTTGTTGGCTAGTTTGGTTTTTCACCCACAAACGGTACGTTTATAAGCCTAATCTAGATATTTTCAAATTATCATCATATTCTCATATTAGGTGACCCGTTACTACACGGTAAGTTTCTACAAGTTGCATTGGTCCCGTGCGAGGTGTTCGTGCCTCTTACGGGGCCGTATTGGGACTGGTTTGGGTTTTCACCCTCAAACGACTTCTTTTTAAGCCTAATCTTGATATTTTCAAATTATCGTCATATTACCCGCGACTACGCGATCAGTTCCTACATGTCCCATTGGTGCCGTGCAAGGTGTTCGTGCATCTTACGGGGCCGTTTGGGGAATGGTTTGGGTTTTCACCCTCAAAGGACTTGTTTTTAAGCCTAAACTATATATTTTCAAATTATCATCATATTCTCAAACCGGGAGACCCGCGACTACGCAGTCAGTTTCTACAAGTCCCATTGGTCCCGTGCTAGGTGTTCGTACCTCTTACGGGCCCGTTTTGGAACTGGTTTGGGTTTTCAACTTCAAACGGCTTGTTTTTAAGCCTAAACCCGATATTTTCAAATTATCGTCCTATTCTCAATCCGGGAGACCCGCGACTATGCGGTCAGTTCCTACAAGTTACATTTGTCTCTTGTGATGTGTTCGTGCCTCTTTCAGGGCCATTTGAGTGCTGGTTTGGATGTTCACCCTCAAACGGCATGTTTATAAGCCAAAACTATTTTAAAATTATGGTCATATTTCCAAATTGGGAGACCCGCGACTACGCAGTTAGTTCCTATAAGTCCCACTAGTCCCATACGAGGTGTTCGTGCCTCTTTCAGGGCCGTTTGGAGATTGGTTTTGGTTTTCACCCTCAAACGGCTTATTTTTAAGCATATTCAAGATATTTTCAAATTATCGTCATATTCTCAAATCGGGAGACCCCTGATTACGCTGTCAGTTCCTACAAGTCACATTGGTCCCGTGCGAGGTGTTCAAGTCTCTTACGGGGCCGTTTGGGGGATAATTTGGGTTTTCACTCTCAAACGGCTTGTTTTGAAGCCAAAACTAGATATTTTAAAATTATCTTCGTATTCTCAAAATCGGTGACCCGCGACTACGCGATCAGCTCCTACAAGTTCATCTGTCCCGTACGAGGTGTTCGTGCCTCTTTCGGGCCCGTTTGGGAGCTGGTTTGGATTTTCACCCTCAAACGGCTTGTTTTTAAGCCTAAACTTGATGTTTTCAAATTATCGTCATATTCTCAAACCGGGAGACCTGCGACTACGCGGGCAGTTCCGACAAGTGACATTTGTCCCGTGTGAGGTGTTCGTGCCTCTTCCGGGGCCGTTTGGGGGCTGGTTTCGTTTCTCAGCCTCAAACGACATGTTTATAAACCTGATATCGATATTTTGAAATTATCGTCATATTCTCAAATCGGGAAACCCGTGACTACGCAGTCAGTTTCTACCAGTCGCATTGGCCCGTGCGAGGTGTTCGTGCCTCTTACGGGGACGTATGGGGACTGGTTTGGGTTTTCACCCTCAAACGGCTTGTTTTTAAGCCTAATCTAGATATTTTCAAATTATCATCATATTCTCAAACGGGGAGACCCGCGACTACGCGATCAGTTCCTACAAGTTCCATTTGTCCCGTGTGAGGTGTCCGTGCCTCTTCCGGGGCTGGTTTGGATTTTCACCCACAAACGGCATGTTAATAAGCCTAATCTTGAAATTTTCAAATTATCGTCATATTCGAAAATCGGGAGACCCGCCGTGACTACGCTGTCAGTTCCTACAAGTCGCATTGGTCCCGTGCGAGGTGTTCGTATCTCTTACGGGGGCCGTTTGGGGGTTGATTTGGGTTTTCACCCTCAAATGGCTTGTTTTTAAGCCTAATCTAGGTATTTTCAAATTATCGTGATATTCTCAAACCGGGAGACCCGCGACTATGCGGTCAGTTCCTACAAGTCCCATTGGTCCCATGCGAGGTGTTATTGCCTCTTTCGGGGTCGTTTGGGGATTGGTTTGGGTTTTCACCCTCCAACGGCTTGTTTTAAAGCCTAAACTAGATATTTTCAAATTATCATCATACTCTCAAACCGGGTGACCCGCGACTATGCGGTCAGTTCTTACAAGTTACATATGTCCCGTACGAGGTGTTATTACCTCTTTCAGGGCCGCTTAGGGGCTGGTTTTTATTTCCACCTTTTAACGGCTTGTTTCTAAGCCAAATCTATTTTTTTTTTTTTTGGGAAAGATTGAGTATATAAAAAAACTAACAATTTATAGAGGAAAAAACCTTAACAAAAGAAAAAGAACCCAGGGCATACCCCAAAGGCAAACAAAACAACAAGAAGAGCCAAAAACTAGACTAATCCTTAGTACAGAAGACTATCTTCAGGAATGTTCCAGTACATACAAGCCATCCAGTTTGCATAGTTCCTTCTGTCCTTTTTCCAAGTAAGCACTTTTGCTCGAACCATGTTTTCAATGCCCTTCACAATGGAGTCAAGGGAATTGGAAACATGCTTGAAGCATCTAGCATTCCTTTCCATCCAAATGCAGTAGATAGTAGTAGTAAAGGATAAGGATCTTATCTTATCGCATAGAGTCTTCGTAGAGTGGTTAATAGTAGCCTTATCCAACTCACTATTTAAATCCAGGGTATCCCTATAGCATTGGTTTCTTAGCCACACCTCTTGCCATATACTTTTACTAAGGCTGCACTGAGTGAACAAGTGGTTATATGTCTCCCTCTCATTCCCACATAACTCACACAGGTCATCCATAGAAACCCCCCACTCATGTAGATTAACTTTAGTGTTGATGGCCCTCCTAACCACCAACCAGGTAATGAAAGAGCATTTAGGGATGCATACCTTACTCCACACAAACTTGCTCCAGTTAACCATAGGCTTATGTGCCTTTAAAAGATCCCAAGCAGAAGCTATGGTGAACTTCCCATTATTAGAGGGCAGCCACACAACATTATCATTTGCATCCTGAATAGTAGGAAGAATAGCATTCTTAACTTCATTCAGCTCCCAAGTCACAGTTGAAGGCCATCTCCACTCCAAGTGGTGGATAAAATCAGAAACTTTTGCTTTTAGATTACTAGCAGAGTCATACACAATGTTTCCCCCATATAAGGGGTGCAGCGGGCCATTAGGGTGCCAATTATCAAACCACAGAAAAGCATGATTTCCATTCCCAATGATGGTCTTTATTTTGCTTCTAAACTTCTCTCTGCTCTTGAGGATTTTCCTCCAGCTCCATGATGAATCATTTGGGATACTCAGAGCCCAGATGCTCCTTCCCTTGATCTTATAAATGTTGCACCATTTGATCCATAGGTTGTCCTTCTTACTGCATAGATTCCACAAGTGCTTAGCCATAGCTGCTCTGTTCCAAGTCTCTAGACACTTGATATTTAGCCCCCCCTCATCCAGAGATACACAAATATCCTTCCAATCAACTTTTGCCCCTTTGCTATTAGCCTCATCCCCTTTCCATAAGTAATTCCTCATAATCTGCTCAATTTTTTTAATGATGCTCTTGGGCAGGATAAAAATGCTTGCCCAATACACTTGGATGCTGAAAATCACAGTCTTCACAAGGAGGAGCCTACCTGCAAAACTCAGGAATTTATTAGTCCAACATCTGGTTCTCATAGTTATCCTTTCCACCAAGTGAGAGCAATCCTCCTTCTTCAACCTAGTTGTGATGAGAGGAACCCCCAGATATTTGAAAGGAGGGGAGCTGTGCTGTATTCCCAGAATAGAGGAGATCTCCTGAATCCCATCCACATTAACCCCAGCAGTGAAGAGGCTGCTCTTCTCCATGTTGTGCCATAAGCCCAGTTAAAGAGCTGAAATTTGATATGGCCTCCTTCACAATGCTGCAAGACACCCTGTCCCCACCAGCAAAAACTATCAGATCATCAGCAAAACTAAGGTGGGTTAGGGCCATCTCCTTGCACCTGGGGTGATAACTGAACAGGTCTGATTCAGCAGCTTTAGAAATAATCCCTGAGAAAGCCTCCATCACTAGCAGGAAAAGATATGGAGAGAGAGGGTCTCCCTGCCTGAGCCCTCTATTCCCATGAAAAAACCCATTCAGTTCCCCATTCAGATTAATGGAGAACCTGGTAGTAGTCACACACTTGGAGATCCACCCAATGACTTTGGGGGGGAAGCCAACATGAGTCAATAGCTGCATCAGGAAGTCCCAGCTCACTGTATCATAGGCTTTAAGAATATCTATCTTAATTGCACATCTAGGAGGGTTAGAGTCCCTATGATAATTTCTCATTAACTCTTGTAATAGCAGGATGTTATCAGCTATGGATCTGCCTTCAACAAAGGCAGCCTGATTATTACTAATGAGGTCTGGCATCATCTTCTTAAGCCTGCAAGTAATAACTTTGGAGATGCACTTGTACAAGGTGTTGCAGCACGATATAGGTCTGAAATCCCTCATACTTCTAGGGGCTGTAACCTTAGGAATCAAAGCCAGGCTGGTACAGTTCCACTGGTTGAAGAAACTCCCATTATCGAAAAAGAATTTTATAGCCTCACACACCTCTTCCCCAACAAGCTGCCAATTCATTTTAAAGAAATAACTGTTAAAGCCATCCGGACCAGGGGCCTTGTCAGACCCAATTCCAAACATTGCCTCTTTGATTTCATCATGTGTGACCTCTTTCTCCAATAACTCAGCTTGATTAGAGGTGAGTTTATTCTTAATCACCTCCCCCAAAACAGTGTTAGCATCAATACATCGCGACCTATTCCCTAACAAGTTCCCAAAAAATTTCACAGCTTCTCCAGCCACCTGCTCTTTCCCTTCAATGCACAAAATTTTCCTTCTAGCCACATTTTGATTTACTTTCTTATGAAAGAAAGTATTATTTTGGTCTCCCAGCTGCAGCCACTTAACTCTAGCCTTCTGTCTAAGGAATGACTCCTCCTCATTCCTAAGCTTAGCATATTTGATTCTCATCGCCTTAGCAGCATCCTGCTTCTCCCTATTAGCACCATCTCTGTCCAGTTCACTTTGGATAGCATCAAGCTTAGACTTGGAATCAACAACCATTGCTGAAATCTTGTTAAAGAACTTCCTATTAAAGTGCTTCAAAGAGGCCTTGACTCTATTCAGCTTCTTGAAGAGCTTCTGCATTGGGTTCCCATCCACATCAACATCCCAAGCTTCAATGATAGTAGGCATAAACTCATCGTGATTCATCATGAAGTTGAAGAACTTGAATGGCTTAGGTCTCCAAGTAATAGTGTTATCCATAATGGTGATAATGGGACTGTGGTCCGAAAATCCACAAGGAAGGGTAATAGCTTGTGAATTAGGGAAGAGAGCAGCCCACCTATCATTGTGTATGACTCTATCAATCCTCGATTGAACATTATTGTCACCCCTCTGATTCCTATTCCAGGTGAACCATAACCCACTATTGACCATATTATCCGCATTTAGCTCATTCAAACAATCATTAAACTCCTCAGCAGCAGCTCTGTCAATACCCAATACTCCCATTTTTTCCTCCTGGCATCTGACCACATTAAAATCCCCCATTAGTATCCAAGGCCCATCATTAACCACCAATTTATTTTCTCTAAGGAAAGTCCAAAGGCATCTCCTCTGCTCAGGAAGGTTTTCCCCATATATGAAGGTAGCATGGAAGGAGTAGCTGGTACCAATGATATTTACAAGGCAGAACAGGGCCTGTCTATGAGTGTAGATCACTTCAATCTTCAGAATATTTGGGTTCCAGCCCACAATCACTCTAGCCACACCCCCATCCGTGGGGCAATTATGGATATACTCCCAATGATAGAAGCAAGAACTTTTAATAGTCTCCATATTGTTCCTTCTAATCTTAGTTTCCACAAGACTGATAAGGTCTAATCTATTATCCTTTATTAGTTTAACCACCTCCACCTGCTTATGGGGAGCATTAAGGCCCCTTATATTCCATGTACCCATTCTGGTCATCTAAACTTCTTAACTTTGTTACCTGTTTTCTTCTTCCCTTTCTTGTTACTCCCAGGTAACTCATTGCCTCCACCTTTTTCTCCTCCCCTTTCCAGCCCCTTGTCAAGTTCATCAACTGCCTTAATCTTAAGAACCAAGCCAGCTGGTGCAGGAGTTGACATTAGAGGATCTTCATTCTCAGTCTCCAAAATATCAAATGGATTAGGGGAATTTATGCTCTTATCCCCTTCTTCTAACACTGGCTTAGTAACTACCTCAGGCTGCCCTGCTACTGGATCATTCCTGGCATTAGGAACTAGATTGATCCCTTCCTCGGCCTGAACTTCTTTTGGTTTTGTTGCCCTCTTGTCATTATGATTCTTATTGGTTGTGTATTGCACTTGGGTCCATTCCTCTTCTAAGGCCTTCTGAATCTCAGTCTGACTTTTGAAAGGATACTTCATCTCTTTGTTGTTAGTTGCCACCCATGCCTTCTTGGCCTTCTGACAATTGAGGAGATCATGACCAAAAATGCCACATTTGATACACGATGGAGGTTTTTCTTGGTACTCAACTGCAACCACAGCAATGGACCCATCCTCCATTTTAATATCAATGGTCCTTGGGTATTCTCCCATGACTTTTAACTCAACACATATCCTAGCAAAACTGATTTTCTGCATTCCTTCAGTTATAGTATCAGCATACATTGGTATTCCAACTGAGCTAGCCACATAGCTCAGCCCCTCCACTGTCCATAACTGGACAAGAATGTCATGAAATTTGACCCAAACAGGAATCACATAAGTTGAGTCTTTGCTGAAAGAGAAGTTTGGAGCCCATTTTTGGATGATAATTGGGTTCCCCACAAAATGCCATGGGCCATTGTCAATTACCTCATCCCTCATATTAGCATTATCAAACATAAAGAAATAGAAACCATTGTTGTGACCCACAATCTGTTTGAGGCCAAACTTGTTCCATAACTTATGTGCTACATTGCAAACTAAGGTGTAAGGTAATTTCCTTCCCAGAAAGCAACCCACCATGCTATTTTCCCATTTAGCATATCCATTTGCTGCTATCTCCACTGGAGGGGCCACAGTGATCCTGTTATCAGAAATAGAGGGGGGATGATATGTGAGTCGAAGCTTGGGGCATCTTTTATTGGAAACAACATCCTTCCAAGATTTCTCCACAGCTACGTTCTTGGGGGAGCATGGAATAGGTCCACTACCATTACAATCCCCTGCTTCTTGCCTTATCTCTCTCTTATCTCCATCCCCAGTATTGGTGGAGTCCTTGCTTTCGTTTATGGCTCTTCCATGTTGCAGTACATCCTCATATGAGAACCCTTTATGCTTCATGAATTCCTTCTACATCTCTACAATCTTAGAGTCCTGAATCGTATCTTCTAAGGCAACAAATTGTCCCTCTTCATTTTCTTCCTTGTCAATTGAATCTTGAATATCAATCGGACCAGACTCCATTCCCAGGCCGCTATCTTGATTGGTGGGAAATCTCACTGCATCAAAAGGAACAAATCTAGCAATTTCCAAAGGGGAGGTACGCCTCTGGGAGTTCCCATCCGTGTGCGAGGACGTTTGGGAAGGGATAGGGTTACGAGCCCACCCACCACGAATGGCCGGAGGTAGTTTGTTTTTGGTAGCCTATAGGTTAAGGTGGCCGGAGGTAGATTGGTAGGGTAAGGCGGTGGTAGTTTTAGGGTTGTGTTTGGTTGATGTTTTTTTAGAGAGAAGCGGGAGCATTTTTGTAGAGTTGGGAGTGTGAAAAGAATTAGCCAAATCTATATATTTTCAAAGTTTCGTCATATTCGCAAATCGAGTGGCCAATAACTAACGCAGCCCATTCTTGCGATCTACATTGGTCCCATGCGATGTGTTATTGCCTCTTACGGGGCCGTTTGGGGGCTAATTTGGGTTTTCACCCTCAAACGACTTGTTTTTAAGTCGAATCTAGATATTTTTAAATTATCGTCCTATTCTAAAATCGGGAGACCCGAGACTACGCGGTCAGTTCCTACAAGTCACATTGGTCCCGTGCGAGGTGTTCATGTCTCTTATGGGGCCGTTTGGGGGCTGATTTGGGATTTCACCCTCAAACGGCTTGTTTTTAAGCCAAAACAAGATATTTTCAAATTATCGTCCTATTCTCAAACCGGGTGACCCGCGACTACGCGGTCAATTCCTAAACCGGGACGTTTAGGGGTTGGTTTATATTTCCACCCTTCAACGGCTTGTTTCTAAGCCTAATCTATATATTTTCAAAGTTTCGTCATATTCTCAAACCGAGAGGCCCGTGACTAACGCAGTCAGTTCCTGCGACTTACATTGGTCCCGTACGAGTTGTTATTGCCTCTTACGGTGCCGTTTGGGGGCTGATTTGGGTTTTCACCCTCAAACGGCTTGTTTTTAAGGCCAATCTATATATTTTCAAATTATCATCATGTTCTCAAACCGGGAGGCCCGCGACCATGCGGTCAGTTCCTACAGTCCTAGTGGTCACATTCGAGGTGTTCGTGCCTCTTACGGGGCCGTTTGGGAACTGGTTTGCGTTTTCACCCTGAAACGGCTTGTGTTTTAAGCCTAAACTTGATATTTTCAAATTATCGTAATATTCTCAAACCGGGAGACCCGCGACTACGCGGACAGTTCCTACAAGTGACATCTGTCCCGTGCGAGGTGTTCGTGACTCTTCCGGGGCCGTTTGTCGGCTAGTTTGGTTTTTCACCCACAAACGGTACGTTTATAAGCCTAATCTAGATATTTTCAAATTATCATCATATTCTCATATTGGGTGACCCGTTACTACACGGTAAGTTTCTACAAGTTGCATTGGTCCCGTGCGAGGTGTTCGTGCCTCTTATGGGGCTGTATTGGGACTGGTTTGGGTTTTCACCCTTAAACGACTTGTTTTTAAGCCTAATCTTGATATTTTCAAATTATCGTCATATTACCCGCGACTACACGATCAGTTCCTACATGTCCCATTGGTGCCGTGCAAGGTGTTCGTGCATCTTACGGGGCCGTTTGGGGAATGGTTTGGGTTTTCACCCTCAAAGGACTTGTTTTTAAGCCTAAACTAGATATTTTCAAATTATCATCATATTCTCAAACCGGGAGACCCGCGACTACGCAGTCAGTTTCTACAAGTCCCATTGGTCCCGTGCTAGGTGTTCGTACCTCTTACGGGCCCGTTTTGGAACTGGTTTGGGTTTTCACCTTCAAACAGCTTATTTTTAAGCCTAAACCCGATATTTTCAAATTATCGTCATATTCTCAAACCGGGAGACCCGCGACTTTGCGGTCAGTTCCTACAAGTTACATTTGTCTCGTGTGATGTGTTCGTGCCTCTTTCAGGGCCATTTGAGTGCTGGTTTGGATGTTCACCCTCAAACGGCATGTTTATAAGCCAAAACTATTTTAAAATTATTGTCATATTTCCAAATCGGGAGACCCGCGACTACGCAGTCAGTTCCTATAAGTCCCACTAGTCCCGTACGAGGTGTTCGTGCCTCTTTCAGGGCCGTTTGGAGATTGGTTTTGGTTTTCACCCTCAAACGGCTTATTTTTAAGCTTATTCAACATATTTTCAAATTATCGTCATATTCTCAAATCGGGAGACCCCTGATTATGCAGTCAGTTCCTACAAGTCACATTGGTCCCGTGCGAGGTGTTCAAGTCTCTTACGGGGCCGTTTGGGGGCTAATTTGGGTTTTCACTCTCAAACGGCTTGTTTTGAAGCCAAAACTAGATATTTTAAAATTATCTTCGTATTCTCAAAATTGGTGATCCGCGACTACGCGATCAGCTCCTACAAGTTCATCTGTCCCGTACGAGGTGTTCATGCCTCTTTCGGGCACGTTTGGGAGCTGGTTTGGATTTTCACCCTCAAACGGCTTGTTTTTAAGCCTAAACTAGATGTTTTCAAATTATCGTCATATTCTCAAATCGGGAGACCTGCGACTACGCGGACAGTTCCTACAAGTGACATTTGTCCCGTGCGAGGAGTTCGTGCCTCTTCCGGGGCCGTTTGGGGGCTGGTTTCGTTTCTCACCCTCAAACGACATGTTTATAAGCCTAATCTCGATATTTTCAAATTATCGTCATATTCTCAAATCGGGAGACCCGTGACTACGCGGTCAGTTTCTACCCGTCGCATTGGCCCGTGCGAGGTGTTCGTGCCTCTTACGGGGACGTATGGGGACTGGTTTCGTTTCTCACCCTCAAACGACATGTTTATAAGCCTAATCTCGATATTTTCAAATTATCATCATATTCTCAAATCGGGAGACCCGTGACTACGCGGTCAGTTTCTACCAGTCGCATTGGCCCGTGCGAGGTGTTCGTGCCTCTTACGGGGACGTATGGGGACTGGTTTGGGTTTTCACCCTCAAACGGCTTGTTTTTAAGCCTAATCTAGATATTTTCAAATTATCGTCATATTCTCAAACGGGGAGACCCGCGACTACGCGGTCAGTTCCTTTAAGTTCCATTTGTCCCGACTGAGGTGTCCGTGCCTCTTCCGGGGCTGGTTTGGATTTTCACCCACAAACGGCATGTTAATAAGCCTAATCCAAAAATTTCCTTATTATCGTCATATTCAAAAATCGGGAGACCCGTGACTACGCTGTCAGTTCCTACAAGTCGCATTGGTACCGTGCGAGGTGTTCGTATCTCTTACGGGGGCCGTTTGGGGGTTGATTTGGGTTTTCACCCTCAAATGGCTTGTTTTTAAGCCTAATCTAGATATTTTCAAATTATCGTGATATTCTCAAACCGGGAGACCCGCGACTATGCGGTCAGTTCCTACAAGTCCCATTGGTCCCATGCGAGGTGTTATTGCCTCTTTAGGGGTCGTTTGGGGATTGGTTTGGGTTTTCACCCTCCAACGGCTTGTTTTAAAGCCTAAACTAGATATTTTCAAATTATCGTCATACTCTCAAACCGGGTGACCCGCGACTATGCGGTCAGTTCTTACAAGTTACATATGTCCCGTGCGAGGTGTTATTACCTCTTACGGGGCCGTTTGGGGGCTGATTTGGGTTTTCACCCTCAAACAGCTTGTTTTTAAGTCGAATCTAGATATTTTTAAATTGTCGTCATATTCTAAAATCGGGAGACCCGTGACTACGGGGTCAGTTCCTACAAGTCACATTGGTCCCGTGCGAGGTGTCTCTTATGGGGCCGTTTGGGGGCTGATTTGGGATTTCAACCTCAAACGGCTTGTTTTTAAGCCAAAACAAGATATTTTAAAATTATCGTCCTATTCTCAAACCGGGTGACCCGCGACTACACGGTCAATTCCTACAAGTTACATATGCCCCGTGCGAGGTATTATTGCCTCTTTCGGGGACGTTTAGGGGTTGGTTTGTATTTCCACCCTTCAACGGCTTGTTTCTAAGCCTAATCTATATATTTTCAAAGTTTCGTCATATTCTCAAACCGAGAGGCCCGTGACTAACGCAGTCAATTCCTGCGACTTACATTGGTCCCGTGCGAGTTGTTATTGCCTCTTACGGTGCCGTTTGGGGGCTGATTTGGGTTTTCACCCTCAAACGGCTTGTTTTTAAACCCAATCTATATATTTTAAAATTATCGTCATGTTCTCAAACCGGGAGGCCCGCGACCATGCGGTCAGTTCCTACAGTCCTAGTGGTCACGTCCGAGGTGTTCGTGCCTCTTACGGGGCTGTTTGGGAACTGGTTTGCGTTTTCACCCTGAAACGGCTTGTGTTTTAAGCCTAAACTTGATATTTTCAAATTATCGTAATATTCTCAAACCGGGAGACCGACGACTACGCGGACAGTTCCTACAAGTGACGTCTGTCCCGTGCGAGGTGTTCGTGCCTCTTCCGGGGCGTTTGTCGGCTAGTTTGGTTTTTCACCCACAAACGGTACGTTTATAAGCCTAATCTAGATATTTTCAAATTATCATCATATTCTCATATTAGGTGACCCGTTACTACACGGTAAGTTTCTACAAGTAGCATTGGTCCCGTGCGAGGTGTTCGTGCCTCTTACGGGGCCGTATTGGGACTGGTTTGGGTTTTCACCCTCAAACGACTTCTTTTTAAGCCTAATCTTGATATTTTCAAATTATCGTCATATTACCCGCGACTACGCGATCAGTTCCTACATGTCCCATTGGTGCCGTGCGAGGTGTTCGTGCATCTTACGTGGCCGTTTGGGGACTGGTTTGGGTTTTCACCCTCAGACGACTTGTTTTTAAGCCTAAACAAGATATTTTCAAATTATCATCATATTCTCAAACCGGGAGACCCGCGACTACGCAGTCAGTTTCTACAAGTCCCATTGGTCCCGTGCTAGGTGTTCGTACCTCTTACGGGCTCGTTTTGGAACTGGTTTGGGTTTTCAACTTCAAACGGCTTGTTTTTAAGCCTAAACCCGATATTTTCAAATTATCGTCATATTCTCAATCCGGGAGACCAACGACTATGCGGTCAGTTCCTACAAGTTACATTTGTCTCGTGTGATGTGTTCGTGCCTCTTTCAAGGCCATTTGAGTGTTGGTTTGGATGTTCACCCTCAAACGGCATGTTTATAAGCCAAAACTATTTTAAAATTATGGTCATATTTCCAAATCGTGAGACCCGCGACTACGCAGTCAGTTCCTATAAGTCCCACTAGTCCCATACGAGGTGTTCGTGCCTCTTTCAGGGCCGTTTGGAGATTGGTTTTGGTTTTCACCCTCAAACGGCTTATTTTTAAGCTTATTCAAGATATTTTCAAATTATCGTCATATTCTCAAATCGGGAGACCCCTGATTACGCTGTCAGTTCCTACAAGTCACATTGGTCCCGTGCGAGGTGTTCAAGTCTCTTACGGGGCCGTTTGGGGGCTAATTTGGGTTTTCACTCTCAAACGGCTTGTTTTGAAGCCAAAACTAGATATTTTAAAATTATCTTCGTATTCTCAAAATCGGTGACCCGCGACTACGCGATCAGCTCCTACAAGTTCATCTGTCCCGTACGAGGTGTTCGTGCCTCTTTCGGGCCCGTTTGGGAGCTGGTTTGGATTTTCACCCTCAAACGGCTTGTTTTTAAGCCTAAACTAGATGTTTTCAAATTATCGTCATATTCTCAAACCGGGAGACCTGCGACTACGCGGACAGTTCCTACAAGTGACATTTGTCCCGTGCGAGGTGTTCGTGCCTCTTTCGGGGCCGTTTGGGGGCTGGTTTCGTTTCTCACCCTCAAACGACATGTTTATAAGCCTAATCTCGATATTTTCAAATTATGGTCATATTATCAAATCGGGAGACCCGTGACTACGCGGTCAGTTTCTACCAGTCGCATTGGCCCGTGCGAGGTGTTCGTGCCTCTCACGGGGACGTATGGGGACTGGTTTGGGTTTTCACCCTCAAACGGCTTGTTTTTAAGCCTAATCTAGATATTTTCAAATTATCGTCATATCCTCAAACGGGGAGACCCGCGACTACGCGGTCAGTTCCTACAAGTTCCATTTGTCCCGTGTGAGGTGCCCGTGCCTCTTCCGGGGCGGGTTTGGATTTTCACCCACAAACGGCATGTTAATAAGCCTAATCTAGAAATTTTCAAATTATCGTCATCTTCGAAAATTGGGAGACCCGTGACTACGCTGTCAGTTCCTACAAGTCGCATTGATCCCGTGCGAGGTGTTTGTATCTCTTACGGGGGCCGTTTGGGGGTTGATTTGGGTTTTCACCCTCAAATGGCTTGTTTTTAAGCCTAATCTAGATATTTTCAAATTATCGTGATATTCTCAAACCGGGAGACCCGCGACTATGCGGTCAGTTCCTACAAGTCCCATTGGTCCCATGCGAGGTGTTATTGCCTCTTTCGGGGTCGTTTGGGGATTGGTTTGGGTTTTCACCCTCCAACGGCTTGTTTTAAAGCCTAAACTAGATATTTTCAAATTATCGTCATACTCTCAAACCGGGTGACCCGCGACTATGCGGTCAGTTCTTACAAGTTACATATGTCCCGTACGAGGTGTTATTACCTCTTTCAGGGCCGCTTGGGGGCTGGTTTTTATTTCAACCTTTTAACGGCTTGTTTCTATGCCAAATCTATATGTTTTCAAAGTTTCGTCATATTCGCAAAGCGAGTGGCCAGTAACTAACGCAACCCATTCTTGCGATCTACATTGGTCCCGTGAGATGTGTTATTGCCTCTTACGGGGCCGTTTGGGGGCTGATTTGGGTTTTCACCCTCAAACGACTTGTTTTTAAGTCGAATCTAGATATTTTTAAATTATCGTCCTATTCTAAAATCGGGAGACCCGTGACTACGCGGTCAGTTCCTACAAGTCACATTGGTCCCGTGCGAGGTGTTCATGTCTCTTATGGGGCCATTTGGGGGCTGATTTAGGATTTCACCCTCAAACGGCTTGTTTTTAAGCCAAAACAAGATATTTTCAAATTATCGTCCTATTCTCAAACCGGGTGACCCGCGACTACGCGGTCAATCCCTACAAGTTACATATGCCCCGTGCGAGGTGTTATTG
Source organism: Sambucus nigra (assembly GCA_949130495.1). Taxonomy (NCBI): domain Eukaryota; kingdom Viridiplantae; phylum Streptophyta; class Magnoliopsida; order Dipsacales; family Adoxaceae; genus Sambucus; species Sambucus nigra. The sequence continues at coordinate 653,518 of CASBWL010000127.1, forward strand.
CCTCTTTCGAGGACGTTTAGAGGTTGGTTTGTATTTCCACGCTTCAACGGCTTGTTTCTAAGCCTAATCTATATATTTTCAAAGTTTCGTCATATTCTCAAACCGAGAGGCCCGTGACTAACGCAGTCAATTCCTGCGACTTACATTGGTCCCGTGCGAGTTGTTATTGCCTCTTACGGTGCCGTTTGGGGGCTGATTTGGGTTTTCACCCTCAAACGGCTCGTTTTTAAACCCAATCTATATATTTTAAAATTATCGTCATGTTCTCAAACCGGGAGGCCCGCGACCATGCGGTCAGTTCCTACAGTCCTAGTGGTCACGTCCGAGGTGTTCGTGCCTCTTACGGGGCTGTTTGGGAACTGGATTGTGTTTTCACCCTGAAACGGCTTGTGTTTTAAGCCTAAACTTGATATTTTCAAATTATCGTAATATTCTCAAACCGGGAGACCGGCGACTACGCGGACAATTCCTACAAGTGACATCTGTCCCGTGCGAGGTGTTCGTGCCTCTTCCGGGGCGTTTGTTGGCTAGTTTGGTTTTTCACCCACAAACGGTACGTTTATAAGCCTAATCTAGATATTTTCAAATTATCATCATATTCTCATATTAGGTGACCCGTTACTACACGGTAAGTTTCTACAAGTCGCATTGGTCCCGTGCGAGGTGTTCGTGCCTCTTACGGGGCCGTATTGGGACTGGTTTGGGTTTTCACCCTCAAACGACTTCTTTTTAAGCCTAATCTTGATATTTTCAAATTATCGTCATATTACCCGTGACTACGCGATCAGTTCCTACATGTCCCATTGGTGCCGTGCGAGGTGTTCATGCATCTTACGGGGCCGTTTGGGGACTGATTTGGGTTTTCACCCTCAAACGACTTGTTTTAAAGCCTAAACTAGATATTTTCAAATTATCATCATATTCTCAAACCGGGAGACCCGCGACTACGCAGTCAGTTTCTACAAGTCCCATTGGTCCCGTGCTAGGTGTTCGTACCTCTTACGGGCCCGTTTTGGAACTGGTTTGGGTTTTCAACTTCAAACGGCTTGTTTTTAAGCCTAAACCCGATATTTTCAAATTATCGTCATATTCTCAATCCGGGAGACCCGCGACTATGCGGTCAGTTCCTACAAGTTACATTTGTCTCTTGTGATGTGTTCGTGCCTCTTTCAGGGCCATTTGAGTGTTGGTTTGGATGTTCACCCTCAAACGGCATGTTTATAAGCCAAAACTATTTTAAAATTATGTTCATATTTCCAAATCGGGAGACCCGCGACTACGCAGTTAGTTCCTATAAGTCCCACTAGTCCCATACGAGGTGTTCGTGCCTCTTTCAGGGCCGTTTGGAGATTGGTTTTGGTTTTCACCCTCAAACGGCTTATTTTTAAGCATATTCAAGATATTTTCAAATTATCGTCATATTCTCAAATCGGGAGACCCCTGATTACGCTGTCAGTTCCTACAAGTCACATTGGTCCCGTGCGAGGTGTTCAAGTCTCTTACGGGGCCGTTTGGGGGATAATTTGGGTTTTCACTCTCAAACGGCTTGTTTTGAAGCCAAAGCTAGATATTTTAAAATTATCTTCGTATTCTCAAAATCGGTGACCCGCGACTACGCGATCAGCTCCTACAAGTTCATCTGTCCCGTACGAGGTGTTCGTGCCTCTTTCGGGCCCGTTTGGGAGCTGGTTTGGATTTTCACCCTCAAACGGCTTGTTTTTAAGCCTAAACTAGATGTTTTCAAATTATCGTCATATTCTCAAACCGGGAGACCTGCGACTACGCGGGCAGTTCCGACAAGTGACATTTGTCCCGTGTGAGGTGTTCGTGCCTCTTCCGGGGCCGTTTGGGGGCTGGTTTCGTTTCTCAGCCTCAAACGACATGTTTATAAACCTAATATCGATATTTTGAAATTATCGTCATATTCTCAAATCGGGAAACCCGTGACTATGCTGTCAGTTTCTACCAGTCGCATTGGCCCGTGCGAGGTGTTCGTGCCTCTTACGGGGACGTATGGGGACTGGTTTGGGTTTTCACCCTGAAACGGCTTGTTTTTAAGCCTAATCTAGATATTTTCAAATTATCATCATATTCTCAAACGGGGAGACCCGCAACTACGCGGTCAGTTCCTACAAGTTCCATTTGTCCCGTGTGAGGTGTCCGTGCCTCTTCCGGGGCTGGTTTGGATTTTCACCCACAAACGGCATGTTAATAAGCCTAATCTTGAAATTTTCAAATTATCGTCATATTCGAAAATCGGGAGACCCGCCGTGACTACGCTGTCAGTTCCTACAAGTCGCATTGGTCCCGTGCGAAGTGTTCGTATCTCTTACGGGGGCCGTTTGGGGGTTGATTTGGGTTTTCACCCTCAAATGGCTTGTTTTTAAGCCTAATCTAGGTATTTTCAAATTATCGTGATATTCTCAAACCGGGAGACCCGCGACTATGCGATCAGTTCCTACAAGTCCCATTGGTCCCATGCGAGGTGTTATTGCCTCTTTCGGGGTCGTTTGGGGATTGGTTTGGGTTTTCACCCTCCAACGGCTTGTTTTAAAGCCTAAACTAGATATTTTCAAATTATCATCATACTCTCAAACCGGGTGACCCGCGACTATGCGGTCAGTTCTTACAAGTTACATATGTCCCGTACGAGGTGTTATTACCTCTTTCAGGGCCGCTTGGGGGCTGGTTTTTATTTCCACCTTTTAACGGCTTGTTTCTAAGCCAAATCTATTTTTTTTTTTTTGGGAAAGATTGAGTATATAAAAAAACTAACAATTTATAGAGGAAAAAACCTTAACAAAAGAAAAAGAACCCAGGGCATACCCCAAAGGCAAACAAAACAACAAGAAGAGCCAAAAACTAGACTAATCCTTAGTACAGAAGACTATCTTCAGGAATGTTCCAGTACATACAAGCCATCCAGTTTGCATAGTTCCTTCTGTCCTTTTTCCAAGTAAGCACTTTTGCTCGAACCATGTTTTCAATGCCCTTCACAATGGAGTCAAGGGAATTGGAAACATGCTTGAAGCATCTAGCATTCCTTTCCATCCAAATGCAGTAGATAGTAGTAGTAAAGGATAAGGATCTTATCTTATCGCATAGAGTCTTCGTAGAGTGGTTAATAGTAGCCTTATCCAACTCACTATTTAAATCCAGGGTATCCCTATAGCATTGGTTTCTTAGCCACACCTCTTGCCATATACTTTTACTAAGGCTGCACTGAGTGAACAAGTGGTTATATGTCTCCCTCTCATTCCCACATAACTCACACAGGTCATCCATAGAAACCCCCCACTCATGTAGATTAACTTTAGTGTTGATGGCCCTCCTAACCACCAACCAGGTAATGAAAGAGCATTTAGGGATGCATACCTTACTCCACACAAACTTGCTCCAGTTAACCATAGGCTTATGTGCCTTTAAAAGATCCCAAGCAGAAGCTATGGTGAACTTCCCATTATTAGAGGGCAGCCACACAACATTATCATTTGCATCCTGAATAGTAGGAAGAATAGCATTCTTAACTTCATTCAGCTCCCAAGTCACAGTTGAAGGCCATCTCCACTCCAAGTGGTGGATAAAATCAGAAACTTTTGCTTTTAGATTACTAGCAGAGTCATACACAATGTTTCCCCCATATAAGGGGTGCAGCGGGCCATTAGGGTGCCAATTATCAAACCACAGAAAAGCATGATTTCCATTCCCAATGATGGTCTTTATTTTGCTTCTAAACTTCTCTCTGCTCTTGAGGATTTTCCTCCAGCTCCATGATGAATCATTTGGGATACTCAGAGCCCAGATGCTCCTTCCTTTGATCTTATAAATGTTGCACCATTTGATCCATAGGCTGTCCTTCTTACTGCAAAGATTCCACAAGTGCTTAGCCATAGCAGCTCTGTTCCAAGTCTCAAGACACTTGATATTTAGCCCCCCCTCATCCAGAGATACACAAATATCCTTCCAAGCAACTTTTGCCCCTTTGCTATTAGCCTCATCCCCTTTCCATAAGTAATTCCTCATAATCTGCTCAATTTTTTTAATGATGCTCTTGGGAAGGATAAAAATGCTTGCCCAATACACTTGGATGCTGAAAATCATAGTCTTCACAAGGAGGAGCCTACCTGCAAAACTCAGGAATTTATTAGTCCAACATCTGGTTCTCATAGTTATCCTTTCCACCAAGTGAGAGCAATCCTCCTTCTTCAACCTAGTTGTGATGAGAGGAACCCCCAGATATTTGAAAGGAGGGGAGCTGTGCTGTATTCCCAGAATAGAGGAGATCTCATGAATCCCATCCACATTAACCCCAGCAGTGAAGAGGCTGCTCTTCTCCATGTTGTGCCATAAGCCCAGTTAAAGAGCTAAAATTTGATATGGCCTCCTTCACAATGCTGCAAGACACCCTGTCCCCACCAGCAAAAACTATCAGATCATCAGCAAAACTAAGGTGGGTTAGGGCCATCTCCTTGCACCTGGGGTGATAACTGAACAGGTCTGATTCAGCAGCTTTAGAAATAATCCCTGAGAAAGGTGTTGCAGCACGATATAGGTCTGAAATCCCTCATACTTCTAGGGGCTGTAACCTTAGGAATCAAAGCCAGGCTGGTACAGTTCCACTGGTTGAAGAAACTCCCATTATCGAAAAAGAATTTTATAGCCTCACACACCTCTTCCCCAACAAGCTGCCAATTCATTTTAAAGAAATAACTGTTAAAGCCATCCGGACCAGGGGCCTTGTCAGACCCAATTCCAAACATTGCCTCTTTGATTTCATCATGTGTGACCTCTTTCTCCAATAACTCAGCTTGATTAGAGGTGAGTTTATTCTTAATCACCTCCCCCAAAACAGTGTTAGCATCAATACATCGCGACCTATTCCCTAACAAGTTCCCAAAAAATTTCACAGCTTCTCCAGCCACCTGCTCTTTCCCTTCAATGCACAAAATTTTCCTTCTAGCCACATTTTGATTTACTTTCTTATGAAAGAAAGTATTATTTTGGTCTCCCAGCTGCAGCCACTTAACTCTAGACTTCTGTCTAAGGAATGACTCCTCCTCATTCCTAAGCTTAGCATATTTGATTCTCATCGCCTTAGCAGCATCCTGCTTCTCCCTATTAGCACCATCTCTGTCCAGTTCACTTTGGATAGCATCAAGCTTAGACTTGGAATCAGCAACCATTGCTGAAATCTTGTTAAAGAACTTCCTATTAAAGTGCTTCAAAGAGGCCTTGACTCTATTCAGCTTCTTGAAGAGCTTCTGCACTGGGTTCCCATCCACATCAACATCCCAAGCTTCAATGATAGTAGGCATAAACTCATCGTGATTCATCCAGAAGTTAAAGAACTTGAATGGCTTAGGTCTCCAAGTAATAGTGTTATCCATAATGGTGATAATGGGACTGTGGTCCTAAAATCCACAAGGAAGGGTAATAGCTTGTGAATTAGGGAAGAGAGCAGCCCACCTATCATTGTGTATGACTCTATCAATCCTCGATTGAACATTATTGTCACCCCTCTGATTCCTATTCCAGGTGAACCATAACCCACTATTGACCATATTATCCGCATTTAGCTCATTCAAACAATCATTAAACTCCTCAGCAGCAGCTCTGTCAATACCCAATACTCCCATTTTTTCCTCCTGGCATCTGACCACATTAAAATCCCCCATTAGTATCCAAGGCCCATCATTAACCACCAATTTATTTTCTCTAAGGAAAGTCCAAAGGCATCTCCTCTGCTCAGGAAGGTTTTCCCCATATATGAAGGTAGCATGGAAGGAGTAGCTGGTACCAATGATATTTACAAGGCAGAACAGGGCCTGTCTATGAGTGTAGATCACTTCAATCTTCAGAATATTTGGGTTCCAGCCCACAATCACTCTAGCCACACCCCCATCCGTGGGGCAATTATGGATATACTCCCAATGATAGAAGCAAGAACTTTTAATAGTCTCCATATTGTTCCTTCTAATCTTAGTTTCCACAAGACTGATAAGGTCTAATCTATTATCCTTTATTAGTTTAACCACCTCCACCTGCTTATGGGGAGCATTAAGGCCCCTTATATTCCATGTACCCATTCTGGTCATCTAAACTTCTTAACTTTGTTACCTGTTTTCTTCTTCCCTTTCTTGTTACTCCCAGGTAACTCCTTGCCTCCACCTTTTTCTCCTCCCCTTTCCAGCCCCTTGTCAAGTTCATCAACTGCCTTAATCTTAAGAACCAAGCCAGCTGGTGCAGGAGTTGACATTAGAGGATCTTCATTCTCAGTCTCCAAAATATCAAATGGATTAGGGGAATTTATGCTCTTATCCCCTTCTTCTAACACTGGCTTAGTAACTACCTCAGGCTGCCCTGCTACTGGATCATTCCTGGCATTAGGAACTAGATTGATCCCTTCCTCGGCCTGAACTTCTTTTGGTTTTGTTGCCCTCTTGTCATTATGATTCTTATTGGTTGTGTATTGCACTTGGGTCCATTCCTCTTCTAAGGCCTTCTGAATCTCAGTCTGACTTTTGAAAGGATACTTCATCTCTTTGTTGTTAGTTGCCACCCATGCCTTCTTGGCCTTCTGACAATTGAGGAGATCATGACCAAAAATGCCACATTTGATACACGATGGAGGTTTTTCTTGGTACTCAACTGCAACCACAGCAATGGACCCATCCTCCATTTTAATATCAATGGTCCTTGGGTATTCTCCCATGACTTTTAACTCAACACATATCCTAGCAAAACTGATTTTCTGCATTCCTTCAGTTATAGTATCAGCATACATTGGTATTCCAACTGAGCTAGCCACATAGCTCAGCCCCTCCACTGTCCATAACTGGACAAGAATGTCATGAAATTTGACCCAAACAGGAATCACATAAGTTGAGTCTTTGCTGAAAGAGAAGTTTGGAGCCCATTTTTGGATGATAATTGGGTTCCCCACAAAATGCCATGGGCCATTGTCAATTACCTCATCCCTCATATTAGCATTATCAAACATAAAGAAATAGAAACCATTGTTGTGACCCACAATCTGTTTGAGGCCAAACTTGTTCCATAACTTATGTGCTACATTGCAAACTAAGGTGTAAGGTAATTTCCTTCCCAGAAAGCAACCCACCATGCTATTTTCCCATTTAGCATATCCATTTGCTGCTATCTCCACTGGAGGGGCCACAGTGATCCTGTTATCAGAAATAGAGGGGGGATGATATGTGAGTCGAAGCTTGGGGCATCTTTTATTGGCAACAACATCCTTCCAAGATTTCTCCACAGCTACGTTCTTGGGGGAGCATGGAATAGGTCCACTACCATTACAATCCCCTGCTTCTTGCCTTATCCCTCTCTTATCTCCATCCCCAGTATTGGTGGAGTCCTTGCTTTCGTTTATGGCTCTTCCATGTTGCAGTACATCCTCATATGAGAACCCTTTATGCTTCATGAATTCCTTCTACATCTCTACAATCTTAGAGTCCTGAATCGTATCTTCTAAGGCAGCAAATTGTCCCTCTTCATTTTCTTCCTTGTCAATTGAATCTTGAATATCAATCGGACCAGACTCCATTCCCAGGCCGCTATCTTGATTGGTGGGAAATCTCACTGCATCAAAAGGAACAAATCTAGCAATTTCCAAAGGGGAGGTACGCCTCTGGGAGTTCCCATCCGTGTGCGAGGACGTTTGGGAAGGGATAGGGTTACGAGCCCACCAACCACGAATGGCCGGAGGTAGTTTGTTCATGGTAGCCTATAGGTTAAGGTGGCCGGAGGTAGATTGGTAGGGTAAGGCGGTGGTAGTTTTAGGGTTGTGTTTGGTTGATGGTTTTTTAGAGAGAAGCGGGAGCATTTTTGTTGAGTTGGGAGTGTGAAAAGAATTAGCCAAATCTATATATTTTCAAAGTTTCGTCATATTCGCAAATCGAGTGGCCAATAACTAACGCAGCCCATTCGTGCGATCTACATTGGTCCCATGCGATGTGTTATTGCCTCTTACGGGGCCGTTTGGGGGCTAATTTGGGTTTTCACCCTCAAACGGCTTGTTTTTAAGTCGAATCTAGATATTTTTAAATTATCGTCCTATTCTAAAATCGGGAGACCCGAGACTACGCGGTAAGTTCCTACAAGTCACATTGGTCGCGTGCGAGGTGTTCATGTCTCTTATGGGGCCGTTTGGGGGCTGATTTGGGATTTCACCCTCAAACGGCTTGTTTTTAAGCCAAAACAAGATATTTTCAAATTATCATCCTATTCTCAAACCGGGTGACCCGCGACTACGCGGTCAATTCCTAAACCGGGACGTTTAGGGGTTGGTTTGTATTTCCACCCTTCAACGGCTTGTTTCTAAGCCTAATCTATATATTTTCAAAGTTTCGTCATATTCTCAAACCGAGAGGCCCGTGACTAACGCAGTCAGTTCCTGCGACTTACATTGGTCCCGTGCGAGTTGTTATTGCCTCTTACGGTGCCGTTTGGGGGCTGATTTGGGTTTTCACCCTCAAACGGCTTGTTTTTAAGCCCAATCTATATATTTTCAAATTATCATCATGTTCTCAAACCGGGAGGCCCGCGACCATGCGGTCAGTTCCTACAGTCCTAGTGGTCACGTCCGAGGTGTTCGTGCCTCTTACGGGGCCGTTTGGGAATTGGTTTGCGTTTTCACCCTGAAACGGCTTGTGTTTTAAGCCTAAACTTGATATTTTCAAATTATCGTAATATTCTCAAACCGGGAGACCCGCGACTACGCGGACAGTTCCTACAAGTGACATCTGTCCCGTGCGAGGTGTTCGTGACTCTTCCGGGGCCGTTTGTCGGCTAGTTTGGTTTTTCACCCACAAACGGTACGTTTATAAGCCTAATCTAGATATTTTCAAATTATCATCATATTCTCATATTGGGTCTACACGGTAAGTTTCTACAAGTTGGATTGGTCCCGTGCGAGGTGTTCGTGCCTCTTACGGTGCCGTTTGGGGGCTGATTTGGGTTTTCACCCTCAAACGGCTTGTTTTTAAGCCCAATCTATATATTTTGAAATTATCGTCATGTTCTCAAACCGGGAGGCCCGCGACCATGCGGTCAGTTCCTATAGTCCTAGTGGTCACATTCGAGGTGTTCGTGCCTCTTACGTGGCCGTTTGGGAACTGGTTTGCGTTTTCACCCTGAAACGGCTTGTGTTTTAAGCCTAAACTTGATATTTTCAAATTATCGTAATATTCTCAAACCGGGAGACCCGCGACTACGCGGACAGTTCCTACAAGTGACATCTGTCCCGTGCGAGGTGTTCGTGACTCTTCCGGGGCCGTTTGTCGGCTAGTTTGGTTTTTCACCCACAAACGGTACGTTTATAAGCCTAATCTAGATATTTTCAAATTATCATCATATTCTCATATTGGGTGACCCGTTACTACACGGTAAGTTTCTACAAGTTGCATTGGTCCCGTGCGAGGTGTTCGTGCCTCTTACGGGGCTGTATTGGGACTGGTTTGGGTTTTCACCCTCAAACGACTTGTTTTTAAGCCTAATCTTGATATTTTCAAATTATCGTCATATTACCCGCGACTACACGATCAGTTCCTACATGTCCCATTGGTGCCGTGCGAGGTGTTCGTGCATCTTACGGGGCCGTTTGGGGACTGGTTTGGGTTTTCACCCTCAGACGACTTGTTTTTAAGCCTAAACAAGATATTTTCAAATTATCATCATATTCTCAAACCGGGAGACCCGCGACTACGCAGTCAGTTTCTACAAGTCCCATTGGTCCCGTGCTAGGTGTTCGTACCTCTTACGGGCTCGTTTTGGAACTGGTTTGGGTTTTCACCTTCAAACGGCTTGTTTTTAAGCCTAAACCAGATATTTTCAAATTATCATCATATTCTCAATCCGGGAGACCAACGACTATGCGGTCAGTTCCTACAAGTTACATTTGTCTCGTGTGATGTGTTCGTGCCTCTTTCAAGGCCATTTGAGTGTTGGTTTGGATGTTCACCCTCAAACGGCATGTTATAAGCCAAAACTATTTTAAAATTATGGTCATATTTCCAAATCGGGAGACCCGCGACTACGCAGTTAGTTCCTATAAGTCCCACTAGTCCCGTACGAGGTGTTCGTGCCTCTTTCAGGGCCGTTTGGAGATTGGTTTTGGTTTTCACCCTCAAACGGCTTATTTTAAGCTTATTCAAGATATTTTCAAATTATCGTCATATTCTCAAATCGGGAGACCCCTGATTACGCAGTCAGTTCCTACAAGTCACATTGGTCCCGTGCGAGGTGTTCAGGTCTCTTACAGGGCCGTTTGGGGGCTAATTTGGGTTTTCACTCTCAAACGGCTTGTTTTGAAGCCAAAACTAGATATTTTAAAATTATCTTCGTATTCTCAAAATCGGTGACCCGCGACTACGCGATCAGCTCCTACAAGTTCATCTGTCCCGTACGAGGTGTTCGTGCCTCTTTCGGGCCCGTTTGGGAGCTGGTTTGGATTTTCACCCTCAAACGGCTTGTTTTTAAGCCTAAACTAGATGTTTTCAAATTATCGTCATATTCTCAAACCTGGAGACCTGCGACTACGCGGACAGTTCCTACAAGTGACATTTGTCCCGTGTGAGGTGTTCGTGCCACTTCTGGGGCCGTTTGGTGGCTGGTTTCGTTTCTCACCCTCAAACGACATGTTTATAAGCCTAATATCGATATTTTGAAATTATCGTCACATTCTCAAATCGGGAGACCCGTGACTACGCAGTCAGTTTCTACCAGTCGCATTGGCCCGTGCGAGGTGTTCGTGCCTCTTACGGGGATGTATGGGGACTGGTTTGGGTTTTCACCCTCAAACGGCTTGTTTTTAAGCCTAATCTAGATATTTTCAAATTATCGCCATATTCTCAAACGGGGAGACCCGCGACTACGTGGTCAGTTCTTACAAGTTCCATTTGTCCCGTGTGAGGTGTCCGTGCCTCTTCCGGGGCTGGTTTGGATTTTCACCCACAAACGGCATGTTAATAAGCCTAATCTAGAAATTTTCAAATTATCGTCATATTCGAAAATCGGGAGACCCGCCGTGACTACGCTGTCAGTTCCTACAAGTCGCATTGGTCCCGTGCGAGGTGTTCGTTTCTCTTACGGGGGCCGTTTGTGGGTTGATTTGGGTTTTCACCCTCAAATGGCTTGTTTTTAAGCCTAATCTAGATATTTTCAAATTATCGTGATATTCTCAAACCGGGAGACCCGCGACTATGCGGTCAGTTCCTACAAGTCCCATTGGTCCCATGCGAGGTGTTATTGCCTCTTTCGGGGTCGTTTGGGGATTGGTTTGGGTTTTCACCCTCCAACGGCTTGTTTTAAAGCCTAAACTAGATATTTTCAAATTATCGCCATACTCTCAAACCGGGTGACCCGCGACTATGCGGTCAGTTCTTACAAGTTACATATGTCCCGTACGAGGTGTTATTATCTCTTTCAGGGCCGCTTGGGGGCTGGTTTTTATTTCCACCTTTTAACGGCTTGTTTCTAAGCCAAATCTATATATTTTCAAAGTTTCGTCATATTCGCAAACCGAGTGGCCAATAACTAACGCAACCCATTCTTGCGATCTACATTGGTCCCGTGCGATGTGTTATTGCCTCTTACGGGGCCGTTTGGGGGCTAATTTGGGTTTTCACCCTCAAACGGCTTGTTTTTAAGTCGAATCTAGATATTTTTAAATTATCGTCCTATTCTAAAATCGGGAGACCCGAGACTACGCGGTCAGTTCCTACAAGTCACATTGGTCCCGTGCGAGGTGTTCATGTCTCTTATGGGGCCGTTTGGGGGCTGATTTGGGATTTCACCCTCAAACGGCTTGTTTTTAAGCCAAAACAAGATATTTTCAAATTATCGTCCTATTCTCAAACCGGGTGACCCGCGACTACGGGGTCAATTCCTAAACCGGGATGTTTAGGGGTTGGTTTGTATTTCCACCCTTCAACGGCTTGTTTCTAAGCCTAATCTATATATTTTCAAAGTTTCGTCATATTCTCAAACCGAGAGGCCCGTGACTAACGCAGTCAGTTCCTGCGACTTACATTGGTCCCGTGCGAGTTGTTATTGCCTCTTACGGTGCCGTTTGGGGGCTGATTTGGGTTTTCACTCTCAAACGGCTTGTTTTTAAGCCCAATCTATATATTTTCAAATTATCGTCATGTTCTCAAACCGGGAGGTCCGCGACCATGCGGTCAGTTCCTACAGTCCTAGTGGTCACATTCGAGGTGTTCGTGCCTCTTACGGGGCCGTTTGGGAACTGGTTTGCGTTTTCACCCTGAAACGGCTTGTGTTTTAAGCCTAAACTTGATATTTTCAAATTATCGTAATATTCTCAAACCGGGAGACCCGCGACTACGCGGACAGTTCCTACAAGTGACATCTATCCCGTGCGAGGTGTTCGTGACTCTTCCGGGGCCGTTTGTCAGCTAGTTTGGTTTTTCACCCACAAACGGTACGTTTATAAGCCTAATCTAGATATTTTCAAATTATCATCATATTCTCATATTGGGTGACCCGTTACTACACGGTAAGTTTCTACAAGTTGCATTGGTCCCGTGCGAGGTGTCCGTGCCTCTTACGGGGCTATATTGGGACTGGTTTGGGTTTTCACCCTCAAACGACTTGTTTTTAAGCCTAATCTTGATATTTTCAAATTATCGTCATATTACCCGCGACTACACGATCAGTTCCTACATGTCCCATTGGTGCCGTGCGAGGTGTTCGTGCATCTTACGGGGCCGTTTGGGGAATGGTTTGGGTTTTCACCCTCAAAGGACTTGTTTTTAAGCCTAAACTAGATATTTTCAAATTATCATCATATTCTCAAACCGGGAGACCCGCGACTACGCAGTCAGTTTCTACAAGTCCCATTGGTCCCGTACTAGGTGTTCGTACCTCTTACGGGCCCGTTTTGGAACTGGTTTGGGATTTCACCTTCAAACGGCTTGTTTTTAAGCCTAAACCAGATATTTTCAAATTACCGTCCTATTCTAAAATCGGGAGACCCGAGACTACGCGGTCAGTTTCTACAAGTCACATTGGTCCCGTGCGAGGTGTTCATGTCTCTTATGGGGCCGTTTGGGGGCTGATTTGGGATTTCACCCTCAAACGGCTTGTTTTTAAGCCAAAACAAGATATTTTCAAATTATCGTCCTATTCTCAAACCGGGTGACCCGCGACTACGCGGTCAATTCCTAAACCGGGACGTTTAGGGGTTGGTTTATATTTCCACCCTTCAACGGCTTGTTTCTAAGCCTAATCTATATATTTTCAAAGTTTCGTCATATTCTCAAACCGAGAGGCCCGTGACTAACGCAGTCAGTTCCTGCGACTTACATTGGTCCCGTACGAGTTGTTATTGCCTCTTACGGTGCCGTTTGGGGGCTGATTTGGGTTTTCACCCTCAAACGGCTTGTTTTTAAGGCCAATCTATATATTTTCAAATTATCATCATGTTCTCAAACCGGGAGGCCCGCGACCATGCGGTCAGTTCCTACAGTCCTAGTGGTCACATTCGAGGTGTTCGTGCCTCTTACGGGGCCGTTTGGGAACTGGTTTGCGTTTTCACCCAGAAACGGCTTGTGTTTTAAGCCTAAACTTGATATTTTCAAATTATCGTAATATTCTCAAACCGGGAGACCCGCGACTACGCGGACAGTTCCTACAAGTGACATCTGTCCCGTGCGAGGTGTTCGTGACTCTTCCGGGGCCATTTGCCGGCTAGTTTGGTTTTTCACCCACAAACGGTACGTTTATAAGCCTAATCTAGATATTTTCAAATTATCATCATATTCTCATATTGGGTGACCCGTTACTACACGGTAAGTTTCTACAAGTTGCATTGGTCCCGTGCGAGGTGTTCGTGCCTCTTACGAGGCTGTATTGGGACTGGTTTGGGTTTTCACCCTCAAACGACTTGTTTTTAAGCCTAATCTTGATATTTTCAAATTATCGTCATATTACCCGCGACTACACGATCAGTTCCTACATGTCCCATTGGTGCCGTGCGAGGTGTTCGTGCATCTTACGGGGCCGTTTGGGGAATGGTTTGGGTTTTCACCCTCAAAGGACTTGTTTTTAAGCCTAAACTAGATATTTTCAAATTATCATCATATTCTCAAACCGGGAGACCCGCGACTACGCAGTCAGTTTCTACAAGTCCCATTGGTCCCGTACTAGGTGTTCGTACCTCTTACGGGCCCGTTTTGGAACTGGTTTGGGTTTTCACCTTCAAACGGCTTGTTTTTAAGCCTAAACCAGATATTTTCAAATTATCGTCATATTCTCAAACCGGGAGACCCGCGACTATGCGGTCAGTTCCTACAAGTTACATTTGTCTCGTGTGATGTGTTCGTGCCTCTTTTAGGGCCATTTGAGTGCTGGTTTGGATGTTCACCCTCAAACGGCATGTTATAAGCCAAAACTATTTTAAAATTATGGTCATATTTCAAAGTCGGGAGACCCGCGACTACGCAGTTAGTTCCTATAAGTCCCACTAGTCCCGTACGAGGTGTTCGTGCCTCTTTCAGGGCCGTTTGGAGATTGGTTTTGGTTTTCACCCTCAAACGGCTTATTTTTAAGCTTATTCAAGATATTTTCAAATTATCATCATATTCTCAAATCGGGAGACCCCTGATTACGCAGTCAGTTCCTACAAGTCACATTGGTCCCGTGCGAGGTGTTCAAGTCTCTTACGGGGCCGTTTGGGGGCTAATTTGGGTTTTCACTCTCAAACGGCTTGTTTTGAAGCCAAAACTAGATATTTTAAAATTATCTTCGTATTCTCAAAATCGGTGACCCGCGACTACGCGATCAGGTCCTACAAGTTCATCTGTCCCGTACGAGGTGTTCGTGCCTCTTTCGGGCCCGTTTGGGAGCTGGTTTGGATTTTCTCCCTCAAACGGCTTGTTTTTAAGCCTAAACTAGATGTTTTCAAATTATCGTCATATTCTCAAACCGGGAGACCTGCGACTACGCGGACAGTTCCTACAAGTGACATTTGTCCCGTGTGAGGTGTTCGTGCCTCTTCCGGGGCCGTTTGGGGGCTGGTTTCGTTTCTCACCCTCAAACGACATGTTTATAAGCCTAATATCGATATTTTGAAATTATCGTCATATTCTCAAATCGGGAGACCCGTGACTACGCAGTCAGTTTCTACCAGTCGCATTGGCCCGTGCGAGGTGTTCGTGCCTCTTACGGGGACGTATGGGGACTGGTTTGGGTTTTCACCCTCAAACGGCTTGTTTTTAAGCCTAATCTAGATATTTTCAAATTATCGTCATATTCTCAAACGGGGAGACCCGCGACTACGCGGTCAGTTCCTACAAGTTCCATTTGTCCCGTGTGAGGTGTCCGTGCCTCTTCCGGGGCTGGTTTGGATTTTCACCCACAAACGGCATGTTAATAAGCATAATCTAGAAATTTTCAAATTATCTTCATATTCGAAAATCGGGAGACCCGCCGTGACTACGCTGTCAGTTCCTACAAGTCGCATTGGTCCCGTGCGAGGTGTTCGTATCTCTTACGGGGGCCGTTTGGGGGTTGATTTGGGTTTTCACCCTCAAATGGCTTGTTTTTAAGCCTAATCTAGATATTTTCAAATTATCGTCATATTCTCAAACCGGGAGATGGGTGTGGTCAGTTCCTACAAGTCCCATTGGTCCCATGCGAGGTGTTATTGCCTCTTTCGGGGTCGTTTGGGGATTGGTTTGGGTTTTCACCCTCCAACGGCTTGTTTTAAAGCCTAAACTAGATATTTTCAAATTATCGTCATACTCTCAAACCGGGTGACCCGCGACTATGCGGTCAGTTCTTACAAGTTACATATGTCCCGTACGAGGTGTTATTACCTCTTTCAAGGCCGCTTGGGGGCTGGTTTTTATTTCCACCTTTTAACGGCTTGTTTCTAAGCCAAATCTATATATTTTCAAAGTTTCGTCATATTCGCAAACCGAGTGGCCAATAACTAACGCAGCCCATTCTTGCGATCTACATTGGTCCCGTGCGATGTGTTATTGCCTCTTACGGGGCCGTTTGGGGGCTAATTTGGGTTTTCACCCTCAAACGGCTTGTTTTTAAGTCGAATCTAGATATTTTTAAATTATCGTCCTATTCTAAAATCGGGAGACCCGAGACTACGCGGTCAGTTCCTACAAGTCACATTGGTCCCGTGCGAGGTGTTCATGTCTCTTATGGGGCCGTTCGGGGGCTGATTTGGGATTTCACCCTCAAACGGCTTGTTTTTAAGCCAAAACAAGATATTTTCAAATTATCGTCCTATTCTCAAACTGGGTGACCCGCGACTACGCGGTCAATTCCTAAACCGGGACGTTTAGGGGTTGGTTTGTATTTCCACCCTTCAACGGCTTGTTTCTATGCCTAATCTATATATTTTCAAAGTTGCATATTCTCAAACCGAGAGGCCCGTGACTAACGCAGTCAGTTCCTGCGACTTACATTGGTCCCGTGCGAGTTGTTATTGCCTCTTATGGTGCCGTTTGGGGGCTGATTTGGGTTTTCACCCTCAAACGGCTTGTTTTTAAGCCCAATCTATATATTTTCAAATTATCGTCATGTTCTCAAACCGGGAGACCCGCGACCATGCGGTCAGTTCCTACAGTCCTAGTGGTCACATTCGAGGTGTTCGTGCCTCTTACGGGGCCGTTTGGGAACTGGTTTGCGTTTTCACCCAGAAACGGCTTGTGTTTTAAGCCTAAACTTGATATTTTCAAATTATCGTAATATTCTCAAACCGGGAGACCCGCGACTACGCGGACAGTTCCTACAAGTGACATCTGTCCCGTGCGAGGTGTTCGTGACTCTTCCGGGGCCATTTGCCGGCTAGTTTGGTTTTTCACCCACAAACGGTACGTTTATAAGCCTAATCTAGATATTTTCAAATTATCATCATATTCTCATATTGGGTGACCCGTTACTACACGGTAAGTTTCTACAAGTTGCATTGGTCCCGTGCGAGGTGTTCGTGCCCCTTACGGGGTTGTATTGGGACTGGTTTGGGTTTTCACCCTCAAACGACTTGTTTTTAAGCCTAATCTTGATATTTTCAAATTATCGTCATATTACCCGCGACTACACGATCAGTTCCTACATGTCCCATTGGTGCCGTGCGAGGTGTTCGTGCATCTTACGGGGCCGTTTGGGGAATGGTTTGGGTTTTCACCCTCAAAGGACTTGTTTTTAAGCCTAAACTAGATATTTTCAAATTATCATCATATTCTCAAACCGGGAGACCCGCGACTACGCAGTCAGTTTCTACAAGTCCCATTGGTCCCGTACTAGGTGTTCGTACCTCTTACGGGCCCGTTTTGGAACTGGTTTGGGTTTTCACCTTCAAACGGCTTGTTTTTAAGCCTAAACCAGATATTTTCAAATTATCGTCATATTCTCAAACCGGGAGACCCGCGACTATGCGGTCAGTTCCTACAAGTTACATTTGTCTCGTGTGATGTGTTCGTGCCTCTTTTAGGGCCATTTGAGTGCTGGTTTGGATGTTCACCCTCAAACGGCATGTTATAAGCCAAAACTATTTTAAAATTATGGTCATATTTCAAAATCGGGAGACCCGCGACTACGCAGTTAGTTCCTATAAGTCCCACTAGTCCCGTACGAGGTGTTCGTGCCTCTTTCAGGGCCGTTTGGAGATTGGTTTTGGTTTTCACCCTCAAACGGCTTATTTTTAAGCTTATTCAAGATATTTTCAAATTATCGTCATATTCTCAAATCGGGAGACCCCTGATTACGCAGTCCGTTCCTACAAGTCACATTGGTCCCGTGCGAGGTGTTCAAGTCTCTTACGGGGCCGTTTGGGGGCTAATTTGGGTTTTCACTCTCAAACGGCTTGTTTTGAAGCCAAAACTAGATATTTTAAAATTATCTTCGTATTCTCAAAATCGGTGACCCGCGACTACGCGATCAGCTCCTACAAGTTCATCTGTCCCGTACGAGGTGTTCGTGCCTCTTTCGGGCCCGTTTGGGAGCTGGTTTGGATTTTCACCCTCAAACGGCTTGCTTTTAAGCCTAAACTAGATGTTTTCAAATTATCGTCATATTCTCAAACCGGGAGACCTGCGACTACGCCGACAGTTCCTACAAGTGACATTTGTCCCGTGTGAGGTGTTCGTGCCTCTTCCGGGGCCGTTTCGGGGCTGGTTTCGTTTCTCACCCTCAAACGACATGTTTATAAGCCTAATATCGATATTTTGAAATTATCGTCGTATTCTCAAATCGGGAGACCCGTGACTACGCAGTCAGTTTCTACCAGTCGCATTGGCCCGTGCGAGGTGTTCGTGCCTCTTACGGGGACGTATGGGGACTGGTTTCGGTTTTCACCCTCAAACGGCTTGTTTTTAAGCCTAATCTAGATATTTTCAAATTATCGTCATATTCTCAAACGGGGAGACCCGCGACTACGCGGTCAGTTCCTACAAGTTCCATTTGTCCCGTGTGAGGTGTCCGTGCCTCTTCCGGGGCTGGTTTGGATTTTCACCCACAAACGGCATGTTAATAAGCATAATCTAGAAATTTTCAAATTATCTTCATATTCGAAAATCGGGAGACCCGCCGTGACTACGCTGTCAGTTCCTACAAGTCGCATTGGTCCCGTGCGAGGTGTTCGTATCTCTTACGGGGGCCGTTTGGGGGTTGATTTGGGTTTTCACCCTCAAATGGCTTGTTTTTAAGCCTAATCTAGATATTTTCAAATTATCGTCATACTCTCAAACCGGGTGACCCGCGACTATGCGGTCAGTTCTTACAAGTTACATATGTCCCGTACGAGGTGTTATTACCTCTTTCAGGGCCGCTTGGGGGCTGGTTTTTATTTCCACCTTTTAACGGCTTGTTTCTAAGCCAAATCTATATATTTTCAAAGTTTCGTCATATTCGCAAACCGAGTGGCCAATAACTAACGCAGCCCATTCTTGCGATCTACATTGGTCCCGTGCGATGTGTTATTGCCTCTTACGGGGCCGTTTGGGGGCTAATTTGAGTTTTCACCCTCAAACGGCTTGTTTTTAAGTCGAATCTAGATATTTTTAAATTATCGTCCTATTCTAAAATCGGGAGACCCGAGACAACGCGGTCAGTTCCTACAAGTCACATTGGTCCCGTGCGAGGTGTTCATGTCTCTTATGGGGCCGTTCGGGGGCTGATTTGGGATTTCACCCTCAAACGGCTTGTTTATAAGCCAAAACAAGATATTTTCAAATTATCGTCCTATTCTCAAACCGGGTGACCCGCGACTACGCGGTCAATTCCTAAACCGGGACGTTTAGGGGTTGGTTTGTATTTCCACCCTTCAACGGCTTGTTTCTAAGCCTAATCTATATATTTTCAAAGTTTCGTCATATTCTCAAACCGAGAGGCCCGTGACTAACGCAGTCAGTTCCTGCGACTTACATTGGTCCCGTGCGAGTTGTTATTGCCTCTTACGGTGCCGTTTGGGGGCTGATTTGGGTTTTCACCCTCAAACGGCTTGTTTTTAAGCCCAATCTATATATTTTCAAATTATCGTCATGTTCTCAAACCGGGAGGCCCGCGACCATGCGGTCAGTTCCTACAATCCTAGTGGTCACATTCGAGGTGTTCGTGCCTCTTACGGGGCCGTTTGGGAACTGGTTTGCGTTTTCACCCAGAAACGGCTTGTGTTTTAAGCCTAAACTTGATATTTTCAAATTATCGTAATATTCTCAAACCGGGAGACCCGCGACTACGCGGACAGTTCCTACAAGTGACATCTGTCCCGTGCGAGGTGTTCGTGACTCTTCCGGGGCCATTTGTCGGCTAGTTTGGTTTTTCACCCACAAACGGTACGTTTATAAGCCTAATCTAGATATTTTCAAATTATCATCATATTCTCATATTGGGTGACCCGTTACTACACGGTAAGTTTCTACAAGTTGCATTGGTCCCGTGCGAGGTGTTCGTGCCTCTTACGGGGTTGTATTGGGACTGGTTTGGGTTTTCACCCTCAAACGACTTGTTTTTAAGCCTAATCTTGATATTTTCAAATTATCGTCATATTACCCGCGACTACACGATCAGTTCCTACATGTCCCATTGGTGCCGTGCGAGGTGTTCGTGCATCTTACGGGGCCGTTTGGGGAATGGTTTGGGTTTTCACCCTCAAAGGACTTGTTTTTAAGCCTAAACTAGATATTTTCAAATTATCATCATATTCTCAAACCGGGAGACCCGCGACTACGCAGTCAGTTTCTACAAGTCCCATTGGTCCCGTACTAGGTGTTCGTACCTCTTACGGGCCCGTTTTGGAACTGGTTTGGGTTTTCACCTTCAAACGGCTTGTTTTTAAGCCTAAACCAGATATTTTCAAATTATCGTCATATTCTCAAACCGGGAGACCCGCGACTATGCGGTCAGTTCCTACAAGTTACATTTGTCTCGTGTGATGTGTTCGTGCCTCTTTTAGGGCCATTTGAGTGCTGGTTTGGATGTTCACCCTCAAACGGCATGTTATAAGCCAAAACTATTTTAAAATTATGGTCATATTTCAAAATCGGGAGACCCGGGACTACGCAGTTAGTTCCTATAAGTCCCACTAGTCCCGTACGAGGTGTTCGTGCCTCTTTCAGGGCCGTTTGGAGATTGGTTTTGGTTTTCACCCTCAAACGGCTTATTTTTAAGCTTATTCAAGATATTTTCAAATTATCATCATATTCTCAAATCGGGAGACCCCTGATTACGCAGTCAGTTCCTACAAGTCACATTGGTCCCGTGCGAGGTGTTCAAGTCTCTTACGGGGCCGTTTGGGGGCTAATTTGGGTTTTCACTCTCAAACGGCTTGTTTTGAAGCCAAAACTAGATATTTTAAAATTATCTTCGTATTCTCAAAATCGGTGACCCGCGACTACGCGATCAGGTCCTACAAGTTCATCTGTCCCGTACGAGGTGTTCGTGCCTCTTTCGGGCCCGTTTGGGAGCTGGTTTGGATTTTCACCCTCAAACGGCTTGTTTTTAAGCCTAAACTAGATGTTTTCAAATTATCGTCATATTCTCAAACCGGGAGACCTGCGACTACGCGGACAGTTCCTACAAGTGACATTTGTCCCGTGTGAGGTGTTCGTGCCTCTTCCGGGGCCGTTTGGGGGCTGGTTTCGTTTCTCACCCTCAAACGACATGTTTATAAGCCTAATATCGATATTTTGAAATTATCGTCATATTTTCAAATCGGGAGACCCGTGACTACGCAGTCAGTTTCTACCAGTCGCATTGGCCCGTGCGAGGTGTTCGTGCCTCTTACGGGGACGTATGGGGACTGGTTTGGGTTTTCACCCTCAAACGGCTTGTTTTTAAGCCTAATCTAGATATTTTCAAATTATCGTCATATTCTCAAACGGGGAGACCCGCGACTACGCGGTCAGTTCCTACAAGTTCCATTTGTCCCGTGTGAGGTGTCCGTGCCTCTTCCGGGGCTGGTTTGGATTTTCACCCACAAACGGCATGTTAATAAGCATAATCTAGAAATTTTCAAATTATCTTCATATTCGAAAATCGGGAGACCCGCCGTGACTACGCTGTCAGTTCCTACAAGTCGCATTGGTCCCGTGCGAGGTGTTCGTATCTCTTACGGGGGCCGTTTGGGGGTTGATTTGGGTTTTCACCCTCAAATGGCTTGTTTTTAAGCCTAATCTAGATATTTTCAAATTATCGTGATATTCTCAAACCGGGAGATGGGTGTGGTCAGTTCCTACAAGTCCCATTGGTCCCATGCGAGGTGTTATTGCCTCTTTCGGGGTCGTTTGGGGATTGGTTTGGGTTTTCACCCTCCAACGGCTTGTTTTAAAGCCTAAACTAGATATTTTCAAATTATCGTCATACTCTCAAACCGGGTGACCCGCGACTATGCGGTCAGTTCTTACAAGTTACATATGTCCCGTACGAGGTGTTATTACCTCTTTCAGGGCCGCTTGGGGGCTGGTTTTTATTTCCACCTTTTAACGGCTTGTTTCTAAGCCAAATCTATATATTTTCAAAGTTTCGTCATATTCGCAAACCGAGTGGCCAATAACTAACGCAGCCCATTCTTGCGATCTACATTGGTCCCGTGCGATGTGTTATTGCCTCTTACGGGGCCGTTTGGGGGCTAATTTGGGTTTTCACCCTCAAACGGCTTGTTTTTAAGTCGAATCTAGATATTTTTAAATTATCGTCCTATTCTAAAATCGGGAGACCCGAGACTACGCGGTCAGTTCCTACAAGTCACATTGGTCCCGTGCGAGGTGTTCATGTCTCTTATGGGGCCGTTCGGGGGCTGATTTGGGATTTCACCCTCAAACGGCTTGTTTTTAAGCCAAAACAAGATATTTTCAAATTATCGTCCTATTCTCAAACCGGGTGACCCGCGACTACGCGGTCAATTCCTAAACCGGGACGTTTAGGGGTTGGTTTGTATTTCCACCCTTCAACGGCTTGTTTCTAAGCCTAATCTATATATTTTCAAAGTTTCGTCATATTCTCAAACCGAGAGGCCCGTGACTAACGCAGTCAGTTCCTGCGACTTACATTGGTCCCGTGCGAGTTGTTATTGCCTCTTACGGTGCCGTTTGGGGGCTGATTTGGGTTTTCACCCTCAAACGGCTTGTTTTTAAGCCCAATCTATATATTTTCAAATTATCGTCATGTTCTCAAACCGGGAGGCCCGCGACCATGCGGTCAGTTCCTACAATCCTAGTGGTCACATTCGAGGTGTTCGTGCCTCTTACGGGGCCGTTTGGGAACTGGTTTGCGTTTTCACCCAGAAACGGCTTGTGTTTTAAGCCTAAACTTGATACTTTCAAATTATCGTAATATTCTCAAACCGGGAGACCCGCGACTATGCGGACAGTTCCTACAAGTGACATCTGTCCCGTGCGAGGTGTTCGTGACTCTTCCGGGGCCATTTGTCGGCTAGTTTGGTTTTTCACCCACAAACGGTACGTTTATAAGCCTAATCTAGATATTTTCAAATTATCATCATATTCTCATATTGGGTGACCCGTTACTACACGGTAAGTTTCTACAAGTTGCATTGGTCCCGTGCGAGGTGTTCGTGCCTCTTACGGGGTTGTATTGGGACTGGTTTGGGTTTTCACCCTCAAACGACTTGTTTTTAAGCCTAATCTTGATATTTTCAAATTATCGTCATATTACCCGCGACTACACGATCAGTTCCTACATGTCCCATTGGTGCCGTGCGAGGTGTTCGTGCATCTTACGGGGCCGTTTGGGGAATGGTTTGGGTTTTCACCCTCAAAGGACTTGTTTTTAAGCCTAAACTAGATATTTTCAAATTATCATCATATTCTGAAACCGGGAGACCCGCGACTACGCAGTCAGTTTCTACAAGTCCCATTGGTCCCGTACTAGGTGTTCGTACCTCTTACGGGCCCGTTTTGGAACTGGTTTGGGTTTTCACCTTCAAACGGCTTGTTTTTAAGCCTAAACCAGATATTTTCAAATTATCGTCATATTCTCAAACCGGGAGACCCGCGACTATGCGGTCAGTTCCTACAAGTTACATTTGTCTCGTGTGATGTGTTCGTGCCTCTTTTGAGGGCCATTTGAGTGCTGGTTTGGATGTTCACCCTCAAACGGCATGTTATAAGCCAAAACTATTTTAAAATTATGGTCATATTTCAAAATCGGGAGACCCGCGACTACGCAGTTAGTTCCTATAAGTCCCACTAGTCCCGTACGAGGTGTTCGTGCCTCTTTCAGGGCCGTTTAGAGATTGGTTTTGGTTTTCACCCTCAAACGGCTTATTTTTAAGCTTATTCAAGATATTTTCAAATTATCATCATATTCTCAAATCGGTAGACCCCTGATTACGCAGTCAGTTCCTACAAGTCACAATGGTCCCGTGCGAGGTGTTCAAGTCTCTTACGGGGCCGTTTGGGGGCTAATTTGGGTTTTCACTCTCAAACGGCTTGTTTTGAAGCCAAAACTAGATATTTTAAAATTATCTTCGTATTCTCAAAATCGGTGACCCGCGACTACGCGATCAGCTCCTACAAGTTCATCTGTCCCGTACGAGGTGTTCGTGCCTCTTTCGGGCCCGTTTGGGAGCTGGTTTGGATTTTCACCCTCAAACGGCTTGTTTTTAAGCCTAAACTAGATGTTTTCAAATTATCGTCATATTCTCAAACCGGGAGACCTGGGACTACGCCGACAGTTCCTACAAGTGACATTTGTCCCGTGTGAGGTGTTCGTGCCTCTTCCGGGGCCGTTTGGGGGCTGGTTTCGTTTCTCACCCTCAAACGACATGTTTATAAGCCTAATATCGATATTTTGAAATTATCGTCATATTCTCAAATCGGGAGACCCGTGACTACGCAGTCAGTTTCTACCAGTCGCATTGGCCCGTGCGAGGTGTTCGTGCCTCTTACGGGGACGTATGGGGACTGGTTTGGGTTTTCACCCTCAAACGGCTTGTTTTTAAGCCTAATCTAGATATTTTCAAATTATCGTCATATTCTCAAACGGGGAGACCCGCGACTACGCGGTCAGTTCCTACAAGTTCCATTTGTCCCGTGTGAGGTGTCCGTGCCTCTTCCGGGGCTGGTTTGGATTTTCACCCACAAACGGCATGTTAATAAGCATAATCTAGAAATTTTCAAATTATCTTCATATTCGAAAATCGGGAGACCCGCCGTGACTACGCTGTCAGTTCCTACAAGTCGCATTGGTCCCGTGCGAGGTGTTCGTATCTCTTACGGGGGCCGTTTGGGGGTTGATTTGGGTTTTCACCCTCAAATGGCTTGTTTTTAAGCCTAATCTAGATATTTTCAAATTATCGTGA
The DNA here is from genome assembly GCA_949130495.1 of Sambucus nigra. NCBI lineage: Eukaryota > Viridiplantae > Streptophyta > Magnoliopsida > Dipsacales > Adoxaceae > Sambucus > Sambucus nigra. The sequence goes on from CASBWL010000127.1 coordinate 678,338, forward strand.
TATTCTCAAACCGGGAGATGGGTGTGGTCAGTTCCTACAAGTCCCATTGGTCCCATGCGAGGTGTTATTGCCTCTTTCGGGGTCGTTTGGGGATTGGTTTGGGTTTTCACCCTCCAACGGCTTGTTTTAAAGCCTAAACTAGATATTTTCAAATTATCGTCATACTCTCAAACCGGGTGACCCGCGACTATGCGGTCAGTTCTTACAAGTTACATATGTCCCGTACGAGGTGTTATTACCTCTTTCAGGGCCGCTTGGGGGCTGGTTTTTATTTCCACCTTTTAACGGCTTGTTTCTAAGCCAAATCTATATATTTTCAAAGTTTCGTCATATTCGCAAACCGAGTGGCCAATAACTAACGCAGCCCATTCTTGCGATCTACATTGGTCCCGTGCGATGTGTTATTGCCTCTTACGGGGCCGTTTGGGGGCTAATTTGGGTTTTCACCCTCAAACGGCTTGTTTTTAAGTCGAATCTAGATATTTTTAAATTATCGTCCTATTCTAAAATCGGGAGACCCGAGACTACGCGGTCAGTTCCTACAAGTCACATTGGTCCCGTGCGAGGTGTTCATGTCTCTTATGGGGCCGTTCGGGGGCTGATTTGGGATTTCACCCTCAAACGGCTTGTTTTTAAGCCAAAACAAGATATTTTCAAATTATCGTCCTATTCTCAAACCGGGTGACTACGCGGTCAATTCCTAAACCGGGACGTTTAGGGGTTGGTTTGTATTTCCACCCTTCAACGGCTTGTTTCTAAGCCTAATCTATATATTTTCAAAGTTTCGTCATATTCTCAAACCGAGAGGCCCGTGACTAACGCAGTCAGTTCCTGCGACTCACATTGGTCCCGTGCGAGTTGTTATTGCCTCTTACGGTGCCGTTTGGGGGCTGATTTGGGTTTTCACCCTCAAACGGCTTGTTTTTAAGCCCAATCTATATATTTTCAAATTATCGTCATGTTCTCAAACCGGGAGGCCCGCGACCATGCGGTCAGTTCCTACAATCCTAGTGGTCACATTCAAGGTGTTCGTGGCTCTTACGGGGCCGTTTGGGAACTGGTTTGCGTTTTCACCCAGAAACGGCTTGTGTTTTAAGCCTAAACTTGATATTTTCAAATTATCGTAATATTCTCAAACCGGGAGACCCGCGACTACGCGGACAGTTCCTACAAGTGACATCTGTCCCGTGCGAGGTGTTCGTGACTCTTCCGGGGCCATTTGTCGGCTAGTTTGGTTTTTCACCCACAAACAGTACGTTTATAAGCCTAATCTAGATATTTTCAAATTATCATCATATTCTCATATTGGGTGACCCGTTACTACACGGTAAGTTTCTACAAGTTGCATTGGTCCCGTGCGAGGTGTTCGTGCCTCTTACGGGGTTGTATTGGGACTGGTTTGGGTTTTCACCCTCAAACGACTTGTTTTTAAGCCTAATCTTGATATTTTCAAATTATCGTCATATTACCCGCGACTACACGATCAGTTCCTACATGTCCCATTGGTGCCGTGCGAGGTGTTCGTGCATCTTACGGGGCCGTTTGGGGAATGGTTTGGGTTTTCACCCTCAAAGGACTTGTTTTTAAGCCTAAACTAGATATTTTCAAATTATCATCATATTCTGAAACCGGGAGACCCGCGACTACGCAGTCAGTTTCTACAAGTCCCATTGGTCCCGTACTAGGTGTTCGTACCTCTTACGGGCCCGTTTTGGAACTGGTTTGGGTTTTCACCTTCAAACGGCTTGTTTTTAAGCCTAAACCAGATATTTTCAAATTATCGTCATATTCTCAAACCGGGAGACCCGCGACTATGCGGTCAGTTCCTACAAGTTACATTTGTCTCGTGTGATGTGTTCGTGCCTCTTTTAGGGCCATTTGAGTGCTGGTTTGGATGTTCACCCTCAAACGGCATGTTATAAGCCAAAACTATTTTAAAATTATGGTCATATTTCAAAATCGGGAGACCCGCGACTACGCAGTTAGTTCCTATAAGTCCCACTAGTCCCGTACGAGGTGTTCGTGCCTCTTTCAGGGCCGTTTGGAGATTGGTTTTGGTTTTCACCCTCAAACGGCTTATTTTTAAGCTTATTCAAGATATTTTCAAATTATCATCATATTCTCAAATCGGGAGACCCCTGATTACGCAGTCAGTTCCTACAAGTCACATTGGTCCCGTGCGAGGTGTTCAAGTCTCTTACGGGGCCGTTTGGGGGCTAATTTGGGTTTTCACTCTCAAACGGCTTGTTTTGAAGCCAAAACTAGATATTTTAAAATTATCTTCGTATTCTCAAAATCGGTGACCCGCGACTACGCGATCAGCTCCTACAAGTTCATCTGTCCCGTACGAGGTGTTCGTGCCTCTTTCGGGCCCGTTTGGGAGCTGGTTTGGATTTTCACCCTCAAACGGCTTGTTTTTAAGCCTAAACTAGATGTTTTCAAATTATCGTCATATTCTCAAACCGGGAGACCTGCGACTACGCGGACAGTTCCTACAAGTGACATTTGTCCCGTGTGAGGTGTTCGTGCCTCTTCCGGGGCCGTTTGGGGGCTTGTTTCGTTTCTCACCCTCAAACGACATGTTTATAAGCCTAATATCGATATTTTGAAATTATCATCATATTCTCAAATCGGGAGACCCGTGACTACGCAGTCAGTTTCTACCAGTCGCATTGGCCCGTGCGAGGTGTTCGTGCCTCTTACGGGGACGTATGGGGACTGGTTTGGGTTTTCACCCTCAAACGGCTTGTTTTTAAGCCTAATCTAGATATTTTCAAATTATCGTCATATTCTCAAACGGGGAGACCCGCGACTACGCGGTCAGTTCCTACAAGTTCCATTTGTCCCGTGTGAGGTGTCCGTGCCTCTTCCGGGGTTGGTTTGGATTTTCACCCACAAACGGCATGTTAATAAGCCTAATTTAGAAATTTTCAAATTATCTTCATATTCGAAAATCGGGAGACCCGCCGTGACTACACTGTCAGTTCCTACAAGTCGCATTGGTCCCGTGCGAGGTGTTCGTATCTCTTACGGGGGCCGTTTGGAGGTTGATTTGGGTTTTCACCCTCAAATGGCTTGTTTTTAAGCCTAATCTAGATATTTTCAAATTATCGTGATATTCTCAAACCGGGAGACCCGCGACTATGCAGTCAGTTCCTACAAGTCCCATTGGTCCCATGCGAGGTTTTATTGCCTCTTTCGGGGTCGTTTGGAGATTGGTTTGGGTTTTCACCCTCCAACGGCTTGTTTTAAAGCCTAAACTAGATATTTTCAAATTATCGTCATACTCTCAAACCGGGTGACCCGCAACTATGCGGTCAGTTCTCACAAGTTACATATGTCCCGTACGAGGTGTTATTACCTCTTTCAGGGCCGCTTGGGGCTGGTTTTTATTTCCACCTTTTAACGGCTTGTTTCTAAGCCAAATCTATATATTTTCAAAGTTTCGTCATATTCGCAAACCGAGTGGCCAATAACTAACGCAGCCCATTCTTGCGATCTACATTGGTCCCGTGCGATGTGTTATTGCCTCTTACGGGGCCGTTTGGGGGCTAATTTGGGTTTTCACCCTCAAACGGCTTGTTTTTAAGTCGAATCTAGATATTTTTAAATTATCGTCCTATTCTAAAATCGGGAGACCCGAGACTACGCGGTCAGTTCCTACAAGTCACATTGGTCCCGTGCGAGGTGTTCATGTCTCTTATGGGGCCGTTCGGGGGCTGATTTGGGATTTCACCCTCAAACGGCTTGTTTTTAAGCCAAAACAAGATATTTTCAAATTATCGTCCTATTCTCAAACTGGGTGACCCGCGACTACGCGGTCAATTCCTAAACCGGGACGTTTAGGGGTTGGTTTGTATTTCCACCCTTCAACGGCTTGTTTCTAAGCCTAATCTATATATTTTCAAAGTTTCATCATATTCTCAAACCGAGAGGCCCGTGACTAATGCAGTAAGTTCCTGCGACTTACATTGGTCCCGTGCGAGTTGTTATTGCCTCTTACGGTGCCGTTTGGGGGCTGATTTGGGTTTTCACCCTCAAACGGCTTGTTTTTAAGCCCAATCTATATATTTTCAAATTATCGTCATGTTCTCAAACCGGGAGGCCCGCGACCATGCGGTCAGTTCCTACAGTCCTAGTGTCACATTCGAGGTGTTCGTGCCTCTTACGGGGCCGTTTGGGAACTGGTTTGCGTTTTCACCCTGAAACGGCTTGTGTTTTAAGCCTAAACTTGATATTATCAAATTATCGTAATATTCTCAAACCGGGAGACCCGCGACTACACGGACAGTTCCTACAAGTGACATCTGTCCCGTGCGAGGTGTTCGTGACTCTTCCGGGGCCGTTTGTCGGCTAGTTTGGTTTTTCACCCACAAACGGTACGTTTTGAAGCCTAATCTAGATATTTTCAAATTATCATCATATTCTCATATTGGGTGACCCGTTACTACACGGTAAGTTTCTACAAGTTGCATTGGTCCCGTGCGAGGTGTTCGTGCCTCTTACGGGGCTGTATTGGGACTGGTTTGGGTTTTCACTCTCAAACGACTTGTTTTTAAGCCTAATCTTGATATTTTCAAATTATCGTCATATTACCCGCGACTACACGATAAGTTCCTACATGTCCCATTGGTGCCGTGCGAGGTCTTCGTGCATCTTACGGGGCCGTTTGGGGAATGGTTTGGGTTTTCACCCTCAAAGTACTTGTTTTTAAGCCTATACTAGATATTTTCAAATTATCATCATATTCTCAAACCGGGAGACCCGCGACTACGCAGTCAGTTTCTACAAGTCCCATTGGTCCCGTACTAGGTGTTTGTACCTCTTACGGGCCCGTTTTGGAACTGGTTTGGGTTTTCACCTTCAAACGGCTTGTTTTTAAGCCTAAACCAGATATTTTCAAATTATCGTCATATTCTCAAACCGGGAGACCCGCGACTATGCGGTCAGTTCCTACAAGTTACATTTGTCTCGTGTGATGTGTTCGTGCCTCTTTCAGGGCCATTTGAGTGCTGGTTTGGATGTTCACCCTCAAACGGCATGTTATAAGCCAAAACTATTTTAAAATTATGGTCATATTTCCAAATCGGGAGACCCGCGACTACGCAGTTAGTTCCTATAAGTCCCACTAGTCCCATACGAGGTGTTCGTGCCTCTTTCAGGGCCGTTTGGAGATTGGTTTTGGTTTTCACCATCAAACGGCTTATTTTTAAGCTTATTCAAGATATTTTCAAATTATCATCATATTCTCAAATCGGGAGACCCCTGATTACGCAGTCAGTTCCTACAAGTCACATTGGTCCCGTGCGAGGTGTTCAAGTCTCTTACGGGGCCGTTTGGGGGCTAATTTGGGTTTTCACTCTCAAACGGCTTGTTTTGAAGCCAAAACTAGATATTTTAAAATTATCTTCGTATTCTCAAAATCGGTGACCCGCGACTACGCGATCAGCTCCTACAAGTTCATATGTCCCGTACGAGGTGTTCGTGCCTCTTTCGGGCCCGTTTGGGAGCTGGTTTGGATTTTCACCCTCAAACGGCTTGTTTTTAAGCCTAAACTAGATGTTTTCAAATTATCGTCATATTCTCAAACCGGGAGACCTGCGACTACGCGGACAGTTCCTACAAGTGACATTTGTCCCGTGTGAGGTGTTCGTGCCTCTTCCGGGGCCGTTTGGGGGCTGGTTTCGTTTCTCACCCTCAAACGACATGTTTATAAGCCTAATATCGATATTTTGAAATTATCGTCATATTCTCAAATCGGGAGACCCGTGACTACGCAGTCAGTTTCTACCAGTCGCATTGGCCCGTGTGAGGTGTTTGTGCCTCTTACGGGGACGTATGGGGACTGGTTTGGGTTTTCACCCTCAAACGGCTTGTTTTTAAGCCTAATCTAGATATTTTCAAATTATCGTCATATTCTCAAACGGGGAGACCCGCGACTACGCGGTCAGTTCCTACAAGTTCCATTTGTCCCGTGTGAGGTGTCCGTGCCTCTTCCGGGGCTGGTTTGGATTTTCACCCACAAACGGCATGTTAATAAGCCTAATCTAGAAATTTTCAAATTATCTTCATATTCGAAAATCGGGAGACCCGCCGTGACTACGCTGTCAGTTCCTACAAGTCGTATTGGTCCCGTGCGAGGTGTTCGTATCTCTTACGGGGGCCGTTTGGGGGTTGATTTGGGTTTTCACCCTCAAATGGCTTGTTTTTAAGCCTAATCTAGATATTTTCAAATTATCGTGATATTCTCAAACCGGGAGATGGGTGTGGTCAGTTCCTACAAGTCCCATTGGTCCCATGCGAGGTGTTATTGCCTCTTTCAGGGGTCGTTTGGGGATTGGTTTGGGTTTTCACCCTCCAACGGCTTGTTTTAAAGCCTAAACTAGATATTTTCAAATTATCGTCATACTCTCAAACCGGGTGACCCGCGACTATGCGGTCAGTTCTTACAAGTTACATATGTCCCGTACGAGGTGTTATTACCTCTTTCAGGGCCGCTTGGGGGCTGGTTTTTATTTCCACCTTTTAACGGCTTGTTTCTAAGCCAAATCCATATATTTTCAAAGTTTCGTCATATTCGCAAACCGAGTGGCCAATAACTAACGCAGCCCATTCTTGCGATCTACATTGGTCCCGTGCGATGTATTATTGCCTCTTACGGGGCCGTTTGGGGGCTAATTTGGGTTTTCACCCTCAAACGGCTTGTTTTTAAGTCGAATCTAGATATTTTTAAATTATCGTCCTATTCTAAAATCGGGAGACCCGAGACTACGCGGTCAGTTCCTACAAGTCACATTGGTCCCGTGCGAGGTGTTCATGTCTCTTATGGGGCCGTTCGGGGGCTGATTTGGGATTTCACCCTCAAACGGCTTGTTTTTAAGCCAAAACAAGATATTTTCAAATTATCGTCCTATTCTCAAACCGGGTGACCCGCGACTACGCGGTCAATTCCTAAACCGGGACGTTTAGGGGTTGGTTTGTATTTCCACCCTTCAACGGCTTGTTTCTAAGCCTAATCTATATATTTTCAAAGTTTCATCATATTCTCAAACCGAGAGGCCCGTGACTAATGCAGTAAGTTCCTGCGACTTACATTGGTCCCGTGCGAGTTGTTATTGCCTCTTACGGTGCCGTTTGGGGGCTGATTTGGGTTTTCACCCTCAAACGGCTTGTTTTTAAGCCCAATCTATATATTTTCAAATTATCGTCATGTTCTCAAACCGGGAGGCCCGCGACCATGCGGTCAGTTCCTACAGTCCTAGTGTCACATTCGAGGTGTTCGTGCCTCTTACGGGGCCGTTTGGGAACTGGTTTGCGTTTTCACCCTGAAACGGCTTGTGTTTTAAGCCTAAACTTGATATTATCAAATTATCGTAATATTCTCAAACCGGGAGACCCGCGACTACACGGACAGTTCCTACAAGTGACATCTGTCCCGTGCGAGGTGTTCGTGACTCTTCCGGGGCCGTTTGTCGGCTAGTTTGGTTTTTCACCCACAAACGGTACGTTTAGAAGCCTAATCTAGATATTTTCAAATTATCATCATATTCTCATATTGGGTGACCCGTTACTACACGGTAAGTTTCTACAAGTTGCATTGGTCCCGTGCGAGGTGTTCGTGCCTCTTACGGGGCTGTATTGGGACTGGTTTGGGTTTTCACCCTCAAACGACTTGTTTTTAAGCCTAATCTTGATATTTTCAAATTATCGTCATATTACCCGCGACTACACGATAAGTTCCTACATGTCCCATTGGTGCCGTGCGAGGTCTTCGTGCATCTTACGGGGCCGTTTGGGGAATGGTTTGGGTTTTCACCCTCAAAGTACTTGTTTTTAAGCCTATACTAGATATTTTCAAATTATCATCATATTCTCAAACCGGGAGACCCGCGACTACGCAGTCAGTTTCTACAAGTCCCATTGGTCCCGTACTAGGTGTTTGTACCTCTTACGGGCCCGTTTTGGAACTGGTTTGGGTTTTCACCTTCAAACGGCTTGTTTTTAAGCCTAAACCAGATATTTTCAAATTATCGTCATATTCTCAAACCGGGAGACCCGCGACTATGCGGTCAGTTCCTACAAGTTACATTTGTCTCGTGTGATGTGTTCGTGCCTCTTTCAGGGCCATTTGAGTGCTGGTTTGGATGTTCACCCTCAAACGGCATGTTATAAGCCAAAACTATTTTAAAATTATGGTCATATTTCCAAATCGGGAGACCCGCGACTACGCAGTTAGTTCCTATAAGTCCCACTAGTCCCATACGAGGTGTTCGTGCCTCTTTCAGGGCCGTTTGGAGATTGGTTTTGGTTTTCACCATCAAACGGCTTATTTTTAAGCTTATTCAAGATATTTTCAAATTATCATCATATTCTCAAATCGGGAGACCCCTGATTACGCAGTCAGTTCCTACAAGTCACATTGGTCCCGTGCGAGGTGTTCAAGTCTCTTACGGGGCCGTTTGGGGGCTAATTTGGGTTTTCACTCTCAAACGGCTTGTTTTGAAGCCAAAACTAGATATTTTAAAATTATCTTCGTATTCTCAAAATCGGTGACCCGCGACTACGCGATCAGCTCCTACAAGTTCATATGTCCCGTACGAGGTGTTCGTGCCTCTTTCGGGCCCGTTTGGGAGCTGGTTTGGATTTTCACCCTCAAACGGCTTGTTTTTAAGCCTAAACTAGATGTTTTCAAATTATCGTCATATTCTCAAACCGGGAGACCTGCGACTACGCCGACAGTTCCTACAAGTGACATTTGTCCCGTGTGAGGTGTTCGTGCCTCTTCCGGGGCCGTTTGGGGGCTTGTTTCGTTTCTCACCCTCAAACGATATGTTTATAAGCCTAATATCAATATTTTGAAATTATCGTCATATTCTCAAATCGGGAGACCCGTGACTACGCAGTCAGTTTCTACCAGTCGCATTGGCCCGTGCGAGGTGTTCGTGGCTCTTACGGGGACGTATGGGGACTGGTTTGGGTTTTCACCCTCAAACGGCTTGTTTTTAAGCCTAATCAAGATATTTTCAAATTATAGTCATATTCTCAAACGGGGAGACCCGCGACTACGTGGTCAGTTCTTACAAGTTCCATTTGTCCCGTGTGAGGTGTCCGTGCCTCTTCCGGGGCTGGTTTGGATTTTCACCCACAAACGGCATGTTAATAAGGATAATCTAGAAATTTTCAAATTATCTTCATATTCGAAAATCGGGAGACCCGCCGTGACTACGCTGTCAGTTCCTACAAGTCGCATTGGTCCCGTACGAGGTGTTCGTATCTCTTACGGGGGCCGTTTGGGGGTTGATTTGGGTTTTCACCCTCAAATGGCTTGTTTTTAAGCCTAATCTAGATATTTTCAAATTATCGTGATATTCTCAAACCGGGAGACCCGCGACTATGCGGTCAGTTCCTACAAGTCCCATTGGTCCCATGCGAGGTGTTATTGCCTCTTTCAGGGTCATTTGGGGATTGGTTTGGGTTTTCACCCTCCAACGGCTTGTTTTAAAGCCTAAACTAGATATTTTCAAATTATCGTCATACTCTCAAACCGGGTGACCCGCGACTATGCGGTCAGTTCTCACAAGTTACATATGTCCCGTACGAGGTGTTATTACCTCTTTCAGGGCCGCTTGGGGCTGGTTTTTATTTCCACCTTTTAACGGCTTGTTTCTAAGCCAAATCTATATATTTTCAAAGTTTCGTCATATTCGCAAACCGAGTGGCCAATAACTAACGCAGCCCATTCTTGCGATCTACATTGGTCCCGTGCGATGTGTTATTGCCTCTAACGGGGCCGTTTGGGGGCTAATTTGGGTTTTCACTCTCAAACGGCTTGTTTTTAAGTCGAATCTAGATATTTTTAAATTATCGTCCTATTCTAAAATCGGGAGACCCGAGACTACGCAGTCAGTTCCTACAAGTCACATTGGTCCCGTGCGAGGTGTTCATGTCTCTTATGGGGCCGTTCGGGGGCTGATTTGGGATTTCACCCTCAAACGGCTTGTTTTTAAGCCAAAACAAGATATTTTCAAATTATCGTCCTATTCTCAAACCGGGTGACCCGCGACTACGCGATCAATCCCTAAACCGGGACGTTTAGGGGTTGGTTTGTATTTCCACCCTTCAACGGCTTGTTTCTAAGCCTAATCTATATATTTTCAAAGTTTCGTCATATTCTCAAACCGAGAGGCCCGTGACTAACGCAGTCAGTTCCTGCGACTTACATTGGTCCCGTGCGAGTTGTTATTGCCTCTTACGGTGCCGTTTGGGGGCTGATTTGGGTTTTCACCCTCAAACGGCTTGTTTTTAAGCCCAATCTATATATTTTCAAATTATCGTCATGTTCTCAAACCGGGAGGCCCGCGACCATGCGGTCAGTTCCTACAGTCCTAGTGGTCACATTCGAGGTGTTCGTGCCTCTTACGGGGCCGTTTGGGAACTGGTTTGCGTTTTCACCCTGAAACGGCTTGTGTTTTAAGCCTAAACTTGATATTTTCAAATTATCGTAATATTCTCAAACCGGGAGACCCGTGACTACGCGGACAGTTCCTACAAGTGACATCTGTCCCGTGCGAGGTGTTCGTGACTCTTCTGGGGCCGTTTGTCGGCTAGTTTGGTTTTTCACCCACAAACGGTACGTTTATAAGCCTAATCTAGATATTTTCAA